>OY728145.1:294464978-295089978 GCA_963277665.1 Viscum album | reverse complement strand
GGAGGTTTGTTCAATGATGATACTGAAATATAAAAATAATTTAAATTCATTTGATTGATTTTACTTCAATTATAATTTCTAAAAATAAATATTTCAATACTTCTATGATATTCATCAAGATATTTTTGATAGACATATAATCATTTTATTTTGATTTTATTGGGGATATGTTTCCACTACATCTATTGAGATTTTATTCTTTTTATATATATTTTTAAAAGGGAAAAGACCATATAAGAAAAGATCATGAAAACTCCTAAAAAAATAAATTCATGAGAAATTTATATACTAATGCTTGGAATTTGAGAATATTTATTTTACTACTACAGATAGTGATTTTAAAAGCGCTAGAAAATGATTTTAATAGTGCTATAAAAGTGATATTAATCTTAGTGAAGATATTGGGTTCTACTTTAACATCACTAAAAAACTTTGATAAAGACCCCCTTTTATCAACACAATTTGTGCGTGGATAAAAGACATTTCTTATCAGCGCTATTTTTAGTGCTGAAAAAGTCCTAACTGCATTTGATGTGCTATTTATCTAATGGAACACCCACCAGCACCTACACGACAAACACATAGACCACATGAATAGTGCACAAAAGAACTAATTAGCATACACAAGGGTTTGGAAAATTATTCTATATACATTTAAAAAAATGTTTTATGTAATATCATTTACAATTATCCAAAAAATAGTAAAAACATTAATGTTTCATCCTTTGACATCTTTGATCTGCTCTCAAAAATGTCTTCCCATGTTATGAGTTGCTAAAAAATTCATCCCAACTCATGAAAAAGGTTACACATATATAAGAAAACAAATATTATGTTAGTAATACTATACAGAATTAAATTAAACATTAATATGAAACAATACATTAATAAAATGACAATTTTTAATAAAAAAAGAATCATTTGGAGTAACAAAGGTCACACAGTGCATCATATTGAGGTGGGGTTTATTCCTACACATCACAAATGAGTTTTGGATCATTTTACTAAAATATAAAAACAATTTGAATGGTTTTCTTGATTTTTAGTATATCCATTGTTTTTTTACTAGAATTAATATCAAATATAAATGAAATATTTGGATTTATAATGTTATCATCATTCATCGGATTGAGGTGTGGTTGATTCCTACATGTCACAAATGACGCACAGATTGTTGTTAAAAATTATCAAAATAATCAGAATGGGTTTACTCGTTTTTCAATATGACATCTATGTTTTTATACTAAAATATCATTTCAAATAGAAAGCACATATTTTGAGTCATATTGGTCACATCGTGAGTCAGTTTGAGGTGAGAATACTTCATACATGTCACAAAGGACTTAAAAATTTCTCTCTTAAATTATAAAGACAATCAAAATTCATTTTTTTGGTTTTTAGTGAGTGAAACTTTTTGAGCTAAAATTTCAATTTTAAACTGATAACAGAAATTTTTAGTCATACTATTTATTTGGTGCAACAAATTAAGGTGAAGATGATTCCTACACATAAAAAATGACTCCTGGATCATTGTCTTAATGTATCAAAAAATTTTGAATTCATTTTATTAGTTTTCAGTATGTCCCTTGATCTTTTTACATAAATTAATGTCAATTTGAAATAAAAATACATTTGGATTTATACCAGTCACATCGTTCATCAGATTAAGGTGTGATTTATTCTTACACATCACAAGTGACTAATGGATCATTGTTCTGAAGTATAAAGACTATCCAAATGTGTTTTCTTTGTTTTTAGTATGTCAGTTTTTTTGAAATAATATTATTTCAAACTGGAAACACACCTTTTGAGTCATACCCATCACATAGTTCATCTATTTGATGTGAGAATACTTCATACACATTGAATGGACATAATAATAACTGTCCTAAATTATTAAGACAATCAAAAATCATATTCTTGGTTTTTATTGAGGGACACCTTTTGAGCTAAAATGTAACTATTAAATTGATAATAGAAAAATTTAGTCATACTGGTCACACTGTACATCAGATTAAGGTGTGGTTGATTCCTATACATCACAAATGACTCTTGGATCATTTTCCTAAAGTATGAAAACAATCTGAATGTGTTTTCCCATTTTTTAGTATGCCAGTTGTTCTTTTTTACTTAAATTAATGTAAATTTTAAATAGAAGGACAAATTAGGATTTATACGGGTCAAATCATGCATTTTATTGAGTTGGGTTAATTATTACATATCACAAATGACAAATGGATCTTTTTTCTAAATTATCAAAACAATCTGAATGTTTTTTCTCTTTTTTTAGTATGCCAGATCTTTTTTTACTAATATTGATGTCAATTTTAAATAAAAAGAGACACTTTGAGTCATACCATTTGCATCGTAGATCAGATTGAGGTGTGGTTGATTCCTAAATATCAAAAATGACATATAGATCATTTTCCTAAAGTATCAACATAATCTGAATGCATTTTCTCAGTTTTTAGTATGTTAGTTGTTTTTTTACTAAAATATCATTTCAAACTAGAAACACACATTTTGAGTTATACCAATGCATTACTCATAACTCTAAATCAAAGTGCACATACCACTTTGAGTGATTTATTCACTTATCACTTATCATACGAAGTTCACGTATTACTTGGTTCCATACTCCACATTTTTAAAAGTGTCCTGTACCACCTTGAGTAATTTAATTTCCTATATTATCATTATGATATTCCACATGCATGCATCATTGAGTGCAACTATAAATCAAATGGAAAATGAAACCATTTAATACCAAAATAAAATACATATTATGACATATAACATTGAAAATATGGCTATAAATTTTTATCAAAGGCATACATGGTTTTTTACACATTCTTTTCACATGAGACAATTAATAATACACATCAAATAATGGATGAGAAGGGGTCTTCCATATGAGATGATAAAATTATAAATCCTTAAATTAAATTCCTTATTCCATGAATTAAAATACATGTAATTTAATATACTGATAAGAGTGTCAGTGATCAAGTTATTAGTTTAAACCACGACTTAATTTTCAACAAACAACACAGTTGATAAAACACTAAGAGAGCACAACACGATCGCATGGTTTAACACACCCTTTTTATCCCTTAATACACTTTAATCAAACCAAAATTATACATTATTTTTTTATATTTTAACACAACAAGTTCAATTATATAACACCTTTGAAATATGAAATTATAACCAGGTTAATATTATTAAAGGTTCTTTAACTAAAACAAGTTTGGCATACCTTATGGTTTAGGACATACATATTTAGATAAAAACCTATCGATTTGGCTTACACATAGACTGATATTCATTAAAGTTTCAAATGTATTAATAATATCATTATTAATTGAATTATAATAATCCATACATGAAATTAGGGTTCTAGAATCTACATATACAAAAAGTTTATATATGATTTTTCATAATTAAACTAGGTTGACAATTTCTCATAAGTAATAAATACATTTAAACATATTTAATACTTCTTTATCACTTGAGTAAAAACCAAACCATGTTTGGTTATAACATGTTTGTCCGTATGTATATAAATATATATATGTAAGATTTAGGGTTTTTTATACTAAATGTAACACACACACACACACACACAGATATATATATATATATAATATAACAAAATTCTATTTCTTCCTCGATGCCTAGAAGACTATAATCTGAACCTTTAGGAGGTTCCTTTAAAACCGTATGGTTCTTCCTATATATATATATATATAGACATATAATTGGGTAAAACGTTTTATACGAAAATAGTTCTTTGCATTTTGGGGTTCTTAAATTAACTTAGAAATCTTAAATCTGGGCATATGAAGTTTATGAAAAACTGAGGGGCTCTATATATTTTTAATTATATATTTATATACATATATATATATATATATGTAACTTATTATGTATATAAGGTATAAAAATATGAGGTATCCATACTTCGGGTCTATTAATACCCTATAACTCAGAATCCCAAAACTCTTAATTGGGTAAAAAAAGATTTAACCTCAAACCTTAAGATGATGTATATTTATATAATAAGTGTTTATAGACATACAACTTAAAACTCAACAAGAAAGGAAAAAATAAACCCCCTACCTTAGCTTGAGGACGAAGAGGGGCTCAGGAGAACTTATTGAAGCTCACTGGTGGTTTGTGTGCAGAAGATCAGAGGGTTACTTGGGGCGCCTCAGGTATATATTTTTTATAAACTAAACCTATACTGAATTTTTTTATTACAAGTTTCATGGGATCCGAGGCCAATATGGATTATAAAAATACTAGGGGAGAAGACTCTATGGAAACCGTGTGAGAGGAGGGTTCAACGGCTGGAAAAGGTGGAGAAAAAATGGTGGAATTTAGGGTGTAGGTTACTGGTGCAGTGCACGCCCTGGGTAAGAAGAAGATGTCATTGCGGGAAGAAACTGGGAGAAAACGGACGGTCTAGATTGAGTCCGACCTTAATCCAAGGGTTGGGGCGCATCTGCGGTTTCAAAAAAAAAGAGTGGCTCAGATTAAATCTATGCTTGATCGGATGGTCCAGGGATTACACGACATTTTAAAAACCTCGAATAGATGTGATTAGATCTTGCATTATTTGAAAGCATATAAAAACAATGACATTTTACTGTGATAGCTAGGAGTCGAGCGCGGGGTCGAGATCGACTGCCCAGATCACGCGCTACGTGATCCAACAACCCAGATCTCGTTTCGCCTAAAAAAACGCGTCCCACATCAAAACAGTGGGATGTTTGTGCCCCCTTTATAAGCCTCATCCTCCATATGATGGTTCAAAAATATATACAACACACACGAGGGAGCCTTACACACGGGCTCCCCCTACAGGCCTCAGCCTACCCAAGCCTCGCCACGACCTTGCGCCCGTGGTGGCGCGCTTATGCGCTTCTTCTCCTGTGCACCCTTTGGGGAACCTATGCACGTGCTAGGGATGGCCTCGGCTTGGGATGAGGGCTAGGATTAGACACCTAGAATGAGATACCTCCCTTGGCCCAGCCATAAAGGGCTGGCCCTAGCGGGCCCAATTTTTTATAAAAACTAACCTAAAAAAATAAAGTCTTAAGAAAAAAAATAATACCATATAAAAATTATCCTTTTAAACATGACTCTTATATAATCTAAAAAAGTTAATGAATACCTAATTATTCCTTATCTAATAAAATTACTAAAATTATTTATAAACACTAAATATTTAACATTCAAGGTTATGAATTGAAATTTGGTATACCCACATTAAATATTTTATACTTATATTATATTAATCAAAACTAAGTTAATCAAAAACATAGTTTAGTTAAAAGAAATTAGACATAGTTTAAAGCACTTTTTAAGAGATTAAAATCATTATATTGTATTTAAAATATTTTCAAAGTGTTTTGAATTCCTTAATACTTTTCAAAATCATGTAATTCAAAATATTTCTCTATAATCAGAAGTTATCTTATAATTTCCAATTCGTAAATTTTGGAAAACCAAGCTGTAATTAAATGTTTTTTAGTTAATTCACCTCAAGAACAATGACTATAATTATTGTGGTTGGAATTAAATGGTCACCCAAGGCAATGGTCAAGTCGATTACTTGTATAAAATTATGCCTTAGGGTGTCCTAAAACTCGAGATAAAGAAGAAGATGGTTCACATCTTACCATTGGTGCTTAGCGTGGCTGCTGTGGATTTGGCCATTCTTATGTTCATTATGACAGATTCTAAGGACCCATATTATTTTCATGGGGTTTTCATTGTTTTAAGTGATCTCCCTATAATTCTGATAGGGTTTTTAATAGGTATATTTGGGTAGAAATGTTTCTTGTGATCATGGTACACTGTAAACTCTACGATGTTCTTATTTAACTAAAAAGCCTTGTGTCCATTTGTGTGTTTTACTTGGTTGCATTATAATATAAATTAAAACCATATTATTAATTTCTCATGTGAAACAAGTTTATTTTAGTTGTTTTTAAATTCAAACAAAATGTAAACCTAAACTTATCAATACATGAGGTTCGAGTTTTGGGGTGTTACAGATCTTTGTTGCTCCTCGAAGAATATAAGTTGTGAGATTAACTCTCTTCCTAGTAGGTGTCTCCAGATGCTCAAATATTGATAGTGTATACTCAAGACATAGATCAGAAGAATATGGACTGCCATCTCCCCAAAAAATGGGAGGTTTATGTTGCTGGAATAAAAGCACCTACTCATCCATAGGAAAGATAGTTTGTGGTGATCCCTGAAAATACTGGATGAAGTAGAAAACCCCCCTTGTGGAACCTTTCCTCAATATCTATGTCTAGAGAAATTATTGGAGCCTTATTTGTAACTATAAGAGGATCCAATTTCATATTATGGCCCACTGACTTCATAGATTGGTCTTCATCACTCTCCTCGTATGCGAGTGTAGGTTGTTGTGGTGAAATACCTATAAAACGTAAAACATATGCCTCAGAAAATAATGATAGAAGAGTTCAAATCTAAAAGCATATAAAAAGTTTAAAACTCTCTATTAACAAGTCATACTAACTAACCTTCTCTTAATTCTTATACTGGTAAAAAGAAATTGTTAAAAATGTTACTAGAGACACTTCCTATTTCCCACTCAAAATTCCCAACTAGGTAGAGCCCTCTATTTCTTAGTTTTCAATTTACATTAATTTTCATATTCATTTCACATCCATTTAATTTTTTTGAACCAAATTTTCACCAAATTATGATTCATAAAGGTCCATACTTTTTATGAACAGAAATATGGAATCCACCTAACCCACACCATATCACATTCCAATCCATGAGACTCATGGTCCCTAACTAAATGTGCCACAGTTGGCTACTTAGGGTGTCTGATGTTTCCTAATAAGGGAAACACATCTTAGGTTAGTACATTCACTCTACGTACCAAACACATTTCTCAATCCCCTACACAAATCATCCAAAAAAGCTGGAGGTATAACTATCACTACATCTAGAAAAATATTATGAAAACAAGAAATGCATTCTATACATCATGGAATAATGAAAGTCATGTGAATCATGTAAATTTCCTATAAAATACCAAGAGATGAAATACCTTCATATCATTATTTTGAAAAAAAATAAAACCCACAATCATATAAATAATAACATCACTATTCAAGTGAATCACCCAATGGTGGAATTAGATTATCTGTAATAGTCAGAATCAAGGTAATAACAATTTCCAATTGAGGAAATTTGTCATTTTTTCTTTACATGGGTTAGCTTCTCCCACGTACAACTCATTACCACATTAAAATTCTTCATAATCCCCTTTATATTATATCAAAATAATATAGTAGAAAAGAAAATGCTCTTAGACCAATTTGTAACATCCCAGACCTAGATTCCACTAAACTGATCACTATGCCCAGTTAGCCACATGACCTCAAGTGCATCTCTCAAAACACCAGCGGTCATTGACAAGTAGTGAGGGGCTAGGGTGTGTTGATGGGGTAGACTATACCCTCTTGTCAGAGTGTAACACGATGTTAGAAAATGTACAATTCTAATAGAGAAGATATTTGAACAGTCACACAATATAAAAATGTCAAGAATAGATATCAATGCCAAAAGAAATCTCATATTCAATTATGATCATTTTATGTGTCTATAATGTATAAAAATTAGGTATACATGGAATTAGTAAAATAAAAGAATCAAATTACCAAAAACTCTGAAAATCACTATCTATCGATAACATCATGGCCCTCAACTCAGTCCCATGGTTCTCTACTTTTATGAAAGACAGAAAATCAAGCATTAAATTTTGGGTGCTTTCCCCTATCCCTACATGCACCAAAATAGTTTTTCTGGGTACCCAACGATGGCTTGAACAATGTATGTGATACAATCCCAATAGGTCTCAAACTAAAGTGTCTATATAAAGTCATGGATGTACAATATAAATAAAATAGAGTGCAATATATATCATAGTTAATATGTAAATAAAATTAAAGTGTCCATGATATATATATATATATATATATATATATATATATATATATATTACTAAAACAAGTGATACATAATAGACTAATAAGGCTCCCTTCAAAACATGGATTAGAGTCCCATAACAAGGAAGTAGTAATGTAAACAAAAGTAATCACCACAGCATCGACATATTCACTGTATACCATATCATCTATGATCATGTTGTATAATATGAATATCAAAACAACCACATCCATGTCGTACAACCATAAGTGTCAAATTTAACACAAACGTGACTACAAAAAAATAATGTCTTATTTACCAAGGACCACATTATATCAGATGTGTTAGACCCATTGGGGTTGGATGCATGGTATAGTGAACCATAGTAACCTCAACAAGCCCTAACAGAATCTCAATGGAAACTCAGTTATGCATGAATTGAGGTCTAAGGAGCATGTTAACAGACTATTTCCACTAATAGGCCAAACAAACAAGATCCATGTTGTAACGAGGCCCAAGGTATCCCATAGAATTAGAATAACAGGACATACAGGTCTGAGGAATTATATTTCCCCATCAAGTCCAACGTTTTAGCACACCTATAACATCCTATTAAATCATTTATCATTTAAATAATTTATTATTTCATCAATCAAAATTTAATCATATTACCCACTCATATCACAATTTACATTCAATTTCATTCCATGAGTTTACTCAATCATATCAAAAGTAAATATTAAACATTTAAATAAAAAATATAAATATGAAAATGATATAAGAATATACTATATAACCAATTTCGTTCATTTAAATTATTAAGATGATTCCTCTAACTATGGAAGCACTAACTCACCCCATTGGTGGGTTAACAAAGGGATATGAAAATAAAATTCGTATAGAAGATACCTTGAGTGGCCTTGGTTGGGTAAAAAACCTCCAAAAAATCTCAAAGGTAATAAAGGGAATCCCTAACATGTTCCATTTCATTTAATTCAATTATTCAATTGATTTTTTGGGCTGTGCTGAACATTTTGGCAGACAAAACAATGAAAACGAGCTCTATAAATCACCAAACCACTCAAAAAATTATAGACCACCTACCATAGTTCCATAGTAAATTTATCATTGAACATAATCTTTTGATTCTTCTCATATTAGAAGAAAAATAAATAATGTATAAAAATCAGGAAAGTAGGTAAAATTAGATTTCAGTAGTGCATCTGATACCTAGAAAAATAAATAACAACAAAAAAGGAATTGAGTACTCGCAGCTGTAGTTCCAATGAGGCCAAAATCACTCAAATATTGGTTTATATGAATAATCGGTATAAAAGTATAAAAATTGACTTAATGAGGAGTCATTACATAGGCACGGTCCACATGAAGAAAAGGGGAATGAAGGGTTCAAAATATAAACTCATTAAGGGAGAAATTTACATTTCCCTAAGAATTCCTGGGCTGCATAGTTTGGATGAACGAATGGATAAAATGTTCCCTAACTATGAAACCTTCACTTTAAGGAGGGTCACCATGAAAGTTTAGTGCACATGATTTCTCAAAATATGCACAAACTATGTCTCAGTCCACTATAAAAAACAAAAGAGGCTATCCCATGAGAGTGATCCTCCATCCACATGGTTTCCTCAATATGTGTGGCCTGTATTCCCCCACTATCTATCCCCTCAATTATTAGTAGTGAATTTGAGACCTTTCCCACATGGTTTCTACTAACTATGAGACTTATCAATTTTTCCAAAAAAATTGGGTATCATTCTTTGAATAAGACTCGGACACCCCTGAAACACCCATGAACTCAAAGGGTATTCATATTAGTCTATAATTATTCATTGATAATTATATGATCCTCTTAGACTTGAAAAGGATGGACATGGTAATCATGAAGGAAGGGAAACCATCAACAAATTTACAAATGATTGTTGAACCGTACCTTTTAAATAGGTTAAAGGATTCTTAAAGAGATGATTTGGGAATTAAGAAAAAGGTGAAATCCATAATAAAGGAGAAATACTTAGAGTTAAAAACTAATGAATAAGTGGTCATATTATTTGGGTCAATACTATGTGTACCATAAAATCCCGAGTTAAAGGACCTGTTTTATAATGTACATATCTCATCCTTATCCATCTATCCAGGGAGAAAAAAGGTGTATTGAGATCTCTAAGAGCACTGTTGGTGGGACAATATGAAAAATCATATCCTAGAATACACATAATTGTGTGTTGTATGTCTACATGTAAAGTATGAATGATTAAAATACAATGGTATGAGGAAACAATTACCAATACCTACATGGAAATGGGAAAAGATAACCATGGAATTTTTCACAAGTATTCTAAAGAAATCATGAAGAAATAATGTTTTATGGGTTTTGGTGGATCATATTACAATGTTTGATCACATTATTTTAATTTAAGGGGAATTATTACTCAATCAAATTTTAATGATATACATTAAAGAAGTGGTGAAGCTGCATAGAACACCACTATTGATTATATTTGATCAAGATAAAAGATTTACTTCTAAGTGTTATATGTGTCTCCAAAATTATATATATATATACTGAGTTGAACTCCATCATTTCTTATCACTCTTAAAATGATGTACAATATGAATGGACTATCTAGAAACCCATGGAAATGTTGATATAATGGTCAATTGAATTAAAGGTAGGATGAGTTCAACATCTTCCTCTAGTCAAGTTCTCATAATATAATAGTATGTTCATAGGAATCCAAATGGCCCCCTATGAATCCCCTTATGGGAAGAGGTGATGAACACCTTCATACTAAGATGAAGTTGGGGAACACAAAGAGCTAGGTCCTAAAATGGTCGAGGAAATCATGGGAAAGGACAAGAATATTAATTATCACAACAAGTCTACTCTGAATTGACAGAAGAGCTACATTGATAATCGTTCATTAGACATGTAGTTTGAGGATTGATATAGGGTATTACTCTATATATTTCTCTAGAATAAAATCATGTGATTTGTGAAGAAGAGAAATCTTAGAATAGGAAGCATCAATATCATTATGATCCTTGATCACATCAGAGTGGTGGAATATCAACTAGCACTCCCACCTAACCTATCTCAAGTATATGATATGTTCCATGTACCCCTATTGAGGGATTACATACCATACTCCTCATATGTACTCAATCCATATGTGTTACCATCGAATAATAATCTTTTATATGAAGGGTATGCGGTGAAGATCATTGATCATGGAGAAAAATTCTACCAAAAATACAATATAGAATGTCAAAGTTCTATGGAGAAACCAAATGTTTGAAGAGTGGATGTGGGAGCCATAGGATGTGATGAAACAAAGTTACCCTTATATATTTTAATGTGTGAAATAAAAAGGTATAGGGGAAAAAGTATTAAGGGGGGAAGATTTTAATGACCCAAACTTTTATAAATTAAATCCCTATTGTTGTTGAATTAGATTCCCTATTATGTATTATGGTTATAGAAAACACATGAACTTTTTGGGTTTTATTATATCCTATAGTATTTAAAATACCACTAAGAATCATAACAATTGATATTATATCTCAGAATAGTGATCATATGATTAGTATAAATATAGGGTTCTGATAGATCAAATTGACACAGAAAAAGGAAGTGATGGAATAAACCAGTAGGATAATACCCCATGAATAAAATTTATCAGAGCATCCAAGAAAGAAAACATCATCGGGTCTTACCCTTGACCAAGACATAGCTGATATCCAATAAAAACTCATCAGTGAAACCATTTATGGGAGAAAGTCAAGATCATCAAGATCACGACCAAAACAATGTATGTTGAACTAACCCGTGAAAGTCTCACCATATCACACTTTACCCTTTGGGAATTTTCTGGTGTAATAAAGGGAAATTTATTAAGATCCTAGGAATATTAATATTTATATTTTATTGAATTATATTTACTTCTTATTATTGTAACTTTATAAATGATTTTGATTTTGATTCAGTAAAACAAAAATTATATTTTTGGTTAATATTTAATATCAATGAAGACATTACTTTTGGTAAGGTGGTGAATTTTTGATATAAATGGTATTTTTATAAAATATTTTTACTAAATAATATTTATTAATTATAGTTGATAATATAATTTTAATAATTCAAAAATAATTTTTATATGGGTTCGAAAACTATTATTGTAAAAAACCCAATTTTTTTAAATAAATTTCAATTATTATTTTAAAAGTTACAATTCAATTATTTATGAAATTATTTGGATAAACTAAATATTATTTTTGAAATCAAAAAATCAAAATTAACTAATGGTGATTTTTTCATAATTTTCCAAGATAGTCTAAATTTCTGGTAAAAATTAATTACAGTATAAATATACAATGTATGTTGTGACATCATAATGGAACAAAAATAATGTAATACATACAATAAAGGGTTTCCAAGACCAAATATATGTTTCCCATTTAAATTAATCTGTTTTAGTTTATTTTAGTAATCTAATAAATACTTTTTTAATCATTAAAAACTATTATTATATTTTATGATTTTAAAATCATTTCATTAATAAAACAACTCATTTATACATAATTTAGGATAATATTTTAATGAGTTCATCCTCTATAAATATAAAATAATACAAAACACTACTATTGGGATAATAAATGGGAAAAAATAAAGGTATAATTTTTGGTTTTGATTACTTTATTATAGAGTGTCTGAAACCTATGTTTGGGAAATAATGAAGAACTAACCTCTCTTTTCTTATATAAACACACCCATGATCCCATTCGATTTCACTCAAAAACATAGTACCAATTCATCACTCTATCATACTCTTTTTAGAGTCTTCAAATGTTCCCCCAAGCTCTCAATAATCTCCTCCAAATATTTTGGAATCATTCTCTCAGTATTAGGGATCCTTTCTTTCTCTTTTTTATTCAAGAATGTTTTTAAATTTATTCCTTTTATTTCCAATTCCTAATGATTGAATATGATTTTCCACATCCCTTTTACCGTAAATTTTATTTCAAAAAGATGATAGACCCATTTCTCTTTCATTAAACCATATTATGAGTATTTATGTACTACCTTTATACTTCCATAATGTTACTATGAGTTTTAAATGATGAACATTTTTATTATAAATACCAGTTCTATTTTCATTCAATGATATTCACCTAAATATAACGATACTCCTTTTATTAGGGAATTAAATGTATGTATTCCAAACTCCTTGATCATGGAATTATATATGATGAAATACGATCCTGTGTTGAATGTTCTATGTGGCACACATTTTCTTGTACATGATATGAAAGTGACAGGTGCACTATGAATTATATAACACTCTAATGTATTTGGTAATGTTTTAGTCTCACAAGACATCATGCGAGATATTATGTAGTGAACCTAAATCATCATGGGACTTTTCCACCACATTATGATGTCATGGAAGTTAGTCTTGACCTATGTTTATGGTGTCATGAATGAATTTTTTTCCACATTACCATGTTGGCATTATGTTATCATGCAATATAATGCCTCATTGTTCATGTTTAGGAATCTCACATTTTTTATGTCTCCTTGATGTGCCTATTGTGTAACATGTTATACTTTATTCATGTTATGCCATGTTTATTCCCTTACTGTGATTTATAGATCACCCCTTTCTTATGTATGTACCCATGATATCCCACACAGTTTTAAGTAGTATGGAATATTACAATCATGTTAAGTATTATTTCAATAATGGTGATTGTTATCCCATAGAAGATTGTTGACTACCCTATCTAGTTTTAATAATCACAAATCATGTCAAATATTACTAATCATTTATAATAAAGTCAATAATGTTTATTTATATTTCAATATGTGTAATTATGATTATCTATGATCACATATAAGTTTAACATATTATGATAAAATTTATGTTGTAAGACAGTCCAAACAGAAATATTTCCTATGTTTAAGAAGCTGACATCAATAGACAATTGATTCACTAATGCCAACAAAATAAGTGTGACTCACCTATGCCAACAGCACAAAGGACTCAATGATACCGACAGATATAATGTATCACCGATAGTTAAAATGATCAACTGAGACTTCAATTGTCTCATTGATAGAATGACTAACCTACTAATGCATGGTGCTACCGACACATGGTGCTTCCAACGCATGATGATACCGACACATGGTGTTACTGACTCATGGACTCACTAATTCACAAAAAAAATGACAGAAGGAGACACCGATTGAATGAGACACTGATACTGATAGAAGGACTCCCTGATAGAATGAGTCACCGACGAATTATTCACTGACAAAGGAGTCATCGATAGAAAATTTAAATTTTCTTTTATTTAATACTTTTTTTAATAGTCACATTTTGATAGTTTCAATGTGAATAATTAATTTAATTGTTTCTACATACATATTTAATGAGGATGTTAGAAGTACGAGGTACACCACATACCTCAAATATACACATTGTCGGGCTGTAGAATATAAAAAAGAGGAAATCTCTCAAGCAGAAAAGATATATAAAGATACATGTAGACACAAAGCAGAACACACAAGAATCATATAGAATGGAATAAAACTAAAGAAACTCTTCATCCCTACTTATTGTGAACCAGAGAACTGTTTTACACAAAAGTTCCGACATCTCTACAACATTCTACTGAACCTCATGAGAAGAACGTCTCATCTTCCTTGAAGACCGAACAAAGTGCTCCATGACACTCTTTTTCAGTGTCTGCTTCCAGACTAGGACTCCAGCTTCAACTTTGATACATTAAAGAGTCCAAAGTTTAACTGTATAACACACAAAGCCTTCAAAACACTATCTAATATTTATTGCTCTATTGTGTGAATTTTTATTACATTTTCATATAGTGTGTGCATCTATCTGTAAAACACACACTGTATCCTTCACTGAATTAGTGGATACTAGATATCATCACAACAAATTATTTTTACACCTTTTTATCCCTCGTATAACTATGGTAGTTGTCTTGTGTGAATTATTTTTTTTCTTCCCATGAGAAAAAGTGGTAGAGGTCTTTTGACCTAGACAGTCTGTATAATATTGTGTAAACCCCGATCTAGGGTGTTGATCAAACCTTTTATCTATATAGACTGCTTGGTGGTAGGTGATAACCAAGTGGAGAGGAATAAGTCTCAACTTTAGACTGAACCTCTTATTTTATATCTTTAGTTTTTTCAATTTTTTTTTGTCTATGTTTACCTGTATTTTAGAAAAACGAATTTCACATTGATAGTTAGTATTGAATAGTGTTTACAACAATTTTGGATTATTATATTAGTTTCAAAAGTTCTATCAATATCTCATATTTTTATAACTGACAAATATTCAATCTTATGATAAATCAGTTGAATAGTCTAACTATTATAAGTTCACTATGTTGATTAATTGTCCTGTCAAGTTTTAGATTGGTTGAATATTTTAAATAAACTTTTTAGTAGAATTTTTTTTGGGAACTAAATTCACCCCTATTTACTATCCTACTCTCACCAACATTTGGTATCATAGGAAAGTTCATTAAAATATTTTACAAATATTTTCACCTATGATTTAGTTGTGTTTTAAAGACCTCAAAATTAGAGTTACTTCTAAAATTTTTAGCTCTTTAAAAATATTTTCTTTATCATGGATAATAAATGGAAGGTTATGCTACAAATAGAACTCCCTATATTAACGAAACAAACTATTTCGAGTGGAAGCTTAAGATGAAAAAGCCTTTAGAAAGTATGGCTTTGGTATTTGGAAAGTTATAGAAGATAAATACGAAATAATAAATACTTCTAGGAATACCTGGAGTGATGCCACATTGACTTATTATAAATACAATTATAAAGCTATAAATGCTCAATTTGGTGCAATAGGAGATGAATAATTTAATATAATATCTTATTGTATATATTCCTATGAAATTTGGGATAATTTAGCTATTTCACATGAAGGAACATATAATTTTAAAGAAATGAGGCTTAACACTTATACAATTAAGTATACTAATTTTAAGATTAATCCTGAGGAGCCTATTTTTGAAATGTATATCAGTTTTAATAAAATTGTGAACACAAAGATCTCTATAGAAATAGATGTTATATAAATGGAGAAAATCACGAGAATAATCAGATGATTACTAGATAGATGGAGAGAGACCTCTGTATCAATAAGAGAATTATGTGACCTCAACACTTTTCCAATGAAGGAGATGATAAAAAAGTTGATGATGTATGAGGAAGAACTAAAATTAAACAACTAAGATTATGGTGAACCCAAAAGAGAATTTTTTGCTTTCAAATCTAATACATCGAAACAGAAGGAAAAAGATAAAGATGAAACTGACAGTTCAAGTGAGGAATAATAATCAACAGACCGTGGTGAGGATATGGCTTAGATATCCATAAGGTTTAATAAATTATACAGGAAGATGAAAGTTCCCTAAATCCTAGATACAAAGATAAATATGACAATAAGGGCACCTGGAAAAAGTATTAGAAAAGTGGTGATACCTCAATTATGATAATCTTCTATGAGTGAAAATGAGAGGGACATGTAAAGGGTGACTATCCTAAACTAAAGTATAAAAATAAGCATGATGAAAAATATTGGAAATACAAGAAGGAAATTAAGGAAACATGGAGTGCTTCTTAGGAAATCTCAAGTGACTCCAAATCCTATGATGATGAAAATTATAATAATGAAAATATGTGTTTTATGACAAACACATCTAAGGTAACACAAAACTCTATTGAATGTAATGTTTACTATTCTAGAGATGAAAGTGAATTTGAAAACATGAAGAATGAAGAAATGTTTTAATGTTAAAAAAATACTAGAGGAAAAATGTAATTAACTAAAAGATAAATACAAATATTTAAATAAACAACATGATGTGACTACAACTTTTAAATTTTAACTTTCTCTATGAAAAGAGAAAAATTCTCAACTACTTAAGGAAAACAATGAGCTTAAATTTTCAAATGAGAAATTGAAAAAGGATTTAGAAAATTTTACCAATGATAAATATATCGTTGCTCAAATTAATGGTAAACAAGTAGCTATTAAATATACTACTGGAATAGGATACAAACCAAGAAATATGAATATCACTAAAACTCATTTTGTATATAAATCTATAAAATCAAGTTTTATTACTAGTTCTAGAAATTTTCTACAAGTTCATGCCATGAAACAACCCCGAGTGTTTCAAGTTTTTCTAGGCCAAATAAATTATATTTCTCAAATAATTTATACGATTCTTATAAAAAATCCATGAAAAAAATGTGGGTTCCCAAAGTTATTATTACTAATGATACCTGACCCAAAAAAATCTGGGTACCAAAATCTTTTCTTGTCTAATATGTTCGTAGGAAAGCTGTTAGTAGATCTCCTATAGAACTATATGGTATTTGGAAATTGGATTTTCAAGAAACATGGAAGTAGATTACTCATGCTTAATGAATCAAATAAATATTGATGATAGGAATGTCACATTTGGTGACAATGCTATAGTAAAAATAATTGGCCTCTGCCAAATTGGTAACTCTAACACAGTTTTAATTTCTAAAGTACTTTTTTTATGGATTAAAATAAAACCTACTTATTAAATCTCTATTATATGATGATGGTTTTAATGTTAATTTTGAGGATGATGCATGAAATGTATTTAATTCTAAAAATGAGTCAGTATTTTCTAGTTTTAGAAATGAAAATGTTTATGCTGATAATTTAGATTCTTTAAATTCCCAAAAATGTTTTTTGTTTGAGTGCTTTTCATAAAGAGTATTTACTTTGGCATAGTAGATTAGGGAATTGCAACATACACTCACTTAGAAAGTTTAATATAAATGGATTAGTCAAGGATCTACCCAAAATTGAGTTTCCAAATGACAAAGTATGTAATCCTTATCAAAGGGGTAAATAACAGAAAATCACTTTGAAACCAAAGAAAGAAATTTGAACTTCTCAACCTCTTGAGTTGGTTCACATGGATTTTTTGGAACATATGGAGTTTCATGTCTAAGTGGGAACCACTATGTATATATTCTTTTATATGGCTACTCTAGATATACTTTGACCTTCTTCTTGGCTAAAAAAAGTGACCATTTCTCTCATTTCACCAAGTATGATAGGACTATAGAAATATTAGCGGTCTTATAATTAAAACCCTAAGAAGTGACCATGGGTATGAGTTTGAGAACCAAGAGTTTGAATCCTTTTTCTCAAAAATTGGATATAGTCATAGCTTCTCTGCTCCAAGGAAACATAAAAAAAATGGAGTTGTAGAAAGAAGAAATAGAACCCTGCGATAAATTTCTAGAACAATGCGTAGTGAGTATTACCAAACCATATAATTTTTGGGTAGAAGATGTCAATACAACATTCTATATAATCAATTGAGTCTTGATTAGACATATCCTTAAGATAACTTCTTATGAGTTGTGAAATAATAGAGAACCCAAGGTTAACTACTTCAATGTTTTTGTTTGCAAAGTCTATATTCTTAAAACTAAGTATAATCTGGACCAATTTTCCTCCATGATTGATGAAGGAATTTTACTAGGTTATTCAATTTATAGTAAATCCTATAGAGTCTTCAATAAGAAAACCAAATGTTTGGAAGAATATATACATGTCATGTTTGATTAGAAATATCCATATGAGTCAAAAACCACTCTATAAAATCTTGAGGGTGATATGTCAAATATGGAAATCAATACTAAATCTTTTGACCATACTGTTAAGGAAGATGCTAAAACTTCTAGTTCTATAAATTCACTAGACTCTAGTCATGATGAATCTGAACCTGTAGAATAACCTGAAGTGACTATCCCTTATTTTTTAAAACATGTTAGAACTCTCCAGAACTATCATTTAGATGATATAGTTGAAGATTTAGAAAAAGGAACTCATACTATAGATTCTCTCAGAAATAATGTTGAATATAAATCATTCTTGTCATAGATTAAACCTAAGAACATCAATGATGCTATTAATAATGAATTTTGTGTGATGGATATGCAAGAAATGTAAAATCATTTTTAGAGAAACAAATTCTAGAAATTTATAAATAGACCCAAAGACACCTGGATCAGAGGTAATAAATGGGTGTTTTGGAATAAAATTAATGAATCTGGTAATATAGTTAGAAACAAATCTAGATTGGTTGTACAAGGTTATAGTCAATAAGAAGGTATTGAATATAATGAATTTGTTTTCACAAGTTTCTAGACTTGAGGCCACTAGAATTTTGCTCACCTATGCTGCACATATAGTTTTGAAACATTATCAAACGGACATCAAGAGTGAATTAATAAATGGTTATATAATTGAGGATGTTTTTTTTGAAAAAACCCATGGTTTTAAAAATAATCACTTTTTAAATCATATTTTTAAATTAATAAATGGTTTATATGGTTTAAAGAAATCTCCAAGAGCTTGCTATGATAAGCTTATCACATTTCTTATTTTTAAGGGTTTTACAAAATGTATTGATGATCCTACCCTTTTTATAAAATGAATTTCCAAAGATGATTTTTAGTACATATCTATGTAGATTATATTATTTTTGGATCTTCTAAAAAATCATTATTTGTTGATTTTTCAAAGATGATGCAAAGAGAATTTTAGATGAGTTTGATGGGGAAATAAAATACATTCTTGGAATTGAAATATTTCAAAATAAATAAGGCATCATTTTGAATCATAATAAATATACTTTAGATATTTTAGAAACATTTGTTTTTGAAAGAAAAAAGAGTAGTGACACTCCAATAAGTACCACATGTAATTTGGACCTTGATGAAGATGATAAATCTATTGATCAAAAAACTTATAGAGGAATGATTCTGATTTTAGTAGTCCATATATTATGTTTAGTGTGTTCATGTGTGCACATTTTCAAGGAAACACAAAATAATATCATTTAAATTATACCAAAAGGACTTTTAAATACATCAAATATACAACCAATTTAAGACTATTCTATCCTAGAGGACAACTTTTGGATTTGGTGAGTTATTCAGATATTGACTTTGGTGGTTTTAAGTTAGACAGAAAGAGAACCTATGTCACATGTCACTTTTTGGGAAAGTTTCTTGTTTCTTGATGTATTAAGAAAGATAATTATGTTGCATTATCTACTGCTGAAGCTAAATACATAGCTATTGGTAGTTTTTATGCCCAAATTTTGAGGACGAAACACACATTACTAGACTATGGATATCAATTCAGATACTTACCTATAAACTGTGATAACACATGTGCTATTAACATTTATAAGAATATTGTTTCACATTTTATGAAAAAACACATAGATGTAATACATCACTTTTTGAGAGAACATTATAAAAAATGTGACTTGACATTAGAATTCATTGGTAATTAACATCATCTTACTCATATTTTCACTAAGACATTGAACACTAAAAGAATGAATTAAATCATACATGAGTTATGGAAGATAAATCTATAGGAACTTATGATTTTAAGTGTGAAGTTATCATAGTGACACTAGAAAGGTTGAACAGATAGTGTCATACTGACACTGATAGTACGGAGTTGATAATTTCATGCCAACACTAATAAAATTTTCATACTGATGGTATGTCATTCCAACACCGATGCCTTTTTAGGACGACACAATTAGTGTTATGAAAAATATGTCATGCTGACACCGATGACTCGCTATTTTTATCCATTTTATGTTTTTTCCAAAATGGCACTATTTCATTTATTTTTTTGAATATGGTTCACATTTATGAGATCTCAAATTCCCTAAAAGATATAAAGTGAGTCGATACACTCTACTAATTACCCTCACACTTTAATCCTTACAATCTCCAGCTATTTATCTCTTCTTACTTTCTACCTTTAACCTCATAACCGCCAATTAGACAGTAATAATGGTGAATGTGAAGCTTTTTCAGAAAGGTGGTTTAGGCGACGAGTCTCGCGTTTTTAAAAAAATAAAGGGGAGCCTTTGGGGCCTACAAATCATGAGATTGCGAGTCGAGTGGTTACACCATAAAAGGAACTAATGGATGAGTGTTTGTAATAAATAAAGTCACTGCTATTGATGGTGTTATAGAATCAAGAATGTATTTAATGGTTTTTAGACAACAAAATACCTTTCTACCTGAAATTAGATCACAAGTTTTACATGAATGTGGAGTTTCTACTGGAAGGAAGTGAAGTGGCTTGAATCAAGTTAGTTATTAAAAGAAATAAGATCTCGTTTTCATCTAGGAAATTGGTTAAATGTCTTAAGATACCCCATGATGGTGTGTTTTATGACTACCAAGGTACCTCTCCATCTGAAATTTATATATTTTATTTTGAGATAGCTCTCCTAGAGATTACTGAAAATGATGAGAATAGGAGTCCAATTTCTACAAAATTTTATGGGGAGTACAGAATTCTGATCAAATTCATTCAGCACCAAATTTCTACCAAAAAAAGAGAATTTTTATTTTTTTAAAATTTCATAATGTCTATTTGGTATACCTACTGAAGAAGGGAATTAACGTAAACCTATGTAGATATATTGTGGTTCATATCAGCGAGATGATTAAGCCTTCTTGGATTACCAACTTTTGGTTTTAACCTAGTATCATCTCAGACATGTTGAAAGAGAAGGGATGTGTTAGTGATGCAGATGAGATTGTTTGTGAGTATAATGGGATCTTCATATGAAAATAAATCTATAAAAGGATAAAAATCAATTGGAACCCATGGAATAACTAATGGGTTGTGGATGAGGAGAAATAATATGAGAAGTTCAACCCATTGGATCGCCCTGTTAGGAAAAGGAATGTGGTGGGTCTAGGCCTTGGACCAGATGCTCAAGTTGATTACTCTTCAAATGAGGAAGAAGAGCATGCCACACCAGTCAGAGATCAAGGACCACCTATCGATGATAAGAATGATCTTGACACCACTGAAGCTGTAAACGATTTTTCTTATGGACCTCCAAGACCACCACTTGATTTACCCTCAGAATAAATCACTATTGGAGATAATGGATATGATGAGACATAAGTGTCAGGTAGTGTAGAGTTTGTTCTCAATTCTGATAGCTCTGAAGACAAATTTGAAGAAGAAGAAAAAAAGAAAGTGAAGAAGATGAAAGTAACAATGGTAGTTAAAGTGGTTCTGGTTCAGGCAGTCAGAGAGGAGATAATGAGAATGCTAAAGGAAGTGGCAATGAAGATCATAGAGAAGTTGATGATGATGAAGGCAGTGGTGAAGGTGATGAATGTGATAGTGACCATCATGAGGATTAAAAAGGTGGAGATGTGGAGATGATTAATGCTATAGTCCATAAAGTTGTTTTATAACCTTCTATAGTAGTTAAATAAAAAAGAGTAGTTGTAACTCAATGAGAAGTGGAAGCTCAAGTGATACCTGAACCTTAGTTAATGTATGAAATAAGGATACCTCATGTTAAGGGTAAGCAATAGGTTAAGAGAGAACAAATTGAGGGGGAGAATCAAAATAGAAGAGCTCAATTTGAGGAGAAGCCTCAAGATGGAAGAGTGAGGCTTGACACTCTCACCCCTTTAAATGATGATGGTATGTATGAATGGGTAAGGAATAATGGATATGTAGCACTTGGTTTGGACTATGAAGACCCATATGAGGATGTGTTTGTACCTGTTTCCAAAGAATCAGTGGATGAGACCCATTATAGCGACAATGTCACTAAAGTAGGCATTGAAAGTTTTAAGGAGGAAGTCTATTCAACAGTGAGAGTATCAGTTCAATATAAGATGGTCCATGATATTCAATAAGATAGAATGGAAAACACTTAGCTGAGTAATGAATTAAACTCACTCAAATCATTAATAAAAGAGTTAAAGCAGTCTGTGCAAGCTTCTTCTGTTCCAATTCAGACAGTTGGTGTGAATGAGGCCTATGCAGTTAAAGTTTCATAGAAGGTTATAGCCGAGACTCAACAAAAAATAATCACAATGGAAGAAATTATTGTTTCAAACAACACCATTTAGAGAAAAGAAATGACTGGACTTGTATCTACAATAAATCATCTGACCTATGAGTATGAAGTCCATACGGATACAGTGCTTATTGCTTTTAAGGACCACACCTCAGCTTCTGCTGTTCCTTCTACCTTAGGTCAAACATCTCAGGTCTAGGACATTGAGGAAGTTAGAAATGTTGTTATGGAAGAGCTTCAAGCTATTTTTTCTACTTCTGGATTGATCATCCTTTCCAAAATTGATAAAAATAGTGACCATATTCATTATATGGTTAGGCTCTATTCCAAGTGTGCTGAGACCTATAATGATTATATTATAGAGAAGGTGGATTATTATTTCAAGAATATTATTACCAAGCATCATATGACCAGCCTTTTTAAATATTTGATAGAGAATTTGACATTGCGTCCAGTGAAAAATGATTTTAAGGATCAAGTTCAAAAATCGATTTACTTAACACCACTTCTAGACAAGTTCATGAAGAATAAAGATGATTTTGAAAAATCTATGAAGTATGGTGGTGAAATCATTGAGTATTTCCTCAATATATTGAAGTAATACCTTCATGTGCAGAGTGAGTCAATTAGGGTGCCTACTGTTTCACTTATTGGAACGGCTAGATCAGTTTCTACACCTCATATGACAGTTGTTCAGGTCATGAATCAGATAATACCAGTGATCAATGAGAAGATACAACCAAAACTATTGTCACAACAGAAGCCTATCATTGCCCCTACTATTCTAGAAGGATTATTCCTACCTCCTCTGAAGATCCATTCAGACCCTCCTATATCTCAGCCTCTACATTCTAATAGACCTTCGATTGACCCCTTTGAGAAAGGGAAGAAACCTCTTCATCCTAATATGTAGGGTAGATAACTCCATGATAGGGATGATTGATTGTAAATTTATTATATTTCACTGATTATTGTAATAAATTATAATTCACTATTTAATGGAATTCGGTTATCTTTCATTTCATCTATTTGTTTCATGTCTATTATTCTCTAATACATCTTATTCCTTTGATACATGTTTCCATGTTGATTGGAATCTAAAAGGGGAGAACAGTCTTTGATACCCTTTAACTTTCTGATAATCCAAAAAGGCTAAGAATAACTTGGCATTATCCTTATTTATTTTACCTTTGATACCACTTTTATATATTTTATTATCCTTACCTCTAAATACATATGGGATGAAAAGGAATTAGTCTTTGATACCATTATTTTTTCTCCCATTGATACCATTACTATTTATTTTACCTCTGAACCTTATTTATATATTGATCAAATTCATCATTAATTGGAGATGATAAGTAGAATGATTATATTACACATCAAATGATTTTATGTTTAATAACATGATTTTTAATCATAAAAAGGGGGATATTGTTGGACCATAGGATATTCTTGGCCACCCTCTCTAGTTTTAATAATAAAAAACCATGTTAAAGATTATTAATCATGTCTAATCATTTCAATAATGTTTATTTAAGTTTAAATATGTGTAACTATGATTATCTATTATCACATATAAGTTTAACACATTATGATAATATTTAAACTGTAAGAAAATCCAATCATAAATATTCCCTATGTATGAGAAGTTGATACTGACAAAAAATTGATTCACTAATGTCGAAAGAATGAGTCTGACTCACTGATACTGAAAGCACAAATGACTCACCGATACTGAAAGTCATAGTGTCTCATTGATAGTTCAAATGAGTCACCGACATTTCAATTGTCTTGACGATAGAAGGAATGACCTACCGACACATGGTTCTACTGACGCATGGTGCTACTGACGCATGAGGTTACTGATTCATGGTGATACCGATGCAAGGGCTCACCGACACAAAGACAATTTTATAGAAGGAGACACTGATATAATGATAGACCAATACATTTAGAAGGAATCACTGATGGAATGGGTCACTGAGGCATTATTCATAGACCAAAGATTCATCGATAGACTATTTAAATTTACTTTAACTTAATACTATTTCTAACGGACACATTTTGAGTGTTTTAATGAAACTAATTAATTTAATTATTTTTTAGGCATATTTAATAAAGATGTTAGAAGTATGAGGTACACCACCTACCTCAAACATTGAAATTTTCGAGATACATAATATATAAAAGAGGATATCTCCCACAATGAAAAGATATACAAAGATGAACATAAACACAAAGAGGAACACACAAGAAGCATACAGAAAGGATGAACACATAAGGAAAACTTCTTACCTTATTTTTGTGAACTAGAGATCTGTTTTCCAGCAAAGTTCCAACATCTCTACTACATTTACTTAATAATAAGTAGAAGAAAAACAAATTTTCCTAGAAGATAGAACAATGTGATCTATGAAACTCAATTTCAATGTCTGCTTCTAGAAGAGGACTGAAGCTTCAACTTTGATACATAAATGTGTCTAGTGATTAACTGAATAACACACAGAGCCTTATAAACCATATGTAATATTTATTGTTATATTTTTTGCCTTTTTATTACACATTCGAGCAATGTGTGCATCTGTCTGTAAAAAAAATACCGTCTCCTACACTTAACTATTGGATACTAGATATCATCACAAAAAAATATTTTTATGGTTGTTTATCCTATGTAGAACTATGGTAGAGGTCCTGTGTCACATGTTATTATCTTTCTTCCCATGAAGAAAAGTGGTAGAGGTATTTTGACCTCGACAGCCTATGTGCTATTGTGTAAACCCCGATCGATGGCGTGGATCAAACCTTTTATCTATATAGACTTCTTAGTGGTAGGTGATCACCATGTAGAGAGGACTAAGTCTCATATTGAGACTAAAACTCCTGTTTTATATCTGCTATGTTTTCAAATTTAGTTTTCTCAGTTTTTACCTATATTTTAGACAACATAATTTCACATTGATAGTTATTCTTGTCAAGTGTTTATAAAAGTTTTGTATTGTTATATTCGTTTCAAAAGGTGTATCAATATATCATATTTCTACAACTGAGAAATAATAAATCTTCTAAGAAATTAGTTGAACAATAAACTTATTATAAATTCACTACTTTGATTAACTATCCTGTTAAGTATTAAATTGGGGGAATCTTTTAAAAATAATTTTTAATAAAAAAAATTAGGAACTCAATTCACTCCCACTTGAGTTTCCTACTCAGACCAACAGTGATATACCAATATATTATTTTATTATTTAATTTACATAATTACCCAAATACAGTAGAATTATCGATCTTATAGGTTCTATTATGTTCACCATTATGTACTAAATCCTAAATTAATGTGTAATAAAGACCTCTGTTGTAATATTTTTTACTATAAAATACATCCCAATTTGAATAATGGAAAGTGGATATGACTATGATACATATGCATCATAAGGTGAAAATTCTAGAAGGAGTTATTGAGTATTAATTTAATCAATTTTAGTGCATGATGAGTGATCTTAAGACTTCAAACCTTGTTAGACACTCTTGAAGGATATGTTTGGGTTAATTCACATTTTAATTGTGAATAATTATAAAGTATTTGAATAGATTATCACCATGAATGGACTAGGTTAAACATAAGTTGTCATATATTAGAAGGACGTTACCATAATTTATACATCCTAAGAAATAATATTCCAAATTATATGATGTCTCATCATGATTTTTTTTGACAACATGTTTCTTATTTTTAGTCAATGGTTGGAACTAGGATGATTCATGTTAGTTCTAAATGTGACAGATAATGTAATAATTGTTCTCATGAGAATCCAAATGAAACCTGATAAAAAATATGAAAACTTGTGATTATTTGTTATCAACTATCTTGTTATATGATTAATAATTATAACTTGGATGAGTTTTCTAACACACCTAATGATAAAAAATTAGAGTTTCATGGGACCTCAATTGATAAAGACAATGATGGGAAGAAGATTTATCTTTATACATATCAATTAAGTCGGAAGAATAAAATAGGTAAATGATTCAAAGTAATGATAAGTTTGGGGGGGGGGATATAGGAATATATAATGAAATTAATGAGGAAAAATAATGAGTTTGATGTATAGAAATTAAATTCATCATAACGTACAATTTATTGTATAATGTATTTTGTGTGGGGAACTTGGGAACTATTTAGAAGAATACACTGATCTATGGGATAACTCATAGACAAAGGAAGGACCTATGATTTTACAATAGTTGAGGTGGAATGATTCTTAAGTGATTATATATTTGGATTCATGAATTTTGTTGTATAATTTTATTTATTTACTATATTTTATTTATAAGTTTCATGAAACATCTAAGGATTGGTCTCCAGTAGTTTTTATTAAAGGATTTTCAAGGATATATTGAATGATATTGACAACCTAGAAATTTTATTTAGTTGTAAGGTGATGTTTTTGGAAAAAAATTGATTAAATAATAGATAAAACCTAATGTATACCTAATATTGAGATAAATATGTTTATATTAGACAAATATATGATGGGTATTGATAATTTAAATTAGATTATTTGTCTATAGACAATTTTTTGGTACATATATGATTTTATTGCGCAAGATTTTTATTAAAGATATTTATTGAAACAATTATCTTATTTTATAGATTATATGGTTCGGGTATATAAATATTTGGTATATGACTTGATGAGTGGTTTATATAATTTGGATATAGCTGTTAAGTAAATCATGGAAGAATATGTGATCAAATCGTTATATTCTTCGGGTTTCAATTTTAGTATGGAATATTTTGAAAAGTTTTATGGTTAGTTTTCATTTGGGTGTTATTATTGATATATTGGTGTTTTTTAGGATTAATTATTCACATAAAATAAATATTTCTAAAAATTTTATTTTTGGTAAATATATAGGGACATGAGGAGTGACTATTCCTTCTTTATGGGATCTTCTGATCCACTAAAAGAAAATTTTAGTGCTTCAGGCATGAAAATAATTCATCGTGGTCAATTATCATATGGAATATGGTATGAATTAGGGATTTAAAACTAAATGAATCACAATTTAAGGAAGAAACTATGATTATTATATCAAAGAAAATCATGTAAGAATGATATATCTTGTTCCCTTCCTTGATGGTATATGATTTCCTCAAACCAAGTAAGAGAAAGATAAATCTATTATATCTTATTTATAAAGTATAATTAAACTGATAAAGTATGTTATTAGAAACTCAAGTGTCTTATAATAATATATTTTTGATCATAGAAATAATTAATTATGAAATTATAAATTTCCTTGAATTATATAGAAACTATTTATCAGGATAAAATATACATCAAATTTTATTACTATATCCTGATATACTAATTATATTTGGAGATAATTACTATTATGTGGGTTTAATTTTTTTAATGTTTTTAGAATTTAACACCCCAACATTTTAAAACATATTTCTCTTTAAATAATTTTTATGTGTTTCATAGATTTCTATATTAGACTCACTGAGCTTAAAATGTACCTCTATATATTATAACCTAGTAGTTAAATTGATAGAATAAATATTTATTACCAAATTAGAAAAAATGTATGTAAAGGTTTTAAAAAATATAAATCTATTTATTAATTACAATTAAATAAGTTCTAAATTTGAAATAAAGACATTTTATGCTTCAAAAATATGTTTTTAATGGATTTATTCCATTTCTTGCACATAAATTATAATAAATTTATAAAAGTTATCAAAATTTTATCTTCAGAAATGAATAAAAATTTTTAAATCCATATTTCAATATTATATTAGGGACAATATTTTTTATTTTTATAAATAAATTACTAATCAGTGAATAGTGAAAATTCTCAATTTTTTCAAATCATTAATTTATATAAAATAATGTAACATAAAAGTATCATTATATTTTATATTTTTATTCAAAGTAACATAATATACATTTAATTAAAATTAATCAAAATAATTTCATAAGAATAAATATTATGTTTTATTTTGGTATAAGTTCATTTTTATTTTAAGGAACACAATTTTCAATAAACATAATTGCATTTCCTATTATGAATTTTTTATTAATATTAATTTATTCTACCTATAGAAATTAAATAAAAAAATATGGATTCAATATTTGGAATTATGAGTTTACATTTTTTAAAAAGAATCTTTTATTTTTTAGCATTATGAATAGTAATCGTGGAAACGTTTTTCACCATGTTAATTGGTAAAAATGGATAAATAATGTTAAACCTATAAAATAAAGATTCAAAATCATCTATATACCCAACTATATTTCATTTTATGAGTTTTTTACCTCCCCTTCATATATTTTATAATATGTAATTTTTGTTCTATTTTTCATTGATAAAGATCATTTAATTATTTTAATTACTAAAAATTTGTGAAATATCAATATCTTGATTTTAATTTCTCTTATATGATAACATAAGGATAAAATAATTTAATTAATTAATATAAAATGTTTTTTTAAGAAAATTAATTTATTGTTATGATGATAATTTATTTTTAATTTATAGTGATGATGTAATTACATTAAATTCTTAAACAACATTAATATAGTGCTAGTAAAATAAGTAAACTAATCAATGGAATTAAATTCTAAAACATATAAAGTAATATTTATTGGATCCATTATCATATAAAAATAATTTTATGGTTGATAATAATTTATAATTGACGGTGAAAGAGTTTATATTTTGATTATATACTTGTACTAAAGTATTTAATGTCAAAATATATGAAATATGATTAAACATACACTAATGGTAATTTATTGTCACGACCCGTCCAAGTGGGGCCCGAGCCGCAACTCCCCAAGCCCACCTCCAATAGGCCAGGGGCTGGTGACTAGCACCGAGTAGGCATGCCACTAACATGGGAGGAATTGCCTATAAACCTGTACACACACACACACCTCTCCAAGCCCATAAAGCTAAAAAGTAAAAACTACTAAAAGGAAAAGATGCATGCATACACTAAAACCCAACCAACAGAGTACGACAGGAAATTAAAGTACAAGAAATTAAAACCCAGGGCCAAAAGTACAAGCCCACCAAAAGAGAGTCCGTAACAAAGTCCAACCTGTAAAGAAAGGTGCTGGGACTACAGTCAGTAGCTGTAGGAACACACCTCGGCCTGTCTGATCTCACTGAGTACCGTCCGGTCCTAGTCCGCCTAGAATCCAGTCAAAGGCTCGCTCGTCTTCACAAGACATGACATGTGCGGGCAAAGCCCGTGCAGGGGTGATTATAACAATACCCAGTAGGAAACCACGAAACTACAAAGTAATACAACAAAGGAAATACCACAAAATAAAGGTACAGTCAGCTCTACACAGTATATGTCTACCGAACATATAACAAGAACATCCAGATATACTCATGCACGATCGACTATCGCGAATACCACCACTAGGATCCAGCTCGAAGATTCCACTAAGCTTGCAACTGGTATAACACACTCCTAGGTCTGAAGAGAGAGATACGAAGTACTCATTCTGGGAGAATACACTCCACAAGTACCTTGAGAACATGATGCTCATATGAGGATCAAAACCAAGTCATGGGGTGATTCTGACAACTCAGTCTGAGCTAATCTGCTAAGTATAGGATCGGCGCCCGGGTAAAGTTGGTCACGTCGATACTGAGAACTCTACCTAGGGTTCCAAGAATGAATAGAGGATCCAACTCTAAGTCTCACAAAGGGGATTCCAACAACTCTATTCAGGAAGTCTTGCTGAAGGGATTATACTCTTGTATAAAGTAAATGATACCAGAACCTTCAGTGAAAAGACCAAGGGTAAGAACCCTAAGAAAAATAGTCCAAGTCACAAAAGACAAGTGGTTCAAGCCATGTAAGATTGGTTACATGGCATGTAGTATGGTTACACGCCGTGTTCCTTGACCCCGGGTACTGCCCGTGTAAACGGACCGTATCATCCGCTCAAGCTATGTAAAACTCAACTACACGGTGTGTAGAAGGATCACACGCCGTGTTCCTTGACTCTGGGTACTGCCCATGTAAATGGACCATGTTATCCGCTCAAGCTGTGTAAAACTCAACTACACAACGTGTATAAGGATCACACGCCGTGTTCCTTGACTCCGGGTACTGCCCATGTTAACGGCCCATGTAATCCAGCTTTTCAGATAGAAGGTAACTACACAGAGTGTAGAAGACTCACATGCCGTGTCCGAGCACCTGGCCTCGCTCCGTGTACGCTGGCCATGTGCCCGTACACGGTCTCTGTCCGTGTCCGTGTTGCCTGCCTGTGTACCAATACACGGGGTATCCCGTGTATTTGGCCAGGTCTGGCCGAGGAGGGGTATACATGCTATGTCCTTGTCCGTGTACCCAACCCGTGTCCGTGTACTCCCAAAGTACATGCCATGTGGTCCGCCGACAAACACATGCCTTGTAGCCCATACTACACGACGTGTAGTCGGGAAATTTCTAGAAACGCCGTCTTCTTCCTCGCGCTTCAGCCAAACCTCTGGTTCTTGATCCAACTGTCCGATCATCATGAAACTCTAGATTTGGGGTCATCCCGCCCCTACGAAACCGATTCCGTCGGTTTCGGGCTTCCGATCAGCCTTGATAGCGCATCCCGATCCGCCCGCATGAAAACGCTCGAAGAATGGGAATTTCTGAACCACATCGATTTGTCCGCTGCCGTCACCGTCGCACCTCCTCTAGGTCGTCTCGATGTTGGATCTTTGATTTCAGATCATTGCACCAACAAACAAATGCGCAACGATCGATTTCCTCCCAGAATGCGTAGAATGCACACGAAGAACATGTAGGAACTAGGGGATAAAACAAAACAATCGAGAGGGACGAACCTCGATCGATGTTCGTGTCGATCTTGGTTCGTCACCGTTAGAAGGTTGAATGAAAACCAAATTAATTTCAAGAATCAAATCCCCACAATTCTCGCAAATAGCCCATCCCAAAAAATGACCGATCCGCGGGCTTATCTGTTCGTGGATTAGTCCGTGTTCGTCATAAGAATCAAGAACGGGGGAAAGAATTCATCAAACAAACATCCTACCTGGACCCACGACATTGGTTGGCGAAGATCCGGTCTTCACGTCATTGTCGCCGGTGAAAATCGTCAAGAACGTCGTCGCCGCGTCGGGAGGTCTTCTCCCGAACCTCCAGAGCCACCAAGGGTTTCAGGGTTATGAGGTTTGTAACCCTGGACCCCTATGCATGACTTTATTTAAAAATATAAGAGATATCTGTTGCAGCAGATTTAAAAGATTTCACTGCAGAATAAAATATTTTTATTTAAATATTTTATTACTCTTACGTCCCAAAAACTGGATTTCACCATCGACCTACACCGACCGATGTTAGGCCTCGCCTAAGGTAAAATATCTGTTCTGAACGCAATGGTGCCCTCAGATTTATGATCCGAGCACCCGTTTAGGAGTTATTCAACTTTTTTCAGGAAAACCACATGCGCACGTTATTTAATTAAATTCAAACATTTTTCCGGGCTCACCGGGCCTCGGAACTGCACTCCGTCTCAGAGCCTGGTCTCGAATTAATTGCCATATAATATTAAAATAATACATGTAAAAATCCGGGACATTACATCACACCCACCTTAGGGATTTTACGTCGCTGAAAAGCCAAAACAAGGGCTACTAAAAAAGATGTGGGTATTGCACGCGAATCTGAGCCTCCCGCTCCCACGTTATCTCCTGGAGATTCCCGTACTGCCATCAGACACTCACCAAGGGAATAGACTGTCCATGAAGGATCTTCTCCTGCTGGTCCTCGATCTCCACTAGGTACTCAGCAAAGGTCGCTCCATCATCGATGTCCAACTCACCCCTGTCAATAACGTGCGATGGATCATGCACGTACCTCCGTAGCTGCGACACATGGAAGACGTTGTGTACCCGGTCCATCTGAGGAGGTAGAGCCAAGAGATATGCCACCTCACCAACTCTACTCATAATCTGAAAAGGGCCAACAAACCTCAGAGATAGCTTGCTGCCTCAGGAAAATCTCCGCAATCCCCGTCGAGGTGAGACCCAAAGGAACACATGGTCTCCTTCCTCGAACTCCAAGGGTCTCTGCCTCCTGTCGGAATAAGACTTTTTCCGACTCTGTGCAGCCTTCATCCACTCCTGGATGACTTGCACCTTCTCTGTAGTAGCTCTCACCATCTCTGGGCCCATGAGTTCTGACTCTCCTGGGTCAGTCCAACAAAGTGGTGACTTGCAAGGTTGCCTGTACAGAGCCTCGAATGGTGCCATACCAATAGTGGAATGATAACTATTGTTATAAGAAAATTCCACCAGTGGTAGGTGATCCTCCCAGCTACGACCAAAGTCAAGCATGCAAGCTCGAAGCATATCCTCCAGGACCTGAATGGTCTGCTCTATCTGACCATCAGTCTGGGGATGAAACGCTATGCTCAAGGGTAATTGAGTCCCAAAATATTCCTGTAATCCCTTCCAAAATCAGGATGTGAAATGAGCATCACGATCTGAGACGATCATGGATGAAACTCCATGAAGTCGAAGTATCTCTTGCACATAGAGGCGTCCCAAGCTATCTACTAAACTCTGCTCCCGTATGGCTAGGAAGTGGTCCGACTTGGTGATTCGATCAACGATCACCCAGATGGCATCGTGTCCCCTGGACGTACGTGGTAAACCCATCACGAAGTCCATGGATATCCCGTCCCACTTCCACTCTGGCAACTCAAGGGGCTGGGTCAAACCCGCTGGTACCAGGTGTTCAGCATTTACTTGCTGACAAGTAAGGCACCGAGAAACAAACTCTGCCACACTCTTCTTCATACCTTGCCACCAGAACTGACGTTGGAGGTCCTGGTACATCTTTTCCACTCATGGATTCACCTCCAAAGGAGATTTATGGAACTCCCTCAGAACCTCCTCCTTCAAAGTCACTAGTACTACCATGCGCCCTCTGAAAAGAACAATGTGCTCCCCAACTTCTGAATATCCATCAGTAACATCACCTGTGGATATCTGGGCACATAGAGTCTCACAGCAAGCATCCTCGAGCTGTGCTTCCCTGACTCGCTGTAAGAGTGGAGGGGTAACAACCATCGACTGAAGGTAGGCTCCCTCATTTCTATCCACGAAGGATAACTGTAAAGAGGCCAACTGACTTGTCGCCTCATCTAGAAACTGTGAACTGGATTTCCTGCTGAGAGGATCTGCCACAGTGTTCCCCTTCCTAGGTGTGTAAATGATCTCAAAGTCCTAATCCTGGAGGAACTCAAGCCATCACCTCTGTCTCAAATTCAGATCCTTTTGAGAAATGATATATCTGAGACTCTTGTGATCAGAGTAGATGGTAAACCGCTCACCCATCAGGTAGTGTCGCCACATATTCAGCGCGAAGAATACCACTGCCAACTCAAGATCATGGGTCGCGTAGTTCTGCTCGTGTGACCTTAGCTGACGTTAGCCATAGGCAATCACCGCTTTCCTCTGCATCAGGACAGAACCAAGCCTGGTTCCGGATGTGTCGTAGAACAATACGTACTCGACACCCTCCTTTGGTAATATCAAGACTGGGGCACTAGTCATACTCTGTCTCAACTACTGGAAATCCTACTGGCATCTCTCGGTCCACACGAAAGGCTGCCCATTTCGGGTCAAAGATGTCATGGGTGATGAAATCCTAGAGAAATCAAGAATGAATCTCCGATAGTTGCCTATCAACCCAAGGAAACTCTGCACCTCCGTCACGTTCCGGGGTGGCTCCCATGCTAGTACTGCCTCCACCTTGGCTGGGTCCACTGCTACACCATCTACTGAGATAACGTGTCCTAGAAAGTGGGCCTCCCATATCCAGAACTGACACTTCGAGAGTTTCCCGTACAATTGGTGCTCTCGGAGTGTGTCCAGAAAAATCCTTAGGTGTCTCGCATGCTCCTCATCGGACGCAGAGTACACAAGGATATCATCGATGAAGACCGCTACGAACCAATCTAGATAAGGCTGAAAGATCCTGTTCATGAGTCCCATGAACACTACCGGGTAGTTCGTCACACCGAAGGGCATCACCAAGTACTCATAGTGATCGTAGAGACATCAGAAAGCCATCTTCGGTATATCTTCATCCTGTACTCGCAACTGGTGATAGCCTGATCGTAGATCAACCTTCGAGAACCATTGTGCCCCTCTCAACTGGTCTAAGAGGTAATCGATCCTTGGTAGTGGATACCGGTTCTTCAAGGTTACCTGATTCAAGCACCAGTAATCCACACATAGCCTTAAGATCTCGTTTTCCTTCTTAGAAAACAGCACTGGGGCCGCCCAGGGTGAAACGTTGGGTCTCAAAAAGCCCTTCTTTTGCAAGTCGTCTAGCTACACCCTTAGCTCACGAAGCTCTACAGGAGCCATCCGATATGCTGATGCTGATATCAGTGTCGTCCCAAGTTGCAACTCAATGAAGAAATCTATCTCCCGGCAGGGAGGTAGTCCAGGGACATCCTCTGGAAAGACGTCCTCATACTCATCCACTACTACTGGAAACTGGAAACTCGTAACATCTGTTGCGCCAAAGTCTAGGCTATCCAACTGATGTGATATCGGTTGCACCTTCCTACGCATGAGCCCCTCCTGTGCTTCCTGGGTCTCTCTTTCACCGGAAAAAGTGAACCTCTTTCCATAACTACGGACACACCGCACCCTTCGCCTAAAAAAGTCGATCTAGGCATGAACTGTGGATAGCCAATCCATGCAAAGAATGACATCGTAAGGCATCGAAACTACCACCAAGAGGTTCCAACCGAAAATCTCACCTCCAAGGGTCAGGTCACACTGTCTACAGAGGTGTGTGATCTCTGAATCTTCTCCAGTCGGTGTTTCTAAGCGTAAGAGTCGAGTCAACGGCTCAACTGGAATCTCAGGGTCTCGAACAAGATAAGCAACCAGATAGGAATGACTAGCACCTGTGTCTATAAATATGGAAGCCAAAGTAGAAAAGACACAGATAGTACCTCTAATCATTCCGGGAGTACCTGGGTCATAAGCCTTTGCCGCCTGCAGCTGTCCCTGCCTCTGTCCACCAGCTCCCTGGGCCTAGGGTGGACCTCCTAGGGGTGGTGGTGGCAAAGGGTCAAAATGCCGACCACCTCCAGCTACTCTCCCAGCTCCTCTACCACGTCCACCGCCCCGTAGATCTGTCTGATCCACACGTTGCCTCTACCTCAGTGGTCTATCCACTGCTCCCATTTCAGTAGTATGACGGGTCAGACATTCTCAAGAGAGATGTCCCCTGCCATCACATGAGTAGCATCGTCTCTCTCGAGGCTGGCTGGATGCACCCTACGAATCCTATACGGCAGATCCCCTATCCTGGGAACTCCTATGAAAACGTCTCCCATGCCTGGGTCCCTGACGTCGGCTCCCTGCTGCCGAGGTCTCTGCTCCTACTCGTCCACTACTGACAACTACCGTCAGTATCTTCTCTACCAAGAAGCTCTTGACCACCAAAGCCCGCTCAAGCACCCCAACATAAGTAGGAATGCTCATAGGGATGATTCTAGCTCAGATATCTCTATGCAAACCCCGCTCAAAAGTCCAAGCTCTGAAGTAATGATCTCTGACCATATCCATCGAGTACCACGAGAGGTCGGTAAACCTTGATGAATAGTCAGCCACCTTCATGGTTCCCTGCTGGAGTTGAAGAAGCTCCTGTATACGTACTGCTCTCAGGGTAACCGGTGAAAAATCCTCTATGAAGAGACGCTCAAACTCCGACCATGAAAGTGTTGCCTTGTCGTGAGTCTGGATAACCAAACTCCACCATCGTCCTGCCGAGCCCTGCAGAAGGCTCGCTGCCAGGATCACCATCTGGTTTGCTGGTGTCCTGACCAAACAAAAGACTCTGGACATTGCCTCAAGCCAGTCCTCTACTGCCTGAGGGTCAGGCTCACCTCAAAATCTGAGGGGCCTCTGTCTCTGAAACTCGTGGAGTGCGCTCAACCTGCGCTCCTCCTCCACTGGTACAACATGCACTAAACACTGCTCCACAGGTGGTGGGATAACTGGCACATCAACTGATGGTAAAACTGGGGGATCCGGTCTATGTATCGAAGCTTCATCCCTGAGGGGGTCATCCTCGTGATCGAGCTGCTGGATCCTAGCGGGTACGCGTCATGGAGGCATCCAATAAAGAAACAAGATGTATCTCAGTCTGTGAGTATATCTGGAGAGCTAACTCAAGAAGGACATGGAAACCACAACCCATTTCTATATGATGCGTGTACCTTTATTTCCCCCCTGCAACTAGTGTTTTCATGTTCCGAGTCAAAAAGAAAGTTATCAGAGTCCTGGTGTATGGATACGTCGGCCGCCCGAACCAACACTAGGGGTCCCTGCCCTGAAGCCGAACTCGAAACACTTAACACTGTTGCCCCTAACCAACTCACAGACTCTTGGTCCTAAGGTAGAACTGACCACCTCTGATACCACTATGTCATGACCCGTCTCAATGGGGCCCGAGCCGCAACTCCCCAAGCCCGTCTCCAATAGGCCAGGGGCTGGTGACTAGCACCGAGTAAACATGCTACTAACATGGGAGGCATTGCCTATAAACCTATACACACGCACGCACATCTCCAAGCCCACAAAGCTAAAAAGTAAAAACTACTAAAAGGAAAAGATGCATGAATACACTAAAACCCAACCAAAAGAGTACGACAGGATAATAAAGTACAAGAAAGTAAAACCCTAGGCCAAAAGTACAAGCCCACCAAAAGAGAGTCCATAACAAAGTCCAACCTGTAAAGAAAGGTGCTAGAAATGTAGTATGTAGCCGTATGAGCACACCTCGGTCTGTCTGATCTCACTGAGTACTGTCCGGTCCTGGTCCACCTAGAATCCTGTCAAAGGCTTGATCGTCTGCACAAGACATGACATGTGTGGGCAAAGCCCGTGTAGGGGTGAGTATAACAATACCTAGTAGAACACCCCGAAACCACAAAGGAATAAAACAAAGGAAATACCACAAAAGAAAGGTACAGTCAGCTGTACATAGTATATGTCTACCGAACATATAACAAGAACATCCAGATATACTCATGCACGATCGACTATCGCGAATACCACCACTATGATCCAGCTCGAAGATTCCACTAAGCATGAAACCGGGAGAACACACTCCTAGGTCGGAAGAGAGAGACACAAAGTACTCGTTCCGGGAGATCACACTCCACAAGTACCTTGAGAACATGATTCTCAGATGAGGATCACAACCAAGTCATGGGGTGATTCCGACAACTTAGTCTAAGCTAATCCACTAAGCAGAGGATCGTCGCCCGGGTAAAGTTGTTCATGTCGATACCGAGAACCCTACCTAGGGTTCTAGGAATGAATAGAGGATCTGGCTCTAAGTATCACAGAGGGGATTCCAACAACTCTATTCAGGAAGTCTTGCTGAAGGGATCATACTCCTGTATAAAGGAAATGATACCAGAACCTTCAAGGAAAAGACCAAGGGTACGAACCCTAAGAAAACCAGTCCAAGTCACAGAAGAAAAGTGGCTCAAGCCGTGTAAGATTGGTTACAAGACGTTTAGTATGGTTACACACCGTGTTCCTTGACCCCAGGTACTGCCCGCATTCGTCATAGGAATCAAGAACGGGGAAAAGAAATCATCAAACAAACATCCTACCTGGACCTGCGTTGTTCGTTGGCGAAGATCTGGTCGCCACATTGTTGTCGCCGGTGATAATCATCAAGAACGTTGTCGCCGCGTCGGGAGGTCTTCTCCAGAGCCTCCAGAGCTGCCAAGGGTTTTAGGGTTATGAGGTTTGTAACCCTGGACCCCTGCGCAGGCCTTTATTTAAAAATATAAGAGATATCTGTTGCAGCAGATTTAAAAGATTTCGCTGTAGAATAAAATATTTTTATTTAAATATTTTGTTACTCCTACGTCCCAAAAACTGGATTTCACCACCGACCTGCACCAGTCAATGTTAGGCCTCACCTAAGGTAAAATCGCTGTTCTGAATGCAACGGTGCCCTCAGATTTCTAATCCAAGCACCCGTTTAGGAGTTATTCCAATTTTTCAGGAAAACCACATGTGCACGTTATTTAATTATTTAATTAAATTCAAACATTTGTTCTGGGATCACCGGTCCTCAGAACTGCACGCCATCTCAGAGCCTGGTCTCGAATTAATTACCATATAATATTAAAATAATACATGAAAAAATCCGGGACATTACATTTATGTTAAATAATATTTTATTAAGTGATTAAAAAAATCCTAAAAATATTTAACTAGGATAATAGGTATGGGATATGTCAAAAAAGTTCATCCCATAACCATTTTTTCATCAATTTGTTGCCTTAGAAATGAATTCAATGCACTATAGCATTGAATATTTTGTTACCATAGTTAGGTATACAATTAATTAATGATGTTGTTAAACCAAAATATAATGTCTATAATGCCATATAAACCTATCCAAATATTATTATTTGATGTTATTTCATCATAAAACTATATGATCTTAGACATTTGGACCATTTGGTTCCACTTTCACATGGAAAATAATTTTTTTATATTTAAATCTTTTATATAATTCTAAGAGTGTGTTATCCTTTAATATAAAATGACACCACTTATCTACCCTTATTAACACAACATTGAGCCTCTTATCATGAAAAAACACTAAATAAATACCATAAAAATCCTTCTACAAATTTTATAGGTTCTTCTATACTCTAAATGTCATTCTCAGGGATCCTGAGAAGAGATCCAAAGAAGGTTACTCAAATAATAGGTAATCATCTTAACCGATCTCTTTCATTTTATATCTTATTTTAACTCCATAAATTATATCCTATTGATTAATATATTATAACATAATTATATCCCATATAAAAGTATGGTAAAATATTTATTTCATAATCTTTATCCATCTTCTTTCTTGAAAGTGGAAAATGAAAGCATCGCTTGTGCGTACGTGTGGACTACTATATCAATGAAGAGATATAATAAATTTTCTATCACCATATTTCATGGTTAGTTGTTATGTTGGATTTATTTTTTATGTTATTTATAAAAACATTATTCTTATTGATTTATTATATATTATCTACCTTCATACATTTCCATCCAATAGAATATGAGAACATCACTCATGCATAAGTGTGGACTACAACCTCTAAAAAATGATGTGATTAATTATCAATTTATTATTTACAAGTATGGTAATAAGAATATATTTAACAAATATATATAATATTTATGATATTATAATTATTCAGGAAATCTGAATAATTATTTTACTTCTTTTTGTTATATCCATCTAGAATTTGAATCACCACTCATGTGTATGTATGGACTATCATTTCCATGATGTAATGTAATTCATTTTTCATCACAAGTAACATACATGATTTAAAAGTGTATATAATATTTTAATATTATACTTATAACTTGACTAACACTTTTGATATTATGGAAGCATGATCAATGTTCAAAGACATGAATTGTCGAACCAAAACCTTCATGGAAAACGAAACTCTTAGCACCTAGAAAAATTATTTCAATAAATAATTGTCAATAAATAGGTGATAAAATATTATATGTAATTCATATATATTATTAAATGTATGAATATAATTTTATAATATATTTAGAATAAGTCAATATTTATTATAGTAGTTTTTTTTATTTCTTATGAAGAAAAAAAGGCTTGGGGTAAGGGGTTTCTTTACTCAACTTTATTTCATTGGGTTATAAAATTTATTCACTGACTTTGTTATTCAATTATTATGTTTCAAATGAATAATAAATTAGTATAATTTTTTTTCATTTTTTATGTGGATTTAAATACTGGTACATAATCACATCATGGATTAATTATCATTTCAAATGTAATGATCTTTGGAAGGATTTTCATTGTCACAATTTCATTTTCATGTGATGTGTTTCATGTCAATCCCCATGATTTCTTTGTATAGTGTAATTATCTCCCATAATATATTTTTTAAAAATTATTTAATTTATTTATAGGTATTTATAGATCAATTTCACTATATTACCTCTAATTCTTTTGGATTTGAAAGTTACCAAAGGGGAAGGTATTTCTCCTCACACTTTGGTTTATGTGAGACATATTAAATATTAAACACTTATTTCTTTTATGCAGTATATATAATCCTACTAAATTAGTTATATTATTATTCTTATGAAAATTTTAGGGATTTAAAATACATATAAGGATCTATCTTTAATAACGTTTTGATTTATAGATTACCAAACAGTAAAGGATTACATTAAAATCTCATTTCTTTTAGATATTTTATTTACTAAATTTATGTTAAATGAAATTTTGTGAATATTATCCATTAAAACATATATATTTATTCTATTTTTTATAATATAATAATTTTATGTATTATTATCATTTTACTCTATTCTGTACTTAAACTGATCTAGAAAATGTTTTTGATAAGAAAAGTTGAACTTGTTTCCCCAATGGTCACCAACATTTTTATTCCATGTGTATGCACTTGAAAATTGTTTCATAGTGGTTTTTTCTAATACATGAATTTTAAAAAAGTTCATTTTAATTACCTTATAATTTATTTATAGGTTATAATAGAATCTTTTAAAATAATTATTTTATGAACAAGTCATTTTTTAGTTTTTAATTTTTTTTGAAAAGAATGTTCTATTATAATGTATTCAGTATGAATATATTTTCCCATCATGATAAATGTTATTTTATTTGAATATTTATTTAAAATATTATATGTTTATTTTCAAATAAAATAATTTTACTTATATTCTATAAATTTTTGGTTAATATTTTATCAAAATTAATATAGTTTCTCAAATATCAGGGTTGATTTATATACCCACCTGTAATCCTTCATTATCCAAACTCTTGATTTTATTTAATATATTTATTTTTATTATTAATTTGACCTAATTCTCAAACCAACATGGATTAAAGGTAATTTATATTATTTTTATGGTTCAAATGAAAGGTTCAAAAGATATTTTAATGTTATTTTTCATCTGTATCCACATTATTTAATAATTTTTATGCTCCATCGGGGATATAATATTATGAAACCATTCAAATTATTTATATTGAAAGATTATAATGATTATATTTTAATGATTATTACTTCAATCCTATTTATTTCCCATGGCGTTAATTATGTTATAAAAAAACTTTAATGGAACTCATTTAATTTCTATGGGTTAGGCATTGATTAAATGATGAAATTTTTCTGAAACCTATTGTTTCTTACATGGGTTATTTGATGATAAAATAATGATTTTTTATGATCATGAAGCACACATATATATGAATTATGAATATGCGATGGTTGATTTGGATATTTCTCATGATGATGGGTGGTTCTGTTATATCCTTCCAATGCATTTGGTTGTGATGACATATTTTTTAATCTTCTATGAGATGAAAAGGTTTATAAAATACTATGATATATTATAGCTAGCTATGTGGAAGTTACTCCTAAGAGATTGTCAGAAAATATAAAATTAAATTTTTTATTATGTAACATTATGAATAATGATAATCTTGGGAGTGAACCTTTGCTAAGGAAGTGATTTTATATTCTTATAGTTATCCCAATAAATTTTATATCATGCGTAGGATATTTTCTCATGGTTCATGGTTGATTAAAAATGATTATAGAAACTTATGACATATGCATATGGTTATGAAAAATCCTTATGTTGTGATATATGATTAATGATTTTTGACAGATTGGATATGAATATTTTAAATTATGATCCTTATCTCATAACCTTATTCTTATTTTATTCATATTCATGGTCTTTGATAAAAATCTATTATTCTTACCCATATTGAGAATCTGAGCTCACATTTTCTCATGTTTCCTTTCCTCATGTTATAAATAATGGTTTTACGTATGTAATTTCTAAAAGGGAAGAATGAAATAATAATATTCTTGGATATTTTGAATATCATTTATGAAATAAATTTTTTAAGTATATAGTCTCTAATGAAAATATACATACATGGTACTATGGTGTTCATAATTTTTATATTTATTTAATATTCATTTAAAATGACATAATATTTTTTTATGTTCTAATCAGGTCACCTCATGGTCCCCCAGTTCATTATATGGTTCTCATGGTCATTACAATGTTGTAAGAGACAATTCAACACTAGATGAAGCAAGTGTAGTTTACTATGTGAATAGAATGGAATATTAATGGTAATTTTTATATTTATTTATTTATATTTGCACCATTTTAGTTATTATTTAGAGATTGTCACATGCACATATCATTTCATTGCTGGTTATGGATGGGACCATGTTAGTGGTTCCCTATTTAGTGTTTCACTCAAACCCTGGTTGGGATGCCATTCCATTTCGATTCCAAAGAAAATAATCACTTGGCTATAGGTATTTGGTCATGAAGTTTCCATGATTTTAATGAACTTATATGATAGCTGAAACATTTGTACCAGGGATTGAGATGATGTATGTATTGGAGTTGGACCCCCGTCACTAGTTGGCGACCTATAATATATGAGGAGGTGTGTGTGATGTCATGTAGAACCACTGGTGTAGTTACTATTTATAGTTACATGGGAAACTATTCTATAAATACCCTCACCTCTTCACTTGTTTTATGTATCTAAATGACCTTAAGTATATTATCATTCCTTTTTAAGGACCAAACTATTTATCTTATGGAGGATGTAATATCTTGATTTTATTTTTAGTTAGTACTTTAAACATTAAAAATGATTTAAAATTTCTGAAATATTTTATATTTAATAATAAACTAAAAAAATGTTAAAATACTAATATTATATATTTTCAAGATGTAGAAGTTTTAAATGAATTAAATATATGATTTTAAGTTACATGAATTTTAATTTTGTGGATGTTTGATAATTTGTAAATACATAGAGAGTATTAAAGAATTTAGATAAGAGTAAGAATAATAATTATAATATTTTTTCTGTGAATTTATAAAACAATGTCTATATAAACAACATTATTAGGGATTTTAGTGGAACAAATCCATATCTTCCTTGTTCTATAGTGTTAATTACAACAGACATGAGAAATTATAAAAAGAAATTATAAAAAGAAATTATCAAATCATCAAGTGATAAATGTATAATTATTTTAGAATTTGATTCCATTATTTAGATATTTTAATCCTTAAAATGTCTCTTTATAATCTATATATTAATCGATGAATAATTTCTTGAAATTTAATTAATATAATATGTATATAAATATGAGAATAATTGGATTGTATTTCTCAAAATCCATCCAATGAATTTTGGTCAAACCTAGAGAGATGATTGAGTTTTCAAAAGACACTCTATGTTTTGAATTCTAAAATCTTACATTAAAAAATTATTGTTCAAATATTTTAAAAATTCCTCATAATGGTTTTAAATTCATAATTTTTTTAGAAATTGGAGTCATAATTTAATAGATATTGTAGGGGAAATTTTTCTGGCCAATTTGTGTATTTAAAAATTAAAATTCACATTCTTATAGTTATCATGAAAACCATATATTAATATATATATATATATATATATATATATTGGTTAGAAATACATAATGATACTAATTTTTGAATAATCTAATGAACTGATTAAATTTTAGGTTAGATAGAATTTTCATATTTTCCCCATCTCTCTATATTTTAAAGCCTTGCTTTATAGTCTCATAATATAGAACATGAATTTATATAATACATGTAATGAAACAAAGATATATCATAAATTTTGAATGAATTGGGGGAATTTACCTCTCTATAAATCAAATAGGGAAGAAGTATATGGTGGTAAAAGAGAGTATAGTGGCATCACACCAATATGTTTTTTCACCTGATAACCACTACCACAACATTTATCACTATTGTGTGTGGGGTGGGTTTAGGTAATAATTGATGTGGAATAGTGAGTGGATTTATCTAATATCTTATTTGATGATCATATGATTTGAACCTGACCACATTATCCATACCTAGGGTTGATGTCATAGGCTTTACAGATTATACTTGTTTATCTAATTGTTTTTATTTTGTTACAACCAACATAATGATTGTGTAAATTCATGTGCACTATATTACTTTAAATTGGTATTCACAATAATTATAATGGGAAGAAATCAAACATTTTTAGGTGACCATGTACTGAGTAAACTCACTATGATCTAAATAAATGCCTCTAATACCATCTAATAAATGATCAGATGATCAGAAACCAAAGGAAGATGAATGAAAGAACAAAACATATACATTCAAATTATGGGAATGCATGAAAACATGGTGGGGGATATTTTTGATTTTTTTTTTCAATTGAACACTTATTGAAACCCCCAAACCATTGGTATATATTTAGACCAATTTTAGAAATTTATATAAGTTCAATTCTGTATGACATCATAAAATAAGGGTTTCAAATATCAAGATAGACGTGGCTTCATAGCTATCTCAAGGTGGAAACTCCTTCAATGATATCATGTTCCATGGATTTTATTTTAGTTATATTAAATGATGACATAAAATATATCGAATGTTTATGTATTTTAATAAATAAATATGTTTTTAATTTTTTTTAAATAGATCTTAATTATTCACTAAAAGACTATATGAATTCAATTTAATTATAATAAGTATATATAGAAAGACATTATTTGTGATTGAGTTCTTATTTTGAAGAAAATTTATTAAATATTAATAGATTAATGATTCACCAAGAATGATGGGATAAATTATATAGGTATAATTAAATACAATGGTCCAAATTAAAATAAATCTCTAATTATGAAATTGAATAGAAATAATTTTCTATGTGATTCATTTAGTGTACCACCACATCTTGTGGTTGATATAGTGTTTTTATGAATAATGATGATTACCAACATTGGTTGTTATATAGTACTAACATTTTGGATTAATATGGATATAGACTAAAATATCTGAGTTCATAATATCCTCAAACCATCATAATAGGCTGAGGATATAGAAGATTTAAAAATATAGAATCTCATCTTAAATATCTGTCATAATTCATGATTATGATGTCTAACAAAATTATTTTCACTATTACTCTCCCACAACTGTAGGATTTGTTTGGGATATGATTTTCCATGTATTACTCCTTCCGCTCACCATACTAGAGTTATGATAACTAGATTTATATCTCTATATCTATAATGATATTAGTGGATACATGCATTCTCTTAGAATCCTAGGGATCAGTGGATATGTGTATTCCACAAGTATCTAATATAGGTGTTTCTAGAGTGAATTATTGAATGGAGAATCTCATGAAGTGGGGTGAGAGAATATTATTGTTTTTGATATGATGTTTCTTATTTATGTATTCCACCCATTTATGAAGTGCTTGAGATGAATCACCTATTATTTAGTAGGAATAGGTGGAAAGAGATATATCTCATGGTCTCCTCTTTAATGACATGAATACCAAATTGTATAAGGATATCCAACTGAATTTTTATTAGGGAAAAGTATATAGGGCCCCTTTTCCCATTTTTATATGTATATGTGATATATTTTATATACATTATGAATTTTTTAGGTTATTTTAATATAGATAGTATAGATGGATAAGAATTATTCATATCTTAATGAGAATTGATAAATAAATTATGATTGAAGAAGATATATATTTATATTATTTTATTTATCTACAATCTATTAATTTATGTAGAAAGTGTGGAGTACTATTATTTAATGTTTGGTCTAATACTTTGGATGAACCTACAAATTATTTTTTCTCATCCATGTATGGTAACTTGTAAACATTTTATTTTTTTCATTCTCAACAAGATAACTTTAGAGGAACTTGGGATGATTAATATATTAGTGGTGTTAGGATATATATTTTCTCATAAATTTTTCTAATGTTTATCTATTCTGGAAATTCTAATATTCTAGTAGGAATTATTATTAGATGAATTCAAAAGAGAGATACAAGGTTTTCATGCCCCTATTTGATAAAACATATCACTAGATGATTTATATTGTGAATTATCCTAGATTGATGTTCTTTTAGCAACATACAAGATACTCAAAATTTTAATTCCTCTCATGAATGTGTGGATACCACAATGCTTGTCACTAACCCTTCATTAATACACATATTACCTTTAAGAGAATGAAAAAAATCACTTTAATAGTGTTAAAAAGGAATTGAAGCACTGATAAAGGGTAGTCCCCTTTATCAGTGCTAAAATGGTGTTGATAAATGGGGAATATTATCCATGATAAAAGGTATTGATAAAGGACCGCTTTACCATAACTATTTTATCATGGATAAAGGACCGACTTTATGAGCCCTATTTGGAGTGCTGATAAAGGCCCCCTTTATTAGCACTTGAAATAGCATTGACAAAGGGGGCATTTATCAATGCTTCAAATAGCACTGATAAAGGCTTAGCTGGAAACAATGTATTTTTAATATAACAGCACTCCCTGCAAAAACATGAATGTATATACAACACACCCAGAAATCAAATCTATATACATTTAATTGACCTTATTAATACAAAAAATATCTACCCATGGTATATACAAAAAAAAAAACATAACTATAGACATTTCAAACATGGTTTTATATAAATAGATTTCCAATTATCCAATAAACAGTTAAAAACATTAATGTTTCATCTTTTAATGTCTTTGATCCCCTCTCAAAAATATCCACCCATGGTATCATCTTTCGAACCAATCATACAAACTTTATAAAATGATTCCACCAATATAAGAAAATAAATATTATGTAAAAATGTCATTTTTTAATAAAAAACGACACATTTGGAGTTATACCAATCACATTGTGCATCATATTGAGGTGGGGTTGATTTATACACATCAAAAACTAGTTATGGATCATTGTACTAAAATATCAAAACAATCCAAATTTTTTTTCAAATTTTTGAGTATGTCACTTTTTCTTTTAATAAAATAAATATAAAATTTAAATAATGACACATTTTTATTTATATCTATCACACTGTGCATCAGAATAAGTTCTAGTTGATTCATACCTATCAAAAATTATTGATGGATTATTGTCCTATTGTATCAAAACAACCTGAATGCATTTTTTCTATTTTTAGTATGGTGGTTTTGTTTTTTTTACTAAAGTGTAATTTCAAACTATAAACACATATTTTTAGTCATACCGGTCACATCATGTGTCGGTTTGACGTGAGACTGCTTGATACATGTCACAAATAACATATGAATAACTAAAAGAGCACTGTCGTGGGCGCCCTCAAATGATTAGTGTGATTTTGGGGTACTTAGGTGCAGTAGAGTGGCTGACCAAGGTCGTCTCTCAAAGGAGGAAGTGAATTTAACTACTTATTAGAGGTATTCTAAAAATAAAATAAAAGAGAATAAAATAACTACTTGAAAGGATGGGGGTGGTTTTTTTATATAGTTTATGAACCTAGAAGAAGTTTGCTGGAAGAAGATTGCATTTTTTTTGTTTTTAATTTTGAAATGAAGTTTCGATTAGAATGACACAACAAGAAGATGTTTGTTTAGAAAATATTTAAAAGACGTAATCGATCTAACTCTACCTCTTCACTTTATTATTAATCATTATCATTTAAATTAACATTCACTTAATTATGATCCCTTAATTTGTTAAATCCCGAACCCTACGAGAATTAACTTTACCACGAAGATGATGTGAATTTAACCCTAGGCTAACTTCGGAACATGCAATCGCAGCACCCTGCTTTGATTGATGTTCTAAGATTAGCTTATGGTCAGTGGTAAATTAAGGCACATATCCATTCTGGAAATGAGGATGAATTGTGTTTATGGATTATATTTGAACTCTACAAATTTATCCCGTGTGGTCTTGTATTACCGATTAAGATCGCGCTCTCACAATTTACACAAAATCCCGACCTCGCGTGTTTTTGTGTTAATTGTTCAATTGCTTGCTTAGTTTCTTACAATTTAAAAACACAATTCATGGATAATATTAAGTGAATTACAGTAGCTCATTGATTCAAAATAATTAAATGAAGAGGGTAGAAGATAGACCGATTACTAAAAGACTACTCTTCCATGGGTGGCGTAATCATCGTAGAAGCGTTTTGCATGTGCAAAGGTTTAAAATGGGTATAACCCAATAACGCTTCTACTCAAGAATTCCAGCCCAATTAGGAAGATTAATAGAAGAAGAAATTTAAACAAAACAGAAGAAAAGAGAAGAAATAAAAGAAGAAAAAAGAAGTTTATTACATAAACAAAATCATTACAACATGAAGGAGAAGAAGAAGGCTTCGTCGAAGGGATCCTTGCTTCAAGAGCTACCCTTATTGAAATGGTTGGAGAATTGGAGTGGATACACTTCTACTCTGCCCTCAACTTCCCAATGCACGTCCCAACCCCTCCAAATGAGAAAAACTCCAATTTATAGAGGGGAGGGGAGGAGATGTTACAAGTGGTTTCAAGTGTGAATGTGGAAATTCGGACAAATATTTTATGCCAACTTGCACAGCCCATTTGACCACCACAACGCGTGAATTGGCCGGCCTTCCAGAAGTATAAAATGTGAGGATATGTGTCTTAGATCTCCTCTCCAAATTTGGGCTCCATACAGTCCCATATGAAGGAGTTATGGCCGAAATACAGAAGCTTATCCATTCTGGCGAGCCCAGCCCAACTTTGACTTCATGGACCAATTTCAACAACCAAATGAACTATTTAGCTCTAGTGTCCTGAATAAACGTTGTAGATAATTAAGTTTGGAACACTGTTACAAAATTTCAAATTCAAATAATAAATATAAAAATATATATCTTCGAAATACTACAGTGAACTATAAAGGGTAAAACTGGAATTTTCATCAAATATTCAAATGAATGATCTAATCCCAAATACTTTCTAATTAAACATATTTAACACAATGTGAGGAAATTATATCATTTATTATCAATAAAATATTCAATAAAATAGTGTTTTATCAATAACTGTCCTAAATTATGAAGGTAATCATTGCATGTTTTCTTGGTTTTTAGTAAGTGAAATGTTTTGAGCTAAAATGTTAATTTTAAATGGATGATATACACTTTTAGTCATATCAGTCACACTGTGTTTCAGATTGAGATGTGGTTGATTCCTATATTTTAAAAATTAAAAATGGATCATTTTTCCAAAAGTATCAAAAGAACTGAATGTCACCTATTTTTTTACTTAAATTAATTTCAATTTTAAATAAAAATACACATATGGAGTTATACTGGACACACTATGTGTTGTATTGAGGTGGGGTTGATTCCAACATGTCAAAAAATGACTAATGTTTCATTTTCCTAAAATATCAAAACAATATGAATGTTTTTTCTCTATTTTCAATGTGTCACATGATCTTTTTTAATAAAATTAATGTCAATTTTATATAAAAAGAAACACATTGAGTTATACAATCCCCACCATGCATCATATTGAGGTGAAGTTGATTCCAACACATCAAAAAATAATTATATATTGTTTTTGTAAAGTAAAAAAACAATCCAAATTCATTTTTTTTGTTTTTAGTTTGTCGGTTTTTTTACTAAAATTTATTTTCAATATGGAAACAAAAATTTGGAGTCATACCGGTCATATCATGCATCAATTTGACATGAGAATTCTTCATACACACCATGAATCATATTGAGGTGTGACTAATTCCTACAATTTAAAAATTACTTATAGATAATTTTATAAAAAGTATCATAACATTCTGAATGTGATTTAATGGTTTTTAGTATGTTAGTTTTGATTTTTTTCAAAAATGTTATTTCAAACTGGAAACACACATTTTGTGTCATACCATTCACCTTGTGCGTCATTTTGATGTGAGACTACTTCGTACATTTCACAAAGGACTAATGAATTTCATTCCTAAATTAGGAAGATAATCGGATTGCATGTTCTTTGTTTTCAGTGAGTGACACATTTTGATCAAAAATAACAATTTTGAACAGGTAATAGACACTTTTAGTCATACCGGTCACACCGTGCAACAGATTGAGGTGTGGTTTATTCCTACAACTAAATAATGACCCCATGAACATTTTCATAATGTATCAAAATAATATGAATGTTTTTCCTTAATTTTCAGTTTTTCACTTGTTTTTTTAACATAAATTAATTTTAATTTTAAATAAAAATACACATTCAGAGTTATACTGATCACCCTGTGCATTATATTTTGGTGGGGTTGATTCATACACGTCACAAATTACTCATGGATTGTTGTAATAAATTATCAAAACAATCTAAATGAAATTTCCAAGATTTCAAATTTCTACTTGTTATTTTGAATAAAATTAGTGTCAATTTTAAATAAAAAGATACACTTTGAGTTATAATGGCCATAATGTATATCATATTAAGGTGGGGTTGATTTCTACATGTCAGAAATGACTCATGGATCATTGTACTAAATTATCAAAATAACTAAATGCATTTTCTCGGTTTCGATACATTATTTTATCTTATACCAACTATATTGACCCATACATTTCATACATAGATATCACATCTTAGTAGATTAATATTACTTACATAACATTATGATACATTCTTGAATATTTTAGGTATTGTGATTTTGGAAACATGGAAATATAAATAACTAGTCAAAAAGAGTCTCTCATTAATTTATTGTTTTTCTAGAAATCATCTTAGAAATATCTTTTCTAAAACCATTGTTCATAACCTAAGTATATGAAACATAATAAAGGGTGATAATATAGGCTCAATAAGTGTAAAAAAGGGAGATTTCAATTATCATATAAAGATAAAATGATCATAAATATGTTGTAAGTTGATACTAATATTATAAATTCACACCCTACACATGATAGGTCCTAGACAGGCTTCATGGATTAAATCATGGTAGTTCATAAAAAATTAATATTAAAGGATCAATTAATATTATAAAATAAAAATATATAATCCAAGTCATACTAAGCACACTATATATTAAATTGAGGTGCGACTGATTGAGTAGCAACTGATTACTATATTGTTTGTGAAATTATTCATGAATTATCTTTTGGGAAGTCATAAATTGTATTCAACTTCTGAGAAATCCCTTGGTAGAAGAAACCTTATGATTAAATTCACAATTCATGCAACACGGGGTTTCCACTTCCACCCAAAAAAACATGTTATTCATTTTTTGGCTTGTTGTAGATAGTTGAATGAAATGTATAGCTTCTCAAAAGATTTGTAAAAAACTAAATAATTATTATATAAAAATGAAAAAATTAACTTATAGTAAGTATAAAAAATGATGAAAACATTTATTAATTACATAAGTGGTAGGAATTCACCTTTATACATTCCTGACCCATTTTCTTGTGTTCATTATCTAATTTTCATCCTCAAAGGACAATCTCTCATGAGAATGATCTATTTCAAACAAACCACCCCAACTCGAATAATGGAATCCACCTAAATAAGAAAATAATTCTTATGTGTATAAAAATAAAAGGAAGTAAATTAAACATAAATATGAAATAAACCACTACTTCTATGGAAGTCACATATTCATGTTATTTTTTTACATTATTCCATTAGGTATGTTTCCCATTAATTTATAAGAAAATATATATCGTCCTTTGAATATTAGTCTTTTCTAAACTCAAAGTAGTACTAAAAAAATATAAATACACAAAAAATCAACAAATATTTTAAATAAAATAGTAATTATATTCTAACATACATCTTCAGGGGTTCTAGTTTGTTCACAGAATAGATCTCTCTCATATGTTTACAAAAATAATAACCACAATCTTTTCCATTTTTTCCCGAACATTGTAGAAACATTGAAAAAAATATTTAATTTGTTTTTAATGAGTTTGGATAGTAAAATATTATTTTATATTCCTTGATACTTGTCCATTCGTAGTACTTATCATGTTTATCATCCTAATCCCCTGGCATAATTACATGTTATAGACGATATTAATACATCACCCTATCATAAAAAAATCATCATTAAATAAAAATTTAAAATATATAACTTGAGGTTTAGTTTTAAATTTTTGTATGTAGTGTATTAAAAATTTACAAAAACTATCATCTATTTTCAATGTTTTGGGTATCCATGCATTGAATCAGGGAAATAAATCTTTGGAGTATCAAAATTGACCATAATGAGCATCCAGTGCAGCCTAAATACACAAAAATGATTTATTAATAAAATAAATGAAAATATATTTGATATGATTAAATTATAGAGTTTTACCCCATCATCATTGGTATTAATAAGAGATATTCCCCTATATATTTGCTTTCAAATGATTTGAGTAGGCCTTCAATTATTTCATTCACTTTATTGGAATATTTTTTATGGTTCTGTAGAGGTGGTGTGAGGAATAACAAGTCCAAAAAAATTTCATGGTGAAATCCATTCAATTTTTTATATTTATATGTCTAGAAAAAATATGAAATATATTTATTCATAATAAAAATATTATATCAGCTTTTGGAAAATCAAATCAAGAAAAAACACATCATGTATACATTTACAACCGATCCCCCTATCCAATCATAGTCAAGAATTTCACTTACATTCTCAACACCAATTAAGTGTTGAACTTCCACTTCGTACATATTTTATTCAAAATCATCTATGTGAGTACGGCCATTTTTTAAATTTGTATCCACATGAACCATAAATGATAGTAAATGTCGATATAGAGTTGGTGGGATAAAGGTACTTTTGGTAGTTCATTTTGATCGGTTGGTTGATCCTTTAGATGGTTTTGAGATAGTCTTTTGTTTCACGCCTTTCATTTTTTTGTCTATAACAAAATTCATTAGTTCAAATGGGTTTAATTAATTATTAATGTTTTATCTTGAAAAATAAATTTGAAATGAAAAACTCCTTTTCGACATGTTTTTTGACAATATGTGATGGACATGCGATGAATGTTCTGATATTTTTTTCGACTGTATGACTATCTTCCTCATCAATTAGAATAGGTAGGTCATCATTCAGAACATGGGATATAATAATAAACACTCTCAAATGACCTTTTGGAAGTGGTCTTCTTTGTAGAAAGTTTTTTTTTGGAAATTTAACAATGTACCTCTCACTACAAGGTGATGGGTGGGTGTTTATAGAAATAAATCATAGTCATTATCACCCTGTATAATATTAGTACAGGAAAGGTATCACTGTCTGTAGGATTCACATTTCACAGAAACATTTTTTAGAACATTGATTTTCTCAGCTAAGACATCAATTTGAGTGGAATGACCCGCCTCATAGATGGTGGAGGTGGGGCAGGATCTTCACATGGTGGTTGTTCTTGAGTTATTTATTCTATTTGATTTCCACCATAAATTTTTCCATCATCTCTCTCTTCCATTTTAATTGTTCTTCAATAGAAGATAAAATTTATCTTATCTATTTCATTTATTCACATTGATCCTCCTATTATTTTTGTTTTCTCAAAATATGTTCTGGGTGTCACCCCAAAACCCACACCTCTAAAACAACCGTACTATTCTAGCTGCTTCAAGGCCAACAATAGTATGTGTTCATCTAGTATAGGTGTTGCTAATTACTTTGACTATGTTAGATAGAAAATATAGGAAAATAAGTGATCATTTTTATGTAATAGAAATCTAAAGGAAAACAAATTTTTATTATGTAATACGTACACATGTTTCCCACACTTTTTGTGTGTTTTCATCTATTAGTATGCCGTCATTATTTACACATGCCTCCATCCATAGAACATGTTGTGGGATGTAATTAGCATTGGATTTGGATTCATAAATCATCATATAAACAAATAAAAATAGTTGTGGTGTTTTTTAATGTCACATAAAACTATCATGGATGATTTAAAATACGTACCATTTTTTTCAAGAGATGCATACCCCATACATACTTTATGGTTGGGGTATAATTGTTTTTCTGCATGTTCTATATTTCCAGTACTCAGTTTCTATTTCATAAATAGAATATTTTCAATCATTGTGATGAATACACATATCATCAATCAACGTATTACTATCCACCATTTACATGAAAATACACATCCTCATGACATGTAGTAAACACATACCATGCTTCTTGGGTTATTAAGTGAGTATAGATAAGTGGTGGGTGTTGATTTATTTTCCCTTCAGCCTCTTTAAGATGTTGTCTCATTAGAATTGTGCGAAATCTCCTCTGAACCCTTTTAGAAATCATTAATACATATTTATTATGGGATTCATCTACTGTAAATGCACTTTTCAAGGGACGATGAAGAGTAGGTAAATATTTGATTATTTAGTTTTTTATAAAAATAATGAAATGATATCATATTGTTATCATAATATCTTCCCACATAAGTGTCTTAATCCCAACCATAACATGGTTCCATGATTATACATCAATCAAAATGCATTTTCGACTGAATATTCCAATGTAAATACTAATCATGGACTTGTTGGGGTTAACATGATGGCCCCATGCATTCCACCTGACCTCATATTTTATTCCTTTTATTTTCTTATTAATGTTTTTTTCTAATACCGTCAAACCACGACACTTGTTTTTTCAATGTTTTTGGTCTTTTATCAACTACCATTTCCCCAAAATCAACATCGTCAATATGTTCATATGGAGTAGAAGCTTCAAAAAATGTAGATGGTCATTGTACCTCTACATTGGGAGTATCAACAGGTTGAGAAACCTACTATTTCTTTGGATGGGGAGCACTGACACATGAAGAAGGTCATTATTCCCCTGCACTATTGTTAATATTAGGTTTAGAGACCTGTTATTCCTTGGGATTGGGAGCACTACCACATTAAGAAGTCATTGTCTTTATAAGTGGATTAACAATTAATTTAGAATACATAAACACAGAAGTGAATAGATAATAACATGAGGTGACTTATTATGTATTACAAACAAATATTATCAGATTATTGAAATATCATTTTTTAATGGCTAAAGGGATTTTACCCCCTATCAACTATCCAAATCCTTAATTATTGTCTCCTTTTACATACATAACAATGTATATATTCAAACCACTATGAAATGATAGTGATTTTCCAATGAAAGGGTCGACCACATTTGAATTTTCATCAGGACCATCAATATTTTTGGTTGATAACAAAATAATTGAGCACCTTTGGTTTGTGGAATCTAGAACATAAAATACTTGTACTGCATATGATTCCATCATAAATGGTTCGTATTTGTACCCTTCTTTACTGAAATCAACTTTCATTAATCCTAGTTCATATATTTTAACATCACTCTTGTTATCAACACACTTTCATTAAAAAATAAGCACTTGGAATTGTTTATAATACAAATCCTAGATTAGTTTGATGATGACAAATCATGAAATATTCATTTAAATTGTATTTATTTCCTTAGTACCAGAAACATGCATCACTTCACCCACAAATGTAACTCAACTATTTTTCATGGTACTGTCTTTATCATATATATTTGTATAGAACCTGTAACCATTATTTACATAACCATTGTAAGATAATACATACAAACATAGTCCTCTAGCTAGCCATCGAAGTCATTCTGAAATTGAATTTGGATTTTCATCTATCTCCTTAAAAATATGGACTCAAAACCATCCTATTAATTATTGATTATGTGTATTTGATATCCTTATTTCTACCCTTGATGGATTTGGATGCCTAAGAATTTCATTGTGGGTTTCAACTTATGGTAAAATATCTAAACTATTATTGAAAATGTATTGGTGGGCCTGGTTACAATCTGTAATATTGATTGTGACAATATCTCTTCAGAAATTCTATCACCCATAAGCCACCCAGTGTATAAAGATTTTGGTAGACCAATGATTTTCACACCAGATAGGTATTTGGTATAGAATTCAATGACATCATCAATAATATATCTCTTCACAATACAACCCTCTAGCTGACTGATAAAGGAAATTTATGTGCATTTTTTAAATAAAATAATGAATATTTTTTTATGATTTCAATGATAAACTCCAAGTATTAAATTTTTTTGATAAAATAATGGGTATTTTGAATTATATAATGAAAATGGTCTAAAGTGTGAAAAGTGATTAGTTCTGGATTTTTGATAGATTTTTATATCAAGGGTATTTTGGTCATTTTATTAAAAATATATTTCCAAATTGAGTGATTTTTTTATAAACCTTGATACATTTCCTTAAAATTTCTCTTCCGAACCCAGGGCTGATTCGAGCATCTACAGTCTTGAAAAATTCATTGATGTTTGGAAATATTCCAAGTAGACAGTACAGACCCAACCACTATAGCAGCTGGATAATCTTCACTACACACATATAATAAAGTTTAATCAAAATGGATATGAACAAGGACACATATACAAACATCCTCAATGAATTTTAGGGAGTGATTAATCCATTAATGTGGATATTGGAAGATATACATTGAAGGAAGCTTCTTAGTAATTTTGGCTATAAAAAGTCGTAGTCAATAGGAAATCTGTAACTCCTTTTAGGTGCGTCCAATTAGGCTGAAATTTGGAGGCTGAATAGATAACACATTGATGAACAACGTTTCTAAAGAGGAAACCTGTTAACCATCCATTTAATTGGACAAAAATGTGAAAAGTTTTGGAGGATGAATTCTTCATATAGAAGGAGGTCCTCCCCTCTTTCCCAAATCATCAGCTCAACACATAATAGCCAAGGAGGGATCCCAATAGAGCATGGGCCATTATGTACCTCTCTTTTCCACCCCCCTTATTTTTTATTTTCTTCATTTTAATTTTATTTTTAAGGTTTTCATTTTAATTGTAATTTTTATTTCTTTAAAATAAATTTAATTCATTCATTTTTTATTTTGTTTCCAAAATTTAAATACTACTTCTTTAATAATTATAATAATAATTGAAAATTATTATTTTTGTTATTATTATTTTAAATATTATTTGTAATACAACCCTCCAATTTTAAAACTATTTTATTTTTCAAAAAAATTAATGATAATATTAATTATTATTATTATTATTTTAACATTCATTATAAAATATTTATCTCTCTCTCTCTCTCCTCTTCCATCCACCAATGTGATATCACACTCTCGGAAATGAGAGGCTAACCCCAAGACTTAGCTCGAGGTGAGGTCATGGTGTTCAAGAATTTTTTTAAAGCTTATTTTAAGTTTGTGGTAGATTTGAGTAGCATGCTTGGGTGAGGAAAACACCAAGAAATAGCTTGGGGGGAGGTCAAGGTGTTCAAAAATGGAACTATTACCAGAGTTCCAATTAGTTATTCATTTACTTTTTCTATTTTGACATTTTAGCTAGTTTTCATTTTTTAGAAATTTAAAAAATAAAAATAAAAAAATATTTTTCCAGGATGTATCCAAACTACTATTTCTCTACATGGAATGACTACTCACATCTGTAAAAAAACTTGAAAAAGATATTTTAGACTACAATATAGCTCATGTGATGGAATATAAAGAGGCTATAGAAGGACTATGAGGTAAAATTGGATGGTTAACAGAATATTTCTTTCCTACCTAAGAGAAAATAGAGCCTGAGATTCATTTGTTAGATCAAAATGATCTGGAAGAATTTAGGAATGATTGTGAAGAACAACATGATCTCCCCATTCCTTGTAATGAACCTAAGCCATTGGGGGTTGATATTTTACACAAAATATTTGAATTTAAAGTTAATATGGAGGCTCCTGATAACTTTCCTCCATCCTCAGAGAATCTAATCAAGGATACACTTACCACAAAGTCAGAGATTGAAGCTGAACCAACTCATGGAGTTGAACAATTATTTGACTCTATCTCTTTTGATTTTATCGAATCTGAATTGTACATCACTCCCTATTTTTTATTATACTAAATCAGAACTTCTTTTTTACGCCTTGGAAGAAGAAGAATAAACTGTGCATGCAACTATTGAGGAACATATGAATCTCCCTTATTTCAATGAACATGTATTTGAGGATCCCTATTAGTAGATCAATGTAGATGAGCCACAAGAAATCAAACAAGAGGTGGATTTTATTAAATCCACCATGAATCCATCACTGGAGGATAAGAAGGTTTCACAAGTAGAAACTAAGATATAGGATGGTCCATACATCATCATAACCCTACCATGCAAGTTATAACTCATTGTGAAGGGGGAGGATGTGGTGTACTCTATTCAGGAATCATTCCTCACCCATAAAGATGAAGCATAGTCTAGGAAAATCCACATGTGGTGGTTCAAATAAATAAAGTTTCATCCACCATCAGACATTGGATAAAAACTGTTACTACCCACTATAGCCAGTAAAAATTAAGTACCCACATAAGGGATCATACCAAGACTTATCCCTTACCTTATTTATAATAAATTTTATTTCAATTTCATTTCTTAGGAAGTAGTGTAGCATGCAGCCCCTTTCCTCTATCTTTTTTAGATAATTATGTAATTATATTTTATATGTTCATTATGGTAGAAGTAATCCTTATACAGTGAATGAGAATGTTTATGTTTTATGATAAAGGGAGTTTAATTTTTAATTCTTATATTACAAACACCACATATTTTTTTAATCCAAAACATGTTTTGTGAATTAATGATATTAATTTCATACCCTTACTTAAATTAATGATTTACTTGACTTATCTAGGAGACATGAGTTCCATAAGAATGTAGGGATTCCATTATTTAGATTTAAATATTGATAAGATGAAATGAGTAAAATGGAGAATTGATTTTTTAAAAGTGAAGCATGCATATTAAAAGGGGGACTCACGATTTTAAGGAATCAATTGACTCAGGTAAATTAAATTTCCCATACATTTTTTAGGCATTGAATTTATGAAATTCATGTGAATTGATTTGTTACTACTAATCATATCTTGAGTGATGGTCCCAAATTTTTAGCCCCATTCCTGAGAGGATTTCTAGACCAAGTACTTCCTATTTATTTTTTATCATATTTCATGAGTGATCTTGGGACATGTCACCTACTAGAACATGTATTTAATCTTTTCAAAGCTATGAATACAAAAAAACACATTTAAAATGATTGAGGTATCTTTTGAAAATCATTTATCCTTAAATAACACCTTTACATAAATCCTTTTTATCACATAGAGATTGTGAATGTCCTTTATCGGGATGATCCATGTTTTAATCAATTTTTATCCATTCTTACCCTACTCTTGGTATTTTCATGATATTTTAAAGTTTATGTGTACGGGTAAAGGTAATCATGGTGGATGGGATGGTATTGATTGTAAGGAAGAAGTGTGGGGGTTCTATTTTTGGTAATTGGATAGGTCATTTGATTATTTCATTGTAATATTTATGGTTTTCCCCTTAAAATAAAAACCAAAAAAATGGATTATGGTTTGGGATAACTAAAAATTACCATTTTTCAGACTGATGATCTTTTAATCTTATGTGGTTAGGTGATGTATGTGAGTTTTGATCTAATCATGACTTTCAAAAAAATAAAAAAATTATTAAAGTAAGAAAAATATTCAATAGGGCGCACAAATCATTCATCATCCTCAAATTGATCATGATCCTTACTTTGAGTCTTGGGAAAAGTTGGGAGTTATTACAATTTGAATGGGAGAATGTCATTAAGATTTTTTTACTTTGGAAATAATGATTTATGTCATAAGAGTTAAACCTCCTCCCTGAGTATTATTGTTAAACATCAAATCCTACCAACCTTAACACTTAGAGTTATTTGAACCTTTAATGAAATTATTCATAATTTTATGTATCTTTTGTCTTCACAAAGTGGAGAAATTATTTATTTCACAAGATTATGGATAAGGATCATGTTCTCATGATATTACCATAAATATACTTGAATTTTATTATGATTGATGAGAGAAAATATTCAAAAGATAGGTAGATCATGATTTTTCATGTATAATAATAATTAATTTAGGAGCATTAATGAATGAACGGAGAAGTCCCATCATTTTTTAAAGGGGAAAAGTAAAATATATGATTTTATTGTTTCTTTGAAAAATGGGAAATTGAATTGATATATTATGTGGATTTTTGAAAATTTATTTTACATTGATAGTTGATTTATTATATTATATTGGAATTTGAATATTGTTAACTTTTGTGTCCTCTGATTTCCATGTTGAGATTTTATGCATGATAAAAAGAATGGTTTTAGTGTGGGGGGATTTGAAAGAAAATTTATGAGCCAATTTTTAATCAAATAATGACTAGTTTTTTTACATTTTCAATGATAAAACCCAAATATTTAAATGTTTTATTAAAATAATGGTATTTTTAATTACAGAATGAAAATGTTATAAATCATTAAAAGTACATAATTCTGGATTTTTAAACGTTTTTACATCAAGGGTATTTTAAAAATTTCTTTAAAAATATAATTCCAAATTGAGTGATTTTTTTTGTTAAAATAATTTATTTATTTCCTTAAAATTTCGTGTCTAGACAAGGAACTGATTTGAGAATCTATAGGACTGAAGAATTCATTGATGTTGGGAAATTTTCTTAGTGGACAGCATGAACCCCACCACTTTAACAGACTCATAAATCAGGCTACACACATCCAATGATGTTTAACCAAAATTTATATGAACAAGGACACATATACGTGCTTCCTAAATGAATTTAATGGAGTGATTAATCTATTAAGGTGGAAATTGGATGATATAATTTGAAGGAAGCTTCATAGAAATTTCATCTAGGAAAAATAACTGTCAATAAAAAATACATAACTCCCTCTAAGAATTTCCCATAAAGCTATCATTTTGAGGGTGAATGGAAAGAACATTGATGACCAAATTTTATGAAGAAAGAAGTGCATTAATCATCCATTTAATTGGTAAAAAATGTGCAATGTTTCAGAGGAATAATTCTTCCTATAAAAGGAGGCCCTCGTCTCCTTCCCAAATCATCAGCTTGACACCCACATCCATGGAGGGATCCCATTGGAGCATAGTCCAGGCGACAACCTCTCTTCCCCCTCATTTATTCTCATATTTTATTTTAATTTATGTTTGGTTTTATGTTTTCATTTTAATTGTAATTTGAATTTCTTTTAAATAAATTTAAAGCATTAATTTTTTATTTTATTTCCAAAATTCAACTTTTTATTCCCTATTTATAATAATATATATAATAATTAAAAATTAGAATAATAATAATAATTATTATTTTTAATATTTTTTTAATACCACCCTCCTATTTTAAAACTATTTTATTTTCTCCCTCTCCATTTTATTTTTTTCTTAATTATAATAATACTAATAATTAATAATAATAATAACAATATTTTTATTATTATTTTAACATTCATTATTAAATATATATATATCTCTCTATCTCCTTATACATACACCATTGTGATCTCATACTCTCAGAAATGAAAGGCTAACCCCAAGACATGGCCTGGTGGAGGTCAAGGTGTTCATGAATTTTCTTTAAAGTTTATTTTATGTTTCTGGTATATTTTAGTAGCATGTTTGGGTTAGGCGAATGTCCCTGATGTGGTGGCATCCCCCAATGACTTGCAACATAAACTATTTCTAGTCTGGAAAAGAATAGTTATTCAAACAAGATATTTCATGTTTGGATTATCAAACTGTAATCAATATATAAAGGAGAATAATGATTGAACCTAAGACTAAACCCCAAAACCATGTTCTTTCTTCATTCACTCATTTTTTGCATTGCAAGATAGTTTAGATTTTTCATATAAAAAACACAAAATTATTTTCATCTGTTTAATTTAAATATATAACAACAAAACTTTATAGTTAAGGTGATATAAAAGAAGTGAATCACACTGAAAGGCTTCTTAAGAGAGACAACCTTGGTCACCCACTCTACAATACTATGAAATATATAATTGCTTTTATCCACACCCCCTGATATGCATGCATCACCGACTTTGATTTTTGACATATCATTTCAAAATCATCATATACATCTTAATGGGGTATATCCAACTGTAGTGTACATGACCACATAGTCAAATATATCTCACCATGTGAACCATCAAATGAACCATCATATCAAAGAATGTTGGTGGGAAGAGAATTTATAGTTCACATAATATAATGACAATTTATTTTTCCATAGTTAGAAATTTCACTGGTTCTTTAACTTTCATACGTATATCTTTGATGAAGAAAGATTGTCTGGTTAATGTATGATGGTCATTCTTGGAAAAAATTCAATGTAAATCTATAGGAATTAGATCTTCTGTCCAAACAAGGAAGTCATGTGATACCAAACCCTTTAAATGAATATATCTTAATCTAACTAGTTTTCATTATGTTTTTTGAAGATTATTTACCAAAACAAGTGTCCAAATATTTTACATTCTCAAACAGTTGACCACCTTTTAGTGGAGAATGTGTTCTACATTCTTCTGAACTTCCATGAAATGATGTCATCCAATATCGTTACTAATGTCTTTGGGGTTGAAAACTGTGATGTCCAAAAAAATAGTTTGTTATGAATGTTTCAAACTAATTGATTGTATACCTTGTTCTCAAATAGGACACCCTTGCGTTCCGTTAATTTTATATCCTGAAAAAATTTCCATAAGCATTAAATTAATTTATCGTCTCTTACAACATGGGTCTCAATGTGGAATCATTATTTAAATAAGTATCATACAACGTAACACATGAATCCCATAATAATTTCAAATCTTCGATCAACGAATCCAAATAAACATCAATATAATTACCCTGTTGATTAGGTCCTGATATAATAATAAATAACATGATGTATTTTTGTTTCATGCATAACCACAATGGAAATTTATAATTTACCTACATAACCAAACATGTACTATGAGTACTTCTTTGAAAACCAAAAGGATTCACTCCATCAGTAGATAATTCAAGATAAAGGTCTCTCGACTTATTTACAAATTTTTGATACTCATGATCAATTATCTTCCACTAAGGAGAGTCTTTCAGAAGACATAGTTTCCCATATTAAATTATTCTATCTATATGCCATGTCAATTACCCTACAGTATCCCCACTCCCATATAGGTCCCTAAAACATGGAATGATTTGAATATACCATAGAAATTTCATAGGACATGATTCAACATTATTGTATCGAGAAGCACCACACTTTGGGCATTCTATAAGAGATTTTTGGTTCTTTTCAAACAATATACAACCAGTCGGCAGGCGTGCATTCTATTGAAATAGTAGGTTCCCTAGACCCAACTATGCAGTAATTTTGATTACTAGATCATGTGTATAGTTAGTTATACATGATGTCTTCTTACCATTGTAGTGTATAATTTTCTATGTCCACTATTATAAAGGTAATTTCCAAAGATTAATTATCGGGTCGATAGGTTATAGCAGATCCCAGGCTATAATGAGAACCTCAAGATACTTTGAAATTAATCTTAAATATATGTTGTATGATCTAGATACATCTTACTGACTGGACATAGTATATTTTTGACTATCATGTGTTGGAGGATCGTAATAATTGATAATTCTTCTCATGATGTTCGCACTTGGTGATCTCTAGTAGTGAGATCATGAGGACAAACCTGCCAATAAGAACACCACATGTTTTGGGTGTCATTGATTGTTCCTATCTATAGAAATGTTTATTGGTCTCCGGAATTGATACCATTACCAATGTGTACCATTTCATTATGTACATTGATGCAAGGAAAAAACCAAGGTATTGAAATTGTGGTGAGGTAGCCTGTGTTGGGTGCGTCGTTGGGGGTATGATATTGGCTGAATGGTCATGAAAGGATTTTTCACTTCTAAGTTTATGAAGTTCTATATTACAGGCATGGTTGTTCAGGATTGTACTGCCTTCATAATTCTTTGGCCAAATTACTAGAATGGAAAAAAATCCGGTAATATCAACAAATAATAAATAAAGAAAAAGGGAGATGACACAAGTGTGCGTCCTACTTTATGAGATATTTATTGACAAAGAGATTATAGTACACAGTCAGCGTTTGTTGGTTGGTTTTCGTTGCTATGAAAATCCTTATCTCTTTAGGGGCCATGATGGGTTGCTAGACTCCACTCTTGGTCTATGGATTTATTCACTACTATCAAGATAAGGTCCTAGAGGGTGACACAGAATAGAATATTCATGAATCCTCCCTATTCAGTTGAATAGATATATGGACATGGTGACCCCCCATGGGGTCCGAGTGTTGTCCAAGTAAACGATCACGAAAATAATTAAGTAAATTCATTAATATTCAAGTTATGAATATTTGGGATTGAATTTATTTAAAGTATTTACAAGTTTAATATATATGACATAATATTAATCGAATAAATATTATTCTAATATTCAAGGTTCTTTAAATATTAAGTGGGACATCGAGTTGAGTTAAATGGCTTGATTTTTATCACGTAATATATTTTATATATGTTAAAAGTATGTGATAAAATAATACATAATATGGATGCAGTTTAGTTCATCAAAATTATTTATTTATTGGACGGTGAAATAAATAGGGGCTAGGGAACCCACTGGGTATTTTATCAATTCCACTATAAATAAGATAAGAGACTCTCTCTCTTAGGGTGCCAGTCACTATTCATTCACTTTCAAGGAATGAAGTTGAGAGAATCTCTCTCCTACCACTTCCTAGAGAGAGAAGTTTTTGATACAAGAATCTCATATCAAGAAATCTCTCAATCATTGAAGGCATCTCGATTCAGTAATCATTGGGATGTCAAATGAGTCGACAGATCTCCATACTAGCACCCGGAATTCAATGATCGATGCTCCTGCGGGTTTTTGAAGTGGGTGTGGATGATCTAGAGAGATCCTGATATGGATCCTTCAAGAGAAAATCTCCATCGACGATATACAGTCGACCGTGGCTTTAGATTTCAAATGGGTAAATTTTTCAATTTTATTTTGTGCACCTTATAATTTAAGTGAGATATTCGAACCTATCTAGGGCTCAGATAGTCAACGTCTATAAGGCTCATCGATCATCTAATGAAAGATTTAAAATCCCTGGCCCAGTGGCTTCCACTTATATCCCCAGAACCTAACATATTCTTTGAGATATCATACCCATCGAGCATAGCATTCATTTGGCATTGTATGTTCAGTTAGGGAGCTCATTGTCTTCTGGGAGCATGTTATTCAACATAGAATGTAGTTCAATAAAACTGGTGTCACACTATCTATTTACCTCTTTCAAATTATACAGCTCTACTACAACTAACAATTCTATATTGTTAGGTCCAACAGGGGACTATATACCCTGAGAGGGGGGGGGGGTGAATCAGGGTATGGATATTATTTTTCAAAGTTCTTCCTGCCCCACTGGATTATGACCAATTTATTACAGTGGTCACTTTTTTTGCTCTTGTGCGGTTATTATGATCAGTTCTTTTCTGGTTTGTTTGATGATGATTCTTTGAATGCAATGTAGGGAAGCGACTAGGCAGACACACAGATTTTTACTTGGTTCACCCGCACTGGGCTACGTCCAAGGAGCATACAACGGCGATGTGTCGTTGTACCAAATCCACTGAGGCTCACTGCCAATAATGTTCACAAGGTTTGGGATAGATCACTTCTATGCCCAGGCTCACTGCCTTTACAAGGTTTAGGGTCATCTCACTACTTTCCCAAAGGTCACTCCCTGTTTCTCTCTCTCTGGCTCACTGTCGGTGGAGAGGATCACCTTCTTCCTCTTCTTAAGCTCACTTCTCTTTGAAGGGAATCCAATCACAGTTTATAGACCGGTAGGTCTCTTCATTTTCATGAATACATGCATCCTTAACTATTGATGGATGCTCTGTTATAGTCCAACTTTCACCCACTGATGAATACCACTTTGCCTCTTAACCACTGGGCAATTCACTTTGGAAAGTACCTTCGCAAAGTACCCTACTTTGCGAGGATTCCAATTTCGCGAAGCTCAAACAAGCCTTCATGAAGCTCCAGCCTTTTCGAGAAGCTCTCTCGCAAAGCACTCTCGCGAAGCACTCCCGCGAAGCTCAATCCGTTCCGGAGCAACTTCCCTCGCAAAGCTCAATGAGCCAATGCAGATCTCACAACTTTCACAGAGCTACAATAGCCGCTGCGAAGCTCCTCTTTCACGAAGCACACGGGCTCCGTGAACCACCTTCGCAATACGAGAGCAAAATATTTTCTTTGAAAATTCTCATTACTTCTCTCAAGGGGGTTGGCCTCTATTTATAGGAAATTCCACCGACCCTCGACCCTTTCGCGTGAAGTCAAATCCACGTCATCTCAAATCGCGAAGCTCCAAAGTTTCCGCTGGAATTCTGTCCAAATCGCGAAGTACCGCGACAATTTTCCGTTCGTAGAGCTCATTGTAATCGTGAAGCATCACCGTCAACATTCTTTCACGCCTTCTCTGCGAAGCTCCCTCGCAAATACCTTCACCACCATGATGCGCTTCAACTCTTCCATTTGTGAAGCGTTGACGTAATCGCGAAGCATCACCACCTCCATTCTTCTGTTCTTTGCGAAATCCAAACCATAAAGCCTCTTTTCACGAAATTCATGTCATTACCATATTTAATTATGATCTTCATGGAAATTCTATTTTTGAGATGCTCAACAACCTCCAAATTTTGGACCCCAAAAATTTGGAAAACACTGGGAAACGACACCACCTTGTACTGCTCTTTTGTACCACCACCAAATCGTCCTTTCCTTTGTCATCATTCTTTGTCAACATGGATTGTAAAAAACTTCCTGGGAACTCGACAATTCCTTCATGGAAACCTGATTTGTCAACAAACACAATCAACCCAAAAATACTGCAATGTTACCTTGAGGGATTGTTTCCCAACAATCTCCCCCTTTGGGTTTATTGACAATTCTTCGTAACTATTCTCAGAATAATTTTCTGCACGTTGATACCTCACTGAGTCTTCTTCCAGCCGCTACCACCATTCACCTCTTGTGATTTTGATAGAATTAAAGGATTCACTTAACACGTACTCTAAGCCCACATGAGCAATGCTCGGCGTGATAAACAAGAGTAGTATGAAAAGATCATCAATGAATCACTTCATGTCAAACACCAATTGTCGATTCCAACCTAATACCAATTCTTAAATTGATACCAATTATTGAACCACACTGATCCCAATTGGTGATAGCTTGATACCTTCGCTCACCATTCCAACACCACTGTTATGCTTGTATCACGATCCTCAGCTGTCGTGATATCTATTCTTTGATCGATCACTTCTAGCATCGTCAGATTTAATATGCTCCCCCTTTTTGTTCACAGATTCATCCCTTGTCATCTTCAAAACCTCTTTATCCCTATTTCCTCCGTTGTCCAAGCTAAGATCTGGCTAATCACATTCAACTAGCGTCAACTCCCCCTATCTGGATGCTCCACCTGTCAGCTTCTCCCTATATCATTCATGATTTATCAAATCTCCACATTGTCTCCCCTGGAACAATCATTATGTTCTCCCCCTTTGTCAACGAACCCAAATGACACTCCTTTGTAGTCTGTAACATAGTAGAGAACACATATCAGCACATTAGGGAAAGATACATCATACCTCGGGGAGAGGGGGGGGGGGGGGGGGGCAGATCCACACTGTTTCAAGTGCGGGGAATCGACTGAACTCCCAGAGCCATTCGATGCCTTTCAAATGCTTCCTTGGGTAAGGCCTTTGTCAGAATGTTGGCAACCTGTAGTTCTGTAGGCACATACTCCAACTTCACGATTCTCTGCTCAACTTTCTCCTTGATAAAATGATACTTTATCTCAATGTGCTTTGTCCTTGAGTGATTGACGGGATTTTTTCTGAGATTTATAGCACTTGAGTTATCACACTGGACTCTGATCGGAGACTTCACTTCAACTCCCATATCTTCAAGCTGCTGCTTCATCTACAATAACTGTGTGCATGCTTGAGTAGCCGCAATATACTCAGCTTCTGCGGTGCTCAATGAAATGCAATCTTGCTTCTTGCTAATCTAAGAAATACACAATCAACCAAGATAGAATTCACCACCTGATGTTGATTTTCTATCATCTGCTGAACCGTCCCAATCTGCATCAGTATATCCCAAAAACACTGTCTGATATTTGTCGTTATATGTAAAGCTGAAGTCTACTGTGCCCTTGATATACCGAATTATTCATTTCACTGCGAGCATGTGACCTTCCTTGGGATTACACTGATATCTCCCTGCTTGGCATGTGGCGAAAACAATATCAGGCCTTGTCGCGGTCAAGTACAACAAACTTACAATAATTTTCCTGTATTCTGTGATATTAACTGCCTTTCCGTCCTCATCTTTTGATAATTTCATTCGGGTAGCAACCAGAGTTTTCATCTCCTTGGAATTTTCCATGCCAGACCTTCTTAACACCTCCTTGGCATATTTGGATTGAGAAATGAATGTTCCATTCCATCCTTGTGTCACCTATAGACCAAGGAAAAACATCAGCTCACTAATCATAGACATTAAGAACTCATGCTTCTTGAATTCAGAAGATTGTCTCCACTATGCTTCATCTAATCTTCCAAATATTATGTCTTCTTCGTAGACCAGCCTCATCATCCTTTGATTACTGTTGTTGTTGAAATTAATATTGTAATCAAATCCCATACGCTGAAAACCATGCTTCTTCAAATACTGATATAGACTTCAGTACCATGCTCTTGGTGCTTGTTTCAGCCCATATAACACCTTATTCAGCCTGAAAACTTTGTTCTCATCCTCATGAATGAGAAAACCATCTGGCTACTCAATCTACACCTCTTCTTCCAGAAACCCATTTATAAATGTAGTCTTGACATCCATCTAGAACACTTTGAACTTTCTTGGAACTGCAATGGCTAGGAATAACCTGACTGTCTCTTACCTTGCAATCTGTGAAGATGTCTCATCACCATCTATTCCCCCTATCTGGGAGTATCCTTTGCACATCATCCATGCTTTGTTCCGAATCACTGTGCCATATTCATTCATCATGTCTTAATAGACCCATTCAGTCCTGATGACATTTTTATCTTCTGGCCTCGAAACAATCTCCCACGTATGATTCTTCTCAATTCTGATATAGCTCTTTATTCATGTCCTAAACGCAGTTTTCATCTTTAGCTGCATCAGCAAAGCATTATAGCTTAACCTGAGATAGAAAAGATGTCTGTTGTAGTGACTTCATTATTCTTGTTTGAATAGGAGCTGCCTGATCACCAATGATATTCTGTCTATCAATTTCAGCTCCGCTCTTTGGCTTCCTTGTAGGCACAGACTAGACACTTTATTGTTCATCATCGGTGTCTTCTTTTAAATCATCATAAGCCACTTATGCTTCCCTTGTGTTGCTTTCTTCCTCAACACATTCGTCCGAAAATTTTTCAATGACTCATTCTTCATTGGATTCATTTAGTTCAGCTACTTTTATCTGGATCATTGTTCAATGATGTCATTTCTTTAAACATCTTCTCTCAGATTTTTGTTGACACACCTTTGATTTTCTCTCGCAGCTTCTTGGTATCCTGAAAGCAGTCAGCTGATACCACATTGTTAGAACAAAATAGATAATCATGAAAACCCATGTGTTTCTGCTTTTCCATCAATCATTCTTCATGAGCATAAACATTCATCCTTCATATCATATTGAGATCATGCATCTGATTAGGATATAGAATGCTCCCACTCTGTTATGCAACTCTTCCCGTAGTTAGGCCCAACAATTTAGACCCATAACTAGTCTTTTCCTCCTGCATCATTTGTTCTCATCTTCAACTCATAGTTGAGCCATTAACAAAATCTCTAAGCCTACTGAGTTGAAACTCTGTGTAGGAAACAAGAGACAAAGTTAACAACACAATCACATTCTATTGTGCTCTGTTGATCCCTTTCTTCTTCAACTCTGGTACTTGATTTGAATCAATTGAAACTTTAGATCATATCACATATCCACTTCGCATCCTTAGATGCCACTTCCCCTTGGATCGTATCTCCCTATAACCTGAAATGCATGAATCATCAGTTAATAGCATTTTTATACATAGGGAGAGGGGATATTTCTCGAATCCTCAAGACGAGGATAGTGGTTGATCCTGATGGGTCAACCCTTTGATTCTTTCTTGGAGAGAATCACACTCCTTTATTGCATCCTCTAGCTAACTGGCCAACTTCAATTGTTCTGGCCATATGACTAAAAATTCATTACCCACATTTTGAGCCTTTTCCCGATACGTAGATTTGGTAGGCTCGACCTTTCTCACTGCTTGGGGTATAAACCCACTAGTACACATTTCCTTCTTTGAGGTTCTGCCAAAATTCCATTTTCCATGATTATTTCTTGGAGCAGGAATATATTTTCTTTCCATATTCCCTTGCTTCTTCCACCATTGCAAGGATCTTGCATCTTCTTCCAGTTTTCACTGTGGAATACGACCTGCGAATTTTTCATCACATTCTTTGTTCATATTTCTTTTATCAGATATCTGAGTTACCACACTCCTTTTCACCAGTGGTGAGTCTTCCATTGAATTTTCATTCTTATTTCTCACAACAGTAGCATATCCACCCTTTTTCTTCCAGATTTGTTCATGTTCCCTCTGAGAGATATGTTGCGAGTGTGACAGAGGAGGTGACTGATACACCTTTCACCCAGCTTCTTGTGATTCCCCTGAGGCTCTAGGCCTATTCTTTACCTTACCTCTTTGTCTCCTAGTGTAGAATTTCTCATTATGCATCAATGGAGTTGGTAATATCCTTCTAGGTTCCTTTTCCTTCCCTGCTTTCTTCTTGCTACACTCTCTAGACAAATTCCCATGATCAGAACATATGAAACATTTTCTATTAAAGGCATACCTCATTTCATTACTTCTATGCTGAGATGTTGATGAAACTTGCTTTATTCTTCCGGCATCGATCTCCTGAGTTTCCTGACACATACTCATGGTGTGTCCCATCCTTCCACAGTAATAGCATCTGATGAATGTTCTCCTCTGAGAAACTCTTCTCTCTGATTTATCATGATTCTTCTTCTTATTCTCAGATTTAGAAATGTTTCTATTAAAACATCCTGAAATGTATTTCTAAGCCTCTAAACAGAAGCTTGATGTGTGGCCATGAATCCCACAGAAATAGCACATGCCATCACTACTTCTTGGAACTGTCCTCTTAGGCCTATCTCCGGCACCTATAGGATTCCTTTCACATATGGAACTGTTCACAACTCTCTTACCTCTGGAGATTTTCACTGAGTTTTTCTTATTCTGTATAGGAGTGGGATCATCATATCAAATTCCAGATTTTCCCAAAAAGGATGTCCTTTGGGAAGATACAATCCTTTCATGCTTCTCCTCTAATGTAGCATATTTGGCTTTCATTTTATCATCACCTGCCAAAGGATAGTCAAATAATAAGTGCAGTGCATCCTTCAACTTGGGCTTATCTTCATATTTAGATTTCTCCATTTCCTTCTTCACTAATTATAGATCTTCTTTCAACTTCTAAATCTTTACTTTACTTTATTAAAGTTGAGCATCAAGTTCTCTCTTGAGATACTTTCCTCTACTCATCTAAACTTCCAATTCTCGTGTAAGCTTTCCCACCACTTCACTTTTCTCCTTTACCTTCAATTTTTCTTGAACAACAAAATCTGGGCAACATACATTCTCTTGTTGTAGCCTTTGATTCTTCTGAACTAGTTCAGAAAGTTGTGTCACAAGATCACCATTTTTAGATTTCAGATTCTGAACTTCATTTGACTTTTGACTCTCTTCATAATCATCAGCCTTTTGTTTTCCTTTCATTTTAGCCATCTTCTGTAGTTCTTCAGCATGTGAATCATTCTTCTCTGTTAGGTCAGTAACTATATCAATAAGCCTTTGATTTAAACCTCTTAGCTTGTTGACCTTAATCTCAAATACTTTGATCCGTATTTCTTTAGATTTGACTTCTTCATCCGATTTCCGGTCCATTTTCTTTGTCATGTTAATGACATCAACTGGTGTCCTCCTTGAAACTTCTTCATCATCAGTGGTTTCAACATCACTTTGAATTTTATATACTTTACTCGTTCCAACAGAATTATTGAGTGAATCTATCTTTTCCCTATCTAATTCATCCAATCCTTCCTTCAACAAGATGTTTGATTCCTTTAGTTGAATCACACTTTTTCCATAAACACTTCCGCACTGAGGAATACCACCTGACGTATGATTCTTATTTGATGTTTTTCCCTTTGACATGGAACACCGAGATAATAGAACACTGATTTATCAACACAAATCAACTACACAAAGTCTGAGAAAACAAATCTGATAAAAGAAACCTATCACTCTGATACCAATTGTTAGGGCCAATAGGGGCCTATATACCCTGAGAGGGGGGGTGAATCAGGGTATGGATATTCTTTTTCAAAGTTCTTCCTGCCCCACTGGATCTTGACCAATTTATTACAGTGGTCACTTTGTTTTCTATTGTGTGGTTATTATGATCAGTTCTTTTTTGGTTTGTCTGATGATGATTCTTTGAATGCAATGCAGGGAAGAGACTAGGCAGACACACAGATTTTTACTTGGTTCACCCGCACTGGGCTACGTCCAAGGAGCATACAACGACGATGTGCCATTGTACCAAATCCACTAAGGCTCACTGCCAATAATGTTCACAAGGTTTGGGCTAGATCACTTCTATGCCCAGGCTCACTTCCTTTACAAGGTTTAGGGTCAGCTCACTGCTTTCTCAAAGGTCACTCCCTGTTTCTCTCTCTCTGGCTCACTGCCGGTGGAGAGGATCACCTTCTTCCTCTTCCTAAGCTCACTGATCTGTGAAGGGAATCCACTCACAGTTTATAGACCTGTAGGTCTCTTCATTTTCGTGATTACATGCATCCTTAACTGTTGATGGATGCTCTGTTATAGTCCAACTTTCATCCACTGATGAATACCAATTTTCCTCTTAACCACTGGGCAATTCACTTTGGAAAGTACCTTCACAAAATACCCTACTTTGCGAGCCTTCCAATTTCGCGAAGCTGAAACAAGCCTTCCCGAAGCTCCTGCCTTTTCGCGAAGCTCTCTCACGAAGCACTCTCGCGAAGCACTCCTGCGAAGCTCAAGCTGTTGTGGAGAAACTTCCCTCCCGAAGCTCACTGAGCCAACGTGGAGCTCACAACTTTTGCGGAGCTACAATAGCCGCAGGGAAGCTCCTCTTTTGCGAAGCACACTGGCTCCACGAACCACCTTCGCAATACGAGAGCAAAATATTTTCTCTAAAAATTCTCTCTACTTCTCTCGAGGGGGTCGGCCTATATTTATAGGCGATTCCACCGACCCTAGACCCTTCCGTGCAAATTCAATGCCACGTCATCTCAAATCGCGAAGCTCTAAATTTTCCGCCGGAATTCTGTACAAATCGCGAAGCACCGCGGCAATTTTCCATTCGCGGAGCTCGTCGTAATCGCGAAGCATCACCGTCAACATTCCTTCGCACCTTCTCCGTGAAGCTCCCTCGCAAAGCCCTTCACCGCCGCGATGCGCTTCAACTCTGCCGTTCGAGAAGCTTTGACGTAATCGCGAAGCATCACTGCCTCCATTCTTCTGTTCTTTGCGAAATCCAAACCATGAAGCCTCTCTTCGCGAAATTCATGTCATTGCCATATTTAATTATGATCTTCATGGAAATCCTATTTTCGCGATGCTCACCAAACTCCAAATTTTGGACCCCAAAAATTTGGCAAACACTGGGAAACAGCGCCACCTTGTACTGCTCTTTTGTACCGCCACCAAATCGTCCTTTCCTTTGTCATCGTTCTTTGTCAACATGGATTGTAAAAAACTTCCTGGGAACTCGACAATTCCTTCATGGAAACCTTCTTTGTCAACAAACACAATCAACCCAAAAATACTGCAATGTTACCTTGAGGGATTTTTTCCCAACATATATATTTAGTGTAACCAGCATACAATGGAATCTTTTCACAACTCTTTAACTTCTCACACAATTTTTGACAATCACAGTGTTCATCTTCATATGTCCTTGTCATTTCCTTAATATGATATTAATCATCATTCACATCTGTAATCAAATCTTCAATATGACCTTATTCAATGTATCAACCTATAATCATATCATATGATCAATAAAACTCAGTGTTATCCTAGTCTCTAGCCACATTCTTCTTTTTCCCATGTTTATTAAGACATTTACACTTCCAAATATTTCGTGACAGATCAAGTGTTCTTCCAACTCCTCTAGAATAATTATTCTGGAATAAAAAAAATTTAATCATGTATAATTTATTTGAGAATGGAAGTATGCATGATATTTTACAAACATGATGAACTCTTTCCCTTAATCTTCATACTCTTTTGTCATAAGATTTGAATCCATCCATTATTTATTCATATACTTCCTATTTGATTTATTAATATTGATATTTAAAAAAATAAATACATAAAATATGTTCAACCAGGGTCATCGTCTAACTATATATCACTCTCAGAATATCCAAAGTAAGTGAAGCTATCCAGAACAAACCTGAACCTATTAAAATAAAACAAAATTTTCCAAGATTTTTAACACTTTTAAATCACCCAAAATCTTCTTCTGAAATCCAATTAACACAAGAAATATTTTTGAAACATCAATTTGGTGATTAAACTGATTCTAAAACAAAAATATTTTTAAAAAAAAAATCATTTTAGGGATTTTACCAAGTAACATAATTTGATCAAAAAATTTAGAAGGTTATAGTTTTATTATAAAGCTCACTAAAAATACCTTTAAAATCCATGAACACAACGTTTCAAACCAATCTCATTAAAAATAAATTTATTTTAAAGAAAGCATATAGAATTAATGTTCTTGGAAATTACTTTGTGAGAAATTAAGAGAAATACATTAAAACATAAAAATATATTTTTTGATGGTAAAGAATACCATCACCTTGAGTCCCATAGAATAATTAAATAATTTTATGGATCACATTTAAAAAAGAACACTATAAAATATTTCCCTTTATTGAAATCCAAAGGATGGGTATATCGGCTATTAGAGAGTGAATATGGGAATAATTTAGATAAAAAAATACTATATACTTAGAAAAGGGTGGGTGAATTGCACCATTATAGCCAAACTTAATGTATTTTTCCTAATTAATTGTTAAATATATAATTTCTAAATGAAAAGTTGATCATAAAATATAAATTAAGAGATTAAATTTCTTGTATTTATCATTATCTTATGTCATAAGATTTGTTAAAATTCCATTTAATGCGACTTCAATAATATTTTGCTTATCACTATTATTCTTATATCCCATTGCTCTGAAAAACATCACATAAACCTTATCTTGAAATGTCAAAATATAAATCTATTTTCATTCATTGATAGACCCGACCAACCCATATCATTTTCACATATGTCCCTTGTAGCTCCAGTTCTCCAACTAAACCAATCCAGAATCCTTTTATTCATACTACATGACCATCTCTATTTAACAAACTATATATTATCATTACCATGGATACATCATGTAATTCCTATGATAATAGATTCAAAATAACTAAAATTGGTTTGTAACTTATTTTCATATATAGTTTTCTGATTTAAAGACTAGATCGCATACATAGAGCCACTACAAATCCAATGAAACCTCTCCACACATTACTCAGGACACAGGTAGATCACACCCATCTTCACAAACATTGGATAAATGAAAGTAGCTATAAGAAAAACTTTCACTAGAATGTTTTAGTATCCCACATGTGATGTTGTTCAAATACTACCTTGAAAATTATAACCCTACCTAAAATATATACTTTCCAAATACAAAAACCTAAATATAGAACTACCAAGAGTAGTTAACTAAGAACCACTTTGTTGTTTTTTTCTACAACCAAAAGTAGATTCAATATACACATGTAGTTCCACCCCAATAACCTTATAGTTCTTGATCCTATAGCTTTATAATGGTGTAGTCACTATCATATTTATCCCTCAAATTATTAAATCGATTGAATGAACCAAATTCACTATGCATTGTTGTAAACTGGGTTTTTAGTATTTCTCTAGAAACATAATGGTCTGCTCCACCAACCCATGTCAACTAAGACCATGCAATAACCCTAGAAAATTTTATCATTAATTAACTATCTATCCAATTTAATAGTTCATTACATCATGTCCCTCATCACTTAGACTGTCACAAACCACCCCGGGTTGACCCTAAGCTGGTCAACAGAGTCAGCCCACGACAAGGTACCAAGGGCGTTCTCGATACCCATAGGCTAGAAACTGGTACCAAACATCAAAATAAACTAGTTGAAAAGGATTTATCCCATAAAAAAAATACATATAAATAATCATAATCTGAGCAAATAGATAAATAAAATAAAATAAACCGAAAAAACTAGCACCCGAAAAAGGAATGAACAAAGTAATGACACATACCTCAACTTACCCCATCGGTCACCACAAAACATAAACTACACTCTCTCCAAGAGAGATAAAAAACTAGTGGAACTAGAAATTGAAAATTAAAGTAGATGTGAGAACCGAGATGCTCAGTAGGAATGAAAAGATACAACAACACCCTATTCCCTTACCTTTTATAAGAAATTCAAAACATGCTAGTTTGAAAATAGGACATAATAAAATAATGTTTTTCATTTTTTTCAAATTAAAGTAACAAGTTTTAATTTTCAAGTAAATCATTTCTCTCCTAATACATTTTCAAAATAGGTTCGAAGTATGCATTAAATTTTCAAAATAAATGTAAAACAATTTAGATTAAAATATATTTTTCACAAATAAGATATCAAGTATGAAAAAACTGAAATGGAAATCACATTACAAGAACCATGGGTATTACCTAAGTATCTAGTGTTAGTTAGGGACCTAGGATCATCATAACTCAGTGAAATGTGGAATAAGTACCACAACAATCTATATTCTCATGCATGATCCCCTAGAAAGGAACACACATATAACATAGTGGTCTCCAATAATCACAAATGATTAGTTAGTGTTGTAGTGTCAATCTAGATAGACAAAACCAAGATGAACCACTTGCATAAAATCTAGCATACTAGTCCTAGTCCACCAACCTAGATACCCGGGTTTCCCATTGTACTCCATTTCAAGTGGTGGTAAGTGTTTATGAATCAAATATATATATACTTATCATTTTTTACATAAAATCACAACCAACCTCTCAACACTGATCTACCTCCATGAGTGAATCCCCCCATTTTCCATCACACAAAAATTCCCAAGAGTCATTATTGAGAACATATCACAAATCACAGATTCAACACCCACATAATTTCCTAAAACAAGGGGACATGCCTTAAGAGAAGTTTTTTTCATAAACCATTCTTAAGGTGACAAACAGGATTAATTAAATACAAGGAACACTTTTTATAAAGAACTAGCCGAAAGTCCAAGAACATTTGGAAATATTCATTACGAATTCAAAACCACATATGAAATCACTTTTCATGAAAAATCACTTATGAACAATGGGTGTTTTAAATACATTTTAATTTCCAAAATAAATGAATAATAATTTCATGCAACCACAACTATATTTCATAATATTTGTATATATAATAAATATAAAACATATTTTTAAAAAAATCTAGCAATTATGGAATTCAAATTAAAGGCATAGGCATAGGGGACCTACCTTAGGGTGGAACCAAATAGAACATTCATCCCTTGGAAATTTATAACTAAAATATGCTACTCCCCCACTAATCATATGATCCTCCTCATACATGCAGGGAAACCAAGCCCCTATGAACACATATTCATGGCCATGAACAAGTTTAAGAGGATCCTTACATATATTTTTATATACATATACCAGTTGCTACTCACCTATGTATGAATTTTCTTATAAATAAAAGGGCACACCTAGCCCTAAACATGTATATTCCCTGCCGAGGATAACTATACAAGTAACGGGGGAACCCACCCACCCACACACACACAGATATATATAAATACTTACCTATGTACATGTAAGTGAGTCTCCTTAGACACGGTGACTCGAAACCGCAGAGTAGAGTTCAACACACTACACCACTAATACTGCAAACCTTTAAAAAATAAAGACCCAAATTTAGATGGTGTGAAACCAATCAATGGCATAAAATCCTTACCTCAAATGGCAACGGTAAACCAAAACATCCCGAACTGCCTCGCCTTCGGTGGTGATTAACATAATCAACAAGAATAGATCTTGGTGGGCCATTCGCATAACCCTAAACCACAAGAAATCACAAAACCTGAATCAAACCATAATATAGGGTTTTGATTAAGTAATTAATAAATCATTTTATCATTTAATAAATCAAAGGAAACCAAAATCATAATAGTAGGGGATAAATAACACAAGTTTCAATTACATGAATGTAAACCTTATATACCATAAGAGCGTTCAATAAGAGAAAATCAATATCACTTAATAGGTGCCAACTAGACCTTCACCAATTCCATAAACATTTGAAAATCCATTTCTAATAATCTTAAATTTCAAACACAATTCCAAAGGAAGACATAAAAAATGCCAATCACATTTAAAAAAATCAAGGGAAACCTCATTTCTACTTTAATAAAAATAAAAATCCTCTTTCTGACAAGGAAACCCCCTTTTAACACAAAAGAATCCAACTCTTTACCAATTAGGACTAAATCAAAATGATCAAGTGTATTTCAGAAATGGAAACACCCATTGGAATTTTTATCAAACAGAAAGAATGCATAAAATCCCATTTACATCAAACCACTTTCAAAGAGGCCAACATTGAATTTCCATAAGAGATAACCCACTCACATATTTCAAACCACCATTTGAAAGTAAAGTGAAAAAATTATTTTGAAATCATTTTAGGTTTCACCTCAATTTAAAACCAAATTCCCTTTTAAAGATACCATTCTCACCCAAATAAAACCCAACCCGACCAAGACCCATTGCAAAACATTAAAACCATAAATGGGGAAAATACATCTCATAAGAAGCTCAGAATAAGTAAACATAAAAATTTAAAACATAAAGCATGAACTACACCAAAACATCCAAATATGACAAGGTCAAGAGATCATTAAATCGGTGAAAATCATCAAATAGCTATTCCAAGAAAGTTTTACTTGCATGAAATAGGGAATTAAAAGTTTGCAAGCATATTAGAACACCAATGAAAGAAAATTTCATAGTGAAACCAACCTCAAAGAGGGTAAGATCCAGGCGGAAAACTTGGGCACTTGTACCCTTTGACAAATTCTTTTCCACACTTAGGCACACATATATTCTTATATATATATATATATATCCTTAATCCATTATAAATTTTCCCCAAACCATGAGGGAAAATATTCATGAAAGGTATATATATAGACACACACACACATACCTATATATATGAGTGTAACAAATCAATAATCCATCAAAATTATAAAACAATTCTAGGTACCCTAAATCACTACAAAACCGAAATAGATGGTGTGAAACACAACATCAGAATAAAAAAAATTACCTCAAACAACAATAAAAATCCAAGATAATCCAATCCACTTCGCATTCAGTAGAGGATGATGGAATACAAACTAAGGGGTCCTGAGATACCTTCTTCACACCCTATCGATCGATGAAACCACAAAAATAGGATTAAACTGAGACCTAGGGTTTAGATAAACAGAATGGAGTAACAAAGAGTGGAAAACCTGCCAAATCATAAGAGGAGATAAGGGAAAATGATCTTAGATCAATGATTCAAGTGGGATTTGTGAATAGACTGGGGAATATCATTGAAAAAAAGAGGATCCATGAGGGAGGGGTGGCACACTACCAAGATAGGGGGAGGCGTTGTGCATGATGCATAGGGAGGAATAAAGAAAGGGGAGAAAGAAAAAATAAAAAAATAAAAAATAAAAAAATAAAAACAAAACAAAATAAATAAAACTTTAATAAATAATATGAATTTAAATAGACTAAAATAATAATAATCATAATCATAGAACTTATTAATAATAATACTAAACATAATAATAATAATAATATTAACCTTAATAATAATAATAATATTATTATTAAATTCTTTTCCATTTATTTTATTTTATTTCATTTTGATTTTAGTTTATTAAATTTTTAACTTTAAGAAATCAAGAGACTCAAATATTAATATAAATAACCACAACCGCAAGATTTTAGGTTGGGGTGTGACAATTTTTCATACCAAAAAAACTTTCTACCCCAAAAAGTCTCCCAGCCAAATGAGGAATCAAACTTGGGTTCAAAAATGAATGAGGCCAACAAATCAAAAACTCGGTGTGCATTTTCACTCCATCAATCACACTAGAGCAACTCTAAGGGAAAATAAAATTATAAGATCCATCGGGAAATGAGGTGGTTTCTCCCCACCACAAGAACCTGACTAGAATGACCAACATTGAAACTCTCATCATGGGCTAACTCTATAACTACTAACATGATTCAAAGAGGAAACCACCAAGATAGACCAAAACTCCCACACAAAAAAAAACTCACAAAGAAGGCACAATAATATTCATGGTGGGTATTCCTACCAGTTAAGAACCGACCAGCTTAGTCCAACTAGTATAGACCGATACATAGAACCCAACAGAAACTGATCCATGAACTCTCTGCACAAACCAGACCCACACCACATGTGGTTCCTGATGAATGACCCCAAACCAAATGGATTACCAAACCACTATTAATTATTTCCCAAAATGCGTGTATCTATAAAACGAGAATGTCCTAAAACAAGAATGGGTCACCAAAGGAGGTAGCCATAGAAGAGAGATAATCTTCTCGAGACTCACATGCAAAAAAAGAAAATCTTCAAAGCTCAAATTTGAGGAGGAAAAACTAATGGAATTAAAAGAAAAAGAGATCACCACACCTTATTACAAACAAGGATGGGTATTCAAATAAAAATGTCCACAATGAGAAAAAGTGACCTCTATACCTATTATAGAAAAATAGAACCATCAAATACAAGGGATCTACAACAGAGAAAATTAAACCATCCCTATTTCATCACTGGAGACAAAAGTTTGTCTATGGTTCCCCACACCCAATGATTCTTGACTATGTGAAAATCTTCACTCTGAGACCTATGGTTGGAGGTCTTATGTCTTGAAGCATCTGTTTCCCCGCAGTTGGGAGCTGACACCCTCTGGTCGAGACACCTTCTAATGATGCTACTAGGAGAACCTCTCCAAGTGTCCCAAATGGACACACTGATGGAAATAATTCAAAGGATTATGAGATGGTTATTTAAAGTACCCAAAACGGCCACACCATAAGCAGAAAATAGAGTGGACCGAATAATAGAAGATGAAATTTACAAGAAGACTTTTCTAAAATAGGTTCCTTTGGTTCACTCTTCTCACCAGACGAGAAACCTTTCTAAACACAAAAAACAATCAGTCCATGAACCCTAGACAAATACCCAACACAAGAAAAACATTAAATGATTTCATGACACTACCTCTGGAGAAAATGGAATCAACCCCTTGAAATTCATGATTTGAACCTTAACTATTCGTTGGCCTTTCCAGACACTCAAGAGCTCTACCACTTCCCTAACCTTTACTTAATAAAGTATAAATAATAAGATGAGGGTGGTCTTAAACACTTTCCAAGACATCCCACCATACAACGATGCTGGTACTATCTCCTCCACCAATTAAAATTTTATCCCTTAAATGAACTTGAACCAGCACGAGCTCTCATAGTTTTGGGAGTTCCCAATAACCTGAAAACACCAATGATTTCAACAAGCCAGTATAATACCTTAAATAGATCATGATAACCATATAATATAGACAATAACAAAAAATAATTCAATTCCACCACTCTTCTAAGAGTCTGGGTAGAACCAACAACCAGAAGAGACTCAATAGAACCCTATGAGACATTTTTGGGTGGCATACTAAAAAAAATGCACAAAGCTGAAACAAAACTCATCATAAATCATAATTATAACTTTAATCACAATTATAACTCAAACTAAAACCACCATTCTGACCAAAATTCAGTATTTCAAAACCAAGATCCCATGAAAAAGGATACCAAGCACAAAAAGAGAACACTAAACAATTTCTCACTCACTTTTCAAAACATTTAAATTACCCTTTTAAAAAAAATTCAGAAAAAAAACTTAAATAACCAACATTAGTATTCCATGAAGTCTTACATATACATATTCCCTTTTGTTAGCTCATGAAACCATGCACACATACCACCAATTATCCCTCTTCTACATGCCTACCTCTATATATGTGATCCCGCATTGGAATACCATGGGTTAATTCAAAACACATCTAATTTTCAAAATGGATCATTCAACATAAATCACATATTTTCAACCAATTTGAAAATGTAACTAATCCTTAAAGAAAAACATTTCCAAATTCCCAAAAAAATTTCAATTTTCATTCCAAAAAGTCTTACCAAGATCCCAAAAACAACTTCTAAAATACCTCCCATTTTCCCTTTGAAACCACATATTACATTAAAATAAAAAAAATTACATTTCAAAACTGCTTTTCCACTACAAAACCACATTCCCTTTTTAAAACCCCCTTTATATGAACCATTTTTATTTTTTTTGAAATCCAATAAAGTCAGTCAAAACTAATCCCAAACATAACTCACATCAAAACATCCAAAAACAAGGGACTAGTTGTTATGCCAACCCATTAGCATGGCTTAGTAGACCATGTTCCGAGTGAGCATCCACCATAGTATGTATCTTGAACCATGAACTCAGGATATACATGGGTATCTACCCGATACAAGCTCTTCTCATAACATCGACTCACTCCTTTTGTCATCCCTTATCCCGACATACAATTCAAAATAAAAATCAAATCCTATAAAACCCTGGAAAATCGAGGCTTAGGACAGGAAAGGGTTCATGAATTCCTTACAAAATCCACCTCTCAAATCCCTACACACCTAATCACTAAGCTACATGACACCCCAAATAACAAGGGCCTCCTTTGATATCATTTTATCATGAACCAACCTGAGATGATTCTGAACCGGTCACTTGAGTCGGCCCATGACAAGGACTGAAGGGCGTTCTCGATCCCCATGGGCTAGAAGCTAGTGTTGGGCATCAAAATAAACCAGTTGGGAATGATTTGGACCATAAAAATGACAGAAAAATAATCATAAACTTAACCAATAGATAAATAAAAGAAAATAAACCAAAAAAAATGGAAGTGGAAAAAAGGAATAAATGAAGCAACGTTACATACCTCAAGTGACCCCATGGGTCACCACAGAACATAAACTACACTCGCTCCATGAGCGATCCAAAATAAGAAGAACCTGATACTAAAAATTATATTATGCATGACATAAAGATGCTTGGTTGGAATGCCAAGATACAAAAATTCCATATGCCCTTTCCTTTTATAAGAAATCCAAAACATTAAAATAAGACATTATAAAATAATGTGTTTCATTCTTTTCAAATTCAAGTAATAAGTTATAATTTTAAAGTAAAGGGTTTCTGTACCACTTCATTTTCAAAATAGGTTCCAAGGATGCATTAACATTTCAAAATGAATGGAAAATAATTTATATTAAAATATGGTTTTCATAAATAATACATCAAGTATGAAGTAAATGAAATGAAAATCACATCACAAGCACCATCAGAAATCCCTAAGTAGAGAGTGTTAGTTGGGGACCTAGGATCCTTGTAACATAGTGAAATGTGGCATAGGAACCACAATGATCTACATTCTCATGAATGAGAAACTAGTAGAGAACACACCCATAACCTAGTGGTCCCCAAACATAAAATTTTTTTAGTTAGTATTGTAGCATCAATCCTACTAGACAAAATTTGTATGAACCAAAAATGTATCATCTAGCGTACTGGCCCTTTTCCACCCACCTACATACCCAGGTTTCCCATTGTGCTCCATTTCAGGTGGTGGTGAGTGTTTATGAAGAAAAAATATATGTACTTATCATTTTCTTTACATAAAAACACATCCAACCTCTCACCACTGATCTCCCTCCTTGATCACATCCCCCATTTTTCCGTCACACTAAAATACACAAGAGACTTTACTAGGCACATACAACAAATCACACAATCAACACACACATCATTTTATAAAACAAGGGATCATGACTCAAGAGAGGTTTAACATTTTCATAAACCATTCCTAAGGTTCCAAATGGTCTTAATTACGTACAAGAAAAACTTTTTATAACTAACTGAACAAAAGTCCCATTGCCTTTGGAAATATTCATTACCATTTAAAAACCACCTAGGAAATCACTTTTCATAAAATGTCACTTATGACCAATGGGATTTAGAAAAACATTTCAATTTCCAAAACATATGTATAATAATTTTTAGCAACCAGAACCAGATTTCATAGAATGTTTATATAGCATAAATATAAAACATATTTTTTAAACAAGAAAGAAATTATGGAATTAAAATTAATGACATAGGCATAGGTGACCTACATCAGGGTGAAACCAAACCAAACTTTCGGCCCTTGGCTCTTTCAAAATAAAATATGATGCTCCCCTACTCAGCATATGCACCTTCGCATACATGTAAGGACACCTAGACCTTATAAACACCTCTGCATGGCCATGAACATGTGAAAGGGGATCCTTACATATATTCTTATATGCATATACCAGTCTCCACACACCTACGTATGAATTTTAATATATATACTTGGGTACATTAAACCCCATACATGTATATTCACCGCCATTGATGACTAAACATGTAATAGGGACCCCCCACACATATGTGTCGTTACCTATGCACATGCAGGTGAGTCTCCTTAGACTCAATGACTCGAAACCACAAAGAAGAGTTCAACGGACTACACCCCAAATACTAAAAACTATAAAACAAATAAATTCCCAAATTTAGATTGTGAAAAACCAAACAACGACATAAAATTCATACCTAATATGGTATTGGCAAACCAAAACTTCCAAAACCACCTTAAATTTTTAGGTGGTTGATTGAATCCATAAAAATAGATATCGGTGTAGCATTCACACAACCCAAAACCACAAGAAATCACAAAACCCAAATCAAACCATAATCTAGGGTTTCAATTAATTATTTAATAAATAATTCAATCATTTAATAAATCAAAGGACCCCAAAATCACAATATTAAAAGACCAATAACACAAGAATAAATAACATGAACATAATCCTTGTATACAACAAGTGCGTTCAATAAGAGAAAATTAATATCACATAACAAATTCCAACTAGGCCTTCACCGATTCCATAAACATTTGAAAATCCATTTCTAACAATCTAAAATTTCAAACACAATTCCAAAGGAAGACATAAACTTTCCAAGAATAACCACATAAATCAAGGGAATCCCCATTTCCACTTTATAAAACTAAAACAACCATTTTTTACAAGGAAACCCACTTCAAACACAAAATAATCCCACTCCTAGCCCATTTGGCCAAAAGCCCAACGATCAAGTGCATTTAACAAATGGAAACATCCATTGGATTTTTTTATCAAACATAAAGAATTCAAAAAACACCATTTCAATCAAACAACATTCAAAGAGTCCAATAAGGAATTTCCACAAGAGATAAACCACTCACACATTTCAAAACACCATTTGGAAGAAAAGTGAAAACCCTATTGTGAAATCATTGGAGGTCTCACCGCAATTTAAAAAAAAATTCACTTTTTAGGATACCATTTTTACCTAATGAAAACCCAACTGGTCCAAGAACCATTTCCCAACTATAAAACAATAAAAGGGGGAAATTCATCTCCTAAGAAGCTCAGCACAAGTAAATATAACAATTTAGAAAAAACAAGAACTACACAAAACCAACCAAATATCCCAAGCTTAAGAGATAGTTAAATAGGTTCAAATAATCACAAGGATATTGCATAGAATTTTTACTTGCATAAAATGGGGAATAAAATGGGTGCAAGAATATTAAAACTACCATGGAAACAAATTGTATAGTTTCACCTACCTTAAAGAAGTGATGATCCAGTCGGAACACTTCAACACTTGAAACCCCTAACGAATACTGATCCACACATACAGACACATGTATTATTTATATGTATATACACTTAATCCATTATAAAATTTTCCCTATGACATGAGGGAAATTGTTTAAGGAATGTATATATATATTTAAATGCATGTACCTATACATGTGAGCACAACACCTCACGAATCCATTAACATTATAAATCAATTCTAGGAACCCTAAATAATTAAGGAATCCAAATAGAATGTGTGAAACACAATAGAAAAATAAAATACATGCCTCATATGGTGGAGAAAACCTGAGATGATCCAATATGGTTTGCATTTGGCGACAGATGCTAGAATACACATGAAGGGGTCCCGAGAGACCTTCCACATACCCTGTTGACAGAAGAAGCCAAAAAAAGTTAGATTAACAAAAGCCCTAGGGTTTGGATAAATGGAATGAAGAAATAGAGAGGGGAAATAGGCCAAATCAGAGGAGGAGATAAGGACAAACAAACATAAATCAATGATTCAGGTGGGATTCGTGAAGAAACCTGGGAAGATTGTTGAACGAAAGAAGAGCCACAAGGGAGGGGTGGTGCACGACCAAGGAAGGAGGGGGAGGTGTTGTGCATAATGCACAATGAGGTTGAAATAAAGGGGAGAAATAAATAATAAAAAAGGAAAAATAAAATAAAATAAAATAAAATAAAATAAAACTTTAATAAATAGTAATAATTATAATAAAATCCAATAATAATAATAATATTTATAATAACATAATAGTAATAATAATAATAATAATAATAATAATATTATAAACCATAATAATACTAATATTATTATTAAATTATTTTAATTATTTTATTATATTTCATTTTGATTTTAATTTAATAAATTTTAACTTTAAGAAACCAAAAGACACAAATATAAATATAAATAACCACGATCGTGAGATGTTGGGTCGGGGTGTGACATAGAACAACACCATATCATGCCTATATAACATTAGGAACTAGGAATAAGTTCATTCCGACTTATGTCATGGGTTTTAAAACCAACATACCCATGTAGCTTCCTTTAATGAGATTTATAATATAGTAATTTTTAATCCTCATTTTGAACCATAAATTATTCCATTCTAGCCTTATCACATGCACACAAGCATAATAAAGGGTAACAAGGGCTAAAATATGGTGTAATCATTTATCAATAAAATACCTCCCCTGAAGGTTCTAAACTAGACTTATCTTTATACATATATAATAAATACATTGGAAATCACTTTTGAATCATTTTTAAACCCAAAGTTAATTCTATGGGAACTCACCCAACAAAAATCAAAGCAATAAAGTGCTTAATAAAATTATGGCTTAATCCCAAAACAAACAAATCAATATAGAGTTTGAATAGGGAGGCTTTGGGATGAAGACAAAGTTAAAAATGAAACAAAATAATAAAGAAGCATACATTTTCAAGGACCGATGGTGGTGAAGGAGTAGGAGGGTGGCGAGGTAGGGAGAGAAGGCATCGAGGTAGGGATAGATCACAACAATTCAGAGAGAGATGGCAGTGGAGGTTGGTTCACGACAGAGGAGGGATTCACGGTGGAAGTAGGGTTCACCGAGGAGGTGGGGTTTGGTGGTTGAGGTGGGGTTTAGAGGTGGATGTGGGGTTCACATTGGAGGTGGGGTTCATGGTGGTAGAGGAGGGATTCATAGTGGTGGTCACAGAGGGGTTGATGGCGACATAGGTTGGCTTTTCTGATAGCTTGAGGTGTGTGAGAGATGAATCCGATAGTTAGGGTTCATTTATAAAAACGGGTAAGGTTTTTATCAGTGATACATAAAAATTGTTGATAAAGGAATGTTTTATCAGTGCTAAAATAGAATGCACGGATAAAACCAACCTTTATCAACACTAAATTTATAGCATTTATAAAGACAGTTACCATCAGTGTTTTCTTAGCACTAATAATGGCAACACGTTATCAACACCAAAGAAGCGCTGATAAGGATATAATGTTAATAAATTATTTATATTATTATAAATATTTATAAAATTACAAATATAACAAATATATTTTTATTATATAATTATAATAACTCCATTTATTATATTTATAATTTTATAAATATATAAAAATAACATATTTATTATTATTTTATAATTATTTAAATATATTTTTATTTATTTATAATTATAATTATTATGATTTTTATTTTTTTTAAAATATTTGTATATATTTATAGATACATTTATTTCATTATATATATTTGTAACATTATAATTATAATAAATATATTTATTGTAAATTTATTATTATTTAAATATATATTTATTTATAATTATATGTATAACTAAATAAATATTTATTTATAATTTAAAAATGATAATAAATATATTTATATAGTTGTAATTATAAATATATATATAAATTTAAATAATTATAAAATTACAAGAAAAATATTTATTATATTTATAATTTTATTATTATAAATAATTAATATATTTATAATTTTATAATTATTTAAATATATCTATAATTATTTATAATTATAATTATCAATATTTTTATTTATTTATAAATATTTGTATATATATATATATATAATATTTATAACATTATAAGTATAATAAATATATTTTTTATAATTTTATAATTATTTAAAAAATATATATTTATTTTTAATTATAACTATAAATAAATATATATTTATTTGTAATTAAAAAATTAAAATAAATATATTTATATATATATATATATATTCATTTATTTAAATAATTATAAAATTATAACAAATATATTTATTATATTTAAAATTTAATAAATATATTTATTATGTTTATAATTTTATAAATATATATAATTAGTATATTTATTATAATTTTGTAATTATTTAAACATATCTATATTTATTTAGAATTATAATTATAGATATCTGTATTTATTTTTAAACATTTTTATATATTTATAAATATATTTATTTAATTGTATATATTTATAACTTTATAAGTATAATAAATATTTTTCTTATATTTTTATAATTTTATACATATATATTTATAATTATATGTACAAATAAATATAATTATAAATATATTTGCCTAGTTGGGAACGTGCGCTGCGTTTTGGAAATTGTGGTGCCCCTAGTTGGAGGAAAGCGTTACCCTTACACACATTTTGATAAAGGATATGAAGATAATCTCTCTCAATAATGGAGAGACTTTCTCTCTTGATCTCAATGGGGTTTCCCTAGACAACTGAATAAAGATTTGTCGAAATGGGATTGTTTGCAATTTCTAGATGTTTGTAGCCTGTGTCTTGAAGTTTGATCAAGAAAAAAATAGAAGAGGGAATCCTGGTGATGATATGGGAGATGATATCATAGAAACCGGGACACTCTCTAAGGATCGAAAAGGATGGAACACCCTATATAGAGGACGTTGGCATTGTCTTGATGCACGAGTGATGATTTCTGTGGCATCTGCTTCGTTATATCGAAGTGTGCGATTGACATGCCTGTTTCAGTGCAGATGGTGGTTCAATGTGGCTGTTGCTAACGATGATATTTGGGCAATGAAATATTGGTATTTACGCCATATTCATGCATCTGGAATATAGTAGGATATGATGAAGATACAGATAAGGCCTGCAATGAATTTGCTGGGCGTGTTGATAGGATGGAGATGTATCAGCATAGATTAGTGAGTCTCAGGTTTTTTTTTGGTCTGGGATCCTGATGGTGGGACCTTGATTTGGAGTTCGGATCCTGGCAGTGGGACCTTGATTCGGAGTTGGGATCCTGGTAGTGGGATTTTGGATGAACTGATATGCAGTTATTGGTCGGTACGCCTTGATACCGGTGATGACCTCGGTCGAGCAATGTTGGGTGGTGTGTGGTGGTCGGAGACGACGTGTGGGAAAGTGGGGAGAGGAGAATTCGGGAGACTTCATTGTCTGATGACTATTAGACATGTCAGCAAAGTCATTGGAGTCACAGGATAACCTCGATGTGGGGAAAAGTTTCAATAATCCTCAGGATGCATTTCACATGCATGGGAGACGACCTTGACTATCAGGTGTAAGGAGGAGGTGGCCGCAAGATGAGACCTTTGGATGGGGTTGTGACGACTTTTAGAGTTGTGGACTATAGGCTGCCAGCCACAAATTGGGGAAAGCTGGCGAGTAATGTGGGATGGTGATTTTGGGTTTCATATTTTAGACCATTTGTTCTTTTTATTGTTTAAATAAGTGGTCTATGGGAGGATTTTTGTGCATTGTTGTTAGTTATGGGTGGTTTTTTTTCAATTTTCCTAGTTTGGTGGTGTTTATTTTCCACAGGCTTGTTGTTTTCTTTGTAAATTCATTTTATTAATAAATTTCAGGGTTGATTTCACTCAGTATATTGACCTTTCTGGTATTTATGTGAACATAATATATTAATAGGTATAACATTAATGAATCATATTCCAAGTAAAGTAAAGATTATAAAAAATGAGTCATCACATATACGGAAAACATGAACAATAATAAGAGTCTAAGGTATAAATGAACATTAATGATGAATACCTAACATATGCATGTCAATTATACTCATGCATCAATATATTTATTGACCAAATTCATTGGAATATATATATATATATATATTTATAATTATAATTATAAATATATATATTTAAATAGTATTTATATATAATTAGATACATATAGTTAAAAATAATATATATATATATATTTATTATTTCATAAAATTTATTATAATCTTATAATTATTAAATACATATTTTTTTTTTAATTATTATATGAAAGACACATTTTTTAAGAGATTGTATATATATATTTTAATTGTAAAATATATATATTAATTATAAACATGAATTTTTTATTTAATTTATATAAATAAATATTATGTTTGAATATAAATATAAATTTTTTATATAAATTAGTAATATTTTTTTATTAAAAACTTTTATTAATGCTAATAATAGCACTTGATAAAACTGTCATTTATTATGGCTAAAAAAGTTGTTGATAAAGGGTACACCTTTATCATTGATTATTTTATTACTGATAAATGGTGGATTTATCAACACTTTTATCTTGTGTTGATAAAATTACCCCTTTTATCAGCACATTTTTTTGCAATGATAATGGCCAGTTCTACCCTAGCGATGATCTATGGTAGTGCTTTTCCTAATGGAGGTTGGTTTGGGGAGTTCAACTATTGGTGTTCTAGGAAGTGAAATCCATATTTATATTTTTTGATCTAACGTGGTGAAAAGTGATATGGGATATGGATAGAAGGAAAACCATTCCCCTAGACTAGAACATAAAAAACATAAAGAGTGTGGGGGTTTCTCCTTTTAACTCATTGCACTGATAATAATAATAATCCCTTTTAACTTCAACCACAATTTAATATCAAAACCCCTCCCCCATTCCAAAAATTAAAACACAATATTTTCATGAACCCCAAAATATATTAAATTTATTAATTAAAATAGATACCAAGAAATTATTAAATTAAAAAAATATGAAAAATTTAATAATAAACATGGCATCTGTTGATAGTATATAAATCTTATAGATAACTCTTTAAAACCTATGACGATAGTTCCTTCGTCAATAATATTCATAGAACATTATTTTTGTAATGATGAAACTTAACCATACAAAAAATGAATTTCATTAATGGATTTTATATTTTTAAAAATAATTTGGGATAAAATAATATATATTTATATAACAAAAAAAGTGTTAATGATTTATTCAGACATATAGTTTGATGAATTTTCCATGGAAGTCTATTTATGTTCTAATTTTTTAAGTGATTATAACAATTTTTTTTACAAGAAACAAGATTTCATATATTTAATTCTAGGATTTTTCCCCATAGTAAAAACTTTTCAATGATGTTTATGTTTATCCCTTATCATAAATTTCAACTGTGATTAATGAATAGGCTTGAGGCTATGTGGAAACCCCATTTTATATATCAGTGTCATTGTCAAGGTTTATGTTTTATGTATAAAAAATATAGATCATACATTCTAACTATATAAAATTATATTAAACTGAATATTGTTTTCCTTAAACAGATTAAATAGATGAAAGATTCTCACAATCAATAACCAATTAAAATAATTATTGAAATAAAAACATTTTCTTTAAAAATGTATAAATTATGAATGATACTAAATAAAATGAATTTAAAAATATATTTTAAAATTTTAAATAAAATGTATTTTATTATAAAATTGATTTTAGAAAAAATAATCCTATCTCATGTGTCCAAACTTGGGACAAGATAGTAATTTAAAATAGTTTAACATTTAAGTAAATATACTCACAATATGGGTATTTTTTCAAATTTATTCATTTTTAATGAATTATTAATAAAAAATTAAATTAAAATCAATGAGAGAGGTGGGGAATGAGATGATATAACAAATAGAGGGGTAATTTATTTTCACTTGAAAAGGAAGATAGCATGGTGAGATGAGTGGATCATGAGAATTCAAATGTAGCTGACAAGATATTAATCTTTTTAGAAAAGTGTTACGTTAGTTATAGTTGATTATAATTTGAAATTTATCAATGTAATAATATAAAAAATGTTAAATCCTCCTAATTTTGAATAATTTTAATATATATATATATATATATATATATTATTTTTATTTTTATAAATCTATCATTTTGTACCAAATACAATTTTTTAGTTACTTGGAGTGTCTTTTATAAATTTCTTCCAAGGAACACTATTTTTGTTCAATTATTATAGAAATATAATTTTTCATACACAATATTTTCTATTTTTTTATGAAGTAATTAGTGATTCATATGTGAGTATAAATTATACAAAAAAAACAATCAATGAGTTTATTTTATTTGATTAATGCCTTTACCACCCTTTTTATATAAAAAATAACTTATTTAGTAAATTTCTATAATGACTCAATCCAAGAATGAAGCCAAACTTCATGTGGAGCATGGACACAACCTTAATCCTTATTTGTTCGTCCAAGAATGGAACTAAGAATTGAGGAAAAAAGATCATTTTTTAATATTTTAACACTAATATAACAAAAATTGAAAAATAAATGATTGTAACATTATTGGATATAAATTGTGGATTCAATTTTTTTTTCAAATTCATGTATGATATTACATTAAATATAATTTATATAAGTATATATGCATTTATTGAAAATGTTTCAATGCATGAGAGGGATCAATATCCTATCCCAGGTGATTTTAAATACTTAAGAGATGGGTCTCTCAAGGAACCATTTACTTTATTTGAAAACCATATAGCATTGGACCTTATCATTCCCACCCAACCCAAGAAGAGATTGTGGAGATGAATACATAGATAATAATTTTTGACATGATCATAGTAGAATGGTTTTTTACAGAAAAATTCATGATGACTTACTAAATTGTGTTTTATCACGAAAAACATTATTTTGGGGAAATAATTAATCTAATTCTGAGAAATTGATTCTGCTTTAAACTTATTTGTACTCTCGGGTCTTGTGGGGGGGTTTTATCAGTAAAAAAAGAACATTCAAATGAAATTTTCAAGTAATATACTAGTCATCATAGTGTTTTGATAAAAAACAAAAACTATTATATTACATGTTAAATAGTTTCCAATTTCTCAAAAACAAATATATAATAAATTAAATTTCATAAAGTGAATTGGAAATAGTAAAATAGATTTTAGTTAATAAAATTCATAATTTATGATGATTGGGTGATAATAAAATCATCTAAGAACACGTTCTATATGGATTCATTTAAAATAAATTTGAATAAATATAGTTAAATTCTCAATTAAATAAAAATTATTAGATATAAAACCCCAATTAAATTTAATATTAAATTCAAATAAGTGCAAGGATATAATTTAATCAAATAAATGTAGAAAACTGATTTAATATAATTTTAAAATATATTTTAATGAAATCATATATCCCAAATACTTATAGAATTTGAATTATTAAAAACTAGTTCATAATTAATGATTGAAGAATTTTTTAAAAACAAATTAGTATCTAAGATTTTTGATTTACATACATTTGTCCAATTATACCTATATTCATGATATACTCATAATTTATATATTTAATATGGAAAATAAGAAACAAAATACTATAGATGATAGACATGTGAAAAAATACCAACAAATAATTAAATTATTGATTTATATTTTTAAGTTAAATATGTTAATAAATTCAATCACAGGGAACCATCATGTAATACAATTATAGATATAATAATACATTCACATGACCTAAAAATCTTTAATATAAGAGATGAGAACATAATTTTTAAAAAATGAAAAAATAAATTTAAGATGTTTACATAGTGAATTATTTTATTCTAATAATTTGATAAAAATATAAAAATATTAATATTTGAAATCAATATAATGAATATTAGATAAATAAATAATTATTTATACAGTAGTGATCCATATAAAAATTGATGTTATCCTCTATATTATGATATAATCATCATAATAACTAGAAAAATATACCAAATTATAGGATACATATTTAATCACCATTTAATATATCTACATTTTAACTCTTATAAATGTACATAATCTATTTAGTCTTCTCATCCTACGTAATGGGAAAATAAATCCATAGAAAATAAACCCTTAGATACTATTATTAGAACTCCCAAAGAGATAAATCCTGTAATACTTAAAGATGAAGGGAAATTGATGTGTAAGTGATGTAGTCTAATAGTTACAGTGGCGTAACTTATTTCTACATCCAAGATACATATGATAAATCATGTTGAATAGAATCCCCATAAAGGAGGAAGGTGGGTGGTTGAGTGAGCACACTGAGAAAATAGTAATAGGTCATCATGGGATTCTACAGATTCATGGAAATACTCTTAATTGATAAACATAAGTGAAGACAAAGAAGAAAAAAAGTTTTTCATAAGACCAAATTTATCAATGAATCATAATAAAACCATGTGAATGAAATTGATAACTATATAGGATAGTCTAAATGAAAATAGAAAAATATCCCTAGTATAAAATGAATTGAAAAGGAAGCTTATAGCATATAATACATGAGTTTTAATAAATAAAATCATCATATGGTGAAATCAAACAACAAATTCTAAAAGTACATAAAAAATTAAAATGTTTTTTCAATGAAAAATTAATCAAATACATATTTTAAAAAAAATATTATTTCTAATTTTATAAAAATATATTTAAAAAATTATATACCTTAATATTTTTAAATATATATAACCTATAGTTTAATGATTTTTAATCACTCATCTTGAACTAATTTACAAATTTTTTTAAATCTAATCAATTATTATGTATAATGATAATTCCGTTTTTCTTAAATTACAAAAAAATAATCATTATTTTGTATTTGAGTGATGAACAACTTCCTGACAGAGATCACCCTAGAAATATTTGATAAATCCCATGAGTTAGGAAAATATATTACAAGTGAATATTTTTTGAAATTTTTTCTCTACATGAACTATATCTTTTTGGGAAGGGGAGACATTTTTGCTACTAGTCTTTGAAAACAAAATTCCCTAGGGTTTTCTATTCCAACTCATCCACAATATAAATAAATTTATAAAATATCCACTAACATTATTGATGAAGCTGGAATTTTCATATATTTCATACTGTAAATCATTATTTATAATACCACAATAGTATTATTGGATTGGTAATTGTCACGTTTTTAGGTTTTAGTGTTATTTTGAGCCTAAATGTGAAAAATGCCTAATTCTGGATTTTAGACAGATTTTTACATCAAGGGTATTTTAGTCATTTATGGGAAAATATATTTCCAAATTTTGTGATTTTTTTTAGAATATATATTTTATTTCCTTCAACTTTGTCTTATGGACTAGGAGCTGATTCGGCCATCTAAAGGGTCTACAAATTCATTGAAGTTGGACATTTTTTCAGGCGGACAACATGTCCACACCAATGTAACTAAACCCAAACATGGCCTACACACATCTAAATGAGGTGTTTACACTTGGGATAGAACGATGATAGATATTAGCGTCTCTCCAACAAATTTGGGGATTTTTGGAAGTCATTAAGGCGACCATTAAATGTCATACTTTTGGAAGAACCCTCTTGAAAACTTCTTCCAGAAACAGAAACCGAGAATGAAAAATTCATAACTCCTTCATCCGGTTTCCAAATTAGATGAAATTTGGAGGAGAGACGGAAAAGATATTTAGGAACAACATTAATGAAGGGTGTAACGCGTTAAGAGGTCATTTATGGGGTATAAAACATGAAAAAGTGTGTGGTTGAATTCTGCCTATAAAAGGAGGCCCTCACCTCCTTCCCAAAGCATCTCATTCTCCATCCATTCCTTCAAGGCACCAAGGAGGAGATCTCCACTGAGGGAGGCCGACCAAAAATCTTCCCCCTTTATTTTTAATTTATTTATTTTCTTTATTTTTAGTTTTCAATTGTAATTTGGATTTCTAATAAATTCATGCATTGTTTTTATTTTTGTGTTCACCGATTCACCCTCTTTTCTTCCTCTCATCTTACCATCGTGAACTATAATGCTCATGATCATGAGTAACTAATAAGAGGAATATCCCAAGGGAGTAATCAAGTTCTTTAACCCAAGTCCATATTTTTAATATTCTTTGAGTTAATTATAAGGATAATTTATAGTGGGTGTAATCCTCACTGTGGTTGTCTAAAGGTTAACTTCTTAATCTACAACCATTTTCCCTCGATTGAGGAGGTGGATGGAGGGTGTGCTTGGCGATCGCTAAGTATACTTTTTCATTCATAACTAGGGTAGAATAAGGTGTGCACATATACGATAGAGTGTGTACACTAAGAGTATTTGAAGCTGGCCAATAAAGGTGCTCCCTGAATATTCTATTGGGAGAACTTCCTTTCTTCCATAATTACATTTTGTTTAGAATTTCATATTAATTTGAATTGAATTTTTTCATTTCATTTATTTTCATAAATAAAATTTATTTAATAAAATAAAAAACAAAAAAAATAATTAATTTAGGTGAATTAGATTAAGTGAGTGAATAACTGAGAATGCTCCTTAAGTGAGACGACCCTGGTCAACCTCAATGCTGGAATAGGAAAAATTAAATTGCTTTCACCACGCCCTACGACAGGCGTGCGTCAAAACTGGCGCCATTTCCAAGGAGATAATCGGTTGTTTACTTTACTTTTTCTATTTTCAAATATTAGATAGTTTTGATTATTTAAAAAAAATACTTTTCCATGATGTATTCAAATTCAAATTTTTATGCATGAGATGATTACTCGCAGTTGCAATATCAAGAATCCGAAGTGGATTATAGAGATCTAAATGCCCGGGTGGATAGGATTTGCAATGCTCTGAATGAATTGGGGAGAAAAATGCAAATAGCATTTGACTATGTTTGAGCACAAAGTGAGCAACCTGAGCCTGAACCGAAGCAAGAGCTTGAGCAAGCTGTGGAAGAAATTTCCCCACTAGTTTTTGATGTTGAAGAACCTGAGGGGGTAAAAGAGTATGTTCTTGAAGATCAATTACACCTCTCTCAACCATTTCTAGAGGAGATAGATGAAAGATCATTTTCTACTAATTTACAAGAGGGCGATCATGTGAATTTGGAGAAATTTTGGAGTGCATGGGAAAAAATTGAAATGCAACATGATATCTTAATTCCATATGAAGTAGAAGAAAAACCACCTTTATACCTCTCTCTATCCCTGTATGATGAAGAAGCCAACAAAATGGGAGAATTTGAAGAAAGAATGGAGGAGCCTGACTACCTACCTTCATCAAGTGATGATCGACTCCAGGAGGCACTTATCACAGAAAAAGTGATTGCATCAGAAGTAGCTCAGGGAGATGATCCTTTCTTGAGCTATAACTATTCTTATTTCATTCAATCTGATTTGAGTATCACTCCTTATGAATTTGAATTTTTAGATTCAGTCAGTCCTTATATCACCTTGGAGGATGATGAAGAAGGATAAATTGCACCTGTTGAGGAACACCTGGGGCTCCCTAAAGATATTGATCATCTACTTGAGGAAGCCCATGAAGAGATACAAGTGGATCTGCCTAAAGAACCAAATCTACAAGATGCCTACCTTAAAAGATAATATTTTGAAATTAATTCTTTAAATTTAAAATTTTAATATCCCTTTGATTATTTATCTCATGCTGCACATCTGGAGAAACCACTGGATTTTAAAGAATACGTTTCACAAGTAGCAACTGAAGAGGAGGAGGATCCATACTTCATCCTACCCCCACCATGCAAGCTATACCACATTGTGAAGGGGGTGGATCTGGTGTACTCTATCAATGGAATTCTCCTCAATAATAATAAAGAACTACAAGCTGGGAAGAAGAACATGTGGTGGTTCATGTACAAGAAGATCCACCCACCATCGTATTATGGATAACAGCTGGTACTGCCCTCTGGAGGTAGTAAAATATTCCAGGGCCCAATTGGGGGATCATACCAAGATTTATCTTTACATGCTTTCTAGTAATTTAAATTTCAAATTCAGTATTAGGAAATAGTCTAGCATGTGTCCCCCTCCCTCTTTTCATTTTGAGCTTAAATGAAATGATCCTTGTGATTAATTGAGTAATTTTTCTTTTGTAGGATCATGAAGGAATAAGGAAGCCCCGACAATTAGAGGAAGAGGACCGAATCATTATTTCAAAAGGGAGTTAACTTTTTACGACTATCATTTAAAATCCTTTCATTTTTTGGTCCAAAACATATTTTGAGCTTTAATGAATATTCTTATCACTTTTCACACATCAATTTATTTTGAAAGATTTGAAATAATTTTTGAAATAATGGATTTTAAATGATTGTTGATATGAATTATTTTCCCTTGAAATGGATTTTCAAGCATTTTAATGAGTTTGACTGATTTTTGAAATCTATGCCCATGAAACACTAAATCAAAATATTTTTCCAATCCTGTGAGGTATTCTTAACCACTTTTACATATTCTTCTTAATAACCACACTTTCTTGAGGGAAACTTGAATTTTGTGTGAGAACCAGAATTTGTGAATAATTCTCTTTCGAAGATTTGGATTTCATTGAATGTATTTTAAATGATTGAGGAATCTCTTTGGCTGGACATATTTTATCTTGATACCCACCTTTACATTTATCCTTCGTAAGCCCTTATATTCCATGAATTGCCTTATAGGTTTAAGCCACATTATAAGCCAATTTTTCCTTGCCTACCCTCACTTTTAGTATTTTTGCATGGTTATTTCAAGTTTGATTGTGTGGGAAGGGCCTTTTGTGTGCGTTTATTGGGATGTGTATCATTTATTGGTGATACGAGGTGTGTTTCAATACTTTGGACAGTGGAAAATAAGAGAATTGGGCATGTGTCGTCATTTCATTGTGCTTTATTTGTTTCATCCATTTCTCCTTAAAAAAATGAAAAGAAAAAAATGGAGATGAGATTGAATTCCTCATTGTAAATTATTTTATGACTCATGTCCCTATCAAAAATCAAGAGCATGAATTTTCATTCATTCATTGTATTCAATTTTCATCTCATCCTCTATGAAAAAGAAAAAAAAATAAAGAAAGCTATGCCTTTCTGGAGCTTTAAAAAAAAGGGGAGAACATATATGATATCATTCATTATAAGCACTTCTTGGCTCATGTACCATGTCATAAAAGGGGGTGGTGAAGTTTTTTTCACATTTTCAAGTGGGATTGAGAGAGGAATTACCTGTGTTTTCCCTTGATTTAATCATGCATTGTACATAAAAGTCCAACCTCCTATTTTTAGCCTGAAACATTTTCAATCATTTTCCCACTAACCCTAAGACACATAATCATTTGAACCTTTAATTAAATCCCTCATGATTAAATTCATTTTCAAGTTTCACGCTATGGAGAAATGAGAATTTTCACAAACCTATGGTGATACAAGTGATTTTCATGTATGAGTATAACTCTAGATTCAATTTCTCTTGAGTGAAGAGTGACATAAAATTCAATGTGAGGTAGGTTGTGATTGGGCCATGGATTGATTTCTGAGGTTGAAATTTTTTTAATGATTTAAATTAAAATTAAAGAGGCTTGTTTTTCATATATGATACATGATGGACTTCTATTTTGGATAAGATCATTGATATTTTCTCATTTTTGATTGTTGTGTGGAATTTGATTTGGATATAAGATGATTGCCCAAGAGTGCAATGTTTAAGTGTGGGGGAGTGATGAAGCTCAAATTTTAATATATTTCATACTGTAAATCATTTTTTATAATCCCACCATAGTGTTATTGGATGGGTAATTGTAACGTTTTTAAGTTTTAGTGTTATTTTGAGCCTAAATGTGAAAAACACATAATTCTAGATTTTAGACAGATTTTTACATCAAGGGTATTTTAGTCATTTATGGGAAAATATATGTCCAAATGTTGTGATTAAAATTTTTTTAGAATAATTATTTTATTTCCTTCAACGTTTTCTTTTGAACCAGGAGATGATTCGGCCATATAAAGGGTCTAAAAATAAATTGAAGTTGGACATTTTTTCAGGTAGACAACGTGGACCCCACCAATGTAACGAAACCGAAACTCAGACTACACACATCCAAATGAAATTTTTCCACCTGGTATAGCACTATGATAGATATTAAATTCTCGAAAACATTTTTGGGGATGTTTGTAAGTCATTAAGGCGGCCATTAAACGATATACGTTTGGAGGAACCCTCCTGGAAGCTTCGTCCAGAAACAGAAACTGAGAATGAAAAATTCATAACTCCTTCATCCTCTTTCCACATTATCTGAAATTTGGAGGAGAGACGACCAAGATATTTATAAACAACATTCATGAAGGGTGGAACACGTGAAGATGCCATTTATGGGGTCTACAACGTGAAAACTTTAGGGGTCTAATTCTGCCTATAAAAGGAGGCCCTCACCTCTTTCCCAAAGCATCCCATTCTCCATCCATTCCTTCAAGGCACCAAGGAGGAGACCTCCACCGAGGGAGGTAGGCCACAAATATTCCTCCTTTATTTTTAATTTATTTCTTTTCTTTATTTTTACTTTTCAATTCTAATTTATATTTCAAATAAATTCATGCATTGTTTTTATTTTTGTGTCACAGATTCACCCTCTTTTCTTCCTCTCATCTTACCATCGTGAACTATAATACTCATGATAATGAGTAAGTAATAAGAGGAATATACTAAGAGAGTAATAAAGTTCTTGAACCCAAGACCATATTTTTAATATTCTTTGAGTTAATTCTAAGGATAATTTATAGTGGGTGTAATCCTCACTGTGGTTGTCTAAAGGTTAACTTCTTAATCTACAACCATTTTCCCTCGATTGAGGAGGTGGATAGAGGGTGTGATTGGCGATCGCTAAGTAGACTTTTCATTCCTAACTGGGGTAGAATAAGGTGTGCACACATATGATAGAGTGTGTATACTAAGAATATTTGAAGTTGGCCAATGACGATGCTCCCTAAATATTCTCTCGGGAGAACATCCTTTCTTCCATAATTACATTTTGTTTAGAATTTCATATTAATTTGAATTGAATTTTTTCATTTAATTTATTTTTATAAATTCCATTTGTTTAATAAAATATAAAACAAAAAAAAGAAGTAATTTAGGTGAATTAGATTATATGAGTTAATAACTGAGAATGCTCCTCAAGTGAGACGACCCTGGCCAGCCTCTATGTTGCACTAGGAAAAATTAAATTTCTTTTGTCACGCCCTATAAAAGGAATGCATAAATTATCATATTTAATAATAATTAAAATAAAATTTGAAATAACACACTCTTTATATATTTGAGTGACCATTTGAGATCATCTCATTGTTTTCCATAATGTACATACCAAGAAATATAATAAACTACACAGAAAAATATATCCAATTCCACTAAAAAAAATATGTTTTAACCATATCTCAATCATATTTTAACAAGGAATAATTTTCTTATATGATTAGTCCTGAATAAAAAATAATAATATACATGATATAATTTATGTAATAATATTAATTTTTTATTAGTTTGTTTTCACACACACCTGCTCTAGTGACCCATTCATGTGTTTTCTTTATTGAACTAGGAACACCACAAAGAGGTTTTAGTCCCTCCTATACTATCACGGGGGAATCTACCTCTTATCTTAAGTCTTACTTTGTCTCATATACACTTGGTGTAATTTACTAAAGATATCAAATTGTGTCTAATTATTTATAGGGTTTTAGATATATATCTAGATCAAATGTTATATGTCATGAATTTTAAGGAGGGATCATCATATATGGGATTCATTACGATTCCATATTCTTTTAGGTATATCAATCTTTTCATGATTTTGAAAAATATTTCAAATGAGATTTTGGATTATTTAATTAGGTGGTTTTTATTTTTCTTGACACATGATCTTTATTTATCAACTCAGGTAGTGATGCTAAGATTGTAAAGGCATGGTTTAAGGCTTCATGTTTTTTAGTTTCCTAATGGTTTTCCCTATTGGAATGGACCATTAGTTTTCAAATTATCTAAAATAATTCATTGGAATTGATTTTGATTGGAATCCTTGTTTAGCACTTCTCTTCAAATAACCAGAAATTTAAGGACCTTAATTGATTTTATAGTCATATTATATGTTAAATGGTCAAAAAAATCTATTACATATAGTTTTTTCTCATTTTTTAGAACATGATTTGGAAAATACTCTCCCATAGTTCACTGGAGTGAGATATCCAAGAGGTATTAGTATAAGTAGCATCATTTCAATGAATCTCATATGTGTTATTTTTTATTCTATAAATATTCTATACATAACTTCAATAATAGTCCCCATAATAATCCAACCAATGGGGTTCCTTTACCTCATTAGTTGAGGGTTTATTTTTTTATGAAGGAGATAAAAGATATTATCTATGGGTACACTGATGAACATATTTATTCTTGATTATTAGGCACTTTCTCTAAGGATGAGGTTCAAATTAATGGTTTCAGTCATATTTTTTATGAAATTGATCATGTTACTTGTAACGTCCTAGTTCCGGGAGCCGCCCAGAGGGGCCCCGTACCCGGTTGGTCACATGGCCTCAAGCACATTTCCCCAAATTCCAGAGGCTGCCAACTAGCAACGAGGGCCTAGGGTGTGATATTGGGTAAACTATTCCCTCATTGGCTGAGTACACATTGGAAGTAAACAAATACATACAAGAGAGGAAACAATAATTATATCATACCAAAAATAAACAGCAGAAAACTGATAGCATAAATGGGAGAACATATATAAAATGATGCATGATATATATGTCTAAAAAAACAGCCAAACAAGTCACAATGCTGGAATACAACAGTACTAAACCAAAGTACTAAAGAAAAACAGTAACCAGCTTCACAGCATCGCAAGCCATAGCTTGGTCCCATGCTCTCCAGCACCACAGTCAATCAATAATCTAAAGTAAAAGGGCGCTTTCCCTTATCTATACCTGCAACAATATAATGTATTTGGGCCTAAAAGCATGAACCAAACAGGGTGTGAGACTAAATCCCAGTAGGCAACCACCCAAAGATATGTTCTTAAAAGTCAGTGAGTATATGGAAGGTAAAAGTAGAGAAGAAATAAATAGGAAAGCAATAAGCAGAAAACAATCCACATTTCTACGAATTCAAACACTACACAGCACGCAACAACAAAAAAAATAGAAAAACAGGTAACCCTCTAGGAAGTACCCACAACATATTCCCTCTGGTCCTACCTATAACGTACAAGCAACCCTCTGGACATCACACACAATATAACCCCTCTAGTTCAGCTAAGGTATAGATACTCTGTGGAAGCACTCACCATCAATTCCCCCTATAGTCTCGTATCATACTAAAGGAACTCTGGGGAAGCACTCAACGTCAATTCCCCCGATGGCCTGTGTCGAGGAACTACCGAAACTCTGGGGAAGCACTCAACGTCAATTCCCCCTGTGGTCTCGCATCATATAATTATAAAGACACTCTAGAGAATACCTCAATGTCAATTCTCCCTATGGTCTATACACCAACTTATCACGGCCCTGTGTAAGTCAGAAAGTATAGCATCATGTATCGGCCCAAGTAAACCTCAAGAACTACTTGTCTAGAATTCTATAGCATAATATCATAATAGGATAATAATCACACCATCCTACAATACTAGGCATGGGAATGCAACCAACAACCTAACAGGAAAACAAGACCCAAAGGTCAAAACATGCAAAAACATGCATGGGAAAAACATACAAAGCATAACTATTCACCCTATTCACAATCAGTTATCATCTACATAGGCATACCAACATAGCAGAAAAACAATAGGGCTAAAACGGTAAACGCGCAATACCCCGTTCATGGGTATTGGGCGAAATTGCACATAAAACTCAAAGAAATCCTATATAAAGGCACAAACCAACTACCTCGGGGTTAGGAGATCAATATACTTGAACCTTGAAGCTTGAATCTCTTGAGAATGTCAAATATCTATAAAAACATCTAAAACGTTCATCCCATGATAACTTTCAAGAGAATGGGAATCATGAAACAAGGTTCCAGTAGAATAGATAACTCACCGATGTGATTCCAACACAACCGACAGTGTTCGATTCAGAGGACGGATGGAGGCTCGGGGGCTCGTCAAAGATCCGGGGCTACTCGGCGCTATCGGATGAACGAAACCAAAAATAAGTTCGTTCTGTCTCTCAGACGCGACCACAGTGTGTTTAATGAAAAAAAAGAAAGTACACAACGTGTACTCTTGAAGTACACAATGTGTAATCACCTTTTCCGTACTCCTATTTAGGCAGCCTCCACATCACCCCACACGACCGTGTGTGTGGCTACTACACGGCCATCACACGGCCTCTTGCGGTAAGGTAGTACAAAGCATGTACTCATAAAGTGCACGAAGTGTACTTATAAAATTTCCAGAAACTCCTCTTTTCTCAAAAAATCCTGGAAAAAGAAAAACATACCTTAAAAGAAGATCTGGGTTCTTAAAAACTTCCCCCCTTAAATAAATTCGTCCCCAAATTTCCCTAGAAAGGTGGCATAGATGAAGAAACACCGAACAACTCTGGCCACTATGATCGTACATTGGCCTCCCTCTCCCAAGTCTCATCCTGCACCCACTCGTGCTGCCATAACACTCATACCAAGGGATTATACATGCCATAGAGAACCTTTATACTGTGATCCACAATCTGGATAGGATACTCCTCAAATGACACATCCACTTTGAGCTCAACCTCCTTGGGTTTAAAGAAACGAGATGGGTCTAAAAAGTAATGTCGAAGATAAGAAACATGGAAGATTCCATGCATAGCTCGATACCTCTGAGGTAACTATAACCAATAGGAAACTAGTCCAACTCTCTCCAACACCTCAAATGGCCCGACGTACCTCAGTTAAAGCTTACCCTATCTCCTAATCCTCTTGTGTCCCAACCTTGGTGTGACACGCAGGAAAACCTGATCCCCGACCTTGAACTCTAGAGGTTGTCTCGGATGATTAGCTTAAGACTTCTAACGAGACTGTGTAGTACCCATCCTCTTTCGAATCAACTCTATCTGCTATGTGGTTTCTTGAACAAGATCAATTCCCAACAAAGCTACCTCTCCTGCCTCCAGCCAACATAAAGGTGATCAGCATGACCTACCGTACAAAGCCTCATAAGGTTCCATCTAAATAATTTCTTGAAAACTATTGTTGTAGTAAAACTCTAAAAGAGGTATATGCTTCTCCCAAGAACCTCCAAAATCCGAAATGCATGCTCAGAGCATGTCCTCAAGCACCTGAATCGTACACTCGGACTGGCCATTTGTATGGGGATGGTATGCCGTACTCAAAAGTACCTGTGTACCCAAAGCCTTCTGAAGCCCCTACTAGACCCGAGAAGTAAAACATGCATACTTTTATGAAACAATGAAGTGTGGAACTCCATGCAGACGTATAATATTTTGGATGTACAACCGCCCAACTCATCAACACTGAAGGTCTCCTTGATCGGAAAGAAGTGAGCATCCTTCGTAAGTCTATCGATGACAACCCAAACTGCGTCATTCCCACGAGGTGACCTCAGTAACCCTTTCACGAAATCCATCGCGATGTCATTCCACTTCCACTCGGGAATGGGTAACTGCTGCAGAAGCCTTGCTGGTCACTGATGCTCCACATTCACCAGCTGACAAGTGGAACACCTCATGATAAAACCAACAACATCCCTCTTCATACCTCACCACCAATACTGATGGTGTAGATCACAATAAATCTTGGTGATCCCATGATAAAATTCCCAAATTGAGGAATGAAATCCCCACATCAACTCCTCGCGTATATATGCTAGCACCTATACGCACTTCTGGAAACGTAAGATCTCATCCTCACCTATGGTCCACCCAGGAATAGCGTCCTCTCCTGACACACTCTCCCGTAGGACTAGGCCTTCAGAATCTAATAGCTGACTCATTCGTAATCGATCAAGAAGAGTAGAGGTAACAACCACAGAAGAAAGTAAAGTCTGCCCCTGTCTGACATGCACCTCCAAATGCCTCTCAGAGAATAGAGCCATATTTTTCCACTCACTATTGGCTTCCCAAACTGCATGTATCTGAGTCCTCATGCTCAATACATCATACACTAAGTTTCCTTTCCTAGGCATGTAGGCAAGCTCAAAGTCAAAATACTGAAGGTACTCAACCCACCTTTACTGTCTCAAATTTAGATCACGCTGAGTGAAGATGTACTTGAGACTCTTCCCATCCGTTAAAACCAAAAAATGCTCTCCCAGAAGATAATGTCTCAAAAAACGTAATGCATGAACAACAGCTGCCAACTCCAGATCATGCGTCGGGTAGTTCCTCTCATGTGGGATCAACTGCTGAGACCCGTACGCAACGACTCCATCTCCCTGCATAAGCATAGATCCCAGCCCGATAACTGATGCATCATAGTACACAGTATAACTCTTACTCGGCTCTAGAAAGACTAGTATCAATGCTGAAGTCAACCTACCTTTCAGCTCCATAAAGGATGACTCACATGAATTTGACCATAAGAACTTCGCACCCTTTTTATTCAGACTTGTCAGTGGTGCTGCTAAGTGTGAAAAGTCCTGTATGAAGCGTCTGTAGTATCCAACTAGCCCTAGAAAACTCCGAACCTCAAAGACATTCTTCGGATGCTCCCAGGAAACTAATGCTCTCACTTTCTCTGGGTCTACTGACACTCCTGTCTTTTAGATAACATGACCCAAGAAGTGAATCTGATCAATCCAAAAGTGGAACTTTGAGAGCATAGAATATAACTGATTCTCTCTCAGTGTACTCAAAATGATCTCAAGATGGGTAGCATGGTCGTGTTGAGTGTGAGAGTACACCAAGATATTGTTCATGAAGACCACGACGAAGGAATCCTAGTACGGATGGAATACTCAGTTCATCAGTTCCATGAAAACTACAGGTGCGTTCGTGATACCAAACGACATAACCATATACTAGTATATAACATACCTTCTCAGAAAGGCTGTAATAGGTATATCAAATGGTCTAACGCTCAACTAATGATAGCTGGACCTCAAGTCAATCTTTGAGAACACCCAGGCTCCTTGAAGCTGATCGAAGAGATCATCAATCCTTGGAAGGGATATCAGTTCTTGACCATCAACTGGTTCAACTTCTGGTAATCCACACAAAGCCTGAGGGTTCTGTATGACTTATTTTCAAACAGGATAGGAGAACCCCGAGGAGAAGTACTGGGTCAGATGAAACCCTTTTCCTGTAACTCCTACAAATGCTTCTTGAACTCATGCAACTCAGGTGTAGCCATCCTATAAGGAGGAATGGACACCGGTGATGCTCTTTGAACAAGCTCAATAGAAAATTATACCTCACACTCTGGAGGCAAACCTAAAAAGTCCTCTGTAAAGAAATACCTGAAAAGATCCACCACTGGAGGAAAGTATAACTGAGAAGTCCCCTAATCATCCAGATATAGACAAGAAATATGGGCTGGAACTCCTCCTAGCCCATGATGCTCTAGAACCGCTCTTCTTTCCCGGACATCCCACTCTCCCTTATGAAGAAACGATACGCCCTCTGGTGATGTGAAACTCACCCTACAATGATAACAGTCAATGACTGCCTGGAAGGGAACTAGCCAGTCCATTCCAAGAATGAAATCATAGCCTGTCATCTCTAGGACATAGTGGTCCCATAAGAAGTGACACCCACCAACCTCTAGAGGTCACTCCTTGCACTGATGTACACTAGACGTTCTAGTCCCCAACGGTGTGTCTCGCATCAAGATGTCAGCAAAAGAAATGATGCAGATCCCAAGGCTCTCCACAACCGCAACAGATATAAAGCTATGGGAAGCCCCTGTATCGAAAAGAGATGTAGATAAAACTGAGGTATCTAGAATCATACCTCAAACTGTAGAAGGTCCGGGATCCTGCTCCTGTTGGGTTTACTCCACTAAAAAGGTCTGGCCTACTCAGCGGCCCTGTGACTCTGCCTGACCACTATGAGCCAATCCACTCTACTGTTGCTGAAAGAATGACGACTGACCACCACAGCCATGACCTCCACCTCGGCCTGAACAACCAGAAGAACACCAGTTCCCAGACTGGTGAGAAACTGTCGTTACTTCTCCCGAACGAGGAGTCATAGAAGAACCCCTGTCACCAGTTTCTAGTGAAAAGATTTGACAGAAGCACAGAGGATGACCCAACTTGCCACATGATCGGTACTCCACTAGGTCTCTTAGGCATTGTGGCCTCGTATTCCTACTTCTCCAGCACTGGTAACACACCACCTAGCTACCAGATGATGCATCCTACCTACTCGGATCTCCCCGTGTAGTCTCCATGTAGCACTTCCAGCTATCAGCTGGCGAAGCACTAACTCTGTATGTCTAGCCTCCCTTACTCAAAACTCCGGATTCCCTAAGATTCTGCTCTGTGATCAGTGCCTGGTTGACTATGGAAGCGATGGAAGTCAACCTGATGATATTCAACCAAGAGAGGATGTCCTTCCTGAGGACATACTCAAACTTACATGCCAGGAATAACCCATCTCCTACCAGGAAGGGTGTGAAATGCTAAAGCTCGGTGAAACAAGAGGAATACTCCATAACATAAAGATTACCCTGCTCCAGACTCAAAAACTTTTGGTCTCGATCGGCCCTCAGGGTGTCCGGATAGAAGTAGTCATAAAAGATGCACTGGAACTCCTCCCAAGCCATAACCTGCTAATGACCCGCCTGTGAGATCACATCCCACCATCTCTTGGTGTAATCCCATAGAATATATATAGCGAGCTTGACCCTCCTCTCTGGAGGCATCTCCAGATGCTCAAATATCATCAGTATGGATTCTATCCATGACTCTGCAGCCTGACATCCTCCATCCCCTGAGAAAGTGGGAGGATGCTGCTGCTGGAAGACCCGTGTCAAATCAGCCATTGACAGGGTAGGAGGTGGTGCTCCCGGAAGGGTATGCATCATCCTCACGAAGCCTTCCCTGAACTATGCAATAGTATCGGTAACAAGCATAGATGCTGGTGCCAAGGCTAACACAACTGGAGGATCTGCAGGTAAACCCTGATCATCCATGTTCGGTGTCCAATAGCTGTCTTGAAATTGGTGCACAACCGGAGGACGTCTCAGTGGAATGACTCTATAGGGTCAAGCACACACCTTTAGATCAAGGTCATCAATGACTAAAAACAAGGTGTGTAAGAAGGTAACAGGAGAAAGAAGGCATTCAAGTTTTACAAAACATGACTACACGGTGTTTACATTTCCTATATGACGTGTTCCCTTAAGTCATTCATATGGCCATATACTCCTTCCTAAACTGGTCATGTAACACCCCAAACACATGGCATGTTGTCTTAACACATAGTGTGTACTTTAATCCTCTTCCCCTACCCGAGTCCTTCTACACGGTCAAGCCACATGGCTTTCCAAAAACAAGACTAAACGATGTGTTCAAGATAGACACGGTGTGTACTAGACAAGCTTCACCTGGCCCGTGTTGTTAGTGACACTACCTTACATATAGATCACACTACCCTGCATGTTCCAGATGGGCACAAAATGTATGAGGAAGGATAACATCGACCCATGTTGTTCGTGACACGGTCGGGTACCTGGGTTAGAATACACGACATGTTTAGATGGCACACGGTGTGTATTAGACATGACTCGACCAACCTGTGGTGTTAGTGACACGGGTGGGAATGGGGTCGACACGAAATGGTGTGTAGGGAAAATACACGGCGTGTTCACTCTATATTTTTCCCATCCTGTGTCTCTGCCCACATGGCCTACGACACGGTCCGAGACTACATGGCATGTACATAGAGTACACGACGTGTACTTAAGAAAAACTATTTCTTCCCGAATAGAAGAAAACATGGCATGTACTTAACATTACACATCGTGTATTCTAGGTTTTTCCAGACAGTAAGCCTCAAAAACTACTCCAGAACCAAGAAAAACACTGAAATAAGTATTGAAAGTGCCAAATTTTGATTCGTGCGGGCCCATACTCCCCGCGAATCAAAGTTTGGCATCCTATACAAGTTATAAACAACAAAATAGTGCAATGATCCACCAAATTCCGGTCCATGAGGGCCCATAACACCTCAATAACCAAATTCAGGTGTTCATTCAAATAAAAAATTACACACAATTCCCTATCAAGCAGCAGGTATTTCTATCAAGGAATCTATCACAACAACGTGCATATTCTACACAACCTCTATCATAACAACATGCAATTGCTAATGCATCCTAGATGGCATGGAAAGAATTCATGGTATGTGATTTATAACAAGTTCTTATATGATTCATGATATGGAATACCCTTATATCATCAGGTTGCGACAGAAATAGAACCTCAATAACGTCAACAGTAATAACACAAAACATGCAAGTCACCCATCGGTGAAAATAAGATCGACCGTAAACTTGAAAAACTAGATGAAATTTCATTAAACGAGGTAGATTGGATTTTACTAGTACAAAAGTTAGCTACTCCCGGGCACAACTTATTACCAAGTACTGATTCTGTCCTATCCCTGACTAAAGGCTCCAATTAGTAAATCAAGAAAAAAAAAAGAATCCTTCTTATACCACTGAGGCGCCCTGTACCTGGTTGGTCACATGGCCTCAAGTGCATTTACCCAAACTCTAGAGGCTAATGACTAGCAGCGAGGGCCTTGGGTGTGATAGTGGGGAAACTATGACCTCATTGGTAGAGTACACAGTGGAAGTAAACAAATACATACAAGAGCGGAAGAAATAATTATATCATAGCGAAAATAAATAGCAGAAAAATGATAGCATAAACTGGAGAACATATATAAAATGATGCATGATACATATGTCTAGGAAAATAAAAAAACAAGTCACAATGATGGAATACAATAGTACTAAACCAAAGTACAGAAAAAAATAGTAACCAGCTCCACAACATCACAAGCCATAGCTTAGTCTCATGCTCTCCAGCTCCACAGTCAATCAAGAACCTGCAGTAGGAGGGTGCTTTCCCTTATCTATACCTGCAACAATATAATCTGTTTGGGCCCAAAAGCCTGACCCAAACAGGGAATGAGACTAAATACCGATAGGGAACCACCTGAAGATCTGTGCCTAACAGTTAGTGAGTATATGGAAGGTAAAAGTACAAAAGTAGTAAACATGAAAGCACTAAGCAGCAAACAATCCACAATTCTAAGCATTCAAACCCAACACAACATGCAACAACAAAACAAATAAAAAAACTGGTAACCCTCCGAGAATTACTCACAACCTATCCCCTCTGGTCCTACCTATCATGTACAAGAAACCCTCTGGGAAACACACACAGTCTCACCCCTCTGGTTCAGCTAAGTTATAGACTCTCTGAGGAAGCACTCACTGTCAATTCCCCCTATAGTCTCGTATCGTACTATAGGTGATCTGGGGAAGCAATCAACATCAATTCCCCCTGTGGCCCATGTCGAGGAACTACTGACACTCTAGGGAAGCACTCAACGTCAATTCCCCCTATGGTCTCACATCATATAATTATAAAGACAGTCTAGAGAATCCCTCAACGTCAATTCTCCCTATGGTCTATACACCAGGTTCTCACGGCCCTGTGTAAGTCAAGCAAGTATAGCATCGCGTATCATCCCAAGTAAACCTCAAGAAATACTTGGATAGAATTCTACAACACAACAACAAAACTGGAAAACGGTCACACCATCCTACAATACTAGGCATGAGAATGTAACCAGCAACCTAACAGGAAAACAAGACCCAAATGTCAAAACAGGCAAAAACATGCATGGGAAAAATATCCAAAGCACAACTATTCACCATATTCACAATCAATTATCATCTACTCAGGCATACCATCATAGTAGAGAAACAATAGGGCTAAAACGGTAAATGCGCAATACCCCGTTCATGGGTATTGGGTGAAATTGCACATAAAAATCATCGACTTCCTACAAAAAGGCACAAAACACATACCTCGGGGTTAGAATATCAATATACTTGAGCCTCGAAGCTTGAATCTCATTAGAATGCCAAATATATAAAAAAAATCTAAAACTTTCAACCCACGATAACTTGGAAGAGAAGAGGAATCATGAAACGAGGTTCCAGCTGAAGAGAGAACTCAAAGATACGATTCCAACACAACCGACAATGTTCGATTCAGAGGACGAATGGAGGCTCGGGGGCTCGTCGAAGATCGACAGCTGCTCGGTGCTCTCAGATGAACAGAACCTAAAAGAAGTCTATTCTGTCCGTCAGACGCGACCCCGGTGAATTTAATGAAAAAAAGAAAGTACATGGCGTGTAATCTTGAAGTACACGGTGTGTACTTTACTTTTCTGTACTCTGATTTAGGCGGCCTCTACGTCACCCCACACGACCATGTGTGTGGCTACTATACAGCCATCACACTGCCTCATGTGGCAAGGCAGTACATGGCATGTACTCATAAAGTATACGGTGTGTACATAGAAATATTTCTGAAACTCCTCTTTTCTCAAAAACTCTAGGAAAAAGAAAAACATACCTGAAAAGAAGATCCAGGTTCTTACATAACTCTTGATAAGAATTCTAATATATGGGTGAAAATTATATGTTTAATGATAAATTATTAACTTGATATCCAAACTAAAGTATAGAAGGTATATTTTCATCAATTCTATAAAACATTTGTTCATGACATTCTAAGAGGATTGTGTTTGGATCGTTAATGAATGTAGCCGCATGACTCACTATCTTAAAAGGTATTTACCTTCACGTTTGATTTCAATAACATACATATGAAAACTATGTTTTAAAAGGATGGTTAGATGAAAGTGATGGTTATACCAATGGAAGAAGGGGAGGAATCCACTTAGAAACATACAAATGAGTTTCAAAATAGATCCAATTTGGAAGAGGAGTGTAGTATCACTTCTTTAATGTAGGAAAAATATTATAAATTAAAATAATATTATAAAGAAATAGAAAAAATAAAATAATGGTAAAAGGGATTTTTAAAATGTATAGGAATCAAGGATAATGGTATTTTAAGTGCTATTAAACCCCATATTATGTGGAATGACTCATATGAAAGGGTAGATATATCAAATAACTATGATTTGAAATCCTTATAATGGGGCGGTAAATAATGTATCAATTGAGATGCCACTAAATTCTTACAATAAAAATATTCACAAGGGTTGTATGATTTTGGATGTTCAGCATCATATGCTTCAGTGGAAAGAGATAGTACTTAGAATGGAAGTGTAACATGTATATCTGGGAGGGAGTTCAATTCCATCTAAGTACCTACTATAGATTGGATCCATACCCTAATGTGTAGGAGGTCCTTCAGTGTTTTTAAGAAGAAGTACATCCCCATTGAGAACATAATGAGTAGGATTTGATTCTCTATAAATTAATAAGAGTGGTTTGATGAGGATAATGATGAGGATTTATAGGATATGGAACTGAAAAATAGAAAATTTGAATAAGAGGAAGTGGATCAAGCATGATGAGTTTATTTTCACATTGGAACTTGCCTGAATCGGTTTTATAACCTATAAGCACTAGTAATAACGTGATTTCTATCTGGTTAAGGGAACCTAGGATATTCTAATAAAGGAATACCTATGTTCCTGATTTTTTAATTATTACATGTAACGATATTGGGGATTTTATCATCTATTAAAGTGACTATTAGTTATAAACTTCAACAAATAGTTGTCTAAAATAGTTCATCATGTGAAAAAAACAAAAATTATAGAAAAAAATGTAAATGCTAAAAGTATAAATTAATAAATCAATAGTGATCTTAGATAAAAAAAATAAAAAATTCATTCAATATAAATATTACACATTAGTTTTAATGAAAAAAATATACACAAAAGGATACAATAATGACTAGTAAAAATATATAGGATATTCTAGATTAGATCTAATATAGATATCATGTAAACCTATCTTAAGTAATTTTCATAATCATGAGAAACCCATGTATGATTCATATATGAGTAGTTTCTGAACCCAGAAAACATGCCTTGGCCAATATATTACAATGATGGAAGGTTGGTAATTCAAATTACCATTCTATAATCATTATAAATAATCCATTAATGAAACTGCACAATTCAATCATAATTGAACCTCTACCGAGGACTCTTCACCTCTCCAAAACTACCCAGGAGACATCTTTATTCTCACTTACATCTATTTTCAGAGAAGATAAGCACTCCTGAGCCACATAAGGAATGAAAATCTAGAGTGACACTCTAATTCCACTAATATAGTGTTAACATACTATTCATAAAAGTTATTTATGATATCATAACTATTATCCAGTATATTCGACAAAACATGACCATCTTGAGAAGCACACTACACTAGAAATTCCCTCTTAATATAACGTAATTACCAACAATGATAAGACATTATATTCCTAATTCCATTCTGATAAAAATTATTCATTTTCTGACCACATTCATTCCATTAAATCTTATGGGGTTTTCTTTACCTTACATTATTTTCCTCATCCTAGAACATCACCACATTCTTAGACTACAAGTCTCTAGACATAAGACCATAATTTATTTTCTCTATGTTTAAAAAATTCATCTCATACATTATTGTGTCATGAAAAACATGGTATGAAATTTATAAAAATATAAATAAAATAATGTATTTTTAATCATATTCCATCTTAACATCAATTTTATGTAAATTAAGGGATAACTTATTAAATTAATTAATATAATCCTAGATTGTTCCACCATGCTGAATATAAAAAGTATAAAATATTTCTTTCTCATACAGTCTACCAACCAATGATTTATTCATGTATGATTTTTTTGATATAATCATTAAATTACCTTCATATGTGACCTCACATAGGATATTATTACATGTTGATGGTAAGAGAATACTATTTTCATTTTCCATACCATTATAGAGGTGTTGAACATATGATTCAAAAGAGTTTCCAATGAATGATAAAATGGAATATTTGTTTCTATGGTCCATAAAGTGTATTCATAGGAATTTCTATACTAAGAAATAATACTTTAATATGTTACATATTATTTTTTTTATAATCTCTTTTCAATATTTGATTCCATATATTCAACTATTTTATTTTTAAAATTTGGATAATACCAAACTTTATAGAGGTGTCCAAATACTACCCAACCTAATTAACCTAACCCGATATGATTGATTTGGGTTAAGATAAATAGAGGATATTAATGAGGAAGGTTAATTTTGGTTGGGTTGGTATTTGGTTGGGTGAGTTCATAGTTTAGAAAAGTAGCAAGACATAATAACCAAACTAACCCATATAATACCAAATGTTTTTCTTTTGGTGATCTAACACTTTAATTCCAACTTACTGACACTTGAATAATATCCATTGAATCATGGATTCTCCATTTTTTACTTCTTTTTATCTACCTTAATCAATCAACAGCTATAACTTCCCTTCAAATATCAGTGTTATACTCACTTGATCATCATATTTCACTGTCTATAAATGATCCATTGATTCTTATTCCTACTTTTATAGACATAAAAAACAATAGTAATTTATCCTCTCTCCTCCATCTCACAATATTGTAGAAATTATCCATCTCATTATATCTTCTTAAATTTTCATCCAACCATTATCTATAGATTACCCTATAATCCACACATATTCATCCTCTAATTGATCCTATATCTGGTCATAACCCAACCAATCGAAGTTACCCTAATGACCCACACTTAATAATGGGATCCACAATGTTCCTTTTTTTCTTTGAAATACTTCACTTCACCCATTGCTTCTGATTAATTCATTTTTTATGTAGGACTTCCTCTCAATGCCAATTTTCCTTCACAAATAATGGATCAATGTTATTTTTATGTATGGATTAATTGTTTTTGGAATCGTTATCTAGTACCAGTGAAAGAAGTGGCTCAGTGTATAATTTATTTCATCAATATGATATATTTTTTACTACCATTTCATTATTACTTTTAAAAACCTAATGGGGAAGTGTGGGAGTCATAATTGATTCTATAAATTTTAGATTAATTATAATTTATATTTTTATATGTGTTTATATATTCTCTGGACAATGTAAGTTACTTTTTTATCTCTATTTTTCTTTATCTTATTTAGAATCTTCCTTATTATATTGAATTAATATAATTTATATATAAGATATTTTTATTTTGAATATTTTTTTTGGTAGTTTTGTATTTGGATAAATTATTCATTATGTTTTTTTGGATGGCCTATTTGGAAATTATTATTTTTTCTTCCTAAAGTTTAGTTTTCAAACTATTTTTTACATTAAAGTAAGACTCTTAGGGATATTAAGCCACTAGAATAGGTTTTTTGTAGACCTGTTTTGTTTTTTACTATATAATATTTTTATAGGCCCTAGAAATTATTTTCTTTGTTAATTATGGTTTTTTTATGTTTTTTGAATTTAATAGTTATTATATTTTTGAATTTTATTTTTATTTTCTGAATTTTTTTATTTAATGATATAAATGTTTTGGATATTACGATTATTTTTTATTGAATTAAATAAATAGCAAAAATAATTTTTTTGATGACGTTTACAATGCCCAAATAAATTCAATAAATATTTTTCAAATTTGATTATTTTATTTATTATATTGAATAAAATTTATTGAGGTTATTTGGATGATTGTTTATATAATTTTTTTATTGGATGATAAAACATATAAGTGATTTTATAGGCCATGCCAAATATATAAGGGTACTATGGGTAATGATTTATTAAATATTATAAATTTTTGGGAGCTCCATGTGATGAATAATTTATTTTTTATGTAAAATGTTTTAATAAATTTAATTTAAGTTAAGGGTGATTGTTGGTTTGTAAATAGTTGGAATATTTTAAATTTTCTAATTTTTTAGTTTTCTTTAATATTTAGTTTTATAGTTTTTTTATTATAATTACCTAAAAATATTTTTTTCTAGACTGAATAGACCTAGTATGACCCATCCTAAAAACTTTTTATTTGTTTGGGTGTAAATATTTCCCACAAGTGACCTAACCTAGCCCATGGAAAACCTTGATTATTTAGTGTTTCTAGTGGTCATAGAATCACCTTAGACATAGTAGTATAAGATCACAATGATTATAATTTTTTTTTGATAAATAAACAAAAATACTTTTATTATATATTAAATAATATTTTTAAAATTTAAAAATTAATTATATAATAAATTAAATTTCATATATACTTATTGTGAACATGATACACAATTTTTTAATGCATACATTATATTACAAATAATGGATGTTTGATAATGATATAACCAGAAAATATATTCACCAATGATTAAATTAATAAAGAGTATTAAAAAATATAGTTTTTTATTGTAATATAAATGATTATGTCTAAAAATAGAATTACAATGTGTAGATAAATAAAAAATATATAAAAACAATTAAATCAAATATAATCAATCCACAATGTCAATGTTAATTCAATAAAAAAAATAAAAGAATAAAATATCTTATACACACTAAATATTCACTTCAAAAAATTGGTTATACATGAATGAATTAATAAAATATAATATAAATTAGTAAGAAACCTAATGATTTACATTTTTCACTATAATTAAAGAAATAAGTTTATCATAATTGTAAGAACTCGGGTTTTTGGAATGGGTCAAAATCCTGACCCTGTTTGATTTTTTTTGACTTGTTTCTGAGAAACTAGAGAAATTGGACAATTCTGGATTAAAATTAACATTTTTTTGGGGAGGTTTTGCAGGTGCGCACAGTTGGCGCACTGTTTGTAAAAACTGTGCGGACAAACCGTATGAAGTCTTTGGGTGAGACAGTGGGCTCTATATGGACGGCGCACGGTTTGTCAAACCGTGTGGGTTGGCCGTGTGAAGTTCCTTGGTGAGGCAGTGGCAATCGCACGGTAGGTGCACAGTTTGCTAAACCGTGTAGGTTAACTGTGCGGCCACTTAAAGTTAGGGTTTTCAAGTTCCGGGCCATCGGGGAATTCCCATTCTTCTCTCCTTTCTTCCTCCCACTTGTGGATTACGCGGGGAGAGCCGGCCGAACCTTCTTCTTGCTCTCAGATATTTGTACGAACTCCGATCTGAACACCATTTGATGCGTTGGAACCCCCTCGGTAAGGCATTGATTCCCCTTTATCCATTTTTCTTGATTTTTATTCTAGAAGGAGTTGTTAGGGTTTGAGCTATTTTGATTCTTTTGTAGATCTACCGCGTTTTAGAACTAATTGGAGGTTGCCGTCGGAGGAGTAACATTGTACTAGTACGAGGTAGGTGGTGCATAACTTCTTTCGTGTTTTTGTGGAATTTTGGGTTGCGCGACCTATGGCGCGTTTCAGGTATTTTTGAGAGAGACCCTAGTTTATCTGCTATTGCATATTAAGTTACATATTAGACTTATGGGATACCTTGGGTATGCCCTTCGTCCTGTTTTGATTGAGTAGGGCCGGGCAAGAGGTCGTTGCTCATATGGGGCATTTTGGTCAGGGTGCCAAACTGGTTTTAATTAAATTTTATTTTTCAAACTATTGAGTTTAGTTGATTAAACCTTGAGATGATTTGATAGAGGCTTTAGAGACCTCGGTGTTGGTATGGGACAACACATAGTTAGGGAATTCAACTATTTAGTTGTTTTTCTTGTTTTAAGTATTTTTTTCCTTTGATGATATATGTGATGTATGTAATTGTTGAACTGCATCTACTGGAACCATTTGGTTGTGTTAGGCATGGCCCAGATATTGTTGGGTGGTTTTGACCACGGGATTGGGCGTCATGGACGTCGACTTGAGGCATTAGGAATGTCAGTTTGGGTTTGGCCCGGGGTTACTATGGGTGTTTTTGACCACGAGATTGGGCGTCATGGACGTCAGCTTGAGGCAGTGTGACTTTCAGGTTGGGCATGGACCGAATTACTCTTGAGCGGCATGGTCGCAGGGACACGAGGTGTTAGATGTGTGGTGGCTTAGGTACTATTTTGGTGATTACTGCTCACCCATAACTTTGAGTAGTGTGCACACATAGATACTCCGTAATGAGGTGGTTTTGGCCACTCGTGTGGGTAGAGGCCCCCGTAGATGCAGTTTAGTTATTTTGGTTGGGGGTTCTTTCCGTAGAAAGCCATGTAGAAGGTGAGGAGCCTTCAGGGGTAACATTGAGGCTATCGGGTTGGGGGCTAAGGCTCACCGTGATTTGAGGACAGACATCGTTGTCCCTCTAGTTACTTATTTGAGGGCAGATATTGCTGTCCCTCCGTATTATTATTTGAGGACATGTATCGCTGTTCCCCCAGGTTACTTTTTGGGCGTGCCTTCAGGACGTTGGTACTTGAGACACAAGGTGTCAGGAGGCACATGATTCGAGGCTAATATTCTTGGACATGCCTTCAGGACGTCGGTATTTGAGACACGAGGTGTCAGGAGGCACATGGTGCCAGGTTACCTGACAGAGATTCCAGCGTTGGCCGAAGCAGGTGACACTCCATGGTGGTTGTTGAGAACCAGTGGAGTTTGTGTTTAATTGGTGCATCGTACTGTTTAATGTTTTCCTTATAAATGCATTCCTACTTAAACACTTATATTAGGTACACACCATTGGGTGGTATCCTACTGAGATTCGTCTCACACCCTGCACAGGCCCTTCGGGACGCGTGTAGACTTGATGGATTTACGTGAAGGAAAGAGGCCAGCTTCAGGAGCTGGGCTGCGTTAGTCGTTGCATGGAGATAGTATGGACCTTGAGGTCTTTCCTAGCTGGAGTTTACTTTGTTTTTTTTTTCTTTCCTGAATCATCATGTTTGTTTGATTGTAGCCAAAGTTGGTTAGCCAATGGTTCCCTTTTGTACATTGACTCACTATGGATGATTTGTTGTTTGTTTAGTAGATACAAGTTTTTTTCAGAATGTTGTTGTGTTTTCTTTCCGCTGCTGTTGTTTATAATTTTTGCTTCCGCTGTTTATTGATATTGAATGTGCTTCCACTCTGCGGGTCTGGTTCAAGTTTGCTGAGCCGTTTGTTCCGCTGCATTTCTATTATTATACACGGACCAGTACCATTATTATTATCCTCTGAGAGGGTATAGCCTACCCACTATACCTATAAGACCATTGCTTCTAGTCGATAGCCTTTGGCGTTTGGGGAGGTGTGCCTAAGGTAGTAGCACCCGACCTGTTTAGCACAGTTCGGGTGGCTGATCGGGTTCGGGTCATTACCAAGTGGTATTAGAGGAGTTCTTGATAGGGATTTAGTAGTAGTTTCTTTCTGGATACTAATGATATTAAGGATTCTCTTTTATTTCTACTAGCTTTAATATTTGGGATATGGTAGACTGGAGATAGGTTATTACTGGAACTGGGTTTCTAGCTTGTGCTTAGGTGCCTGCAGCCCCAGGTACGAGGGATGGACCAAGTTACTTGGGTGGGAATTTCTATTTTCTTTTTGATCCGATTACAGTTTATATGATTTCCACCTCGGTGGCTCACTTGGTGTGTGAGGTTATTGATTGTGATATGTGACCCTTGGCCCGGTGCGATAACCGAGAATTGGACCTTGGCCCGGTATGGCAAGGCTTGTTTTCTTGGCTTTCGATAGGCACATTTTTAGGGTATTTCAATTTCATAATTGCACGTATGATTTGTGAAGTGATAATACCATGTGAATTAAAATCAATTTCCATGATTTATATGCTTTGAAATGTAAAAGGTGAAACTCATGATAGAATTGATTGTTTATTTCAATATGTATGCCATGATTTTTGTATTTTTAGAATTGCATGTTGCAAGATATTTGGGTCTGGATCTTATGAGATCATGCATGTATTATGACTGAGGTAGTGTAACTGTCAGGATTGGATGACTCGGTCTTCGGTTTGAGGCAACGTGAGTTTTCAGGATGGGCATGGCCCGAGGTACTTTTGATACTTGGCTCTGTTGAGGGTGGGTAAGGAGGCCATGAGGCCGGGATGCCGTGGGGCATGGGTTGCGGTGAGGGGGAGTAAGGGTAGTTGTTATGCACTGCCTTTTACTGCTTTCCTTATCTGCGTAGAGTATATTGTTATATATATATATATATGGGTTTTCTGACCATTTATGGTATTCAGCGTGTTACTCATTCACGACTCGATGGAGCGTTAGGCAGGAGATGATACAGTGTCGTAGGATCAGGCTCAGAATTCGGTACAGGTAGAGCACGAGCCACAGGTACAGGCTCAGGGACAAGATCAGGTTCAGGATCTAGTGTAGGTAGGACAATAGCCGGGTTAGACATCGTTCGGGCCGTGGCTCGATGATCAGCTCCGAGCTAGCCCGGTGCATGTCTTGTAGGGGATTGATGGAGGTGCGCAAGGCACAAAGCCATCTATGACGTATCTGATATGGGAGTTCCAGTTGCAGAACCTGCCACTTTTTCAGGGTGAGGGTGGTCCGAAGGCGGCTGATAACTGGATGGAGAGCATGCATATGATCTTTGAGTAGCTCAAGAGGCCTCCAGGGCAGAGGGTCAAGCTGGCGACGTACGTGCTACGAGGACCGACAAAACGTTGGTGGGATGTGCAGGTTCAGGCTCGCAGACATGAGGAGTTGGAATGGAAGGACTTTGAGGACAAGTTCTTTGAGAACTTTTACTTGGAGACACTGAGGGCAGAGAGAGCTCGGGTGTTCTTGAGCCTTCAGCAGGGAGACATGTCTGTCATGGACTACACATCTACTTTCATGGAGCTATCTTGCTTTGCACCTGGTATAGAAAGCGATGACGCGGCTTGGGTGAGGTTCTTTGAGGATGGATTACGACACGCCATTCGGGTCTATGTGAATATCTTTCGGCTAGTTTACTTCTCAGAGGAAGTGAATCAGGCGCTCATAGCGGAGGGAAATCAGAGGGATAAGCCCCAGGTTGGCTGGGAGACTGCTTCAAGTGACGGTTCAGACAACAAGAAGTGAGTACGAGATGAGTTCCAGCAGGGCGGTCAGGCCAAGGACTCAGCTAGACCACCTCATGGTAGTTCGTCAGTGATTTTCTTTCAATGCAGACAGCCGGGATATGTCCGGACTAAGTTAGATAGGCTTCCTAAGGAGTGCCGGGCATGTGGACAGGTCGGGCATCTGGAGAGGTTTTGTTGGAAACCTTCTCAGACAGCCAGCATACAGGGACCAGGATAGACTATAGCATCTGGAGTTGGTTCGGGTTCGGTACCAGGAGAGGGTAGCCGAGGTCCATCTACACGCGGAGGACGTGATAGAGATAGCGAGACCCAGTTTATGGGTCAGTGGCTGGTGACTGGAGCAGTACCGCATGGAGGTCAGGCATCAGGAAGCTATACTTCAGGCCAGGTGCACGCTGTGGAGCTGCCAGAGGCTGAGCAGGCTGGTGAGCTGATGACGGTTAGAGGTACACCTATGGTGTGGTTGTGATTTCCATGTTTTCTTTTTGGAATGACCTATAGAGGCATGCCTGTTTTGAGTGCACGTGATGCACAAGATCTATGTGGACTGACTAGATACTAGTCAGTGGGATTGGCACCATATCGGGTGAGTGATTTATTTATATATATGTATGATATGCGTAGCATCAGGGGAATCGAGGATGCGAGTTACTTGAGATGCGTAGAATCAGGGGCATCGAGAATGCGGGTTACTTGTGGTTCCATGGGCATCGGGGCATCGAGGATGCAGGTTACTTGAGGTGTTAGGCACCAGGTTCGTTTTGAGCATCCATGGGATGCAGGACCTCGTGGAGGCAGACACCGATGTGGTGCATGATACGTTTGGGTGTCAGAAACGATAGGGGAGCTCCAATGAGGGGCAGGGGTGACGATGCGTCATGGGAGGACCTTGAGTCTAGAACACAGGTTTCGAACCTTTGCTTGTTCTGAGTTTTATCGGGTTGAGACCTCGTTAGGTGATTCCTAAGGTGGGGAGCCCCTTGAAAAATTTAGGCAGAACCTTGTGATTGGGGAAGTCCGGGTTGCTTTGATTGGGGTGGTATGTTCAGTGCCATCTTCGGGTTTTGTTTGATAGCTTGGGTACGAGCTATGTTAATGTGGGGAGATTGTAAGAACCCAAGTTTTTGGAATGGGTCAAAATCCCGACCCTGTTTGAATTTTTTGACTTGTTTTTGAGAAACTAGAGAAATTGGAAAATTCTGGCTTAAACTTAAAATTTTTTGGGGAGGTTTTGCAGGTGCGCAGGGTTGGCGCACAGTTTGTAAAAACCATGCAGACAAACTGTGCGAAGTGTCTGGGTGAGACAGTGGGCTCTGCACAGATGATGCACAGTTTTTCAAACCGTGCGGGTTGGCCATGCAAAGTTCCTGGGTGAGGTAGTGGAAACCATACGGTTGGCGTACGGTTTTACAAACCGTGAAGGTTAACCGTGCAACCACTTAAAGTTAGAATTTTTAAGTTCTGGGCCACCAGGGAATTCCCATTCTTCTCTCCTTTCTTCCTCTCACTTGTGGCTTACGTGGGGAGAGCTGGCCGTACCTTCTTCTTGCTCCCGGATCTTCATCAGAACTCCGATCCAAGCACCATTTGATGCGTTGGGACCCCCTCGGTAAGGCCTTGATTCCCCTTTATCTGGTTTTCTTTATTTCTATTCTAGAATGAGTTGTTAGGGTTTGAGTGGTTTTGATTCTTTTGTAGATCTACCACGTTTTATAACTAATTAGAGGTTTCCATTGTAGGAGTAAAATCATACTAGTACGAGGTAGGTGGTGCATACCTTCTTTCACGTTTTCGTGGAATTTTGGGTGGTGCGACCTATGGCGTGTTTCGGGTATTTTTGAGATAGACCCTAGTTTATATGCTATTGCATATTAAGTTACTTATTAGACCTATGGGATACCTTGGGTATGCCCTTCGTCCTGTTTTTATTGAGTTGGGACGGGCGAGAGGCCATTTCTCATATGGGGCATTTTGGTCGGGGTTCCAAAATGGTTTTAATTGAACTTTCTTTTTCAAACCGTTGAGTTTAGTTGATTAAACCTTGAGATAAATTGACAGAGGCTTTATAGACCTCAGTGTTGGTATGGGATAACACATAGTTAGGGCATTCAACTATTTAGTTGTTTTGCTTGTTTTAAGTATTTTTTTCCTTTGATGATATATGTGATGTATGTAATTGTTGAACTACATCTACTGGAACCATTTGGTGGTGTTGGGCATGGCCCATATATTGTTGGGTGGTTCTGACCACGGGATTGGGCGTCATGGACATCAGCTTGTAGTAGTATGACTATTAGGATGGGTTTGGCCCGGGGTTACTATGTGTGGTTTTGACCACGGGATTGGGCGCCATGGACATCGGCTTGAGGCAGTATGACTGTCAGGTTGGGCATGACCCGGATTACTCTTGAGCAGCATGGTCGCAGGGACAAGAGGTGTCAGATGTGTGGTGGCTTAGGTACTATTTTGGTGATTACCGCTCACCCGGAACTTTGAGTAGTGTGAACACATAGATACTCTTTTATGAAGTGGTTTTGAACACTTGTGTAGCTAGAGGCCCCCGTAGATGCGGTTTAGGTATTTTGGTTGGGGGTGATTGCCGTAGAAAGGCACGTAGAAGGTGAGCAGCCTTCAGGGGGTAGCATTGAGACTATCAGGTTGGGGGCTAAGGCTCGCCGTGATTTGAGGGCATACATCGTTGTCCCTCCAGTTACTTATTTGAGGGCAGATATCGCTGTCCCTCTGAATTCTTATTTGAGGACAGGTATCATTATTCCTCCAGGTAACTTCTTGGGCGTGCCTTCAAGACGTTGGTACTTGAGACACGAGGTGTCAGGAGGCACATGGTGCTGGGTTACTATTCTTGGGCATGCCTTTGGGATGTTGGTACTTGAGACACGAGGTGTCAAGAGGCACATGGTGCCGGGTTACCTGACATAGATTCTGGCGTTGGCCGAAGCAGGTGACACTCCATGGTGGCAGTTGAGCACCAATGGAGTTTGTGTTTAAATGGCGCATCTTACTGTTTAATGTTTTCCTTATAAATACATGCCTGCTTAAACACTTATATTAGGTACGCACCATTGGGTGATATCCTACTGAGATTCGTCTCACACCCCGCACGGGCCCTTCGGGAAGCGTGCAAACTTGATGGATTTATGTGCAGGAAAAAGGCCAGCATCACAAGCTGGGTTGCATTAGTTGTTGCATGGAGATGGTATGGACCTTGAGGTCTTGCCTAGATGGAGTTTACTTTGTTTTGTTTTCTTTCCTGAATCAACATTCTTGCTTGATTATAGCTACAATTGGTTAGCCAATGCCGCCCTTTTGTACATTGACTCACTATGGATGCTTTGTTGTTTGTTTAGTAGATACAAGTGGTTTTCAGCATGTGGTTGTGTTTACTTTCTGCTGCTGTAGTTTATACTTATTTCTTCCGCTGTTTATTGTTATTGAATGTGCTTCCGCTCTGCAGGTCTGGTTCGAGTCTGTTGAGTCGTTTGTTCCGCTGCATTTCTATTATTATACACGGACCAGTACCATTATTATTATCCACCGAGAGGGTATAGCCTCCCCACTATACCTATAAGACCCTCGCTGCTAGTCGCCAGCCTTTGGCATTCGAGGAGGTGCGCATAAGGTAGTAGCACCCGACTCGTTTAGCACTGTTCGGGTGGCTGATCGGGTCCGGGTCGTAACAATAATCATTACAAAGATATTCACTATTTAAGTATAAGAAATTAAATACAATGGTTTGAATATATGAGTAAACAATATCAATAAATCTAAACATGATGGATTTATTTTTAAAACTAAGAGATTATGATCAATAAAATCATGAGTAACTAACATATATTCCCACTTTGGTAGGTCTAACTCATGCACATAACTTATAGTATATATTATAATATATATGAAAAATAATTTTTTTATAAATTAAATGTTATTATATGTTAATTTATTATACAAAATAATGAAGTAAATAATGTAAAAAAATTTATCATGAAAACCTTAAAGATGGAGAGTATTTGAAGTAATATTCACTAATATTTTAGTTTTTTAGATGTGAATCAAGGATCTCCATCAAAATAGGATTAAATCATTCAATGAATAAAAAATAAATGAACTAAAGATTTGAAACCACTTGACCACAACTTTCTATATCTATATTTTCTCTATTGTAAATAATAATACCTCAAGGTTCCTATTACTCTTGGAAAATAGAAGAAATGATTAGAAAAATGAATAAAACTCCCCAAAACCCTCTCATATGAACTCCCACATGACATACTCATGGAATTCTAAATGATGAGGTGGGAAATAGGCTTTATTGAATTTTTAAAATCGTTAAATCTATAAAAATAAATATACTGTTCTTCATTACTTTAGTATAACCATATTGAATCAATGCTATGTGATGGAGTTAAGAATGTGGTCAAAAAAAGGATACATGTTAAACACCAATCAACTAAATAATAATTTAATAGAAAAAACATAATGCAAAATTAAAAACTTGAAGAAATCATATATAAGTAAAAAGAGAGATAAATAAACTATAATACAATAATAGTGACTCATATTGTGAACCTTATGAGATATAAATTAATCCCAATACAAACATAATGTTAAATATTATTATATGAAAAAATAAATCAAATTCATATTTCTAAAAAGAAAAAATAATTTTCAATTATATATATATTTTTTATTTTTTCTTGATCTTATTTTTATTTTAATTAGTATTATATGAAACATTCACATATAGGGTTTAACAGTTTTAGTGAAAAATTAGTTCTAGTGAATTTTCAAAATTTGACAATATAATCGCCTATAGACATGTTTGATATGAAATAAATTAATGTAATTCCAATCTAATCTTTAGTTTCCAAGGGAGAATTAAATAATTATATTTATTCTATTATGTCTTAATGTCTTAATGTTTTCTATACAATTTTTATCCATTAATAATATTTTAATCTTATAAATATTCGTTGTTTTTTAACGATTGTATGTATATATATAATGATTATTATAAATAAAAGAATATATAATTATCCATGGTTTGTTACTATATATCTAGAAAAGTTAATATAATTTTTAATTGATTATAATTGAGGATAGGAATTTTATAGTTTTGAGGTTTTATTTTTCTAAGATTTACATGTTATTATTTTAGATACTATATTGGGAACTATAATGAGGACTATAGATGGAAATGTCATAATCATTTTAATAATAACTCTTAATAAAACAAAACACATTTTTGATTATAAGTGGAAATAAAATTTTATCATTTATAACACTCTTAAAAACACTAATAAATAAGTTATATAATATATTATTCCTAAGGCCAAATACACATAAACTAGTGATTATTTTATTAAAATTTTGTTTATATATATAGAAAAAAATATTCAAATTATGTTTATTTATTTATATACCATTGATAAAAATTTATAATAATAAAATTTTACAAATAATTTTATACCTTTTCAATATAACCAAGAGGTATTGGGTTTTATTTTTAACAACCATTGATGTTTTATGTTCCAGAAGCATTGAAAGTCGTATTTTCATAAAGATAAATGCTGTGTTAATGTTACACAGCTCGTCAAGAAGTTATTAATGTATTATTCTGAAAGTGAAGTAATTTCTAAAATTTTAGACCTTCTAGATTATTTATTATATAATTATAAGTGTTGGGAGATAAATGATTTGTTTTCATTAAAAATTATTGAAGAACATTAATTAGAAATCTATTGGATATGAAGTAGTTATTCTTAAAGTAGTCATGTTTTAGAAAATGATCTGTATAATATGGGTAAATTAGAAATCTAAAAAGTTATAGAAATGAACGATGTTGTGAAAACATGCATCAAATTATGATTAAGGTTTATTTAAAATTTTAATAATAAAAAAATGATAAACTATATGTAAATGTTTTTTTGAAGAACTGCATAAAATTAGAAATGTAAAAATATCATTGTATTCATAAGAGTAGTTATAAGTTGAATTTAAATTTATCAATTTACTGTAGAAGAATCACAATGATGTGTAATATACATTGGGAGGACACATGATATATTTTTGGGATAATTACAATATAATGTTTCAAAATTTAGCATCACATATCATTGTGTGAATACAAGAATCTTGTAGTGAGTAAACTTCTTAAAAAATTGAAATTGTCTTAGATATATCCTTATATACATTATTTTCACCATTGAAAATGCCCTTGGGTTTCTAGTTATATTGATAAATAAGTTAGAAAAGTGTTGAACAAGAAATACATAAATATGTGTAGTGATGTAGCTTTATTTTAAAAAAATAGTTTCAACATATATTTCATGATTTTTTATTAATATTTTTTATGATGAAATGTAGTTTGATTACAGTGTTTATAATTTAGTCATTTTGAGTGGAAATTTAATATTTATAATATTCTTTATACAATGAATTTTTCATAGTTTGAAATTGTTTATATGTTATTTATTTTAATTTTCATAAAATGTTTCATAAAGTTGTTATCATTGTTTTTTGTGATAATTTAATGGAAATTATAATTTGATGTTTTTTCTGAAAGGATATTGGTGTTTGGGAGTTAGTTCTTCAACTTTTTTGTGTTTCTATAATTTATATATTTTTTGGTAAATTTGTTTAATTCAATATAGAGTTCCATTGTTTTAACCCATTTAACTATTTCTTTATATGTAACATATTGTTTTGAAAGGTGGTATTATAAGATATGTAAGGTCGTATGTATGTATTTTTAGATAAAGTAGATTATATGAATGATATGTTTCCTCATTGGAGTTTATATGTAAAATATTTTTAAGGATGAATATTATACATATGTTTATAGAGTTCAAAAAATTCTATAAATAAATTTTTATCAAAAACAAGATATATAATATTATTATATTTAGTAATTTGATACTTATGATAATTTTGTATTGAGAGTTCATAATTACTATTTTTTAAAAGATCATTTTGAATATATAAGTATTTCACCATTTATGATATCTTTTTTATTTCAATATGTGAGATTTTTTAAGAGGTAAATAATTTATATTTATGTTATTTTTGAGGAAAACGATATCCTTTATCATTTTTTCCTCTTAGGCATAAGTCACATAAGTTATTGGTGTTTAAAAAAAAATTCAGATGGCTGAGGAATACAATATTTTTTCAATATATAGATATTGTTTAACATAATTTCCTCTATCTATTTAATTTTTCATTTGGAGCTATGAAAACATAAACTCAAATTAAATTACAATATTTAACATGATTCCTAAGAATTGAGGAAGCTGAAATTGAAGTGGTGTGCTTGGGAGGCTTCTGAAGACTACAAAAGGAAGACTTAAATGATTGAACTAAGTTACTAAAAAAGAATATTTCAATTCTTATTGGACTATAAGAAAAATTCAATTGGGGGAAATGATATTTTTTGGTAAAGTTATACTCATGTCACATGAAGAAGATACTGAATTATGATGAGCTGCCACATAAAGAGATGATGTGCGAGGAAATGAGTTAATTCTGACAAAGAATTTCACTTGGGGAACTTATTATTTGTCAGCGACGTTATTTACATCCATAAATGGAACTTTCATCATGATATTTGACCGTACAGGGTGACAAAGGAATGTGGGCATCACTTGATGGTAGTAATCTAGAAGGAGGTAGAGCTGGAGAAAAGATCAGTCATAATAGAGAATAATCTTACTATATATTTTCTTTTTTCTATTATTACTATATTTTGAGATGTATTCCTTGAATATTTTTGATTCTATTATATAGAACATGTTAAACTAAATTCTATTTCTAGTTAATATTAAAATAAAATAAAATTTTCTTTACAATTACATCTCATATTGTTATAGTTGTCTATTTTCCTTCTTGGATTATTCATTACTAATTTTCTTTTTACATAGTCTCTAAAAAAATTCAACATATTTTATTTAGAGGAGATATATTATATTATATTTATGAATTTATTCAAAATACACCAATATATTAATAGATTGAGGTGGGTTTTATTAGAAATAGTGAATTATGATATTTTATGTTATACCCTCCCATTTTTATTTTCCATTGCTATCTTTTCTCCACTATTCTATATAATAAATTGTGATGAAATGTGTAAATCATGCAAAAAAAAAACTATTATCAAAATTGTATAATTTGGAAAATATTATTTTTTGTTTTCTCTAAGTTAGAACCATTCATTATCTATGGGTTTTGTTGGAAAATCAGTTCTAGAGTGAGTAAATAGAATAAAGATGAAAGTTATGTGACATAAAGATAAATCACTTCCATTATTTCATAGAAATAAGAAAAAGTTATGATAAATACTACTGCAATAGAAGAGACACTTTCTCAATTCAGAATAATTTTATTCAATAATTTATCGATTTTATTCCTTTCCAATGGACTCCTTCACTTTCACAACCCTCTTTATCAAATTTTTATTTATTTTTTTTCTAAAATTTCATATATATTTTTTCTCTATTAATTTCTACTCTATCCTCTTTAAAATTCTGTGTTTGGTGTTTTGTTTTTTGTTTTCCTTTTCCTTTTTCTTTTAATGTAATATATTTCCTTCCACTTGGTTTGGCACTTCTTAATATCACGATTGTGGTTAATATATTCTATAAATATTGTCTTTGAGAGGTTCAAATTCACCTCAACAAAAAATGACATGATTACTAAGGATGACAATTCATTTTAGTGAATATATATTTTTCTTTAATTAAATGTTTAAACGGTGATGGATTCTCTATTCCTTGGATCAAATTAAATTATATATTACTCATTGATTAATGAACATAGTAATGCAATGAAATGTTTAATGATTGGATGCAAGGATGAAAAGCTAATATACCCACTAATGATTTAGTGGTAAATTTTAAGTAATTGATGAAATAGTTTTCAAAATAATGTAATTTATTTCCAAAGGATCATAGGAGGAAGGACCCATTTTATAATTATTTTGAATATGATTCTGTTGATAAATATGGAAAATAACTATACCTATACATATTTTTTATTTTGATCATAATTTTTTTTCTAAAAAAGAAATGAAAAATCAATATATTGAGAGATATTTTTATGGTTAGAGAGTTTGGTATCACAATGAGATGAAAGGAAATTGATATATTTTATAATATCATATAATTTTTAAAAATATTGGGATGATTTAATTTTCCAAAATCAATCTAGGGATCTATCCATTCAAAAATATGTTATCCTGGACAAATAAATCCAATATTATTTCTATGTAAGACACAACATAAGATGTGTTTTACATTGAGGAAACACTAGAGGAGATAGGATAACTTTATCTTGTCTCGTACATACTACATGGAGACCAATTTTCTAAGTTAAACAACAAGATTAGTTTTTTTACAGGAAGATCATTATGGCATGGAAAAGGTTGTATTTCAACTTGATTAAAAATATATTGATCCCCTTAATTAAATTTATTCTCTCTATAAAAGTATTCATGAGTGATCTATACTTTATGAGATTCTAGTGACTAAAGAATAAATTGAAAATATACCCATTGTGGAAATTTTTTGAACTCCTATTTTGGATTGAAAATTCATGTTTAGCAGAAGCTGGTAATTATAAAGATAAATCCTAAATTGTAGGAGAAAATTTTAATAGTAAGTGGCCAAGACTAACAATAAAATGAATAGTTTTAATGAGGTTGAGGCTCCTCAACCTTTGTTTCTTTGTTTAAGAAGTAATATATGATGAAAAAATTGGAATGAAGCACATATGGTAGTTCCTGAGATAAAATCCACAAACCTTATAAATTTAGTGATAAACTGAAGGATTTCTAGCTATGGATACTATAAATATAGAACCTCTTGGGTGGTTATCCAAATATTTTACTTTTTTTTATATTTCTTTATGTTTTAAATTTTATTATCCTTATTATAATAAATGTTTTATTTGCTTTTACTATTAGTAAATAAGGGTCAGAATCTGAACAATCCATTGAAGACTAAAATATTATACTATTCACATTGAATTAAAATTCCTGTTTGGTTTTATGTTGATATTTTATAGTATTATGATGTTTTTAAGAGAAAAATGTGGCCGTGAATTACATAATTTGAAGTAAAATCTTCTAATACTTTTCACTCAATAATGGAATCATTGTGTAAAGATCGAAACTTCATATAGGAAAATATTATATCTTAATAGATGAGTAATAATTACATAAAATAATGATCCAATAAAGATACATTTTTGTGTTGTTCCATTGGAAATATAGATATAACACCCCAAAATTCAAAAATAATAACATTTTATTTGATTGTATATGTGACATGCAATAATGATGTTAAAAACCAATGAAATATTTTTTATAAATATTTAATCTCTACGATAGCTTATAGAACATGAAACCCTGAGTTGAAATGAACCATAATATAATAAATAATTATAACCTAACCATTAAATTTTCGGTTATTAATAATACTAAATAAATTATAAAATTATGGTTACCTATTTATTAAAAAGTATGAATCATTTAAAACAAAAATAAATATTTTCTAAAAAAATGTATTTCTTTTCTAAAAGATGCTATAATCTAACATTGGGATCATAATTTAAAATTAATTTTGGGCCAATATTACAAATTTTACTTGATAAAATAATCATCATTTTAGAAGCTACTATATTGGAATAATTTTAGGGGAAAATTTTGGGTTTTTCTGAAATATTTCATTCTTCAATAAATTTTTAAAATTGTTTATTTCAATTGAAAACTGCTTTTTGAATAGATAATTTATATTTTTAAATATTATTTATAATTGGTTATAATGTAAAATTAGTTCATTAATATTCTATTGAATCTATTTTATGTTATTGGTATCATTTTATATTAATTGTGATAAAAATAATATATTAGTCTTTTGAATATTTAAAAACCCGCTTTCTCGTCGCATATGAGGTATTAATTTGAAATTAAAATTTTCTAATTATATAAATGGAATATGGAAAATTATATTAAATATTTGGAATCATAATAATTTATATTATCTAATAAATCTGACTTAATTTTTTATCAAAAAAAATTATGAAAATAGTAAAAATTAATTACCCCTATTAAGGTAAAAATGTGTATACTGTGGGGTTAAGCTAAGAAGATGAGGGATTAAAATGAATAAAAACATATATAAATCCTATTAGATAGACATATAACAATATTATTATTCCTAATATCGAATATATGATCATTGTGATGATTTTTACATGTGTATGATTTCATCATTTTGTATTCTTTTGGTAAATTTGTAAGTAATTTCCAACAGGGTTCCTCATCCCCACATATAAATGGGAACTCCTTCCCCTCACATAATCACACCTAGAAAGACCTTTTTTATAAAAAAAAACCTACCAAATTATCTCCTAAAAATCCTTAATCATATTATAGATCTAATTATCCTCCTAAAAGACCATCCTTAAGATCCTTAAGAGGAGATCAAATGAGGTTTCTCATATATAATGTAATTATATTAACAAAGATATTTCATATTCATTCTTATTTTTACACATTAAATTATTTTTTAAGATTTATAAAATAAAAAAAGTATTAGTCAAAATATTCTGTTACTTTATTATTATTATGGAATAATAATTATCTTTCTCCACTCCTATCAAATGGGAATCAAAATCATAGATCCTGTGTACAGTGGACTACATCCTCGCAAACTGATGTAGATCTTTTTCCATCACCACATTTTAAGGATTGATATAATTATGTATTTAACACATATAAATTATTATTATTATATTATTATAATAATTTAATTTTAATATGAACTAATTTTTTTTACATTTCATTCTGTTTCAAATATGACAATGACTCTTGTGTGTATGACAGACTATCACCTCATAAAGATATGTGATTCATTTTTCACATTTGATTTAAATGGAATGTAAAAAAGGATAAAATTAATTAATATATGTGATATATATAAGATGATATTGATTTTGTAAAATGAATATATAACCCACTTCCTTACCCTTTAACCACTTAAGGGAATGATATCATCGCTCATGAGTATGTACGCCCTACCATCTCCATGAAGCGATGCGATTCATTCTCTATACCAATTTTTAAGATTGGTTTTAAAAATTTATCAAAATAAAAAATATGATATTTATGCCATTATTATTATTCTATATATGAATTAATTATATCTTATTTACATGAACTAAAACATCAATTACAAAACACACATGATTAAATAAGGAAATTAACTCACAAAATAATAAAAATAATATATTATTATTAACAAAAAGGTTGTAAAATGTTCTAATAGGATCATATATGATATTATAAATATGGATAGTTTTTGGAATGAAGAAATAACATGGTTAAAACCATTTTTAAGGTGGTAAAATAATTTTCAACTAAAAGGAATCACAAGGTAAGGGACTTCGTCTCAATTTCCCTTTATTGAGGCATATTGTAATGTTATGAACCTATTTCTTTTATATAGTTCATATACTTCCCCATTGACTTGTAATATAATGATTCATTAATAATTCATGTTATTCAGTGTTTCAGTTTGAATTATTTCTTCTAATGCTATTTTGACATTAAAGTTACCAAGTGGTAAAGAATTTCACAACTCAATTTCTTTTCTTTGTGTTATATTCCTTATTAATTGTCTCAGACATTCTAAGATTAGTTGTGTAAATAATTTTGAATATAGTTTATTTCATTTAAATTTTTTTATTTTTATTTACATTTTATACCCATAATCAATTCATTAATTAATCCTCACTTCAACAATATAATCCTTGTAAGGGTTTGTTTCACAACATCAGTCAATCATAATTGTTTATACTCGAGTTTCCATTGAAAGAAATTATATGATAATAATATAGTAAAAACATTTCAATTTATTCTAAATTTTTTATTAATTAACCTTTGGATGTTATAGTACCATATTTAAACTCTTGGGTACATGAAATTATTGAGGAAAACTTGTTAAGAAAATCCAATTTATTTCTCTCTTCAGTCGGGAAACCTTTTTCATCAGAACTAATGTTTTCTAAAAATGTTTCTGAAAATATTTTTAATAATTTTTAAATTATAAATTAATTAACTTTTTACTCATTTATTTATGTTTAATTTTTTTATGAAATGAATCTTCATGTAATTTTCAAAACAAGACTCATTTTTCGTTTAAATAAAATGTGAAAGGAATCTATGTTTTAACATACTATAGATGCACAAAACTTATTCTATCATGAACGCTTAATGTTTTAAACCTTCCTTATTATGTTTAAAATATTATTTTCAAATAAAATAATTTTCAAATTTTTTTCGTGAACTTTTAGTTTTAAAACTTAATTTTAAAGTAAAAGGGATATTTTTATCAGAAATGTTTTAAATGAAGTTCTATGGTATTTTTATTCATTAATGAAAAGAACCCTTTTTCATACTCCAATGGGAATATGATGGATTTATACTATCCTAATTCCTTTTATGTATGGTTTATGATTATTTTTTCTAACGAAATTGTTGACATTCACTTTCATGATTCATTTTTGTAGTCATTAACCTCACCTTAAAATATTCAATTAATTATGCTTAGTAAAAATTAAATTTCCCCAAAATATATATATTATTTAGCATTGATATGTTTATTTATTAATATGTATATCATTTATTTGTATGATGTTCTATATTGAAATTTTTGTTTATCTGGGGTAATATTGATAAATCTATATTATTGATTCAATACAGATATTTGATGATAAGGAAAGTTGTTCATGAATGAAATCAATAATTTGATATATGAGGAATGCTTTGAAAATATAGACATGGGAGGGGATAAGTTATTGATAACCACTCTATACATCACTAGTCTCATTAGATGAATCATTTGTCTAGATTTAGATAAATGGGTTTTTACTAATCTGTTTTAAACTATCTTGAGAAAAGATATTTATAGTAGAGGTATCATGATTCTTGAGATTATAACATCTAATAATTAAGCATTTACTTCATTGGTTGTTCGGTTTTTTTTATCCATGGTATGTTCTCAATGATATTATCTATGGATTCATTTAATTATCAGTTTATTTATTAAATGGAATGTATTAATAGTTATTTACCTTTAAATATATATAATTCCTTATCTTGTTATGATATTCAAGTTACTGATTGAATGGAATGTGTATTCATTTATTTAACTTTCCATATTTATTATACATTATCATATCATGATAATCATTTTTTTAAATAACATGTATTTTAAGTTATTTTATTTGCTGTATTAGTCATGAGATATCTCATCATTATAGTTAATTTTTTTAAATGAAATGTTTTTAAAATTATTTACCATTCCACACTAATTATTATTATTTATTCATGATATATTTCACTACACTTAACACTTAATGAGAATTTGGTCCCACCACTATTTTCCCTTTCCAAGGATTACACGAATTCTACTGTGAATGATATGAAATGGAATTTTACCAGGAATAATGATAATGTAGAAAATAATTATGTTATAATTTGCGATTTCAAAATTAATGAATGATTATTGTATGTATATATTTTACCAAGACAATTCAATAATCCAGTCCATCGGGATGCGATTCCCTATATCTTACGACGATGTAATAAAATAGACATTGACTCCAGGCTACTACGGTAGGGGTTTCTACATTGTACACATAAAAAACTAGACCATAATTGAGGCACATCATATCCCACTATGTTCTACATAACTATCACCCTTATTGGACACACCACACTTAATACCTATAATCATAACTTGGTGAAAGGATATACAATAAAGTGTTGGTTCGGCCTCATATTATGGTTAAACATGGGAGATATCAACATATAATGAGCATAAGGTTATGAGAATATGAGAATAACATTTCAAAATCATACCTTGATTATAATAGATCATAAATGTCAGTCATGTCATAAATATTGGCAGTTCATAAGACATGAATCATAATTGAATCCAAGAACATGAGATATGAGAACATAAAACTTGCATGATACATAGATTTATGAAATATACATAATAATATAAAATCATTCACTTAATACTCAAGGATCATTTCAAAAACTATCATAGTGGAATGTGATCACACCCCAAACTATCATAGTAATCATGGTTCACTCTCAAAACTATTATAGTGGATAGTTTCCCTTTCTAAAATGGGTTTACTCTTAATTTCTTATGTACTTATCTCATGTGATATTTATATTTATCCATGACATTGAAGGGATATATTGATATAAAAAATCACATAACCAATAAATTATAATTCCACAGGCTCATAAAACATTAATAATATTAGATACCATGAAAATAAATGGGTTTTCTAAAAATTTCATTATAACATAACCTATGAAACTAGTTCGCGTAGACGTAGTGCTAGAGTTTTGGAAAATTCCAAGATTGATCCACGTCTGACACTTTTTGGATGTGTTCATGTATGGTTAGGCTCCTGGTTTGTGAAAGACTAATCACGAGGAGTGATTCCCCCTGGGTTGCGAAGAGCGAAGAATAGGGTCGCGATGGTCGTGAGGGTCGGAACGCAGTAGCCTAGTCGAGAAGACTTCTCATGAAGAGCTGATCGTGAAGGGAAAGTCGTGGTTGAAGGGAGAACATTTTCCTTGCTGCGAATACTACTCGTGAAGTGATGATCGCGAAGGGTAGAGCGCATTTGAAGGAAACCCACAGTGGGATCAGACTGGGCCTGGACAGAGGCTTTATGGGCCGAGCCTTGAAGGAAGAGGTTTGGGGCTAGGACTGGTTGGTGAGAAAATCTCTTTGACCGGGTCATGAAGCTCATTTGTGGTTTTGTGATAGAGAGGATGGACGCGTTTGCAAAACTCTATTTACCGAGATAAGCTTGTACTGAACCTGTATTCAGTGGCACAGAGGAACGAGAACCTCCATAGGCCTACACATATTCCTCCCATGAGTGGGCTGCTCAATAGTGGTGTGTGGGAAAAACTGGTCATAGAATCAAGGTGTGGGGGAAAAAATTTAAAAGGAAAAAATAATCAAAACAAAGTGATCTGCACTATGGAAGCCGACATAATGAAGCAATGGAAGAAGTTGTCTTTGATGGACAAATAAAAAGCGTTGGTTGAGACTCGGAGGAATGAAGATATGCTTTTGGAAAAATGAATGTTGCTGTTGGTTATCAGAAAATTTGTGGAAAAAACCTCAGTCAATCAATGGGCCCTCAAAAACACCCTCTAGAATCTATGGAAACTGGAGTCTGGAGTGGCTATTCAGGAAGTAGAGAATAACCTCTTGGTTTTTGAGTTCTTCAATGAAAAATACAGAGAGAAAATCCTCAAACGTAGGTCGTGGTCCTTTGATAATAAGCTCCTCCTCATGGAATAATTCAAAGGTGGGGATTATATCCAGCATATTAACCTTACCAATTCCTTATTCTGGATATGCATCAAAGGAATCCCCTTTTCATCGGAGAATGGAACGGGTTATGAGAGAAATTAGAGATCACAATGGCCATTTCCTTGAATGGGACTGCTCTGACCCAATCCAATGGGGACCCGTGGTTCAGATAAAAGTCGGGGTCGAAGTAGGAGAGCCTCTGATGAGGGGCATGTTATTGAAAATCGATGACTCTAACACCAGGATCTCAATTCAGTTTGAGAAACTCCCAATTTTCTGCTCATTCTATGGGCGTATCGACTATCTGGAGAGAATGTGTGAAGCAAAGAAAGAGAATGATTCAGTCAATATCATTCTACATTATGGTCCTTGGATTTGAGCCAAAACGTCATGATATTTCTTCATCCCTGAGGCAAAAAAACTAAGGGATCGAGACCATCTCATGATAGCGCACACTAAATAGGCAGAACCTTAACATAACAATGTCATCATGCTTGGACCACAAGAGTTCTCTGAGGATAGTCCAATAGATCAGAGGGATGCTGGAGGGTATCCCCAGAACATAAACACGACGATCAGTACTAGGGAAAGACACGAGATTCATACGAAGAATATTTTCATCGACTCAGAAAGATCTATTTCCCTCCTGATAGACACTGTCTTACCATCAACAGTGCCATTTCCAAAAGATTTGGTCCCACCAGATTGAAGTCCAAAGACAAAGAGATTTTTCATCAAACCACTTGATCCTGACCTTGATCCAGATATGGCCACGTCAGACATCTTCCCACATGGTGACTTGGGGATGACAAGAATAACATCATCATGCACAATTACTCGTCGAACTTGGAAAAGGGCACACTATGTAAAAAATGATGGGAAAATAGTTAACCCAAAACCTAGGGAACTAAAATGATGAATTGAAATATGTAATTCGGCTGAAAACTTACAAAAAATGGAAAGCGGTGGATGACACAATGATCCCGGAGGACTCAAAGGCGGAGGCAGGTATGTCCCATCCCCAACTAGAGCAATGATTATATTATGCTGGAACTGTCATGGGCTTGGAAACCCATGAATGGTTCGCATGTTCCAGTGCCATTGCATTCATTGTTGCCCTGATATGGTTTTCCTGTCCGAAACCATATTGGAATACAAGGACACTACTACTCTTGCTCAAAAAATGGGGCTTCCAGGGTTGCCTCTTGGTATCCCGACAAGGCCACTCAGGGGGACTTTGTCTCCTTTGGAAGGACAATGTTGATTTCAGGATCTTATTCTTCTCTTCTCACCATGTGGCTGTGGCAATCCATGATTCCCAAACCCCACCATGGACGTTCGTGGGTTTCTATGGTTGGTCATCCCATAATGAGAAGTGGAAATCATGGGATCTTTTATGCAATATGTGACGCGATCTGCCAAGCCCCATTATATTAGGAGGGGAATTTAATGAGATCTTTTATCCGAAGGAAAAAATAGGCGGTGCTCTTCGATCCTCTAAGTCGATGTTAGACTTCAAGTAGGTGATTTATAGTGCAAAATTAGTCAATCTGGGTTACGCGCTTAACCCATTCACATGGTTTCAGGGTAATACGGATGGTACCTGTATTGCTGAGTGCCTTGATAGATTTATGGGCTAAACATATTGGACGAATTATTTCAGAATGTTTCACATCGGACACCTAATGCTCAATTTCTCCAACCACTGCCCGATTGTCATTGAATGCACCTTAGGTGACCGCATCACGAAAGTCAGGAAACCCATCAGATTTGAAATCTTTTGGTAAAAAGACCGTTAATGCGAAGATGTTATCCGATCAGGCAGGAAGCGTGGACAAACTCACATTGGGTCTAACCTCCAATAGGTGGCAACAGATCTGAGGTCTTGGAGCAATAAAAAATTCCGTCAACCTAACAGGCACTGTAAATTTCTTGAAAGAAAATTGTTTAAACTTCTCAACCAACCCCCTTACAGTTTCACTCTTTCTAACATCGAAGCCATCCAACGAGACCTGGATGCTGCCATGCATATCAAGGAATGCTTCTGGGCTATGAGGGCGCGTGACATCTACATTGTAGAAGGGGATGAAAACACCCGATATTTTCATCATAAAGCATATTCTAGGCATTAGAAAAATTTTATCTCTTGCATCTCGCACCCATATGGGAGAAATGTCTATGACACAGACGAAATACACAATGTTATATCTAGTTATTTCTAGAATCTATTTACTACAGGAAGCCTTAAAATCTCAGTTGAGGTGGAGGATTGCATCATACCTGTGATCATCGGGGAGATTAATAGAAATCTTACCAAAGTTGTTACGGATGACGAGATTCTTCTGGCTCTGAAACATATTCACCCTACCAAGGCCCCGAGCCAGACGACTTCCACGCACTCTTCTTTAAACAATACTGGCACATTATGGGTCCCGACATCTGAATTCTGATGAAGAACATTTGGGCAGGGAGAACAAACCTATTCGATATTAACAAAGCTATCCTCATCCTCATCCCCAAGATCAAGAAACCTCTCGTAGTCTCTGATTTCAAACCTATTAGCCTCTGTAATGTCTCTTACAAGATCTTCTCAAAGATTCTAGTTAATCGACTACGTACTTGGTTACCTGAAATCATCTCGTAAAATCAGAGTGCTTTCGTGGCCAAGAGACTGATCACTGATAATTCCATTGTGGCCCATGAAGTGTTCCACTCTATGAGAACATGCTGCACCAAAAAAAGAGGAACCATGGTGTGGAAACTGGATATGACCAAGGCCTATGATAAAGTGGAATGGCATTTTCTTAGATTCGTGTTGCTGAAAATGGGCTTCTACTCAAAATGGACAGATATGATCATGCATTGTGTCTCATCGGTCTCCTTCCATATTAATGTAAATGGGGTGCTTACCCAAGGCTTCTCCCCTACCCTAGGCATTCACCATAGATACCCTCTTTCCCCATTTCTTTTCATACTGGTGGATGATGTTTTTTCTAACCTCATTACCAGGGAAGCATCCTCACATACAATTCATGGAGAAAAGGTTTGCTGTGTAAGCCCACCGGTGTCACATCTCTTTTTCGCCGATTACTGACTTCTATTTTACAGATCCACCCATAATTAGTGCCTTGTTATTGTCCATGCGATCCACCAGTATGAGAGGGCCTCAGGGAAAACAATTAATCATGGAAAGTTGGAAGTCTCTTTCAGCTCTGGGGTACCAACATCCAAAAGGGAATAACTCTGTGTCACTGCAGGCATTCATATGGTCGAGAATTATCAAAAGTACCTCAGGATACCCACGGTGATTGGCTGATCCAAAAAATAAATCTTCGCATATATGTTGGACGGGATCGAAAAAAAATCCTTGGCTGGACACCAAACAGAATTTCCAAAGCCAACAAGGAAACCCTTATAAAAGCTAATCTTCAGTCTATCCCCAACTATTTCATGTCCCTGTTCAAACTTCCTGCTGCTGTTGTTAACCAGATCCAATCATGCACTGCCAACTTCTGGTGGGGAAAAAACAATGAAAGGAATAAAACCCACTGGATCGCCTGGAATAAACTCTGCCAACCCAAATCGGAGGGAGGGATGGGATTCCATGACCTCTCACATTTTAATGATGAACTTCTGGCTAATAAAGGATGAAGACTTATTAACCACCCATCCCCTCTCTGCGAGTGGGTACCCCGAGAAAAATACTTCCCCCACAAGGGTTTCTAGGATTCCTCTCTAGGCCCTCGACCCAGCTTCCTCTAGAGAAGTATTTGGGGATCCTGAAGTATTCTAAATAAAGGGTTGGGTTGGAGGAATGAGAATGGCTCAACTATTAATGTTTGGACTGATCCCTGGCTGATTGAAAAGGAAGGCGTGTGGGCATCATCCCCTGCTCAACCAGGTTTTGAAGGGGCCACTGTCTGATGCCTTTTTGCCGATAATGGGAATGGGTGGTGCATGGAAAAACTTCACTCGTGGTTCAATGAATGGGACAAAAGGCTTATCCTGAGTACCCCCTATGTTCCGGATGTAGGCCCTGACCATATCTACTGGATCAATGAAATCTCAAAAACCTATATGGTGAATTATGGCTATCAGATCGCCCTCTGTACTCAGACAGACAGAGGTGATGGGGGGCCCTAGAAACAGCTTTGGAAGCTCAATGTCCCTCCAAAAATCTGCCACTTCTGGTGGTAGGTGTGCATTGGAATCCTACCGACCTAGGACCTTGTTGTCCTCCATCATATTTCCAGTGAAATGTTGTGCCCCTTCTGCCTGAACACCCCAGAAACTCCCCTCCATGCTATCATCCAATGCCCGGGGGAAAATGAGGTCTGATACAAATGGGAATCTTGTACAAATATCTCACTAGACGTGGTCTCGGACCTCCCCTCTCTCCTAATGCGATGGTGATTCTCTTTTACACCATCCAAAGAAGTCTCACTCTGTATTTTGGCCTGGATAATTTGGATGCGTTGCAACGATGCCATTTTCAACCACATCATCAAGCCCCCCAGATTCTGGGTTGAACAGACATTATCATGGATTGAGGGTTAGAAGCATCACAATGGACAACAAAAGCCCTTTGGAACCCCACCCTCTTCTTCCCATTGGTGCCCTCCACCGGAAGGGATTATCAAGATTAATGTGGATGCGTCTCTTCCCAAGGATAGACCTGTTGGTATTGATCTAATGGCCCAAGATCATTTTGGGTAGACCATCGCAGCCAATCATGAATCACACCACGTTCTTTGGGAACCTGTGGTTGTTCAACCTGCCGCCATCCTCACGGGGATGATGTTTTCTAAAGATCACGGATATGAGGCAATCCACTTGGACTCAGATTATCTCACCATTATCAAGTCTATCAACCTCAATGATGGTGGTTTTCAACCTTTTGGTTCACTCATCAAGAAAATCCAATCTCTCCGTCAAAGCATCAAAATTTTCACCTTCTCCTTCATTAAAAGGGAAGAAAACAAGGCTCCCCATCAGGTGGTGGCCTCTGGCCCTCTTGAAAATGACCATCTCTGGCTGGATCAATTTCCTTCATGGTTAAGCGATTGTACTTCCGCTGATCTTTGTTTTTAATGATTATGTCATATGTCAAAAAAATCCATTAATTGAAAGTCATTTTTTTAAATTAAAAATTAATAAAATACTATGGAATTAATTTTAATTGAAAATAAAATTGAAATGATACAAATTAAGCTTCTAATAAAATAATTTTCATTAAATTAGTAAATTTCACCCATTCCATAGATGTTAAAATAAAAATTCCATTCACATTTTCGGTAAAATAGAAATGATATATGTTTGGAATGACAGTAAGATTATTTTATAACAAAAACTTAATAAGTTTTATATGGGTAGAAATGAAATTAATATATAATTTTAATAATTTTAATATCTTTTTTGAATTTTTTTTGGAAACATGGTTTTAAAAGGGGATTTCTACCAAAGATAGAAATAAAGATGATTTACCTTAAAAACTTCTCTACGAAACCTTCTTATATAAAGAGGGGAAAATGAAGGGAAACCATGTATTCTAATGAAATAACTATAGGATAATAAAATTATTTATTTCCTTGAGATATGGATCATTTGTTTTCATCATGATAGATATAATCATAAAAAATAACATAAAACGGTGTGATTGTATCATAAAACACTAACCACATTAGATACCTTAAATAATAAGTCTTGTGAATCAATAAAATAAAATGCCACACATAATATAATTAGAATAAATAAATTCATGATATTAAACATCAAAGGGTTTGTATATAGACCTCATGAAAGAGGATAAGTGTATAACATCACATAATTCTCAAAGAAGGAAAATTGAGAAAAACATTCCTTATAACATTGGTAAATATAAGTCTATAAACCACATAAAACAGAGATCCTAAAAAGGATATTTGTGTCCCAATATATTCTTTGATAATATTAATCAAATACACTCATGGGTAGCATATACACCACATAAAATAAAGAAGTGGTGAAAATGACATGTATCTCACCGAAGTGAAAAGTGAGAGAGAAATTCCTTACCATTATTCTTGACTTCATTCATACAAGTATGAAAATCCTTTTAATTAAATATAATTTTATTATAAATCTTCTACAAAACTATTATTATATATATCATTCCACATATTATTTACTTATAACCATTTATTACCGTTTTATTAAAAATTCAACGTTAATATTACATTTTTGTAATTACTGCTCTATTTTTCATGTAGGTTCTGATTTGTTATTTTTAGTCCACTTACTTTGATCATTAATCCATTATATGGATAATTTTTACCATGATATAAATATTAAATATAATTATTATATATGTATTTATAGTAATCCATAAAATTTTGAGATAGAAAATGAAATACACCGTTCATGGAGATGGTGGGACGTAAATACACATGAATGTTGTTACCATTTTCCAGACAGATTGATAAAAATAATGATATATAATATATTACCATTAAAAAATATTATTATCATATATGACTAATATTATCATTAAACTCATCCATATTACATTTGACGTAAACTGTGAAAAAATCACATCACTTCACGAAGCGGTAGTCCGTCGTACACAAGAGCGATGATGTCATATTTTAATAGAATAGAATGTAAGAATGTGTATGTGATATAATAATGCAATAAGTATAATAATATCATATATATCATTTATAAAAATTAAACCCATAATTCCATCTATCGGTGATAGGTGGTGATGGAAAACGAATAAAATTAGTTCTCAAGGCGGTAGTCCATTTTACACATAAAATTAGGATTTCATATTACGTTTGATGGAAGATGAGATGGATATAGATTATGAAATTATTATATTAACATATTAGTATAATTTAAATAATTGTTTTATTATATAATCATAATATAATATGATTTTATATAGGTAGAAGAATAAATAAAACAAAAACACGTGTTTAAGAATTTACCTCTTCTTCAAAAATCATCGTTAGGAATATATCTAAGGATTTCATATGAGGGCTTCTAAAAATAATCTCATTGGATGATATGGGGGAAATAATGAATGGATTTTGGTAGGAATTTTATGAAGTAATTTTTTTAAAGTGTGAAGTGTGGATGAAAGGGTTTTTATTTTATAAGTGATGTTAGTAGCACACTTGTACATTTTAAAAAGAAAAAGGTGTACCCACATTTGTATCATTACATAAGGCAATAAAATGGAAAATTCATGATAATATAAGAGAAATTTATAAATATGGATATACAATGGGTTTTGGAAAAGTTTTTTTATCATATTTAACCCTTACCTTTTTCATTCAACACTATGTGAACCCATTTTCAACTTTATCTATGGAAAATAATTATTAATATATTTATTATTCACTGTGGTAAAAAAAATAATTTGATCATATTATATAATGTAAGTTCAATTTTTTTAAAATTTGGATTTCATTTGTATAAATTCCATTCATATAAGTTGAAATTTTTAATTTAAAATTAATCATGTAGACCAGATGAAAAAGCCTATTTTCAAAGAGAAAATTTTCATACATATACGATGTTTTAATGTAAAAATTCAACATAAAATTGATTAAAATGAAATAAACAGGATTAATATTTATAATTGAATTTTTTTTACTTTTAAACCCATATTAATACAAAAATAAAACTTATAATATGGAAATAATCATAAGATGGAAAAAATGTTTCACATTAGTAATTTTCCTAATAAATATGGGATATTAATTATTGATACAATAAATTTATCATTGATGATGATATCTAAATTAGATAAAAACAATAACTACAAGAACAAAAAACTTGGTTTAAAGAAAAATAAATGCGTCCATCTACATGGATCAAATTTTTTCAATTAGCTTTATTGAAGAACATATTTTCATTAAATCTATTTATAACATGATCATATTTAATGATTTGTTTAATGGTAATTTTAGCACACATATACCTATTTTAATATGAGAATGCTTTAATATGTTTACCCTATCAATAGGTGCATAACAAGGTTCACTTCTATATTATATAGACCATCCTAATGTAGTCTCAATCACCTTGTCATCAATTAGAGCCACCCCAATTTTCTCTCAAACACATTCATGTTGAATCTTCTCCATATTATTAGTTATTCGTGTCCATATTAATAATTTAATTTATATTACCCTTATTTTAAATCTATATCACATGTTAGAGGCCAAACCTTACTTCAATATAGAATAGTTGGTCTAATAACAGTCCAATTAAATTTTCCCATCAATTTCAAAGGTTTTTTTTTGATCACCAAGAACCTAATAAGAATTTAACCATTTTATCCCTCAAGATTAAATACTATGAGAGACATCAATATTAATATCACCAACACATTTTAAAAATTATTATAATAAAAAAATAACCTTTTGAAATAATGTGTATTCTTAATCTCCCATAAATTATAATAATATAAATTTCATTACTAAAATGACACTTTATCTAATCAATATTATCACTATTAAGATGAAAAAAATTATTTTGAGCCTCTTTATAGTGTTTTATATTTTTAATGATAGTATTTTAGGATCTTACAAAAGTAATAATGTCATTCTAAAAAATTAATCATTAAGATTAAAAAAAATAATTATTCTTATAATTAATTATTGATGTTCCATTCTTCTTATCATAAAAAATATTATAATAGGAGATGGGAATCCAATTCGAGTAAAATATAATTTTAAATTAAGCTACTATTTTAGTTGGTAGATAAGTTTAAATTATTATTACTAACCCCAAATTATTTCAAAAATAAATTATTAATAAGTAATTTCTATTCATTTTTTATGTTAATGAGATTGTATAATTATAATGAGGTTTTTAAAATTTATTATACTTAGGAAACATGCATTGATGGTCTAAAAAAGGTATTTCCCCACTTTAAGTTTATTTTTACCAAATGAATATATTATCTAAAAAATATTTATAGAAGTGTTAATTTTTCTAATTAGGTGCAAATGACATTTATAATCCACAAATGCATAATTTTATTTTAAACTAATATATGAATTGATTATAAAAACTCCTCTATCTGTTGAAAGATGTCTTTATATCCAAGAAATGGGTAATCAATTAGGTTTTATAACATTTTTAAATAATGAGTGTCCTTTTGAAAAACCTAGAATTGAGGGATACCTGAATATGTGAAAATAATATTTTATTTAATGATTCCATATTTCTTAGAAAAAACCATTCCCTCTTGAAAAAATCCCTTAACAAAATCATGTATTATTTTGACTATTTTATCAATTGAAAGGAAATATCTTCATAATTGCTAATAATATAATTTAAACTTTCAAAATTATTTTGGTATTAATGATAGAATACAATCACATTAAATGTGTAAAATAAGTGGGAAGGAGCATCAATACCTCTAGAAACATTTATATTATTAAATATACATTTATTTTTTATTCTCATTATGATATGAATTATGAAATACTAAAATGTAAATATAATTATTAGGAATAAAGGATGATATTATACCAATCCCTAAGAGTTTGATAAGTATCCCAATATATTTTCATTAATTAGTATAAAACATTCAATATATATAAAACAATTTCCACCAAATAAATAAATAAATCATTAAAAATGAAGGTATTTAACATAAAAATATATTTTCCAATTTATCACATCAAAAGACTAAATTAAATTAAATTTTGAAGAAAACATTTCCCCTTCGGTTGTCTTTGTAATAATACTAACATATTTATAGGTCGAGATAATAGATTCCATAATTCTATTACCATATATAAATACAAAATGAATTTTAGATGCATTATTTCTCACAAATAAGGGTATTATAATTGAAAAAACAAAAATAATGTATTTGGAAATTTAATTAACAATTATTATACAGGAATTTAAATTTTATTAATATTTTAATCCTTTGGGATTACAAAAAAAATTAGAATCAACTATGTTAGGATGAATACCTATTTAGAAGAGAAAAAGGTATAAATAAATGCGCCAAGATCATTGAATTTTTTTTATTCAAACGACCAAAAATTAATCCTCAGTTCCTTAAGAACATGTTTCATATTTAGATAGGAGTTATGATTTTATATACCCAATTATGGTAAAAATACCATATATTGTGAAACAGTCTTAAAAATGGATCTCATTTTACAAAAAGTGGTATTTATGGAAAAAATAAAATTTAGCTACATTTCTAGTAGGGTGGATGATATGGATAACGGGGTGTTGAGAATTATTATAGGCGATAGTGAGATTAGAGATATAGATCATGGAAGGAATTTTGATAGTGATCTGAGGTCAGAAGGATTTCTTTGATTCTTTTATGTGGCCATATGGGATGTTATCAAGCTACAGGTCGAGGAAGAATTGAGGGGTTACATTTGAGGCAAGGCACTTTCTAGGGAAGCATGTGCCTCAAAATTAGTTCTTATTATAAAGATTAAGGATCCATCCTGTATCAACCATTCTAGACCCATATTCCATTTTAAATTTTCCTATTAAATTTTTCCTATGTAAATAATAGAGGTCTTAGTTGTATTATTCAAAAGCTTGTTTCTGAGGAACAACATGAATCTTTTCATGGAAAAAATAACCAAGGGGAGGTTGGTATTTCTCAATATATTATTTTTTACATCAATAGAAAAACCTCAGGGTCCAATTTTATGATCATGTTGGATGTTGACAAGTCATGTGACCAATTAGAATAGAGTTTCATTGTGAGGGTCATGAGAAAGATTGACTTTTGTGAATAAGACTGTGATCTTTGCTTCAGATTTTTGGGCTCTTTCTGAATAACCATATCCATGATGGGGAAGGAATTTGGATTTCTAAAATCAGTGAAACTTCTAATTAAATGAGATTTGATGTCACTAAAAATGTTCATCACCCCTCTAGAAGAGCCTACAATGAACATTAATAAGGGGCTAGGAGAGGGGAGGATAAACCCTTTTAGGACCAGGCTTGAAGATAGTATGGTGTCTCACAATTTGTTTGCTGATGACACACTATTTTTTATGAATGAAATTTGAAATTAAATCTATGATTTCAAAACATTCGGGGTTATTTTTGTAATTAAAGTGGTCAGTTTATCAATTATGGGAAACACAACCTCTCAACCTCCAATGGCCTGAAGGCCTTCATTTTTTTATTGATTTTTGATAATCCATCTTTCAAGGGGTGACGTGGCACCCTTAGAAGGCCCATAGGCGTACGTATTACATGGCCCATAGGCCTAAGAGTAATTCATTACCCATATGCTTCAAACATTACATACAACCTAGACTAACTACTTGGAACTTCTCCTCCCCAGCATCTTCATCGTGAAATCAGCTCTCCACCTTCACATTGTTGTTCGACTAGGCATTCCTGTGCATGTATAGGCTTGTCTCGATGGCAGGTTCAATACCCTCTAATTCTTACAATCCGTTTAGGTTCTGTTTTTGTGAAATATCCTTGCTCATCCTCCTTGTAGAGCTTATTCCTTGTAGGTTTTCTAGTTTTCATCTACACTTAAAGGTGTCCCCAAGGCCTTGAGGTGGGCCTAAGGCCTTACTGACCTGAAGTCCTGGGTGGCCTGAAGGACTTAAAGGATTCAGGGACTCAATCGGTGGCTCGAAGGCCCAAACAGGGGCATATTCCTGGCTGATACAGTGCCAAACAGTGACTGCTACAGTTCCCGCTATAGTACCTGCTACAATACTGCTACAGCAACCCGGAAATTCTCCCTCCGCCTGGATTTGATCCCTAGTCACTTGGATGCACTTACAAAGTCCTTACCAACTGGGATAAGGCTCATGTGCGGGAAACACAACCAGTTTATTTCAAATAAATGTTTTAGAAGGTGTATCTGGAGGATACATGACAAACTTAGAATACCAAAATTCTTATTTCTGAAGGATTACCCTGGTGATCATTTATTAGATGTAAGGACTAAAAATGAACTTAATGATGAAATTATCAATTAGATTACAGTAATGATTTGTAACTAGAAAAATCACAATCTTTAATTTGGTGGGAAGATTATAATTGATGAATAATGTTTTAATCTCCACTCCAATGCATGTTCTATCCATCATCAAAGTTCCCAAAGAAACTCTTGAGAGGGAGTAAAAAATTATATCATATTTTATCTAGTACAAAATCCATACATGGAGTCATCACTAGGTATCGTGTTAAAAAGGGGGGATATTGTTAGGGGAAGGAGGGATAAATCTACACAGTGTCAATGAAACAATTTAGGCCATGAAGTGAAACTTTCATGCAATGTTATTGATCAAATTTCGATGTGGGAAATATTTAGGAGGATCAAATAAGAAAAAATTGGAGGGTATAGAAGGAGGGAAAAAGGAAACTAACTAGACTAGTGAGATTATTGGTAGATCACATAGAGGTTCTTGAGTGTAAAATGTGTTGTATAGTGGGATAAGGGGATATTAAATGCTAGGAGGAAAACAAGGTATGGAAATATATTTTATTTTCTAGGATGTCCACTGCTAATGATCTTTTTTGGGGAATCTAGCATGCACAGTATATTTATGAAGTCTATTCTCAATCCAAAAAAGAAATAGTTACAGGATAGTATAATTCCATTAGAGGAACCATTTAAATTCTTGTTCATGGGGTTGTCATTTGGTCAGTTTAACAGTAAGGATTTACGAGCTCTAATGAATATGAATAATGATACAAGTTACTAGGGGAAAATTATGGAGAAAGAAGATCCCAAATAAGATAAATTTTCTTGTGTGGTGGCTAAGGAATAATTCAATCTTGACCAAGGACAATATAAAAACAAAAGGGGTGGTGTTGGACTCATGGTGTTTTTTTTGTGATGTACTGAGTAGTGAAACTGTATGGAATATCTTATTTTGGAGAGAATGGTATTTGGGTATCCAGAACATTTTTGGACCTGGCATGGGCACTACTATTAGTGGGGATAACTCGATGATTTTTTTGGAGGCACGGTTCCACGGTGCTGGAGAGATATGTGTAGAGGTTAAAGTGAGGAGTTTATCATTTTCATTGGTTTTCTGGGTGGTTTGGGAGGGGAGGAATATCACAAGGGATGGTAGGATCCCCTGCCACTTTTCTTCTAGGTATGCATGAAAACAAAAATTACACAGGAGGTGGCCTTGTTAATGTGGGTGGAGTACCAGTTAAACTATGAAGGTTACTTCCATGAATTTTGATGGATTTTATAGGGAAATGATTTGAAAACCAGGGGAGGTGGGTGAGATGGAGGCATCTAGAAAAAGGATTATGATGAATGTATATGGATCATGTATTTCTAGTGATATGATAGGGGCAGTCTAGTGAGGGATAATTGGGGGCCAGTTGTTCTGGGTTTCAACACTTTTTATGGTTTAGGAAATTTTCTAAGAAGATAATTAAGGGTGATAATCAAATTCCTCTCAATATGTAGGGTATATAACATTGACATCAGGGAATATGAATCTAACTCTGCTATTCTGGTTGGTCTTATCCTAGGGATGTAGGATCCTATGTGGGAGTTGATTTATCTAGTTATAAAGTACAAGAGACTGATGAGTTAGGGCATGGGTGTGGGCCACATGTAGAGTGAATGGAACTTTACCACATATTCATTAGAAAGAAAGGGTAGGCCAAGTTAAAAAATTATTATTTTTTCCTCTATGGGATCCTAACCTTATGATTGTAGAATCATTCTAATTAATTAATCTCTTGGGTTTCATCACTTCCACCCCCCTTGAGATGTGGTTTTTCCCCTTCCAATAATATCAAAAGTGAAATTTCAATCAAATATTGTTATACCTCAAATGAGTTAGTGGCTCTCCCACCTTTCATGGTTTTTGATAATTTTTAAAGAAGGTATCCCTCTTCTTCACTAATTTCAACTTGACGATTTCTATAAGGATATCCCCTATTATTTTTATGAAAAACTTTAGTCATTTAAATACTTCATCCTCTTTACTAAAATTTAAATCATCAAAATAAGCATGGTTATATAAAATATTTTATTTTAATAACTATTATTCAAAAAAAATTATATCACCATAAATCACGAGGAAACATTTTTATTTTTTCATAAAAATGATGATTATTTATTGAAAACATACTTTTGTTAATAATATTTTTGTACATAAGTGATAATGAAGTTTTTAAAATTTCATTTTAATGCTTTGTTATAATGTTATAGGATGTGGTTATGAATTTTAATTTACTTTCTTAATAAATATTGTTTCTTTTTTAAAAGATGATAATTGATTAAGCATTATTTCCAACATTAGTAAGTATATCATGAAAAAATAAGTTTTATAAAGTTAAAGGGGGTTATTATGTTTTCTAAACACAAAACACCAGAAAAAAATTTGAACGTAGAGTTAATGGCATAGTAATTTGGATATACCTCACACTAAAGAGATTATCAGACATAATTACCATGATAGATGAAAGTGTATGGAGATAAAATTATATATAAAGTTTATACAGATAAATTTAATACAAATTCTATATGGTATCTTGAATGAAATTATATTTTCTGATGTTTTCTATTTTTTTTCTATAAATGAGGAGAATTCAAAAAATGATAAGTTCAAATTATAATTTTTTTTCGTGAAAAAATGTTAAAAAATAAAATAGAATTGGAATTTTAATATTTCAGATGATGAATAATGATCATGTTTCTAAATTATATAGAGAATGGAAAATGATAGAAAAGTTTTGTGTAACAAGTTTTCTTATAAATTGCAACAATTTAGTCAACCGTCTTTAATGGTTCATGCTTACCAAACAATGTTAGATGAAATTTATAGACAGAATGTTTGTAAATTTGTTGAATGGATTAGTTTTTTTAAATGATTTATGATTTTCAACAATTTAATACTTAAATAGCACTGAGTTATGAAGGAAATAGATCAATTACAATGGATAAAGATCCACTAGATAAAAATTCCTCATAAATTCATTTCAGATATGTATATTTTACAAATAAGTTTGAGATGAGTTAAAATGACTGAATAGGTTTATTAGATACAATTTCTTTGTTGAAGAAGATTATATCGATGGTACTAGATAAAGGTACTCCAAAATAATTTGTATCATAAAAAATTCACCAAACAAATATTTAGAAGCATTATAAATTAATGAATCCTTGTTACCATAGAAAATTATATGTTGTTTTTTAATTAATTTGTTACATATTTGAGATTAAGAAAGTGGTATATGTTCTTTGAAACTTATATTAAGGAAGATAGAAAAAGTTTGGAATTGACAAATAATTAATGAAGGTGGAAGAATGTTCATGAATATTCTAGAATATTTTATATGTGTCCAATGAATAATTTTTTAAAAGGAAGGTAAAATTTTTTTCCCTCCTTTTCCATTTGGGGAACACCTGTATATGTAACACCCCAAGCTTCTACGGTACGTTTCCCTTCGAATAATGCGATAGCGTGTGTTGTACGCAACCTCGAGTTCTAACACACACCACAACTAATTAAACTAGCCGTTGTGAATAGTAATACCTACTTTTTGAAATCATATATATTCTATATTTCAAAATGGACTTCATTTTTGGATTCGGAATATCAAAATTATCCTAGGGTGAAATTTTGGTACATTTCGGATAACTTTCATATTTTGATGAATAGTGAAAATTTCTAAATTTTAATTAAAAACAACTTTTTTAATCAAATTAATTACTAGTGATAAATTATGAATTTGAGTGGTTTTAAAGTATATTTAGAATATATTTTTACCATTTAATATAATTTTGGTCATTGGACATAATTTTACAATTAAACCGAACATAAACAAGTGTCAATCTTTTGATAGTTATTATCTCTTAAAAACACGCTTTTTGTTTTAACAGCGGGAATTAATTTTAAATTAATTTCTGCCACTTCTGTGTTTTGAATTTAGGAAAATGGATTCCATATTTGGAATCAGGATGTTCAAATTGTGTAAATAGGTAACTTTTATTTTTAGACATTTTGAATAGTTACTGTGGTAAATATTTTATTTACCATGGTTAAAGGGTAAATCCGGTAAATAAGGGTTAAAAAAATAATATTATAATAATAAAAAATTACCCTAAAACGTGTCCTAACCTTATTGGTGGACACATACCCGACCATGGGCATCCTTTGGTCAATTTGGGGACCCCTTGGAGCCACTTGTATGTGGTAGGGACACTTTATATTAATAAAGTTAAAATAAAAATAAAAATGGCATAAGCTTACATCTTTTAGAAGAACAATTTTTACATAGGGTTATACATGTTGGATTTTCGATTATAAATATTAATTAGAAAGCTAAAAGGATTTCCTACATAATGATATTTTATTTATAATTTTTAGACATTATATAATTTATTTTATTTATGACACAATGATGATGCAGTAATTACTAAAATAGTGAAAAATAAAAATAATTGATCTTATAAATACCCAAATAATTATAATATGAAACTTTTAATGAATTAAACTAATTTTATATGATAATATGATATATTAGGATTGATTTAATTGACTTTGTTCTAAGTAATCAATCTGTTAGGAGTTTCACAAAAATCAACTAATGAATAGTGTCAAAATTGACATAAAAGAGTTCTTAAAACAAATATTATATTATTAATTAATATTAAATTCCTAAAAATCTAAGGTTCGGCCAAGAGACTTATATTATGATAGGTTAATCATTAATGGACCACATGGGGGTCTCTTGGATGTATATAGTAAGTTTATTAACCATAATATATAAAATACAAAGAGACATTGTAAAAGTGAAACTAATTAACTTAGAGTTAATACTTAAAGATAAGGTTAATATAAGTACCCAAACCTGTCTAAATTCTATTGGATGAGTTTCTTTCGACCTATCCCCACCTCATCATTTGAATAGTCAACTTTGGAGCCTTTAGAAACCGAATATGAATTTATTATAAATTAATATTTCTAGCTTTTCCAAAGGTGCCCCTCACCCCTCTTATAAAAGGGCACTCCTCCTTCTCATTTCTTCACACCTTCAAAGCCTTTTGGTTCGGCCAAACTCTGCCCAAATACTCTCCCAACATCCCTCAATACAACCTAGAGGCCTTAGTTTGATCAGAAAGCCAACCTAAGGAGCCCTTTTGATCAAATCAAAAGGAAGAACCCGAAGAAGAGGTAATGATTTCACCACCCTTTTCTCAGTTCATTTCTTCTTCCACTTCTTCTTCCTTTGTTCTTACCATTCTGAAATAATAACTCCAGTATCTCAAATATACTGTGATGTTATTATAAATATGGTACAATCATATTCAGTATTCTATCCACCCTTTGAATAACATGTCACCATACGTGCGTACGTACGGCTTACCGTCTCCACGTCGTGGTGTAATTGTTATTCAATATAATATTATTTGGATGGGTATAATAATGATGTGTAACTCATGTAAATAATAAATATAACATGTTAGTGATTCTGTATATATGATATACCATCCACTTATATATTATTTTAATATCAAAAGAATGATATTGTCGCTCGTGCGTACGTACGGACTACCGTCTCCACGAACGCGATGAGATTCATTCTCCATCGTATCCATTCAAGTATAATTATCATTTGATGATTTAAAAATGATGTTTAAGGACTGTATATCATTCTGGATATGAATAAGATACAACAACCATGGCTTATGTAACAAAACATATAAAAGAAAATGAGTAAGTTAACTCCCGAAACGACGATAATTCTAAGATATTATTAACAAATCAATGTTAAAAGATCATATATGATATCATATTAATATATATGATTCTTGTATAATTTAATAACAACTATTTCACCATTATACAGGAGGTTAACCTACCCCAACCAAGGAAAAGTACAAGGTAAGGGTTATTTCACAATCTCTTCATTATCCGAGGTTGTTTATATGTAATAATCTACTGGGATCTCTTTATCATCCACATCCATGTTTCTTAAAAATGTATTTCAAAACATTTTTACTATTTACAAGAATATGGGTTAAAGTCATTTATACCTTTTTTTGACTTTTTATAAGAGGTTTATAAAGGAATCTTTCCGTCGTTTTCAAAACAAGGTCCTTTTTAACCTTTTCGACAGAATTGAGGTAAGAATGTTTTTTTTAACTTATACGGCGGGTGCGGTTATTTTACGCCGTTATAAAATCTTCAAAGCTTTCCTTACAAGCTTATAAGAATATTTTCAAAGAAAATGTTTTATTTTATATGGATCTTAAATGATTTCAAAATAAAAGGAGATATTTCTTTAAAAAGAATTTTGATTTCATCTATGTCAACATCCTTTGATGGATTTTAAGATTATTTGAAGTTGATTTATTATGATACAAAACTTATATATTGTATTGAAGGTTTTGTGATATGTTTGACTGTGGATGTGCTATTTTTATACCATTCATAGTTTATTGTGAAAGTATTGACATTTCGTATGCTAGTTTTAATACGAATGTTTATGTTATGTTTAAACCTTTTCATATGGGAATGCATTGGACTTAATAAGTGACGGGTGGAGCCCGCTATAGCTCCTCGATGCATCGGTAGGTCTCATGAGACAAACTAGTGTCTTGGCACAAGGCCTTGACAAAATCTTATTTGTAGTCTTGGCACGAGGCCTTGGCTATGTGGTTATGATAGTCTGGCATTATGCATTCCAACATTATGAAAGTGGTTATTGATTTTTGCATGTGATTATTCGATTAGTAGAATATCCATGTGAATAAGTAAATGGCATTATTTCATTTTACTTTTGCCATACCATGTTGAAGTTCAATTTTAAAAGGCTTTTGTTTTTAGTAATGCATTGCCTTAAATGTTTATTCTTATTTATGAAAGTTTCCGCTATATTGTTATCCTTACTGGGCATTTGAGCTCACCCCTTTTCTATGTTTTATTTTTTCCCCAGGATATGAAGAAGTAAATTATGAATGACCTGCAGGGATATTATGAGGGGATATTAGTGTGGATTATGGAGACATTATGTTGTTGTAGTAGTTTTTCATTTTATGATGTAATGTAAAACTTATGAATATATCTAGTGTTTCCAAGGCTACTAAACCAATCGGTCTTTCGAGATTTGATCTTTCTTGTGATCATGCCAATGTTATGTAATTAATGCACCGACTCTGGGTAGCTGGGGTCGGGGCGTTACAGTTGGTATCAGAGGAGGTTTAGTACAAACCTTGGAAGCTAGATTTAGATAAACTCTGATTAGAGCACGTAGACCTAAGATGAACTTTGAGGATTAGTATAGAAGAACTTCCTAGAATTTTGGTATTGTAGAGATTTTGTGAGTTTTCCAAGCAATACATCCCTGTCTGGATACGAGCAGGTAGAGGCGGCTCTGGCACAGATGTACCTAGGGGTAAAACCCGAAAACACCGCTTTGAGCTAGACTCGAACGGGAACTGGTGCACGACAACGGGCCTTACTGCACTCTTTGTTACGACACTCCCGGGGGATATGCTTAGGATAACTCTCACTTTCTTTACAAATCATTATGAAGGGTTTATGAGTATATACTTCCTCAAAGAAAACATTTTTATGATTATGGATTATATCCATATATAGTTCAATTTATGTTTAGTGTTTTATAAGTATGGGATTATGTATTTTGATTCATAAACTGATCTAGTTTATGACATTGTTTAGAAATGGCGCCTAGTGGAAGAAATGGAAACCGTATCAATGCACGCACTCCATGTAGGGATTGCCCTCCTGCTCAAGATAATTATAGTGGGGCTGGTGATGCAACTGGTGCTGATCAGCTAATCACCGTACTGGGACAACTTACTCAGGTTATGAATAATAACCTTACCCGTATGGAGCACCCTGATCCGCAGCGTGGAGGATCAATGTTAGATCGATTCATGAGACAACAACCACCAACGTTCAATGGGAGTACAAATCCCTTAGTAGCTGAGCAATGGATATTTTCCCTAGAGAAAATATTTCAGGCTTTGGGGAGTAGTGAAAGGGAAAAAGTTACCATGGCAGTTTACCGCCTCACTGGAGATGCTGATCAATGGTGGTCATTGATTCAAAACATGAAGGAAGATGATGAAGTATCAAACATGGAATGGAGGGAGTTCAAAGATCTGTTTTTAGAAAAATACTTTCCTCGCGACCATCGAGCAGATATGGAAAGACAATTTCTGAGTCTGAGACAAAAGGAGGATGAGAATGTCACAAAGTATGAGGCTAACTTTACAAGGTTAGCGAGGTACGCTGGTGATTATATTCGCAACCCAAGAAGTAAGATTGATCGTTTCTTTGATGGGTTAAAACCATTTCTCCGTCGAGCATTAGTCTCACAATCCTTTTCATCGTACGAAGACATTGTCTCATGTGCTATCAAGACCGAAAAGGAATTCTCTAAGTCTTATGACTTTAAAGCAAAGCAAGAGAAGAAGAGACCTGCTGATCAATCTGGGAATGGAAATAAGGGGAAGAAGGGAAAGGTTGAATATCCATCTTGTGGTAAGTGCGGGAAGAAACACCCCGGTGCTTGCCTGAAGGGAATGGGAGTCTGTTACAAGTGTGGTGAAAAAGGCCACCAAGCTCATGATTGCAAGGGGAAGAAGGAAGCTACCAATGTTCAGTGCTACAATTGCAGGGAGATGGGGCATTATGCAAATGCATGTCCTAAGCGTCAGGAGAACTTACCTCAGAAAAGGCCAAGGGATCAAGGCCAGGCTTATGCTATCACTACTGCTGAGGTAGAAACTCCGAAAGACGTGGTGGCAGGTAATTTAATGGTTTCCTCAAGTTTAGCAAATGCATTATTTGATTCTGGATCATCGTATTGTTTCATATCTTCCCAGTTTGCTAAGAAAATTAGATATTTCCAATTTGATTTAATAAGGGAGTTGTCAGTTAAAACTCCTAAGGGAAGTATCGTTGCAACAAAGTTTTGTGAATCAGTCCCCATTAGAGCACATAAATTTTCTTTATCTGCTGATTTCATCGTCATACCTATGATTGAGTTTGATATAATCCTCGGTATGGACTGGCTTTCGGACTATGATGCGAAGATTTATTGTAAGAAGAAAGAGGTTACGATTCTTGATGATAATGATAAGGAGCACCTTATTTTTAGAGCAGAATCGTCACCACCTAATTCTTATTTAGATCCACCCCCAGTAGCTCAACTTAATTCAATTATTGGGGAGGAAGAGAATGAAATAACTGTCGGTGAGGAAAGGAATGTTAAAATAGAGGATGTACCTGTTGTGAAAGAATTTGTAGATGTATTTCCGGAAGATTTACCTGGACATCCTCCAGAACGAGAAGTTAAGTTTTCTATTGATTTGATTCCTGGATCAAGGCCTATATCGAAGACCCCTTATAGAATGGCCACTGTAGAGTTAGTCGAACTAAAGAAACAACTAGAGGAACTGAGTAATAAGGGATTTATTCGCCCTAGTGTTTCTCCATGGGGAGCCCCTGTTCTTTTTGTTAAAAAGAAAGATGGATCTATGAGGTTATGTATCGACTACAGGGAGATCAATGCTATAACAATAAAGAACAAGTATCCCCTACCTCGTATTGATGATTTATTTGACCAACTGCATGGAGCTCAATACTTTTCAAAGATTGACCTTCGATCTGGATACCATCAGTTGTGTGTGAAGAAGGAAGACATTCCGAAGACAGCATTTCGAACCAGGTACGGGCATTACGAGTTTACTGTAATGCCGTTTGGATTGACTAATGCACCCTCTGTATTCATGGATCTGATGAATAGAGTTTTCAAGGAGTATCTCGATGAATTTGTGGTGGTATTTATTGATGATATCTTGGTATACTCTAAAACCTACGAAGATCATGAAAATCACTTGCGCATTATCTTGAAGACTCTGAGGAGGCATGAATTATATGGGAAGTTTAGCAAGTGTGAATTCTGGCTTCAGGAGATTTCTTTTCTTTGCCATATTGTCTCTAAAGATGGAATCTCTGTTGATCCTTCTAAGACCAAGGCAATCCAAGAATGGCCAGCACCTACGAGTATAACTGAGGTACGTAGTTTTATTGGTTTGGTAGGTTATTATCGACGTTTCGTCCAGAATTTTGCCCGATTGGCTAACCCATTAACGAAGCTCACACGTAAAGGGGTTAAATTTGTTTGGACAAAAGAGTGTGAAGAATGCTTCGAAGAACTGAAGAGAATATTAGTCAATGCTCCTATATTGACTCTACCATCGGGGAATGATGGGTTCGTTATTTATAGTGATGCATCGAAGAAAGGACTTGGCTGTGTCCTTATGCAGAATGATAGAGTTATTGCCTATGCATCATGACAGTTGAAAATTCATGAACAAAACTATCCTACTCATGATCTTGAGTTAGCAGCTGTGATCTTTGCTTTGAAGATATGGAGGCACTACCTCTATGGTGAAAAATGTGAGATTTATACTGATCACAAGAGTTTGAAGTATATTTTCTCACAAAAAGAACTCAACATGAGGCAAAGGAGATGGCTTGAATTACTCAAGGATTATGATTGTACGATACACTACCACCCGGGGAAGGCAAACAAGGTGGCAGATGCTTTGAGTAGAAAAGACCATGGAGTTTTGAACATGATGAGAATTGAAAGGGATCCAATTTTCATGGATCTAGTGAAGATGGACATGGGAATAACCAGGGAAGGTGAAACATCAATGCTTTTTCAAATGGTTGCCAAACCATCTTTACTAGAAAGGATTAAGAGTTCTCAGACCGATGATGAAGAATTTCAGAAGAAGATTAAAGCTGTGAATGATGGGAGATTGAGAGACTTTGTGTATGAAGATGGAACTTTGAAATTTGGAAAGAGACTTTGTGTTCCCGATTTACCTGATCTAAAAAGGGAATTGCTGGATGATGCTCATAGTTCCAATTTCTCTATACACCCTGGGAGCACCAAAATGTATAGAGATTTGAAGGAACATTTTTGGTGGGACAACATGAAGAGAGAGATTGCTGATTTTGTATCAAGATGTATGGTTTGTCAACAAGTGAAAGCTGGAAGGCAACAGCCTGGAGGAGTCATGCAACCTCTTCCCATACCGGAGTGGAAATGGGACAATATTACGATGGACTTTGTCATGGGGCTACCAAAGACTCCTAGAAGGAACGATGCAATATGGGTTATTGTTGATCGTCTTACCAAGTCAGCACATTTTCTTGCTATAAGAGAAGATCTACCCCTGGAACGTCTAGCAAGACTATACATTAATGAAGTTGTGAGACTTCATGGAGTTCCCCTATCGATTGTTTCTGATCGTGATCCCCGTTTTACTTCAAGATTTTGGAAAAGTCTTCAGAAATCCCTGGATACTGAACTTCATTTGAGCACTGCTTACCACCCTCAGACAGACGGACAATCAGAACGGACTATTCAGACCTTAGAAGACATGTTGAGATCTTGCTCACTTGATTTTCAGGGTATGTGGGATCAATATTTACCTCTGGTAGAATTTTCCTATAACAATAGCTTCCATTCGAGTATACAAATGGAACCATATGAAGCGTTATACGGAAAGAGATGTCGTACACCAACCTGTTGGGATGACGTTGGTGAAAGAAAACTTGTAGGCCCAGAACTGGTGGAGGAAACGGTGGAAAAGGTGAAGGTAATCCAAAATCACATCAAAGCAGCTCAAAGTAGGCAGAAGAGCTATGCCGATAATCGAAGGAAGGATTTGGAATTTCAAGTCGGTGATCATGTTTTCCTGAAGGTATCTCCGTGGAAGGGAGTCATACGTTTTGGTAAGAAAGGTAAATTGAGTCCCAGGTACATCGGACCTTTCGAAATTCTAGAACGAATTGGGGCTGTAGCTTACCGATTGGCAATGCCGCCAAGTCTCTCCAAAGTTCACGATGTGTTCCACGTATCTCTGTTGAGGAAATACATGCCTGACCCAACGCATGTACTCACCTATGAGGAATTAGAACTGGAACCCGATCTTTCCTATTGCGAAGAGCCCATCAAGATTCTTGATACGAGAGAACAAGTGCTGAGAAACCGGACGACGCGTCTGGTAAAAGTTTTGTGGAGGAATCATAAGATGGAAGAGGCAACGTGGGAACCCGAGGAACTTATGATGAAGAACCACCCGAGTCTTTTTATGCAGTAATACCCTAGAAATTGCGAGGACTCAATTATTTGAAGGAGGGGAGAATGTAACACCCCAAGCTTCTACGGTACGTTTCCCTTCGAATAATGCGATAGCGTGTGTTGTACGCAACCTCGAGTTCTAACACACACCACAACTAATTAAACTAGCCGTTGTAAATAGTAATACCTACTTTTTGAAATCATATATATTCTATATTTCAAAATGGACTTCATTTTTGGATTCGGAATATCAAAATTAGCCTAGGGTGAAATTTTGGTACATTTCGGATAACTTTCATATTTTGATGAATAGTGAAAATTTCTAAATTTTAATTAAAAACAACTTTTTTAATCAAATTAATTACTAGTGATAAATTATGAATTTGAGTGGTTTTAAAGTATATTTAGAATATATTTTTACCATTTAATATAATTTTGGTCATTGTACATAATTTTACAATTAAACCGAACATAAACAAGTGTCAATCTTTTGATAGTTATTATCTCTTAAAAACACGCTTTTTGTTTTAACAGCGGGAATTAATTTTAAATTAATTTCTGCCACTTCTGTGTTTTGAATTTAGGAAAATGGATTCCATATTTGGAATCAGGATGTTCAAATTGTGTAAATAGGTAACTTTTATTTTTAGACATTTTGAATAGTTACTGTGGTAAATATTTTATTTACCATGGTTAAAGGGTAAATCCGGTAAATAAGGGTTAAAAAAATAATATTATAATAATAAAAAATTACCCTAAAACGTGTCCTAACCTTATTGGTGGACACATACCCGACCATGGGCATCCTTTGGTCAATTTGGGGACCCCTTGGAGCCACTTGTATGTGGTAGGGACACTTTATATTAATAAAGTTAAAATAAAAATAAAAATGGCATAAGCTTACATCTTTTAGAAGAACAATTTTTACATAGGGTTATTCATGTTGGATTTTCGATTATAAATATTCATTAGAAAGATAAAACGATTTCCTACATAATGATATTTTATTTATAATTTTTAGACATTATATAATTTATTTTATTTATGACACAATGATGATGCAGTAATTACTAAAATAGTGAAAAATAAAAATAATTGATCTTATAAATACCCAAATAATTATAATATGAAACTTTTAATGAATTAAACTAATTTTCTATGATAATATGATATATTAGGATTGATTTAATTGACTTTGTTCGAAGTAATCAATCTGTTAGGAGTTTCACAAAAATCAACTAATGAATAGTGTCAAAATTGACATAAAAGAGTTCTTAAAACAAATATTATATTATTAATTGATATTAAATTCCTAAAAATCTAAGGTTCGGCCAAAAGACTTATATTATGATAGGTTAATCATTAATGGACCACTTGGGGGTCTCTTGGATGTATATAGTAAGTTTATTAACCATAATATATAAAATACAAAGAGACATTGTAAAAGTGAAACTAATTAACTTAGAGTTAATACTTAAAGATAAGGTTAATATAAGTACCCAAACCTGTCTAAATTCTATTGGATGAGTTTCTTTCGACCTATCCCCACATCATCATTTGAATAGTCAACTTTGGAGCCTTTAGAAACCGAATATGAATTTATTATAAATTAATATTTCTAGCTTTTCCAAAGGTGCCCCTCACCCCTCTTATAAAAGGGCACTCCTCCTTCTCATTTCTTCACACCTTCAAAGCCTTTTGGTTCGGCCAAACTCTGCCCAAATACTCTCCCAACATCCCTCAATACAACCTAGAGGCCTTAGTTTGATCAGAAAGCCAACCTAAGGAGCCCTTTTGATCAAATCAAAAGGAAGAACCCGAAGAAGAGGTAATGATTTCACCACCCTTTTCTCAGTTCATTTCTTCTTCCACTTCTTCTTCCTTTGTTCTTACCATTCTGAAATAATAACTCCAGTATCTCAAATATACTGTGATGTTATTATAAATATGGTACAATCATATTCAGTATTCTATCCACCCTTTGAATAACATGTCACCATACGTGCGTACGTACGGCTTACCGTCTCCACGTCGTGGTGTAATTGTTATTCAATATAATATTATTTGGATGGGTATAATAATGATGTGTAACTCATGTAAATAATAAATATAACATGTTAATGATTCTGTATATATGATATACCATCCATTTATATATTATTTTAATATCAAAAGAATGATATTGTCGCTCGTGCGTACGTACGGACTACCGTCTCCACGAACGCGATGAGATTCATTCTCCATCGTATCCATTCAAGTATAATTATCATTTGATGATTTAAAAATGATGTTTAAGGACTGTATATCATTCTGGATATGAATAAGATACAACAACCATGGCTTATGTAACAAAACATATAAAAGAAAATGAGTAAGTTAACTCCCGAAACGACGATAATTCTAAGATATTATTAACAAATCAATGTTAAAAGATCATATATGATATCATATTAATATATATGATTCTTGTATAATTTAATAACAACTATTTCACCATTATACAGGAGGTTAACCTACCCCAACCAAGGAAAATTACAAGGTAAGGGTTATTTCACAATCTCTTCATTATCCGAGGTTGTTTATATGTAATAATCTACTGGGATCTCTTTATCATCCACATCCATGTTTCTTAAAAATGTATTTCAAAACATTTTTACTATTTACAAGAATATGGGTTAAAGTCATTTATACCTTTTTTTGACTTTTTATAAGAGGTTTATAAAGGAATCTTTCCGTCGTTTTCAAAACAAGGTCCTTTTTAACCTTTTCGACAGAATTGAGGTAAGAATGTTTTTTTTAACTTATACGGAGGGTGCGGTTATTTTACGCCGTTATAAAATCTTCAAAGCTTTCCTTACAAGCTTATAAGAATATTTTCAAAGAAAATGTTTTATTTTATATGGATCTTAAATGATTTCAAAATAAAAGGAGATATTTCTTTAAAAAGAATTTTGATTTCATCTATGTCAACATCCTTTGATGGATTTTAAGATTATTTGAAGTTGATTTATTATGATACAAAACTTCTATATTGTATTGAAGGTTTTGTGATATGTTTGACTGTGGATGTGCTATTTTTATACCATTCATAGTTTATTGTGAAAGTATTGACATTTCGTATGCTAGTTTTAATACGAATGTTTATGTTATGTTTAAACCTTTTCATATGGGAATGCATTGGACTTAATAAGTGACGGGTGGAGCCCGCTATAGCTCCTCGATGCATCGGTAGGTCTCATGAGACAAACTAGTGTCTTGGCACAAGGCCTTGACAAAATCTTATTTGTAGTCTTGGCACGAGGCCTTGGCTATGTGGTTATGATAGTCTGGCATTATGCATTCCAACATTATGAAAGTGGTTATTGATTTTTGCATGTGATTATTCGATTAGTAGAATATCCATGTGAATAAGTAAATGGCATTATTTCATTTTACTTTTGCCATACCATGTTGAAGTTCAATTTTAAAAGGCTTTTGTTTTTAGTAATGCATTGCCTTAAATGTTTATTCTTATTTATGAAAGTTTCCGCTATATTGTTATCCTTACTGGGCATTTGAGCTCACCCCTTTTCTATGTTTTATTTTTTCCCCAGGATATGAAGAAGTAAATTATGAATGACCTGCAGGGATATTATGAGGGGATAGTAGTGTGGATTATGGAGACATTATGTTGTTGTAGTAGTTTTTCATTTTATGATGTAATGTAAAACTTATGAATATATCTAGTGTTTCCAAGGCTACTAAACCAATCGGTCTTTCGAGATTTGATCTTTCTTGTGATCATGCCAATGTTATGTAATTAATGCACCGACTCTGGGTAGCTGGGGTCGGGGCGTTACAGTATAAATGGGGTGAAAAGTACAATAACGTTGTTCACTATTCACCCATGTAAAAAAGTTAAAATGTTATAGATTTAGTGAAATAATGAGTTGCCAACAATTTTAATAGTCTAATTGAATAAGAGTTATTGAAAAGATTATTGAATTGAAGAATCACAGAGTTTTTTGTTATGAGGAAGCTAGAGGGTGGCAATCATACAACGATTCCATGAATATGAACTAGAAAAAGGTACTGGATAGAGTGCAGAGAAATGAGTTTTTATCAACAATAGAAATGTATTTTAGGGATATTTTTAGTAAGTCACATTGGAAAGAGTTTCAAGGTAGGGAGAAAGATCGCACTAGATGGGAATTATCTGATTGTGAAAATCACATGGAAATTTCCTGACGAACATGTGGTTGATGGTTTTACAATGTTTTAGATATTCTGTATTGTCCTAGATTTTAAGAATTTTTTTCAATTTAAGGAGTCAGTATAATAATTTTGATATAAAGATAATTGGAGTCTAATGAGACTTTGATCAATGTTTTATTCACTTAGTTATAATATTGAATTTACATTGAACATTAAGACTATCTGTGGAAAATATTTAGGTTATCACACAGGTCAACCCCTATATATGTTTTGATCATTGTTTACTTTTTTTTCATTGCATTATTTTTATATTTTTATAAAATATTAAGATGGATAAAACTTCAATATCTTAGAGGACATAATTTCTATGTATTTGAAATTTTAAAAACATACTTATGAATTATCACCCATTCCCACCAGTTCCAATGATCCAAAGGGAACTTTAATTGGCATCAGATCAGAGGATCCCATATTTAAACCTATAATTGAAAATATCAACATAGTGAATAATAGTGATATTCTTACATTTATTGAAATCATTATCATGATTATAAATGTGGAGTGATACTTTATATTCTATCTCTTGTTTTAGAAGTTATTGATGCACCTGTGATTGGGTTTCCATCCATTGAGAAAACTTCTCTATTTAATTTTACTGAAAAATAAAATATTCTTGATGATGTGATAGTTAGAAATATTATTATTTTTTATCTATCAATTTTTTTTTTCATTAAGATTCTGATTCTAAAAATAGGTAATGAAACTTGGGAAAACACAAAATTATCTATAAGGGAAACACAAAAGTAAAGGAGTAAATGATACAAATATGGCATAATGATTTTGAAGATATCATAATGGAAGATAATAAAATTATTGATGTACATAACTATAGTAAATGAACACATTTAAAACATCATTGAATTCATATATGTCTTTGAAGAATCTATAATAGTAATAAAATCATGAGAAAATTCCTTGATAGGTTTGATTTCAAAATTTATACTTTTGAAGATAAAGATGACTTATCTTTTGATGAATTACATAACTGACTTTATGTAAATGAGAGGAGTAAATCTTCATCATTCAAAAACCAGATCAAGGATGAAATTAATTTTGAATCCATAAGAAAGATTAAGTTACAAATTTTTTTACTATGATTTGGTGGAAACCATTGAATCCAAAGATAATGATGTTGTTTCCGAAGAAAATAGAATAATCATTTCTATTATCTCCCAAAATTATTAGAAAGGAAGATGAATGTTTAATGAAAATATACTAATTGAATTTTTCATGTGTAGAGTAACTGGGAATTTTAATATTAAATTTTCTAAGAAGAAGGATGAATAATACATAGATGATTATAAAAAAAATTCTTAGTGCACGAAGTGGAGAAATACTTCCAAATATAATGAGAAATCAACGAGAAGTATGATAAAGTTCATTAGAAAGGATAACATATTTTTTTGACGAAAAAATTTATAGATGAACCTTATGAAAACCCCTTCAAAAGGTGATAATCTGCAAAGTTAAAGAAATTTTATTGAACATTTTGAGAAGAAGGATAATTCCTCAAACAATGAAGAAGAAGCAGGTGAAAAATCTTAAAGAGTATATCAGCTGATATCCAAAATCGTTATATATCTTCATCAAAACATAAAAATAAATATTTTTTCATATTGTTGATTAATGAAATTGGGTTGTATAATTAATAAAGGAAATATTTTATTAAATATAAAGATAATTATATCATGGATATTATAAAATTTAAACTATGAGTTGCTGAACAAGAAATGAAAGTGGAGGATCTTATTAAGAATATTAATACTAATGGAGATGATGTTTTTAAAAATAAATATTGATTTATTGAGGCTGAAAGTAACTTAAAGAACATGACAAAAAATTTCAAAAACATCACACTAATAAAGGCTAAATAAACTCAATTGTTTTTTAGAAACTCATTTTTTGAATCTGCTGACATTTACAACAACAAAACTCAATGGTTCATTTGATTATACTATCCAGGAATATATTTGTATTTTTTTGGAAATATTGGTTTTAGAAATTATGTGAAAAATATATCACCTTTGAAAAATATTACAATAACCACCTATATAATGTTTCCCCATTATAAGAGGAAATAAAACTTAAAGATATTATAAAACATGAAAAACTTTCTATAGGTAAAGATCCTAATTGTATAAAAGACTATGATTTTATGGGGTTTGTTGGTTTGGTGAGATATATGAGAGAGAATATTTTAACTTATAGGGAAATATTTATATTCTTAGAAATATTCATGAATAAAGGGGGTGAAATATTAGAAGAAAATTGGGGAACATTCCTAATAACTAGGAAGAATGAAAGATAAAATCACAATACGATAGACTGATTCTAATGAATAATTAGTTTTTTCCTATATAGAATTTATAAAATATGTTAAAAAATGGACCACTTTACTGAATAATGGTTGAAAACTATTATGGGACATTTTTCCTATGATAGGAATGAAAATGAAGGTCTGAATACGATAATTGATGAAATATACTTTATTAAAACAAACATAGAAGCAACCAGAGGTAAAACAACAATGGATTATTTATAGTAGTTTTTCTCACATATTACAGGTGATATAGAGATCATGAATGATGTTTAAGATCATGATGGAGGATATTCTACATTAGGATATTATAGTTACATAAAAATGTGAGGAATAATAACTTTTGTGATTGAGGTTTAAAAACTAAATTAAAAATAATTCTTACATGTTGATGGGAGAAATTAAATACTAGAGAGCTTTATCTAACTCTATGATGATCGTAAAAAAGTTATATTAAGAAAATATTATTTTATATTTAGAATCATAAAAGATGGAAAATTGTTACTAAAGGATTAATAAATTTTGTAATTCCTTTTCTGTTTGGAGAACTTTGCTACAAATATTACTTAATAAATAAAGATGAAAATAGGTTAGTTAATTGAAGATCATAAAATAATGTATTGAAAATTATAGGATTATTTTATATGGAAAATTATTTCATAACCTTACCACATCTAATGAGGAAATATAATTTTTTTGAACAAAATTTAGGAAAGGAAATATGATTGGTAAAAGTCATATGAATGCCGAAATTCAATACAATAGACCTCTGGAGCTTATACACTCTATTATTTCTGGGCTGAAGAGATATGAATAAAAAATGGGATCTTTATATTATCACTTTTGTTTATGGGTTCATTTTTATGGCCAAAATTGTTTTTATGAAACATAATTTATAGGTTGAGAAAATGTTTAAATAGTGATATGAGTTTTTATACTAAATCTAAGAACTAAAAACATATAAAATACCCAAGAATTGATTATTAATCTTATCGAAACAAACATGAAAAGAGACATCAATACAGTACTCCAAACACCCCTCAACAAAATATAGTTGTTGAATGGAAAAATAAAATATTAGATTAAATTAGAAAATTTACGCTAACTGAATATAAACATTATAAATTTTTCTGGAGAGAATATGTCAGTACTGTTTTACATGTACATAAAAATATGTTTTGTGGATGTAATTCAAAATTAATTTTGAGAAAACTTATTTTAAAAAAATCTATCAATTAACTACTTCATGGTTTTTGTGAGTCCTTGGTTAAAAAAAATAAAAACCATGATCATGGAATGTTTGATGAAAATGTCAATTAATGATATTCAAGTTAAAATAATCCAATAGAATAATTTACAAATGTTTGAATAAATATGTAAAAAATTTGGTGGATATTTATTATGTTAAATATTTTGAAAATCCATCGCCATTAACAAAATCCATTGAAAATGTTACATATAAAATATTAATAATTTTTTAATATAATAATAATTGTGAGGATGGATGTGAGATAAAACACTTGAAAAGTAGTTTAGATCAATATGATGATAATTAATTTTTGATCGGTTGAAAATTTATCAAATTTTAAACCCTACCAAAACATGTGGAATCTACGTACACCATTGGAAATAAAAAATATACAGTTTGAAGAAGAAGGATGTTAGGGTAAGAATATCACACATCACTAATGTCAAAGTCTAAACCCAAATCCATTTTCATAGGAAGTTAAACATAAGTAATGGGTACACAGTATAAATGAAGAACTTTATCATATTGAGAAGAATTATGATTGATAAATTGTTCCACAACTACTAGGAAATAATGTTATCAAGACAATGTGGGTTTATAGAAACAAGATGAATGAACGTTGATAAATTTTAAGAAACAATGATTGAATTATCTTCAATGGCCACTCATAACTATATAACATATATTTTATAGAATCCTTTCCACCATTATGACATTAGAAACTATACGAAGGTTTATGGAAATTTCTAAAAATCATTGTTATATATTTCCTCATAGGGATGTGAATCAATATTTCCTAATTTGATAAATCAAGGATAAAGTTAACGTTGAGAAACTATGTGTGTTTTTACTTGGTAAAGGTAGAAACAAGGGTTTAACATTAAAGAAAACATTCTAAGGGTTGAAAAAATTCATAGGAACCTAATATTCAATACAATATAACTTAATTTAGAAGTTTTACATTTATAAAAGAAATTTATAAATTAATATCAATTTTATTTACGTGAGAATAGGTAATATTTTTGTCATTTTAATTTTTGATGATATATTTTTAGCAGGTGATAGGGAAAAAGTTTTTACAGTTTTTTCTAATGAAATGAAAAACTATGGAATGTAAATACTTTCAGAATTAAAATTATTTCTAGGATTACAAATGGAATACATGAAAGATATGTTTTTCATTCAAAAGAAGAATATACTAAGGAATTGTAATAATATTTTGTCTTGGAATATTTAAAATAATTTCGTAATCATATTTCACTTGTCATAACAAAAGTATATTTTAAACTGGAAAATGTATGAATAATAATTATTTCTAAAATTTGATTGGGTGATTTCTAGATATCACAACATCAAGGACTAACTTATTTTATGATTTTACTTCATCTGGAGATATTAGAGTGATATAAAGGAATAACATATACTGAGAGTAAAAAAAATACTGAAGTATGTAAAAATAACATATTTTATGGGCTATTATATAAAATAATATATGACATAAAATTTCTTAGATACTCTTATTTTGATCATGAATGATATTTCAATGATAGAAATTCAATATTAGGACAAACATTTCCCTATATAGAATTTCGTGATAATTTGAATAATAAGAAATAGTGTCCACTTAATTTGAGTTCCATAGAGGTATAATTAGTTTCTTCCACCCAAATATGTACACAAATTATTTTCATGAAATTTTATCTAGAAGGCTTGATAGTGAATTATTGCAAAACATTGAAGATGCTTTATGATAACCAAATTATCAATTATATTTACAAAAATAATTTTCAACTTTTGATATCATATCTCATTGATATTAAATATCACCTCATTAAAGATAAACTTATTGGTGTAGATTTTGTTCTTGTGTAAATTTCATCAAAATATTACATTTTTTATGTTTTTAGAAAAGCTATGACTATAGAATGATTTGTTGAGTTAAGGATCTAATGTCATATTCAACCACCACTAGCAACTTTATAACATTTTTAAGGATCCCCACATGATTTGTATTATACTAGGGGAGATAAATTATAACTCTTTGAAAAGGGGGAGTATGTAAAATTATTTCTATTATGAATATGAATATGTTATTTTAATAAAAGGGGTAGAAAAAAATAAAAATTGAGAAAAATATTTTTATAGAAGACAAATGTTAGGGGATATTATAATCACATTGAATTTTTTTTCACCATAGGATGAAATTACTCGAAAAACATAGCATTATTCAGTAATTTTCTCAAAAAAAGACATCTTTTAATAATTTTGGTAAATAGGTAGCAAAAAAATTTATTATAGTTGTTAAGAATGTTTCCTTAACATTGTTAAGAAACATTCATCCAATGTAAAAAAATTCTTGGCCATATATCAATTTTTTAGAAATCATGAAACATTTCATGATACAATGATTTGTAATAAGTATAATGGTATATCACGTTTTCTAGACACAAACCACTAGATGAAGACATTCAGATGCAAAGTTTTAGATGCAATCCTCCTAATGACCCTCAGTAGAAAGTGATCACCAGATGTAGTTAGCTTTAAATGTAAAAAAATATAGAGATGTAGTGCTATATGAATTCCGTGGTTAGAAATGTAAAACAAATTTTTTAATGTTTTACTTCATGAAATTATCTCTGCTATATTTTGTACAACTTCTATGAAGTGGAAATAAAGAGATGTCTATAAATGAGAAGTTAGAAATCATGTTTTTTCCTAACATAGAGGAGAGAAAATAAAATGGTGCAAGAATTTTAATTTTTATGAAGAAGAATAAAATAGTTGATGTTAATTTACATATCATGAAACTAAATATATAATATTTAACAGTATGTATGAAGTACAATGTTTTAAGTTATAAGGATAGTTTATTCATAAATGAATTTTTTTTTCCTGTGAATGAATACCCAATGGATGAACATCCATCCAAATGACATTTTAGAAAGAAAAAAATAGTCAATGTTTGATTTGAGGTAGAATTATCGGATGATATTATCAGATAGAGTCTACGAGTCAAAGAAGAATACACAAATAAAACTGGAAAAATGAATTTATAAAGATAATTTACATGAAAAATAATCCATCAGATTGAGATTTATAAGATTTATATCTTTTTAAATCCATTTTAATATTAATTATTCTATGATTTTTTTAATTATTTTTATTATATAGCTGAGATAAGGAATGAAATATAATATCCTTATCAATGATGTTAAAAAAGTTTGAAGATGGTTAGAATTGATTTAGATTTCATGTTGTTTCATGTATATTCCTGAATGTTTAAGAATATTTGATAATACTATAGTGAATTTTATTTGAGATGGAAAATGAAATTTGTGTCCCTCTTTTTCCATCTCAAGAGAGCCTATATTATGGGTGTGTAAAGTAAATTTTTACGTATCACTATTCACCCATGTAAAAGAGATGAAACAATGCATATTCAGATTGTGTTTTCAGTTTAGAGAAAAATTTAATGTGTGAATTAAAGATATATTCTATGAAGAGAAAACATATAGAGGTACCAGACAATCTATTAGGTTTATTATTTTTTTTAATATATAGAGCTGAAAATTTTAGGCATAATTTTAGTATGTCCCAATTGAAAAATTTTCACTGGATGGACGAAGAGTGCATCTGATAGACATTATTATAGGATGGAAATCAGAGAAGGATTTTAGAATGAACATGTAGGAGATGGTTTGAAAAAGTTCCAAATCTTTTCTGTTAGCATATTTTTGTAAAAAAAATTTAATAAAATAATGAGTGTTAGTATAATAATTTTATAGGGATATAAAATGAGTTTAATAGGAGTTAGATCAATGTTGTATTCACTAATCTCTAATAGTGAATTTCTATAGACCTACAAGAGTTATTTGGAAAGGATTTAGAACGTCACACTATGTTCAAACCATGAAATTTATTAAATCCTTCTTTAATTTCATAAAATTTTATTCTTTTTCTTTTATTATAAAATATTGATAAAGAAACAACTCTTAGAAGTTTTAGTGGTAATTATAGATAGTTTGAAATTATATGATGTTACCACAGATTCACCCCTCTTATCAGTGGTTCCAATTATACTATGGGAGCTTAAAATCTAATGAAACCAATATTTTATTCTTGATTTAAAAATAAATTTATATTTTTTTAATTTTGAAATATATTACAGATGGTAACTGTTAAAAGTTTCAAAATCTCATTCTTTAATATTTTTCAAAAATCTAGAATGTTATATCCATGAAATATTATTGTCAAAAAATAGATATAAAACATATTTATAACTCAATGTGAACAAAATTATATTTTGATCTGAAATTATTTATAATATGTATAACTAAAAATATATTCCCAAAAACCATAAGAGGAAATATTAATTACTTCATTAATAAACTTAATTATAAATTCCTTATTTATATGAATTCAGTATCATGTTTCTTTCACCAATAAATTTTAATTTAATTATATCATTATTTTTAATTCATTACTTAAACTCATATCAAACATAGTTAAACATAACCATATTTTCATGTTAATTAATGATTATATTAAATCTAGCTACAATAATCTATTGTTATCGATGTTTTAAATGAGATAATCTGTTTATAGAGAAATATTTTATCCTAATATATATTAAGAGTGTATAAAAAGGATAATTACATATGTTTCTCACCAAAATAAAATTCACAAGTCATAATTTTATGGATAACATGGATAATATAATTATTCATTAAAATAATTTCATTCCCAAATATTTTAAAAAATTGATAAATGATTATTGAATCTAATAAATATATACTCTATATTATTCATATTAATTAATTATAAGGAATTAGAATATACAGTAGGAAAATAATTCTAAGAATATATACTTTATTCTCTAAAAGAATATATTTAGTGAATTACCAATAGATGAATTTTCCTTCCTCTAATTGTTTTATACTAAAATATTTTTTTACCTTTTTTCTTTTTTTACTACCATTTGATTTCTATATTTTCTTATTTAAAGAATTTTTTTGTTTTACCTTGTTATTATTCTTCTATTATAAAACTATATTATCTTTACAGTTATAAGGAAACTAAATTATTATCCATTTCTATTAAAGGATCTTTCACTTTCCAAAATTTCATTCCCATGTTCTTTATTAACCATGTTCGCCTCTTCTTATTTTTAACTATTTGATTTAATTATTTTTTCTTATTATATTTAAAATTTATCTCAATGTAATTCAAAAACCATAATTTTTTCCTGAATTTAACCATTTGATAACATCTTATATTATTTATATTTTTCCTTTTTATTGTCCTAAAAAATATTATATTCATTTTATGGAATCATAGTTTCATTTTTCTCCAATTATATTGTTGATGATTCACCTTCCCAAAATAATCCTTCACTGGTAAACCTAACAACCAATTAATTTAAATATCTCCTTCTTCTTTATAAGTTTTTCTTTCAATTAAATTATTAAATATTTATATTTTTTGTATAAAATATCTAAATATCTATAAATAATTCTTTGGGGAGTGCTGTAAAGTCAAATTCAATATGAACATAAAATTTATGATTATTTTTTATTGAAGATATTATTATAGATAGTGATAAATGAATATTAATATCAACTAAAATTTTAAATAAGTTCTAATATTACCTTATAAATTATTCTCTAATATCATAAAAATTAAATTAAATAGAATAGTCAAAACCACCAAGAATGTTCAAATGCCAAAACAACTAATTAATCAAATGAAAAAAACCCAAAAATATATGAATTTATGTGCCTTTCATTGTATGGATAGAAAATGACATCCCATTTAAAAAATTGGAAAACCTCTACTATGATATTAAGGAAAAACATATCTAAACCTTGAAAATATAATTAATAGTGAAAATGATAAATTAAAATAGCCTCTTATAATTATAATAACTTTAAGTGATAAATATATTTGAGTTATGCCAATATTTATTTTAAATAATATATTTAGATATGTAGAATTTTAGGAACCAAGGTGATTCAATGGGGGATGGATATTTTGTTTATTTTTAATTGATGTAATTTTTAAAGGATTCCTATAATAAGGGAGAACACATAAAGTGGTAAACATATGTAGATTTTTCCAAATTTATATATATATAATTTTAGGGAAATTTCATGAGTTTTTAATAGAAGGTAAAAAACCATTTTATGAAAAAATGAGGTAATTACACCCTACTAGATATTGGGAAATATTTTATTTTATTGTATTCTAGTGTATATGGGTGATCCATGATCTTTTCAGAACTGTGCATGAGTCTGCAGTGCACTAGTCTGTGTGCTAAGCAATAGAAGGGAGAAATGTACTAATTAATCTCAGTGAATGATGTTCTAGGATTATCAAATTGAATGTTTACCCAATAGTTTGAGGTTATTCTTATAAATAATCATCTAATTTCTATTTTTTAGGTCAAGAAAATTCATAGAAGGATCAAATGTTATTCCATCGTATATGGATCATCAGCATGAATATGTCCTATATAAGATAGTTATGTAAATCAGTTGTGAAAAGCCATTGGGAGAAGGAGTAGTGTGATATCAAAATCATGAAATCTCATTGAAAATAACCTAGGTGAACTATCATTATCAAATTGGGTATAATTAAGGATTTTGTGATAACCGACTTGGGTGAAGACACCTTATCTGAGGGTTGGGTGAAAAGGGTTTCTATTAGAGGTTTGGGTGAATTGGTTGGGTGAAAGTCTCTTTGTAAAAGATATCAACTTGGGAACCATACAATAAAGATAATCAAGGGACCTAAGAGAAACCATTACTAGGTGAATTAGTTTACTATGTAAATAAATAATTAGGGGAACCCAATTACTAGGAGAAATATGACATTGGAAAATATGTGGAATTGTTTGAACTACCTTAATAGAATTTGACAAATTCATTAGTGAATCAATTTGAAATATTAATGATACATTTCTAAATTGAAAGTATTTAATATTTTTAAGTGACCCTCAATTAATTAAGGGGAGGATGATTTCATATGATGGAGTGAGTAAGGGTGAGTTGATAGAAGCGATTCTAAGAAGAAAGTGTGTAATCCATGAAATAATTATAAACACTTTGATATTGGAATACAGTAGCTATGCTATAAAATTATAATTAATAAAAATAATTAAATAATAATTGTTTCTAGTATGAATGATCTGTTTTCCACATAAACTCATTAGACTATCCCTTAATGGAGAACCAAGAAAAAATTGTTTCACTCTCTTTTACTTATGAGTTTTTTAGTTAATGTGAATTCCAAATAGATTTTTTTAAACAAGTTCATACAAACATGGGTATAAGTTACATTTAATTTTTTTATAAAAATTAGAAACCCTAATTATACCATCCCCTCTTATGGAATTTTGAGGTATAACAAGTGGTATCTGTTCTTAGATCAAAGACATTGAATGCGTCTTCAAGAATCCATTGAGATGGATAATTGAATATATGATAATGGAGATTCCAATATTTATTAAATAAACATCCAAATTTATAAGAACAAAAAGATATCTCATGTTTGATCACATGGCCTAGAAGTACATTATTTTACCTCAAATATAATATATGTTAATGATGTTACATGGAAGTCCATGACTGAAGCTAACAGAAAAATCCTTGACCCTAATGCCAAAGCTAAAAATGCTTTATTTTGAGCCTTATCAGGTAAGATCTATATGAAAGTAACGAGTTTTACTAGTGGAAAGGGAATACTGGAGAAATTTAGAAATATATATAAAGGTGACAGTAAGGTGAGGAATTCCAATATGATGGTCCACAATAATATATATGATTATTTAATAATTCTTCTTGATGATATTTCTAATGGATTCTTCAACAAAATAACTAAAATTATAGGATCAAATCGTGGAATTAGAGAATATAAAAATTATATTTATATTTATAAAAATATATTTTGATGTTTTCAACATCATTAAAATAAAATTATGATATCTTTGGAAGAGAGGGATGTTTATAAGATATCTTTAGATGATTTGTTAATATGTTTAGTGTCTTAATAAATGAAAGTGAAGCTAAATGAGTCATCAAGTCATGAAAGTATAAATATAACTTTTGGAGCCATATATAATCTTGATATCTCTGAATGATGCAATTATAACAACCCCAAATCCAGTAAACCAAATATTATGTATTCTTTATTACATTGGCACATGATATGATATGTCTATTCATGGAGGATTGATGAATTTATAAGTCTCAAAAAACTAAATGCATACATGATTCCCATATTATAATATAAATATAAAAAGGTATTATAATAAACAATTTAACCCTATAAGTCATTAAAATAATAATTCTTTATCTCTCATGGAAGGAAAATGAAATAAATGGTGATGCCTGCTAATTAGTAAGGATTATATACAAGTTATTCTAACATGTTTAAATATGTTATAATTAATATGGATGATTGGATAACCAGGACACATTCCATTTAGTTAACTACTTGAACTCAACATACAATCATGGATAATATCAATATATAAATCACATGAATAATGTAAATTGATTTCACATTATTGAAAATGAATAATTACTGATATTCATGATCATACCATCAAGGATTCAATGAAGATATCATGAATAATACCTTCAAGACCCTGAGAAAGACAATCTTAATAAATGGGTCTATGTATACCAGTAACTCGAATAATATGGAAGGTATACGCTCTTGTCTCATGAGACTTATCGATGCTTGAATATGATATCTATAACAAAGTCCCACCTATCATATACACATCCAATTCATTCCCCCAATATTTCATGATCAATACAATTCATTCTAAAAATATCTTATAAACCAACAATTATTATTATTGAATCAAGAATATGGAATATTTCCCTATTTAAATAAATAAATTTATTAATAAGATTCTTTTAATAGATACCTTAAATATAAATGGTATATAGTTAGGAGAATTTCAATGGAGTATAAATACATGAAATATAAAATATGAAAAAATTGGATAAAATAATGTTCAATAAAATGATCTCGAGTCATGAGGAATGTGATCACGAGAAAGTTAAGGACCCCAAAACAATAATTTTGTAAATGATCAAAAAAGACCATAAATTCATCAAAAATTATTATGTTTTAGTTATAAAATTATTTTATAAACTACAAAATGATATAGAATAATGACATTAAAAATAACTTCCTTGTAATGTTGTTTATGAATGAAGATATTAGTCACTTTCAATATTCATTTAATTATTTTAAAGAAATAGTAGCATTTTAATTTCAATTAAACATTCATAGAAAATGATTTTAATTTAAGACCCATATATAATTTTTATGTAATATAAATATATAATAATTATCATCGATTTTGGAAAATTAATTCTCATCATATATGTTAGAAAAATATTCCCTTCCCACAGTTTAAAAGTGTGTGAAAAATAACATTTTCAAATTTTTAAAGGATCATTATCAATCCATTGTGAATAGAGAAAACTAGTTTTTATTAATAATTTAAAGAATCATTTATTTTCATTTAATAACATTCTTGAAAAAAAATTAATAACATAGATATAGAGGAAAAATATTCCAGAATGAAAATAATATGTATGGTCAGTATCTATTAAAAGTAACTTAATTATAGATTCTTGATCAAAAAGCGATTAAATGGAATATATAAAACACAAAAATAAATAGTTGAGAAGAAAATATACGGGTTTTAAGATATTATGATCATGTTATTTTGAGAAGGTAAATCTAAATATAAATGATCCTGAAATAAAATAAGATTGTGATAGAAATCCCTTACATTGGGTATATTCTTTGTCTTAATTATTTGATCCACCTATATAATGATTTTATAAATTTTTATCAATATTACACAAATTTTATTCATACCTATCATACAATAAATGATTAATATATAATATCTTATCACCCATTAATTAATAATTCTTTATTAACCCTATATTTTCACATGTTAACTATTCCATATTTCATGGTTGTTTCTGTTTGTCAGTCCCTATTCTTAAACAACATTCTTGGATTCAAAATTTATAGAATCCTAGTCATTATTTAATCCTAATATTTATTTATTATATACATTTTTATAGTATTCCATGAAATTCAAGAAGAAAAAAAATAAAAACATAATTCATGGAGATAGTAGTATGTATGTGTATATTAATGTTGTTTTCATTTTGAAATGAAATGTAGAAAAGAAGTCTATAAACCATTTTAAAATTACCAAATAATATTTTTATCATATTTATTATATATAATCCTCAAATACCTCAAAACATGCTCCCACACGAGGTATTCATGTAAAATAAACCACATCACTATGTAGAAAAGGTTTTATGTTAGTATGCATGAGAAGCACTTTCATTTTCCATTGGTTTTAAGAGTTAGAAGGTGATTATTTCATATCATCATATAATAATAGTTATATAATATATATAAAATAAATATTAATAACATTAATCATAACAACCAAACTTGAAAAGTGTTGATAAAACATGAAATATATCACATTATAGAGGCGGTAGTTTGTATGTACGCATGGGAAATAATTTCATTTCACATTTGATATAAATATGGTGGATAAATAATTATTCCTAATGATGGAAATATATAATTATACTTATTTTACTAAATTAATTATTTTAGTATTGGTACGATATATTTTATAGTGGTATAAGATGATAAAAACATGGAAAGTGTTGGTTAGGTTAATTACATATTTCTTGAAATACCACCTTTGGATTACAAATAAATCCTTCTTAAAATATAAAAAGGAGAATAAAAGTAGCACAAATACATGGGGGAAGAATCTAAAAAGGTATTTTTATTAGTCTTTGTTATGATATGTGGCTCAAACAGTACGAAGAATAATAGATAGGGGTTCTTTTCTATAAGTGGGGTTGGTGGTAATATTATAAATACCTGAAATATTTTTATATATTATATGACTTAGCCTAAGTGGATTTAAATTTTAAAAATTATGAACATTAGAGTTATATGTCTGATATATGATCTACCAGTAGAAGTTATTCATGTTTTTTTATCATATTACCCTTATCATTTTTAGTGTAACCCACTTCTAACATATTTCAACAACTGCCAAGTTAATTAAATTTTATATTGGTTACTATTCATTATAATTAAAAATTAAACTAAACTATTTTTGCTTTTTAGGAAACAATGATTTAAAATTTTGAAACAATTTAATCAAATTCAACTTCTATATTTGGCCTAAATTAATTTAAAAATATACCCATAAAATACAATGAAGATAATTTTAATGAAAATGATTATTTCAAGAATATGATTAATTTACTTTTCTCATATTAAGAACCATTTGATGAATTCCAATTTGTGTCATTGTTTTATTAAAATATAAAATTCGTTAAAATTATTCGTCAATAGAAACAATTTTAATTTAGAAATACATTGTTCACCTAAAAATAGTTTTAAGAAAGAAACTCTTTTTTATATGTTCAAAATATCATATCATTATTCTTAAAAAATTAATAATAAATGTTTGGTGAATTATTTAGGATATAAAAAATTATTATAAATAAAAGGAAACTATTTGAATACTACATTTTCAATTATTCTAAAAAAAAAAATTTAAAGGAAAATTTCAAATATTTATTCTAGTCTTATTTCAACATAGTAGGTTCAAAAGAGTTATTTTTCCTGTAAAATTATAAATTTTATGGTATGAAACATTAAAATGTTAATTTTAATTTTGTTTAATTATAATTAATTTTTTTACTATAATTTAATCTCGAGTGTCACATTCTTCCATCCTTAAAATAGTTCATCTTTGAAATTTTCATGGATATAAATTCCTGAACAAATATTTGTTGTTATTTATCATTGCTTCCTTAGGTTACACTATCACTGATTTTATCTTTTGGTTTATCCAAAGTAAATTCACCAATCGAGTCATCCAATTATGAAATGCATGTTCCCTAGTGTTATATTTTTGATAGGATCTTCACAATAAGATATATCATGTTCCAATTCTATTTTCCTTGATGAGAGGAAAAGAATTATCTCTAGAATTCATATCCTAAATAATGAGATATAAAACACACAATGGAATTTATAGAAGATATATGGAATTTAAAAATTCTAATCCTTTGATCCAATTCATTCATGAATTTAAAAAGGTATGATGTAAATGGGAGTTGATTTCCATTTATTACTAAGCCTTATAAAAAATTTCCATGGTGATACCTTCATGAATATGTGATCTCCCACTTGAAATTATAAATAATTATCTAATAATTTACATACCAATTTTTTATACATAGTGGTATAATGATATGATTATGAATAGTCTTCACTTTCACCATTGTCTCATATACAAGATTTAGGAATACTAGTTTTCTTTTACCAACATCATCAAAAAAATATTGAGGGAAACACCTCTTTCCTTGTAATGCTTCATATGGGTCCATTTGAATTCTTGAATGAATGATATTATAATATATGAATCCCATCAAATCTAAATACTTATTCCACATTCCATTCATTTCTAGTGATCATAACCACACTATATCTTCTAAGGTATTGATTGACTTTAAAAATTTCCAACCGGTTTTAGGATGATCCGTGTTTCTCAAATGTAACTTAATATCATGATCCTTCTGAAAAATCTACCAAAATCTATTTGTAAATCTTGGATTAATAAAAAAATTAATTAATTTTATCATGAAACCTCAAGACATCATTAATACATAGCCTCATGTGGTGATAAATATGTAGATATTCCCTTCTAAAATAGAAATGTGTGGACTTTGTAAGGGAATTAATAATAACCCATTTGGAATCATTCCTTATTTGAGTATTTGACCATATATTGTAACATTATATAGTAATATCAATAGATTTATACACAAGAATATGTAGAGTTTGAAATAATCTTTTTAGATATTGTATCTGATCCTTAACTTATTTAAAAAACTCATAATCTTGATATATTCTCTATAATTTCCCATTCCATATAACCCCACAAAAAATATCCCTAAAAATACAAATAAATTTTTGTGATATCAGGATGTATAGAGAAATTTGATATATTGATGTTATTAATATTTTCATGACTTATTATATACCCACTTTACTGGTTTTATATGAAATGTGCATAATTTGTGTGAAATATTAATGTTTTAATACTAAGTATAATTTTTGAGCTTTTTTTAGAAGTAGTACAATTGAGTTAGTTTACTATTTTATTTATAACTTCACCTTATTGATTCAAATTGTTTGGTTTATGTTTTTTAGTTTTCCTTATTCAATTTTTCACATATCATTAGAAGGAAGCAGGGGCCAATTCTTCCATTTGAAGGCTCATATGGGCCACACAAGATGACCCAAAGAATTTGTGAAGAAACTAGACCAGCCATGATGATTGAGTTACTGGTATCACTCCTGAAGATCATATTTTGTGACACTCCACCATGTGTTCATGATTATCCAAAAGAATCATGGATAAAAATTTCATGGCCCAAATCCATGAACAAGGGGCCCAACTAATGCCTTGAAGTCCAGCCCACCATTCTGGTTGGGAATTAAAATCCGGAAACTATTCATGAAATATCTCATGATGTAATCATCACATCAAGCTAATATTTCTCAGTTTGAAAGAGGAAATATAGTAGGCCGACGTTTTTGAATAAATCATTCGGATTTGAAGGAATCTTCCTCTTCAAAAACCATTTCACATTTTGGACTTCAAAAAGCGTGGATTGAAATGGACAGATTAAAATTGTTTAATCAACCAGACATAACTTTGGTTAAATAAGTCCAAATGACTCCTTATTTTGATATATGTCGTCCCACATTATTATCTACAACTTTGAAGAAGGGTAGTTCTCTAGATTCGGCTGTCTGGATTTCCAAATTGTCGAGCCAAGTGGAGGGACATATAGGGAATGAAAACAATCCACTTCCTTGGGCTATAAATGCATCCCCCTCCTCTCCTTCAAAGGGGTTGGCATTTCAGAAGAGAGGAGCATAAATTGGTACGACCAAAGACTTTCTAATGTCTTGGAAGGACCTTCCAAACTCAATGTTTTACTTGAGAAAACTTTCCTCCTCTCTTTGTTTCCTTTCACTTTTGTATTGTTCTTCATTTGTAATCTTGTAAGTTTGTGTTTTGTAATTCCGTTTTAATGAAAGTTTCTTCTTAAATATATCTTATTCTAATCCACCTTATGTATTTTAATATTAATGTTCTTAAAATAGTTTAAATACTGTTGAATCCCCTTCCCTTCTTTTGCTTCCTCATTCAATCGAAATTCCATTTTTTTAATTCTCATCATTGTTCGTGTGTGTGTGTTTGACGCACCACTCTTTTCTTATACCTTTATTTTTCCTCTATTATTAATTTATCATCATAATAATTATAACCAGATTATTAAACACCCAAATGGATGAGTAAATCTCTCATTGGTGTGAGTCAAAATTTAAGGATGTTAAGTGATTGAGAGTATTTGCTCGATGAGTATTCGTTAGTTTAACATTGTGTATATTGATCTTATCATGTCATGGATTAATGACATATTTTATTTAGCATGTGGTTTCCATGGATTATTGGAACCATAAATACACTACCATAAACATGTAATGGTAATGATTAGTACCCTAAGTTAAGTTAAGGCTTGGATTAAATCCCTAACACTTAGGAATTGCAATCAACATTATCTTCTAAGTGGGTGTTAATTTAAATGAAATATAAAGCAAAGGTCAAAGATATCACAATATTAAATCCCTAATAATGAACTCACCCCAATATTTATCAATTTATTAAATCAAACATCAGCCATAAATTATTTTATATGCTCTGCAAAAAAAACCCCCAATCAAAAAAAAAACAATCAACTAAAAACAATCGACTATAAAAAAAATGTATCATCGCCGAGGATTCGACCAGAGCACTACTATACACATTAGTAGAGCAGCAGATCTTTGACTGGTCGATAGGTGATAGTCGGTCATGCATTTCAAATGGCGCCATTTCTAGGGACGGTGCTTTAAATAGTCATTAGTTTTCAGTTATTGTAAAAAAAAACAAAAACAAAAACTAAAAAAAATTGAAAAAATACACAAAGAAAAACCCGTCTTCTCATAAAAATCCTAAAATGAAAAAAATACAAAGAAATAAATGTCTTCCTTTTCCTTCCAACATCTTTCTTAATGCCCCGTTGCCTCCCAAATAATCTCTCGGATTTTTTTGAACCTGAAATTGAGAGAACACTTCGCCAACCTAGGAGAAACATAAGAGATAATCAACTCATTCAAGAACCAGTACTTGTCCAACCAATTGAATTAGATATGGCCAATCCCAGGGATCAGACACTTAAAGAACTTGCTTCCCCTGATATGAATTACCAAAATCTTGGTATTCAATATCCAAACATAGAGGCTGACTTTTAACTCAAATTGAGTTTGATTCATCTTCTCCATCATTTCCACGGGCTAGCCGGTGAGGATCCACATCTCTACCTTAAAGAGTTCCAAGTAGTGTGCTCTACCATGAAGTCTCAAGGGGTTTCTGAGGAACAAATAAAACTCTGAGCATTCCCTTTATCCCTATCTAACACTACCAAGTCATGGCTTTACTACCTCCCTCCTGGTTCCATAACCACATGGAATGACATGAAGTGACTTTTCTTAGAAAAATTCTTTCCTACTTCTTGTACTGCTTCTATCCGAAAGGAAATAAGTGGTATCCGTCAGTTCCCAAGTGAATCACTCCATGAATACTGGGAGAGGTTCAAAAACCTTGTTGCAACCTACCCACACCACCAAATCCCTGATCAACTCTTGATCCAATACTTCTATGAGGGGTTATTGGAAATAGAGAGAACCCTCATTGATGCTGCAAGTGGTAGTGATCTTGTTGATAAAACTCCTACAGCTGCAAGAGATCTCATAAGTAACATGGCTACAAGAACACAAAAATTCCATACTCGAGCACATGATCAAGTCAAACAAGCCCAAGATAATCAATTAATTGATCCGAAATAGATGACCGAGTGGATGAGTGAACTTACAGGTCTTGTGCGGCAACTAGTTGTGGCTAACAAATCCCCAACCTCTTCTTCTCCACAATTAATGTTTCTTGGACCTATAAATAATTGTGGAATCTACAACTCTCCATCTCATCCAACTGACACATGTGCACAACTTCAAGAGGATCAATCTAATTCATCTGGACCAATGGATCTCAAAGATGTATATGATCAGCGGAACACCAACCCTCAACTATCAGGTAAGTTTGTTAGAAACTTCAACCAACCTCACTCTGAGCTCTTATCTTCTTCTTATAACCAAGGCCTTAGGTATGGTAATCCCATATCTCATCCCCCTCAATTCCCTCCTCAAAATCCAAACCAGTTTCAATATGTTCAAGGTGTTGGTAACTTCCAACAACCTTATCCTTTTGTTCCTCAACCTCAAAAGAACAATCCTCCTCCTGGATTACATTATCCTAGTGAGTCTTCCCAATTCTGAAACCAATAAAATCGCTTTTCCAAGAACCAAAATCAAGGTAATCCTAGTTTGGGGCAAGACTCTTCTTCCAAGAAACCCTGGGAAAGTGCTGTTGAAGATATTTCCTCCTTCACCCATTCTAGTCTCAAGAACATTGAAACCCAAATTGGTCAACTTGCATGTCACCTTAGTCAGCAGAAACCATCCAATTCTTCCCAACTCCCAGCTTAACCATTACCCAACACCAAGGGTAAGGTAAGTGAAATTGCACGTAGATCATGAAAGAAAATTTCTATACCTCAAGATAAGTCATATAAACCACCTTTAAATGTTGAACTAGAAAATGAAAAGAAAAAGGAACCTGAAAAGGAACCTGAATCCATTCCCTCACCTCCTTCTATTCCACATAGGAAACCAATTCTTTTTCCTCAAGCCGTTTCTAAGCCAAAGAAGTCATTTGAACCTGATCCTGAAATTATTGACATGTTTAGACGTATTGAAGTCAACATTCCTCTCTTAGATTCCATCAAAATAAATTCCTAAGTATACCAAGTTTCATAAGGAATTGTGCACCCACAAGAGTCAACTTAGGACCTTTGAAAATGCTTCCACCTAGCAGTCTATTCCCATTAAGTGCAAAGATCAAGGGACCTTTACGGTTCCATGCCAAATTGGAAGTTCTAACTTCGATGATGCACTCATAGACTTAAGAGCCTCAATTAATGTCATTCCCAAATCCATCTTATACAACCTTGGTCTACGTCCCTTCATCCAATGGGTGTTGTCATTCAGTTAGCCAATTGGAGAACTGTTAGTCCTGAGGGTATAATTGAGGATGCCCTTGTTCATGTTAATGATCTAATCTTCCCAGCTGATTTCGATGTCCTTGACATGGAAAGTGAGATGAACACTTCTAGATATACCTTAATTCTTGGAAGACCATTCCTAATGATAGCGAGAACCAAGATTGATATCCATTCAGGCATCTTATCCAGGGAATTCGGTGACCAACTGTTCAAGTTCAACATTTTCCAAGCCATGCGATACCCATACGAGGATCACTCTGAATTCTCAATCCATGCTTCTGAGGACACTTCAAAGAGTCAAATGAACCCCATTCCATCATTTTCATCTTGTTATGATGATAAAAGATCTTTTGAAATCTACAATGTGATTAACCAAGTCATAAATGGTGAAGTTGATGTGGAACTTTCATTCATAGACTCTATCAATCTAGATGATATTCAAAAATCTTATGAATCCCACATCAACTCTGATATCTACTGCTCCACCTTGGATAGTATTAAGGACAATTAATCTGAAGCAACTCATGTCCCTTCATCCATTCCTGAGATGTCTAACCCACAAATGAGATATGATACTGATCTAAAACCTCTTCCTGAACACCTAAAATATGAATTCCTTTTCCATGATCACTCTTATCTTGTCATTATCTATTCTTCACTTACCAAAAATGAGGAGCCCAAACTTGTTCAAGTGTTAGAGGAAAACAAAAAGGCCTTAGGGTGGACCCTAGATGACATACCAGGAATCAACCCTGATCTTTGCATGCATCACATCCATCTTGAGGAATCATCCAAACCAATTAGACAACCACAAAGAAGACTCAATCCACTCATACTTGAGGTAGTTAGGTAAGAGATTACCAAGATTCTTCAAGCTGGTATTATCTATCCAATTTCTAATAGTGAATGGGTTATTCCAATTCAAGTTTTACCTAATAAGGGTGGGATAACTGTTTTCATAAATGAACATGGGGAGTTAGTCACAACTTGAGTGAAGAACAAATGGCGTGTGTGCATTGACTATAGGAAATTTAATGTTGAAACAAAAAAGATCACTACCCTCTTCCATTCCTTGATCAAATGCTGGAATGATTAGCTGGAAAGTCACACTATTGCTTTCTTGATGGATACACCGACTACTTCCAAATCCCAATTGCACCTCAGGACCAAGAAAAGACTACTTTAACATGCCCATTTGGAACATATGCATATAGAAGAATGCCTTTTGGACTTTGCAATTCTCCTGCAACATTCCATAGGTGTATGATGAGTATCTTTTCCGAATTCATTGAACAATTCATGGAAGTATTCAGGGATGAATTCATTATTTAAGGTGAGTCATTTGAATCTTGTTTGAATTCACTCTCTCTAGTCCTTAAAAAGTGTGTCAAGTGTAACCTTGTGTTAAATTTTGAAAAATGTAACTTCATGGTTTCAAATGGAATTTTTCTAGGGCACATAATTTCAAAAGATGGGATTGAAGTTGATCCTACCAAAATTGAAGTGATCCAATCACTTCCTCAACCCACTTCTGTTTGAGACATCCATTCATTTCTCGGTCATGCCAGTTTTTATCGGAGATTCATCCATAACTTCAGTAGGATTTCCCTCCCACTCACTCTGTTCACAAAAATGATGCCACTTTCCATTTCGATGAGGTTTGAAAGAGAGCCTTTGTTGAACTCAAAACTGCTCTAACATCCGCCCCAATAATCCAACCCCCAGATTGGTCCTTACCATTTGAGTTGATGTGTGATTCTTTTGATAGAGACGTTGGGGATGTTCTTGGTCAAAGAAGAGAAAATATTACTCATGTCATCTATTATACCTCAAAAACATTAGATGAAACTCAATCTCACTACACTGTCACTTAAAAGGAAATTTTAGGAGTGGTTTTTTCCTTAGATAAATTCCAGCCCTATCTCTTAGGTGTCAAAATCATAATCTTCACAAACCATTCTGCTATAAAGTTCTTACTAAAGAAAAGTGATTCCAAACTGCGGATAATAATATGTATCCTAATGCTCCAAGATTTTGAACTTGAAATAAAAGATAGACCAGGAAAATAAAACCCTGTGGCTGATCACTTGAGTAGAATTTCTAATTCTTCTCATTTTGAAATAATCGATCCTAAATTCCCAACTGAGCAATTTTCATCTCTCACTCCAAAAATACCATGGTATTCCCCAATTTTAAATTATTGGTTTCGGGTGTTTTTCCTGAAATTTTATCAAAAGAACAAAAAATGAATTTGAAAAGTGATTCAAAATACTTTTTTTGGGATGAAAATAAACTTTGGAAAACTGGGGCTGACATGGTAATAAGAAGATGTGTCGATTAAAATGAAAATTCTTCCATCTTAGAATTCTTTCACTCAATGCCTGGTGGTGGCCACTTTGGACCAAAAAGGACCTCTCGAAAGGTTCTAGACTCTGGAATCTTCTGGCCTTCACTCTTCAAGGACTCACATGAGTTCTGTTAATCATGTCCCACTTGACAAAAGTTTGGAACAATTTCAAAGAGAAATGAAATTCCCCAAAAACCATTAATTTTTTGTGAGATCTTCGATGTTTGGGGAATCAATTTAATGGGACCATTTCCCTCTTCCAATGGATTCTCATACATACTTATTACGGTTGATTATGTTTCTAGGTGGGTTGAGGCCAAACCCACTAGAAAGGATGATTCACATACTATTAGTGAGTTCCAAAAGACACACATCTTCCACCGATTTGGCACACCATGTTCCTTGATAAGTGACTTAGGAACCCATTTCTGTAATAGAACCATGGAATTTATTTTGAAAAATAATGGGGTTGTATATAAAACTTCAACTGCAAATCACCCCAAACATATGGAATGGTTGAACATTCTAATAGAGAAGTGAAAAGAGTTCTTTAGATAATTGTAACCCCCCTAGAAATGACTAGCCAAAAAGACTTGGTGAAACACTTTGGGATTATCAAACTGCCTATAAAACACCCATTGGGATGTCTCCTTTTAGGCTAGTCTTTGGTAAAGCATATCATATACCAGTTGAAATCCAATATAAGTCTTTTTGGGCTGTGAAAACCTGTAATTTTGATTATGAAAAATCTGGTGAAGAAAGATTGTTACAATTGGATAAACTGAAGGAGATTTGACTTGATTATTACGAGAATTCTAATCTCTACAAAGAAAAATCCAAGGCACTCCATGATAAACACATCCTAAGAAAGGAATTTCCTGAAGGTGAAAATATAATTCTCTTCAATTATCAATTTTGGCTTCACCCAGGTAAGCTTAATTCTCATTGGGAAGGTCATTTTGTTATTACTAATGTTTACCTGTTTGGTATAGTGAAAGTCCAAGACCCCACTTCCAAAAGGAAATTCACGGTTAATGGAAATCAGTTAAATCATCACCATGAGAGGACGCACAATCCTAGATCAACATCGACTTCCAATGGATCCCTAACTTCTCTAGTAGACCTACCACTAGATAGAGATAGCGACCCACCAAATCCAAAACAGGGGTCACCTATTTCCCTTTAACTCTCTCTATATCTTTATCTCTCTCACTCTTTCTTCTTCTTACTCTCTATTTCATTTTTTACCACTTTCTTTATGAAACCCTTTATTTTTCACTTTCTCTTTTGTGTGGGTGTATCTTTATTACAAACTAAAAAAAACCTAAAAAAAGCATCATAACAAAAAAAAATATACAAAAAAAATCAAGAGTCATGATTACTCACCTTCAATTTTCAAATTTTGTCCAACCATTTTGGGGAGTTAACAGACAAGTTTTCATCTCAAAATTATTGTATTTTTATCATGACTTTGGATAATTAGTTTTGTGTCAAAATCAACAAATTTTAAATGGTCAATTTTTGATTTGGAAAATGCTTTTCCCAAACCATACAGAACAACATTTTATTTCATGCCAAGGCCACCTATGTCCATCTTTTCAAAATGTGTGTTTTCATCCCCATTTGTGAGTCTTGAGTTTGTGGACCTTCAAGATGAATTTCCGACTTTAGTGTGCATAAAAATGATAGAGGAATTTTCTTAACCATATGAGAATCACAATATCCAAATAGCCTCCCATTTCCCTTAAATTAATCCTCCTTTTGAAATCTACTTCAATCCTATGAAAACCTTTTCTTTGATAGCCACATTACAATCCCAATACCTTTCCCCACCCAATATCAACATGTATTTTTCATTGATTTTTTTTGGAATTTAAGTGTGCGGAGAATAGATTTCATTATGGGTACCCTTTGTTGATTTCACCATGTTATCATATGCTTGATGGCAAGCATCCATTTTAGTTTGGGGGAGAGGCTTTTATTCAGTGTGTTTTGGGTAATGTAATGTACTTTTATTTATGTAATTTTGTAAATTTTGTTGACAAGTGTTCAAAAAAAAAATAAAAAAAATAAAAAAAAGAACAAAACAAAATTGGGTTGTTTTTTGGGTAGGTCAAAAATCACTCTTCCTCAACCTTTGATCTTTTTATAACTATTACAATTAGTTTCATGAGGAGATCAATCATGGGTTGGGATATGAGTGTGATATGTTTTCCAAGCTCAACTTTAGAAAAAAAAGAAAAAAAGAAAAAAAAAAAGAACACTTTCATTATATTCTTATGTCATTAGAAGAAGTTTTGTGGTTTGTAAATATTTCATCTTCTCATCCCCTTCAAATTTTCGTACTCTATTGTGTCTTTATTCACAAAATCATTCCCTTGTAAATATGTGTTTTCATTTCCTTCAATGTTTTATTTCAAAAAAAAATGTGCATTTCTTTTTCTATGTTGGTGTATTACCCCTCTTCTTCTCCCTCTTGGACATTATATTCCTACCATCCCATAGCCACAGAAAAACCCCTTAAAAAGACCTCTTGATTATTTCGGGTCAATAAAAGGGAGCAAATGATGACCTCAGGAATGCTCGGTGATTGGGAAATTTCCTTGCTTGTTCTTCCCTATTTCATTGTTTGGATCTTTGGGTTCTGTTTTTTTGTTCCAGGGTCTGATAATTTCATTTGATAATTCTCCTCTGCTCTTTTGGCCTTGCCCTTTGTGCACGCCCCCACATTGGGATGGTTCCAAGGATTCTTTGAAAAATTGGGATGGTGTTGGAAAATCTGATGATGGTGTTTCTGATCATGGAGGATCTTGAGTTTTTTTCTCACTAAGCCGCAAAGTGGTGGCATCACATGTTTTTATGGAATTTTTTTGGACGGGTCTGGTCCTAAACAAGGTTCTTTGACCACCCTGTTAATGGTTCCTTATGAAGGTATGCTGGTTATCACTTGGCCTCAAAGTGATTTGTATGGTGGGTTCTCTCTTAACCAAAAAGTGTTTCAAAAATAAAAAAAAATGAATTTTCAGTCAGTAAATATGTTTTTTCATTTCCTTCCATGTTTTATTTCAAAAAAAAGTGCATTTCTTTTTCTATGTTGGTGTTTTACCCCTCTTCTTCTCTCTCATGGACATTATATTCCTACCATCCCATAGCCACAGAAAAACCCCTTAAAAATAACTCTTGATTCTTGTGCACTTTGGATAGGGATTGGATGTTGAGAGCTCTTTCAAACTCTAAGATTTTCACTTTTGGTTGGTGAAAGAGTGAACCTCCACAAATGAATTTTATCATCTTGAGAGGTGTGAGTTCTGAGTGTCCACATTTTCCATTTCTAAATTTGAGAATGAAAAAATGAATTAGTTTTGGAAATTTTTTTCTGTAACAACTTGTGGTGGAATTCAAAACGGATGATTGAAATAGTCTAAACCTCCCCTGATTGGAGAAAACAAAATTTTAATATTTGTTAGTGAGTGAAAATGATTTTGTTATGTTTTTATATTTTTTTCACATGAGGACATGCACAAGACTAAGTGTGGGGGGTGTTGATGTTATTAATATTTTCATGACTTATTATATACCCACTTTACTGATTTTATATGAAATGTGAATAATTTATGTTAAATATTAATGTTTTAATACTAAGTATAATTTTTGAGCATTTTTTAGAAGTAGTCCAATTGAGTCAGTTTACTATTTTATGTATACCTCTCACCTTAATAATTCATCTTGTGTGGTTCTTGTTTTTTTGGATTCATTATTCCAATTTTAACATATCATTAGAAGGAATCATGGGCCAATTCTTCCATTTGAAGGCTCATATGGACCACACAAGACGACCCAAAGAATTTGTGAAGAAACTGGACCAGCCATGATTATTGAGTTACTGGTATCACTCCCAAAGCCCATATTTTGTGAAACTCCACCATGTGTTCTTGATTATCCATAATAATCATGGATAAAAATTTCAGGGCCAAAATCCAAGAACAATGGGCCCAAATAATTCCTTGAAGTCCAGCCCACCATTATGGATGGGAATTAAAATCCGGACATGATTCATGACATATATCATGATGTAATCATCAAATAGAGATAAATTTTTTCAGTGTGAAAGAGGATATATACGCGGCTGACTTTGTTGAAGAAATCATTCATATTTGAAGGAATATTCCTATTCAAAAACCCTTTCAAATTTCAGACTTCAAAAAGATTGGATTTAAATGGACAGATTTAAATTGTTTAATCAAAAAAGCATAACTTTGGCTCCATAAGTCCAAATGACTCCAAATGTTGAGAGAGGTCGGAAAACAATATTATACACAACTTTGAAGAAAGATATTTCTCAAGATTCGGCAGTTTGGATGTCTAAATCGTTGAGCCAATTGGAGGCATAAATTGGGAATGAAAACAGTCCACTTCCTTGGGCTATAAATGCACTCCCTCCTCTCCTTCAAAGGGGTTGGAATTTCAGAATATAGGAGCATCAATTGGCATGAAAAAAGAATTTCCAAAGTCTTTTAAGTACCTTCCATACTCATGTTTTTACTTGAGATACCTTTCCTCCTTTCTTTGTTTCCTTTCACTTTTGTGTTGTTCTTCGTTTGTAATCTTGTAAGTTTGTGTTTTGTAATTCCGTTTTAATGAAATTTTCATCTTCAATATATCTTATTCTCATCCAACTACTATAGTTTAATATTAATTTTCTTAAAATAGTTTAAATACATTTGAATCCCCTTCCCTTATTTTGCTTCCTCATTCAATCTAAAGTCCATTTTTTTAATTCTCTCCATTGTTTGTGTGTGTGTGTTCGATGCACCACTCTTTTCTTATCCCTTTCTTTTTCTTCTATTCCTAATTTATCATCATAATAATTATAACTAGATTATTAAACACCCAAATGTCTGAGTAAATCTATCATTGGGGTGAGTCAAAATTTAGGGATGTTAAGTGATTGTGAGTATTTGCTCGATGAGTATTCATTAGTTTAACATTGTGTATGTTGAACGTAACATGTCATGGATTAATGACATATTTTGTTTAAAATGTCATTTACATGGATTATTGGAACCATAAATACACTACCATAAACAAGTAATGGTAATTATTAGAACCCTATGTTAAGTTAAGGCTTGTATTAAAGCCTTAACACTTAGGAATTCCAATCAACGTTATCTTGTGAAGTGGGTGTTAATTTAAATAAAAAATAAATCAAAGCTCAAGGATATCATAAGCTTAAATCCCTAATAATGAACTCACCCCAGTAATTATCAATTTGTTAAATGAAACATAATCCATAAATTATTTCATAAGCACTGCAAAAAAACCCCCCAATCAAAAAAAAAATCAATTAAACACAATCGACTATAAAAAAAGTATCATCGTTGAGGATTCGACCCGAGTGCTGCTATACACATTAGCAGAGCATCATAACTTTGACCGGTCGATAGTCAACAATTGATCATGCATTTCAGATATAAGTTTCAATTAGTATTTCAATTTTTATCTTAGGCATGTATGAAACACATAACAACTTCTATAATTATTCCTATATATATCATTACTAAATCCATGAATGCATGATTTTTTCAATCCTCATTTTAGTGAAAAATCCATGACAATTATTACTTAATACATCAAAACATTATTTTCATTCTTATGGTTATAGGTTTTTCAAGAATAATAATCCTCGACTAGTTATATCCATATTCTTTTCCTAATATTAATATTTTTCATTGATAATATTTATTTTAAACTTTTATGATCCACATATGTTACATAGATGCAAACCATACAGCCTATAAGGAACATGCTCTATAGGAGGATGATCAAGGTGCTTTGACCATAGTAGAAGCTACACAGATTTCCAGAATGGGAGGGTATGGAACCTGCCATCGGGATAAGCCTGTGCATGCATAAGATATCCTAGCCAAACAGCAATGCGAAGGTGGAGAGCTGATTTCATGATGAAGATGATGAGGAGGAGCAGTTCCAAGTAGTTATTCTGAGTTGTATGTAATGTTTGAAGCCTATGTGAAATGAATTCCTTTATGTCCTACGGGCCTTGTAATGCTTACTTCTACGATCCTTGTAAGGGTTCCACCTCACCCCTTGAAAGGTGGATTATCATAATCAATAAAAAAATGATGGCCTTCAGGACATTGGATGGATACATGGACTAATCTCTTCATTGATTACTCAAACAGTTCATTACATTATTCTAACTATATGACCTTTCCCCCTTTACTTGTCAACATGGTTAACAGGTTAGTTAATCAAGAAATTTATTAATGAAATTGTCAATAGTAACTAGATAATTCATGGAAACTACATACCTCAATTATATTTATTGGCATTGACCATTAAATCAATAGCTTTAGATTTTAATGATCAAGTAATATTCACTACATAGAGAGATTATAGAAGGAAAAGAGTCTTCACAAATCCATAAATATATCTTTAATGAAATGTACATTTTTCATCCACTAATGAGTTAGTAGTTTTATAAAAAGGCAGAGTCTTAAATGGCATGTAATGATCCATCATTAGTGAATCATACTATTTAAAAAGAGGTTATTCCATATAGGAATGGGTTTTCAATATAGAAAGATTTAGCTTCCCTGATAAAACCATAATATTCTTATCTCCCAAACAAACTATATTATCTTCCCTAATCGGGAAATCACTACCTTTAATATTAGTATTTATTTCCTTACTTCTATTAGGAAACATCTCTAAAAAATATAATATGCTAGTTTATATCATAATTATCATACAAATAAACATACATATGATGGAACATGTTCTCAAATATCTTAATCCATTACTATAATTCTCATCTTAAAAATGTTTATTTAAATTATACTTCCCAAGGATCCTACTAAAATTCCCATGATAGAAACTATAACAATCCTAAATCTAGTAACCCTGAGTTAGTGTTTAGATTATTACATTAGTAAAAGATATAAAGGATCATACCAAGAAACATGGATTAGTTTAATAGTATTGAAAAACTATACACATACATGGTTCCAATATTATATTTTAAATATAAAAACATAACATTAGAAGAAATCTTGTATCCTAGAAATCATTCCAATAATAATTATTCTGATCAAGTGTAAAGGAAAATAAAAAAACATGTAGAAATACACATTAAGGTTTATGTACATTAGACTCTATTATGAGTAAATATTACATAATTAATATGGGGAAGTGGATAAAAAAATAGATTCCATTCAATCAATAAAAATTGTTTAATGCATATACTTTTTAATAAGAATATATAAATAAAATGTCTAATGGAAAATAATTCTCAATGATTTAAATGAATAATTCTAGAAATTAATGTTCTTACCATCAAGTTCATAATCATGATACCATGAATCTTAACATTTAGGCATCAACCACGACATTATTAGTTAATGGGTAGGCAGAAATCAGATACCCATCTAATATGGAATGCATGTTTTTTTATCATGATACTTGTCAATGAATCAAAGGGATATCTATAACTAGGCCCCAAACTTCATATTCATGTCTTTATCATTCCTCATAAATTTAATGATCAATAAAATTCATTCTAAAAATAAAATATAAATAAAAAATTAACAATATTATATCCGTAATACAAAATATTTTCCTATCCTATGAGACAAAATTCTTAATAATTCTTCCATGACTGATAACATATCTAAAAATGGTACAGACTTTAGAAAAGATAAAATAAGTAATGATGATACTAAATAAATCCATGATACTTAAAAAATGTTCATATAGGAGAAAATAATGTCCAATGAAATGATGAAGAGTTATAAGGAATTCGATCATGAAAAGGTTAATGATTAAAAACCCATAAATTAATAAATAGTTAAATAACATGATCAATTCATCATAAATTAACAATGAAAAATAATCCTTTTTGAAATTGAAATAAATATAGAATATATACATTAAAAATAACTTCCTTTTAACTGTGTTAAAGAATAATGTTATAAATCAAATTCATAAATGTTTTCATTCCATTAAGAAAATAATACCATTTTCAATTAAATTAATAATTCATAGATATATATTTAGTTGTAAAATCATAAAAACTCATAGTTGAAGATGAATATATAATAATGACCATGTAGGGGAAAATTCTATTCATATCGTATATGTAAAACCAAATATTCCATTCAAACATTTGTAATAAAATTATAAAAAAATACCTTTTTCAAAAAGGAGAATAATATTCCTTAGTAAGACTATATGAATACATTAAAGGATAGATAAAAATGTCTTTGAGTAATTATAATAGTGTAAAGAATAATATTTTTTAATTAACATATAGAACATGGATATGGTGGAAAATATTCGTGATCTAAAATAAGAGATAAGTTTAGAATACCATTTATGTAAGTCAATTGAGAACTCTTGACCCAAAAATATAATAAATTGAACATTTAAACCCCAAAAAAATATATATGAGATGAATATATATAGAGATTAAGTTATTATGATCATATTATTTTCCCAATGAAAATATAAACATAAATAATTATGATATAAAATGAGATTGAGACAGAAATACTTCCCATTGGGTTTCCACTTAGTATAACGTGTCCAACCAACCTATATAATAATCTTATAATACTGAATCAATCATGAATAAACCATATCCAATGTTATCATACCATATATGGTTAACATTTAACATCCACAATTATTTAATTTAAAATTATTCATTGATATCATCAAGTGGGTATTATGTTTTCAATCTTACATATATGTTTTAATTTGGAAGTCTTTGTTCTTACATTAGTTTCATTATTTAAAAATTTAGAAAATCATAAAATTATTTCAATTTCATATATATGAATTATATATAGTTTTATAACATTCAATGAATAGCAGTAACATAAAAATAAAATACACCATTCAAGGAGACATTAGTTTGAATATACACATGAAATCTATTTTAATTTTCTAATGAATATAATAAAATAAAGTTAAATAATATTTTATCATTATTTAATATTATTTATAAAAATATTATCATATAAAATCAATAAATCCATAAATATATCCATCCATGAGATAAAATGATGAAATATGATCCCCATTATTGAGTGAAAATTGAAACTTTTTATTTAAAAATCATTATTATGGTTTGTAACGACCTTAAATTTTGTTAAAGAAAATTATTCTTGATCTAATTAAATGTATTATTATGTAACATAGTTATGAATTTCCTTGGTTTTTTTTACTATTTTAAAAGACCGTTAATAATTTTTACCTTTTCTAATATAGTCGTTGAACAATGATCACATGATTAGTATAAGTATAGTGCTTTACCCAATCCATTTTACTCAGAAAAAGGAAGAGATGACCTCATCCAGATGAATTTATCTGTACAAAGCCCATTTTTCAGATCTATAAAAATAGGTAGTGTCACTGGGATTTTCTTTTGAACAAGCCCAAGCCGAGATTTAAGGCGTTAATCTCGAACAGAACCGCCTACGGGACAAGTGGAAGTTGATATAGATTACCACCCGAGCGATGTTATATGAGCCACCTCAAGAGTCTATCTCCATCACACACCTTAACCTTAGGTTATATGTGGGTGTTATAAGTGGTTATTTAACAAGACTCTAGCACTATTATTATGTGCATTATTTTTGTATAGGAAAAATACATTCATTTTATTATTATTACTTTGTAAATAGTTTTTAAAGCACAAATATTATTTTTAGTAAATATTTAATTAAGAAATATAATTTGATGAAGAAATGGATTTTTTTAATCAAATAATATTTTAATAAAATATTATTATGAAATTACTTGTTATTAAATATAAATGATCATATAATTTTTATGTATACAATTGTAATTTTTATTAAGGCTTGAAAGTTGTTTTTGTCAAAATCCATGAATTTTCATCAAATGTCAGTTTTTATTTTAAAAGTAAAAATTCACATATTTAGAAAACTAGTTAGATAAAATTAATATTATTTTTGGAATGAATACTTCGAAATTATCCAACGGTGAATTTTTCATAATTTTCTGAGACAGTCGAATTTTTGGGTAAAATTTAATTACCATTTGAATATATAATATGTTTATGACATCATAATGACCCAATATTGATGTAATAAAATAATATAAATAGTAGTTTCGGCCAATATATGTTTTTACATTAAAATAATGTGTTTTATGTTTATTTTATTTATTCTTCAAAGCCTTAGTGGACCCTCCATGACTTATAAAACATTTTATGTTTTTAAAATGATTTCTTTGAGAGTGTGACTCACCTACACATAAGCATGCCTGATATTTTAATAATATTGTCCATTCCCATTATAAAATAATTTTTTCCACTCCCCTTTGGGAAAAACATGAGAAAAATCATGGGAAGGTTTTTGGTTTTGATTAGTTTAATGTGTAGAGTCCAAAACCTAAATAATAAAGAATTCTCTCCCTTTTACTATATAAACCCACCCAAGATCCAACTTCCTCATCACTCAATGCCTTTGGAGTTTGAGAAACCTCTTCCATAATCTCTCTAGAATCCTCCCAAGTCTCCCATTTCTTCTAATAATCCAATCACAAGCCTCTCCCAAGCCTTGGGGATCACACTTCCAAGTATGAGATTTCTTATTTCCTTATCTTCGTCCAAATTTCATTTTGTTATTATATCATTTTTTTCAATTAGAAATTCTAGGGTATGATTTTTCACCTCTCCCATAATCCCTTATTTATTTTGGAATGATTATAGACCCCTTTATATCTCATTAATTCCTCTCATGTATACCTATTACCATACTGAAATTTGGTGAGGAATTCATCTCTTCTCATTTACATTCAAGAAATTATTTTGTATTATGAACATAAATTCCATTAATTATGTTGTGACATGTATTTATATGACCCTCATACTTTATATTTAATGTAAATATGATGAGACTCCATTTTCTCTCTCATCAACCATTTTTTTGAATTCTTATGTTACACCCTTATTCTTCTGAAATTGTACCACAATTTCCAACCCAAAGTCATTTTGTAGTGAATACCATTCTCATTTCTCTATAAAGTGTATTCAGATTTTTGAACATTTACATATTGATTATATAGTTTCATGTTTGAATTCCACATTCCTTTATCATGTAATAAATGATGATGTTTAATGAATCCATGTTATATTATCCACATGGCACACTTATGCATGAAATGAAATGATTAAAAAGGGTTCCCCTTGATAGTGCTCCAATGCATTGGGTAAAGATTAGTATCATGATATGTCAAGTAAAATGAGGGTTTACTCATGATAATTCATGTTCAATGAGTTTTAAATAATTATATATGTGAAATGGGCCTTGGTCCATGCTAATATCATGTTAAATGTTGTTGCCACATTTCCATGTTATGATAATCATGCTATATCATGTCTTTATGTTCATGTTTCTCTTATGCTACATGGATATGCCTATTTCCTAGAATATATTGTATTATTTCTGTTATGACTTGTTTACTCACTTACCAGTCTTTATAGATCACCCTTTTAACATGTATGTCCTCAGGTTATCCCATCCAATGCTAAGTACGAGGGACTGTTGTGTTCATTTAAAGGAAGTTTTCAATAAAGATGTTGTATTTCTATGTCTTAAGGTGTCATGTAAGGTCCCTAATTTCCCAATACACTATACCTCTCAATCCTAAGAGTTGTATTAAGTGAATTCTTATATAATAAATCATATTTAAGTATGTAATAAAGAGAAGTGTTGTAATAGTTGGTATCCAAGGATTGGTTTAGTTATTTTTTGGATTAGGATTAGAAAACCCAAGTGAAATCCCTAGGGATAAGACTAAGTACAATAAAAACATCCCTAAATATTGGTGAGTATTGATTAAGTGTTTTATCAGGAAGATACATCCTTGTCTGGTATGAATAGGTAGAGGTAGATCTGGAATAGATGTATCTAGGGATAAAACCCAAAAACAAAGCTTTGAGTTATACTCGAACATGAACCGGTGCACGACAACAGGCCTTGATGCACTCCTGGTTATGAAACTCCTAGGGGATATGATTTGGTAAATTTATAATCATAGTATGAACCCGTATTAACGGAATTAAAAAAACCCCTTAGAATATATGTTTGGAGGTATATCATGGATAACGTATATTTAAGCCTATAAATTCATAAGTTAAGGAAAAAAGTAGTTTATAAGTCATCCATTTTTGCCTTTGGATTACCCGTTATGTGTTACCCCAAAATTTTCTTTTATTCCAACCAATGGTAGGTAATAGGAGGTCTCAGGATAGAAACTGATGCAAAGATCAATGTAATGACTATTCTAATGAGATTCCCAATCCAATTGGAGTGGGAATCGTGAACATTCACATGATACTCTCTCAGTTAAATCATGTTTTGAATAGAAACATGGGTCATGAGGAACATTCAAACCCCATGATAAATAACAAGTTGTAATCATGAGCTTCATTAGAAAAAGGAATCCTACTTTTAATGGATCATCTGATGCCTCAGTCACTAAAAAATGGATCAACTCCATTAAAAATATCTTCTCCATCCTTTAATGTTCCGAACAAGAGAAGGTTCTTCTGGATGCTTATCATATTGAGGGTGTAGCTGATAAATGGTGGAATTTGATCAAAAATATGAATCCTGAGGAGGAGATTGTAGAGTTGGGATGGAAGGATTTCAAAAAGATGTTTTTTGATTAATATTTTACGCACACCCTCTGACTTAAGATGGAAAGGGACTTCCATGACCTCAAGAAAAAAAGACAACTAATCCATCAAAGTGTATGAGGAAAACTTCACAAGACTTGCATGATATGACTATGGCATTGTTGTTACCCTTAAATGTAAGGTTGGACACTTATTTGGTGGTGTAATACCTATATTATGGAATTCCCTAGAGATCTATGACTTCGAGAGCTATGAGGAAATTGTATGATGTGCCCTCAAAGTCAAAATGGAGATCAATGAATCTCAGCTGTATCAATGGGATAAGAAGCGTAAGGTGGAATTTAATTATGGGGTCCTATGGATAAATTCAACAGTGCTAAGAAAATACATCACACTAATTTACAAAGGTGCAGAAAGAAGCACCCCGTAAATTGATTGATGGGGATAAGAAAATGATTTAGGTGTGTAAGAGAAGTGGACCTGGCTATTAACTACTGACAAGAGAAACCCACGGCAGTGAATGAGGAGAGGAACACTCCATTTGACCCTCAATTCATTTTTCATTGCTTCAACTGTAAAGAACCAAAGCACTTTGAAAACTAGTGCCCAAATCCAAGGGTTTTCAGAGGTAACCAACAACCCCCAAGGAAGAAAGGGAGAGCTTTTACCATCACTATTGCCAAAGTGAACCCCTAAAATGAAGTGGTGAAAGGTATGATAGTAATTAATTCAAGAATAGAAGACATACTTTTTGATTCAAGTTCTATGCATTATTTTATATCCTGAAAGTTTAGAAGAACAATCCCAACACCACCACAAATCATTGAAGTAAAGATGCCGGAGAGTATGGAAAATGGGTAAATCATTGTATCCCATGAATATAAATCCTCCCTTATCATAATTTGTGGATTGAACTTCCCAAAAAACCTTATAATACTCCCTCTGGTGAAATTTGATTCAATACTTGGCATGGATTGGCTTTCCTTATATAGAGCCACCATAAATTTCCCTGAGAGGGAAATCACTTTCCATATGGTGAATCGTCCCCAAATTTTGTACAAGTGCAAAGAGGAGGGTGAATATTATTTAGAACCATCATCCCAAGCATTGATATTACTGCCCTATGAGCATGCATATTGGGATCAGATGATTGAGTCTAAGGAAGAAACCATCCTTGAAGGCTTGCCTATTGTGAGGGAATTGGATGAAGTGTTTCCTGTTAAATTTCATGGTCTTCCCCCCAGAAGAGATGTTGAATTCTCAATTGATCTTATACCAAGGGAATCTCCAATATCCAAGAAATTGTATAGAATGTATGCAGTGGAGCTTGAGGTGCTGAAGAAACAACTATAGAAGAATCTGGATAAAGGGATTACACACCAAAGTGCTTCACTATGGGGTGCACCAGTCCTATGGGTCAAGAAAAAGGATGGGTCAAGGAACCTTTGCATTGATTATCGTGAGATAAACAAAATCACAATAAAGAACAAGTATCCTATGCCCCAAATTGATGACATGTTCGATCATCTACGTGGAGCACAATACTTCTCCATGGTGGATTTTTGGTTGGGATATTACCAAGTAAGGGTGAATAAGGAGGATATCCTCAAGAATACTTTTCGTACAAGGTATGGTCACTATGAATTCATTTTAATTCCTTTCAAACTCATTAATTCTCCAGAAATCTTGATGGACATGATGAATAGAGTCATAAGATATTATCTCGACAAATTTCTGGCTGTCTTTAAAGACGACATTCTAATATACTCCAAAACCAAGGATGAGCATGATAAGAATATAAGCATTGTACTAAAGACCTTGTGAAAGGAGAAGCTCTGTAAAAATTACAACAAATTTGAATTCTGGTTGAAGGAGATCTCATTCGTGGGTCATATCATCATAAGCAATGGGATATTTTTAACACCCCAATCTTCCATGGTATGTTTCCCTTTGAATATTTCAATAGCTTGCATTGTACGCAACTTTGAGATTCTAACACCCCACGACCAATCAAACTAGATATTATCAATATTAATACCCATTTTTGAAATTTTATAAATTTTATTTTTCAAAATGGACATCATTTTAGAATTCGGATTACCGAAATTAGCTTAGGGAGAATTTTTTGTATTTTTCTGAAAACATTCAATTTTTGATGAATAGTGAAAAACACTGCGTTATTGGTTTAAACCGACTCTTTATTTAAATAATTATTTTTTATATTTAAATTTATTTTAGGTAAAAAGAGATACATAATATCTATATATGTTCAATGTAATTAAATGGAGTCATTTTATAATAAGTTTAGATATATAAAAATTTTATTGAACTTTTTACCGTCTTTTATCCCCCTCCTATGAGCATTTGAAAATTTGCATAAAACTTAATTTTACCGCTTATGTGAGTTGAATTTAAAAATTCTGAGAGACACGGTTAATATCAGTAAATAAAATGTGGTTCAATAAGATGAAAATAATTTTTTTTTTGCGAATAATAACTTTTGACTTTTATTTACCACGATTAAAGGTAAATAAGGCAATTAAGGGTAAAAATGATATCAGAATTACCCAAAAACATGTCCTAATTCTATTGAATAAGTATAATTCGACCAAAAAAACCTTATAAAGAAAATATTACTCCCTTTGGTCCACTTGTATTAGAGTAGGACATTTATTATTATTTTATTTAAAGAAGAGTTAAAAGAGTTAAATTCAAAGTTTAATGACTAAACCATTTTTAATATATGGTTACACACAATATAAATTCGACTATCAAAATTAATTTGAAATATAAAAAGATTTCTACATAATGGTATTTTATTTATAATTTTCATACATTAAATAATTTAATTTATTTATGACACAATGAGGATGCATTAATTACCTTATTAATGAAATATTAAAATAATTGATATTATATATATCCTAATAAATGTAAATTGAGAATTCTGATGAATTAAACTAATTTTATAAGTTAATATGAAATTTTATATTTGATTAAATAAATTTTATTCAAATTGATATAGTTTTAATGGCTTTCAAAAAAATCAAATACTAAATAGTGTCTAAATTGACATAATTGAGTTTTTAAAACAAATACTATATTATTAATTGATATAATATTCATAAAAATATAAAGATCTTCCAAAAGACATAGATAGGGTTATATATTTTAATAATGGTCCACTTGGGGTTCTATTCACTATTTATTGTATGTTTATTAACCATATAACATAAAAATACAGAGACATGGTAAATGTCAAACTATTTAACTAAGAGTTAAATCTAAAAGATAATGTTCATATGGTGACATAAACCAGTCTAAAACCTATTGGTTGAGAGGTTTTAGACCCATCCCCACCATAGACTCTAAATAAATCATTTTTTAGCCATTATAAACCCAAATGATTTTATTCTAAAATAATATTTCAAGCTTTTCCTAAAGTGACCTTCACCTCTCTTATAAAAGGACACTTCCCCTTCTCTCAAAATCACACCTCCAATGCTATTTTGAGTGGCCTACCTCTGCCCAAATATCCTCCAAACTTTCGTCCCTTCATCCTAGAGTCCATTATTTGTTCATAAATCCAACCTAAGGACCCCTTTTGATCAAATCAAAAGGAAGAACCCGAAGAAGAGGTAAATATTTCATCACCTCTTTCAAGTTCTTTTCTTATTCCACCTCCTCTTTCTTTGTTGTTTCCATACCCAAATAATAAATCTAGTACCTTCTACATACTGTGATGTTATTATAAATATGTTACAACCATAGTTTTTATTCTATCCATCCTATAAATGACAAGGTCACCATACGTGGTTACGTACGACTTACCGTCTCCGCGTCGTGGTGTAGTTTGTTATTCAAACACTTCATTATTTGGATGGGTATAATAATGAGTATAACTAATTTAAATAATAAATATAACATGTTAATGATTCTGTATATATTATATAACATCCAATTACATAATATTTCACCATCAATATAATGATATTGTCGCTCGTGCGTACATACAGATTACCATCTCCACAAACGCGATGAAATTTATCTCCCCATCATAACCATTCAAGAATAATTTTCATATGATGACTAAAAATAATGTTTATGAACATAATATCATTCTGTATATGAATCAAATGCATCCTATCCATAACAAACATGGCTTGCGTAACCAATCATATAAAGGCAAACGAATCAGTTAACACCTGAAATGATAATACTACTGAAATATTATTGACAAAGAAATATTAGAGGATCATATATGATATCATATTTATGTATATAGTTCTTGTATAATTTAATAACAATGATTTAACTATTATACAGGAGGTTAAAGTACCCTTGACTAAGGGAAAGTACAAGGTAAGGGTTAATTTCACAATCCCATTATTATCCGAGGTTGTTTTTCGTAAGTATCTACTGGGACCTCTTTATCATCCACATATATGATTTCTTAATAGTGTATTTAAATACATATTTAATATTTACTAGACTATGGGTTAAAGTCTTTTATACCCTTATTTTACCTTATATGTTTTGAAAGGAATCTTTTTGTCATTTTCCAAACAAGGTACTTTACGACCTTTTCGATAAAATTAAGGTAAGAATGTTTTTTTAACTTATACGGCGGGTGCGGCTATTTTCCACCGTTATAACATCATCAAAGCTTCCCTTAAAAGCTTATAAGGAAATTTTCAAAAATAAATGTTTTCTTTTATAATTATGTGACTCTTAAATGGTTTCAAAATTTAAAGAGGTATTTCTTTCAAATAGTTTTCATTTCATCTATGTCAAAATACTTTGATGGATTTTAAACTTGTTTGAAGTTGATTTATTATGATACAAATATTCCATATTTTATTGATTGTTTTGTGATATGATTTATTGTGGATGTGTTATTTTTATACCATTCATGGTTTATGGTAAAATTATTGACATTTCGTATGCTATTTTTAAGACAAATGTTTATTAACTTTTCATATGAGGAGTGTATTGGACTTAGTATGTGATGGGTGGAGGCCTCTCTAGCTCCTCGATTCATCGGTAGGTCTCATGAGAGAATTATACATGGAATTGGATGAGGCCTTTCCCAATTTGATATATGATTTTGGCCAAGGCCTAAATCATTTTTAGACGTCTTGGCCGAGGCCTTGACAAGATGTTAGATAATGTCTGGAATTATAAATTCCCTCATTATTAAAATAATAATGATGGTTCATGTGTTTATTAAACTAGTAGAATACCCATGACTATGTTTTATTGTAGAATTATTTACTCAAATCATATTCCCACCATAACGTGTTCATGTTTAATATTTGTAAAGGCATGTGTTTTTAATTATTCACCATGCCTAATGTTTATGTTATCTTCCACTGTATTGCTTAACCTTACTGAGTGTTTGAGCTCACCCCTTTCTTATGTTTCATTCTCCTAGTATATTAAGAAGTTAATTCTGAGTGACTTGTAGGCATAATATAGGAGCCTTGGATGTTTCTAATGGAATAAATTAGTGTTGTATTTCTTTTAAAGTTGTAATGTTGAACTTATGTATGTATCTTGTTTCAAATAATACTAAATTGATCAGTCTTTCAGGATATGATTCCTTGTATAATGCCAATTTTATGTAATAAAGCACTGATTCTGGGTAACTAGTGTTGGGGTGTTACATTTGGTATCAGAGGAAGTTTAGTACAAACCTTGGAAACTATATTTATAAAAACTATGATTAGATACCATTACACTAAGATAGACTTTAAGGATTAGTATATAAGAACTTCCTAGAATTTTGGTACTGTAGAGATTTTGTGATTTTTCTAAGAAATACATCCCTGTCTAGATAGAAGTAGGTAGAGGTGGCTCTAGCACAGATGTACCTAGTGGTAAAACCCGAATACACTGCTTCGAGCTAGACTTGAACGGGAAATGATGCACAAAAATGGGCCTTGCTGCAGTCTTGGTTATGACACTTCCAGGGGATATGCTTAGGATAAATCTCATTTTCTTTACAAACCATTATGAAGGATTTATGAGTATATACCACTTCAAATAATTTTTTTTATGATTATAGATTATATCCATAATCTATTCAATTTATGTTAAGTGTTTTACAAGTTCGGAATTATGTATTGTGATTCATAAACTAATCTGCGATATGCCAATGTTTAGAAATGGCACCTAGTGGAAGGAATGTAAACCATATCAATGCACTTAATCCATGTATGGATTTCACTCCCATTCAAGATAATTATAGTGGAGTTGGTGATGCAACTGGTGCTGATCATCTTATCACCATACTGGGAAAACTCACTCAGGTTATGAATAATAACCTTACTCGTATGGATAACCATGATCCACAATGTATAGGATCAATGTTAGACCACTTAATGAGAAAAAAACCACCAAAATTAAATGGGAGTACAAATCCTTTTGTATATGAGAAATGGATAATTTCCTTAGAGAAAATATTTCATGCTTTTGGGGGTAGCGAAAGGGAAAAAGTTGTCATGGCAGTTTATCGCCTCATGGGAGATGCGAATAAATGGTGGTCATTGATTCAAAACACAAAGGAAGATGAAGAATTATCAAACATAGAATGTAGGGATTTTAAATATTTTTTTTAGAAAAATACTTTCCTCATAACCATCGAGAAGATATGGAAAGACAATTTCTGAGTCTGAGGAAAAAAGAAGGATGATAATGTTGCAAAGTATGAGGCTAACTTTACAAGGTTAACAAGGCATGCTGCAGATTATATATGTAACCCAAGAAGTAAGATTTATCATTTCTTTGATGGGTTAAAACCATTTCTCTATCGAGTATTAGAATCGCAATACTTATCATCATATGAAGATATTGTCTTATGTGCTATCAAGATAGAAAAGTAATTTTTTAAGTCTTATGAATTTTAAAAAAAAGCAAGAGAAGAAGAGTTCTACTGAACACTCTGGGATAGGAAATATGGAAACATGGAATAAGAGAAGAGTTGAATTCCTACCCTGTGATAACTGTGGAAGGAAGAACCTTGGTGCCTGTCTAAATGGAAAAGGAGTATGCTACAAATGTAGACATAAATGCCATCTTTTTAGTGATTGTAAGGGGAAGAAATAAGCTACCAATGTTCAATGCTAAAATTTCAGGGAGATGGGACATTATGAAAATGAATGTCCTAAGCGTTAGGGAAACATAACTCAGAAAAGGCCAAGGGATCAAGGCCAAGCTTATGTAATCACTACTCCTGAGGTTGAAGCTTCGAAAGATTTGGTGGAAGGTAATTTAATGGTTTCCTCAAGTATAGCCAATGCTTTATTTTATTCTATATCATCGCATTTTTTCATATCTTCCCAATTTTCTATGAAAATTAGATATTTCCAATTTGATTTAACAAGGGAGTTGTCAGTAAAAACTCCTAAGGGAATTATTATTTCAACAAAGTTTTGTGAATTAGTCCCTATTAAAGAATATAAACAATATTTATCTACTAAAATAATCGTTATACCCATGATTTAATTTGATATAATCCTTGGTATGGATTGGCTTTCAGACCATGATGTGAAAATTTATTGTATGAATAAGGAGGTTACAATTCTCGATGAGGATATATAGTACCTTATATTTAGAGTAGAAACATCACCAATTGATTCTTTTCTAGATCCACCCCCAATAGCTCTACTAAATTTAATTATTGGGGAGGATGAGAATGAAATAATTATGGGTAAGGAAAAGAATGTTCTAATAGAAGACGTTCCTATTGTGCAAGAATATGTTGATGTGTTTCTATATATTTAACCTGGACATCCTCCTGAACGGGAAATTGAGTTTTCCATTGATTTAATTCCTGATTCAAGGCCCATAACAAAGACCCCGTATTGAATGGACACTATGGAATTATTGTAAATAAAGAAAAAACTATAGGAATTGAGTAATAAGGTATTTATTCGCCCTAATGTTTCTCCATGGGGAGCCCCTATCCTTTTTGTTAATAAGAAAGGCGAATATATGAGGTTGTGCATTGACTACAAGGTGATCAATGCTATAACAATTAAGAACAATTATCCCCAACCTTACATTGATGATTTATTCGACCAACTTCATGGAGCTCAATATTTTTCAATGATTGAACTTTGATCTAGATATCATTAGTTGTGTGTGAAGAAGGAATACATTCCAAAAACAGCATTTTGTACCAGGTATGGGATTACCAGTTTACAGTAATGCCTTTTGGATTGACTAATGCACCCTATGTCTTCATGGATCTAATGAATAGAGTTGTCAAGGAATATCTTGATGAATTTCTAGTGGTATTTATTGATGATATCTTGGTATACTCCAAAATCTATGAAGATCATGAAAATCACTTGCGCATTATTATAAAGACTCTTAGAAGAAATGAATTATATGGGAAGTTTAGCAATTGTGAATTCTGGCTTCAAGTGATTTCTTTTCTTGGACATATTGTCCCTAAGGATGGAATCTCTGTTGATCCTTCAAATACCAAGTCAATCCAAGAATATCCTGCACTAACGAGTATAACTGAGGTACACAATTTTATTAGTTTAGTTGGTTATTATCGACGTTTTGTCCAGAATTTTACCCAGTTGGATAACCCATTAACCAAGCTCACATGTAAAGGGGTTAAATTTATTTAGAAAAAAGAGTGTGAAGAATGTTTTGAAGAACTGAATAGAAGATTAGTTAATGCTTCTATTTTGATTCTACCATTGGGGAATGATGGGTTTGTTATTTATAGTGATGCTTCAAAGAAAGGACTTGGTTGGTTCCTTATGCAGAATGATAGAGTTATTGCCTATGCATCACGACAGCTAAAAATTCATGAGAAAAACTATCCTACTCACGATCTTGAGTTAGCAGCTATAATATTTTCACTGAAAATATGGAGACACTATCTCTATGGTGAAAAATGTGAGATTTATACTGATCACAAGAGTTTTAAGTATATTTTCTCATAGAAAGAACTCAACATGAGGCAAAGACGATGGATTGAACTACTCAAGGATTATGATTTCACTATACACTACCACCTGGGGAAGGAAAATAAGGTGGCAGATTATTTGTGTAGAAAGGACGATGGAGTTTTGAACAAGATGAGAGTTTAAAGGGATCATATTTTCATTAATCTAGTAAAGATGGATATGGGAATAACCATGGAAGTTGAAACATCAATACTTTTTTCAAATGGTTCCCAAACCACCTTTACTAGAAAGGATAAGGAGTTCTCAGACTGATGATGATGAGTTTCAAAAGAAGATTAAAGCTCTAAATGATTGGAGATTGAGTGACTTCATATATGAAGATGAAATTTTGAAATTTGGGAAGAGACTTTGTGATCTTGATATACCTTATCTCAAAAGGGAATTGTTGGATGATTCTCATAGCTCCAATTTCTCTATACACTCAGGGAGCACCTAGATGTTTAGAGATTTGAAGGAACATTTTTGGTGGGACAACATGAAGAGGGATATTTCTGATTTTGTGTCAAGATATATGGTTTGTCAACAAGTGAAAGTTGGAAGGCAACATCCTGGAGGAGTCATGCAACCTCTTCCCATACCTGAGTGGAAATGGGATGATATTACGATGGACTTTGTCATGGGGCTACCAAATACTCCTAGAAAGAATGATACAATATGGGTCATTGTTGATCGTCTTACCAAGTCAGCACATTTTCTTTCTATAATAGAAGATTTACCAATTGAAAGTTTAGCAAGACTGTATATTAATGAAGTTTTAAGACTTCATGGAGTACCCCTATCAATTTTTTCTGATCATGATCCCTATTTTACATCAAGATTCTGCAAAAGTCTTCCAAAATACCTGGATACTAAACTTATTTTGAGCACTGCATACCACCCTCAAACTGATGGACAATCAAAACGAACTATTCAAACCTTAGAAGACATGTTGATATCTTGCTCACTTTACTTTTGAGGTGTGTGAGATCAATATTTACCTCTAATAGAATTTTCTTATAAAAATATCTTCTAATCAAGTATTCATATGGAACCATATGAAGCGTTATATGGAAAGAGATGTCACACACCAACTTGTTGGGATGATGTTGGTGAAAAAAACTCGCAGGCCCAAAACTTGTTGAGGAAACAATGGAAAAGTGAAGATTATCCAAACCCACATCAAAGCATCCCAAAGTAGGTAAAAGAGCTATGCCGACAACCGAAGGAAGGATTTGGAATTTCAAGTAGGAGACCATGTTATTTTGAAGGTATCTCCATGGAAGGGTGTTATACGTTTTAATAAGAAGGGTAAATTGAGTCCCAGGTACATCAGACATTTTGAAATTCTAGAATGAATTGGAGTTGTAGCTTATCATTGGGAAATGCCTCCAAGTCTCTCCAAAGTTCATGATGTGTTCCATGTATCAATGTTGAGAAAATACATACCTGGCCCAATGCATGTACTCACCTATGAGGAAATTGAATTGGAACCTGATATGTCTTATTGTGAAAAGCTTGTCAAAATTCTTGATACCAGGGAACAAGTGCTGAGAAACCAGATGACTCGTCTGGTAAAATTTCTATGGAGAAACCATAAGATGGAATAGGAAACATGGGAACCAAAGGAACTTATGATGAAGAACCACCAGAAGCTTTTTGTTCCATAGTATTCTAGAAATTTTTAAGATGAAATTATTTAAAGGAGGGAAGAATGTAACACCCTAAGCTTCCACGGTATGTTTTCCTTGGAATAATTCAATAGCTTCAATTGTATGCCACTTCAAGATTCTAACACACCGCGAACAATCAAACGAGCTGTTATGAATAGTAATACCCAATTTTTGAAATTTTATAAATTCTATTTTTCAAAATGGACTTCATTTTTGAATTTGGAATACCGAAATTATCTTTGGGTGAATTTTTGGTGTTTTTCTGAAAACATTCAATTTTTGATGAATAGTGAAAAACACTACGTTATTGGTTAAAATAGACTTTTTATTTAAATAATTATCTATTTTATTTAAATTTATTTTATGTCAAAATAGATACATAATACCTATATAATTTTAATGTAATTGTTTGGAGTCATTTCATAATATGTTTAGATATTTAAAATTTTTATTGAACTTTTTACTATCTTTTACTCACCTCCTAGGAGCATTTGAAAATTTGTAGAAAACTTAATTTTACCACTTCTGTGAGTTGAATTTCAAAAATATGAGAGACATAGTTAATATACCTAAGTAAAATTTGGTTTAATAAGCTGAAAATAATTTTTTGTGAATAGTAACTTTTGACTTTTATTTACCACTATTAAAAGTTAATAGGGTAATTATGGGTAAAAATGATATCATAATTACCCTAAAACATGTCTTAATTCTATTGGATAAGTATAATTCGAAAAAAAAAACAACTTTATAAATAAAATATGACCCCCTTTGGTCCACCTGGATAAGATTTGGACATTTAATATTATTTTATTTAAAGAAGAGTTAAAAGAGTTAAATTCAAAGTTTAATAACTATACCATTTTTAATATAAGGTTACACAAAATATAAATTTGACTATAAATATTAATTATAAAGATAAAAATATTTCTTACATAATGGTATTTTATTTACAATTTTTAGACATTAAATAATTTAATTTATTTATGACACAATGATGATGTAGTAATTACCTTATTAATGAAATATTAAACTTATTGATATGATAAATATCAAAATAAAAGTAAATTGAGACTTCTAATGAATTACACTAATTTTATAGGTTAATATGAATTTTTATGGTTTGTTAAATAAATTTTATTCGAAGTGATAATGTTTTAATGGCTTTCAAAAAAATCAAATAATTAATAGTGTCAAAATTGACACAATTGAGTTTTTAAAACAAATACTATATTATTAATTAATATAATAATCATAAAATTCTAAGGTTAGTCAAAAAGACTGAGATAAGGTTATATATATTAATAATGAACCACTGGGGTTCTCTTGGAAGTTTATAGTATGTTTATTAACCATATAATATAAAAATATAAAGAGACATGGTAAATGTCAAACTATTTAACTAAGAGTTAAATCTAAAATAAAATGTTAATATGGTGACATAAACCTGTCTAAAACCTATTTTTTGAGGTTTTCGATCCATTACCACCTTATCCTATAAATAAATCATTTTGGGGAAATTAAAAACCGAAAATGATTTTATCATAAAATAATATTTCAAGCTTTTCCTAAAGTGACCCTCACCTTTCATATAAAAGGGCACTTCCCCATATCTGAAAATCATACCTCCAAATCCATTTGGATTGGAAAAACTCTACCCAAATATCCTCCCAAATTTCCTATTTCATTTTAGAGGCCTTTCTTTGTTCAAAATGCCAACCTAAAGAGCCCTTTGGATCAAATCAAAAGGAAAAACCCAAAGAAGAGGTAAATATTTTTATCAACTCTTTCAAGTTCTTTTCTTTTTACACATCCTTTTTCTTTGTTGTTTACATTCCAAAATAATAAATCCAGTACCTTATACATACTTTTATGTTATTATAAATATGGTACAACCATATTCTTTATTCTATCCATCCTATAAATGACAAAGTCACCATACGTGCGTACGCACGGCTTACCATCTCCACGTCGTGGTGTAGTTTGTTATTCAAACACTTAATTATTTGGATGGGTATAATAATGAGTATAACTAATGTAAATAATAAATATAACATGTTAATTATTATTTATATATGATATACCATCCAATTACATATGATTTCTCCAGCAATATAATGATATTATCGCTCGAGCGTACGTACGGATTACCGTCTCCACGAACTCAATGCTATTCATTTCCCCATCATAACCATTCAAGAATAATTTTAATTTGATGACTAAAAATAATGTTTATGAACATGATATCCTTTTTTATATGAATAAAATACATCCTATCCATAAGAAACATGGCTTACGTAACCAAGCATATAAATGAAAATGAATCAGTTAACACCTGAAACGATGATACTAATGAAATATTATTAACAAAGAAATATTAGAGGATAATATATGATATCATATTTATGTATATAGTTCTTTTATAATTTAATAAAAATGATTTAACTACTATACAGAAGGTTAAATTTCCCTCAACCAAAGAAAAGTACAAGGTAAGGGTTAATTTCACAATCTCTTTATTATTCGATGTTGCTTTTACGTAAGTATTTACTAGGACCTCTTTATCATCCACATCCTTGTTTTATTAAAAATGTATTTCAAAACATTTTTACTATTTACTAGACTATGGGTTAAATTCATTTATACCCTTATTTGACCTTATATGTTTTGAAAGGAATCTTTCTGTTGTTTTCCAAACAAGTTACTTTATGACCTTTTCGACTAAATTAAGGTAAGAATGTTTTTTTGACATATACGGTGTGTGCGGCTATTTTCTACTAATATAACATCATCGAAGCTTCCTTTACAAGCTTATAAGAATATTTTCTAAATAAATATTTTCTTTTATAATTATATGACTCTTAAATGGTTTCAAAATAGAATGATATATTTCTTTCAAATAGTTTTCATTTAATCTATGTCAACATCCTTTGATGGGTTTTAAACTTGTTTGAAGTTGATTTGTCAGGATACAAATATTCCATATTGTATTGAAGGTTTTTTGATATGTTTGACTGTGGATGTATTATTTTTATACCATTCAAGGTTTATGGTTAATGTTTTGACATTTCTTATGCTAGTTTTAATACAAATGTTTATAACCCTTTCATATGAGGAATGTATTTGACTTAGTATGTGAAAGGTGGAGCATGCTATAGATCCTTGATGCATCGGTAGGTCTCATGAGACAATTATATGTGGAATTGGCTAAGGCCTTTCGCAATTTCATATATGGTTTTGGCCGAGGCCTAAATCATTTTTAGACATCTCGGCCGAGGCCTTAACAAGATGTTTCAGAATGTCTAGCATTATACATTCCCTCATTATGAAAATAATAATGATGGTTCATGTGGTTATTCAACTAGTTGAATACCCATGACTATATTTTATTATGGAATTATTTAAACAGCTCATATTCCTGTCATAAAGTGTTCATGATTATTATTTGTAAAGTCATGTGTTTTTAATTATTCACCATGCCTAATGTTTATGTTATCTTCTATTGTATTGATTAACCTTATTGAGCATTTGAGCTCACCCCTTTCTTATGTTTCATTTTCCCAGGATATGAAGAAGTTAGTAGTGAGTGACTTTCATGCATAATCTAGGAGGCCTGGAAGTTTATAATTGAATAAATTAGTGTTGTATTCCTTTTCAAGTAGTAATGGTGAACTTATGTATGTATCTTATTTCCAATAATACTAAATTGATCGGTCTTTTGGGACACGATTCCTTGTATCATTCCCATGTTATGTAATAAAGCACCAACTCTGGGTAACTGGTGTTGGGGTGTTACAATATACCAGTATCCCTCCAAGATAGATACAATTGAGGGATGGTCGAGGCCAAAATCGGTGATGGATATCTGTAGATTTCTAGGGTTAGATAGATATTATCGCTGATTTGTGAGAAATTTCTCACGATTGTCAAACACTCTTACCAAGATAACTCTGAGGGGAGTCCAGATTTCATGGAGTGATGAATGCGAAGAGAGATTCAAGGATTTGAAAAGGAGGCTTATCACTACACATGTGGTCACTCAACCCACAAGTAGAGAACATTTTGTGGTATTTAGTAATGCTTAGATAAAGGGAATGGGCTATGTGTTGATGCAAAATGACAGATTCATTGCCAATGCTTGAAGGAAATTGAATGTTCATGAGCAGAACTATCAAACACATGACCTGGAGTTGGCTTCGGTGATATTTATTTTAAATATTTGGCGACATTACTTCTTTAGAGAGATGTGTGGAATATACAAGGACCAAAAAGCCTCAAGTATATATTCACATAGAAGGAATTGAATATACACAAATAAAAATGGTTAGAGAAAATCAAAGACTATCACTGATCAATCCATTTCCACCTTGGGAATGCAAAAAATTGGCATATGCTCTAAGTAGAAAGGACCCAACAATTCTATCATTGATGAGAATTTAAAATTATACAATACTATTAGATTTGATGAAGATAGACATATAAATCATAATGAAGGGAACATCATCAATCTTTTCACAAATGATTTCTCAACCATATCTTTTGGAAAGGTTAAAGTATGCTCAAAATAATGATGAGGGAATTCAGAAGAATGTGGAAACAATCAGAAAAGGTGAATCCTCAGAGTTCAAAGTTAATGAAGAAGGAATTGTGAGATTTGGGTCAATACTATGTGTTCCATCAAATCCATAGTTAATGAAATAACTTTTGGATGATGCTCATAGTTCAAATTTATCCATTCACCTAGGAAACAAAAAGATGTACTGAGATCTTCGAGAGCATTATTGGAGGGATAATTTGAAGAAGGAGATCACTGAGTATACATAAAATTGACTAGTATGTCAGCAACTGAAGGATGCGATAACGAAGTATAAGGGGAGATGCAACCATTACTCATAAAAGCATGAAAATGGGAGAACATAACCATGGAATTTGTCACTGGAAATCCAAATACATCCCTAGGAAACAATGTTATCTGAGTTGTTGTGGAGCGTCTTACAAAGAATGCACACTTCATTTCAATTCGAGAGGATTTCTCATTATATCAATTGGCACAAATATATATCAAATAAGTTCTAAGGATGCATGGAGTACCACTATCTATTATATCCGATCCAGATCAATGATTCACCTCTATGTTCTGGAAGAGTCTCTGAGACGCTCTGAATATTAAGATGAACTTTAGTGAAAATTATCATCCTTAAACAGAGACACAATTTGAGCGGACTATCCAAAAACTAGAGTACATGTTGAGAGTATGCTCAATGGTCTTCAAAAGATGGGATCAATATATTCCTCTGATTTAATTCTCTTATAACAATAATTTCCACTCATGTATAAAAATGTAACCTTATGAATCCCTGTATGGGAAGAGGTGCAGAACACCCGCATGATGGAATGATATTGGGGAGAGAAAAATCTTAGGTCCAAAAATGGTTGAAGAATTGGTGGAGAGGGTTAAGACCATCGAGCGGCACATTAAAGCAGCTTAGAGTTGAAAAAATAGTTATTCTTATAATCATATATGAGACCTAGAGTTTCATGTCTGATACATGGTATTCCTCTGCATATCACTATATAAGAGAGTTATGAGATTTAGGAAGGAGGGAAAGATTTTGCCAAGATACATCAACCCTTTTGAGATCATTGATCACATTATAACGGTGGACTATCTACTAGAACTCCCACCAAACTTATCTCAAGTAAATGACGTATTCCATGTATCACTCTTGAGGATGTTCATACCCGACCCATCACATGTACTCAATCCATAGGTGGTACCATTGGAAAATGACCTATCCTATAAAGTGAATCCGGTGAAGATCTTAGATCGCATGGAAAATGTTCTATGAAATAAGACAATGCCCCTCGTCAAGGTGTTTTGAAAAAACTACAAGTTTTAATAAGAAACATGGGAATTAGAAGAGGTGATGAAGAAGAGTTACCCACATCTGATTTAGTGTGGGAAAGTGAAATTTCAAGGGTGAAATTTCTTAATGGGGGAATATTGTAACAAACCAAAATTTTGTTTATGAAAATTATTCTTTATCTAATTAAATGTATTATTATGTAAAATAGATATGAACTTATTTGGTTTTATATTTTTTCTGGATTTAAAACTACCATTAAGAACAATTACCATTGCTAATATATCCATTGCACAATGATCATTTGATTAGTATAAATAATGGGATTTAACAAATCCAATTTACTCAGAAAAAGGAAACGAAGACCTCATCTAGTAGAATTGCTCTGTATGAAGCCCATTTGTTGGAGATTGGAAAGGAGGTAGAATCATTGGGATTAACTCTTAAAATATCCCATGCCAACTTCAACATGTTAAGCTCAAACGGAACTGCCTACAGGAGAAGTGGAAGTTGATAGAGATTACCACCCAAGAAATTTTATCCAAGCCACCCAAAGAGTCTGTCACCATCACACACCTTACCCTTAGGTCATATACGAGTGTTATAAGGGGTTATGTAACAGGATCCTAGCACTATGATTCTGTAAATTATTTTTGTATATAGAATATTCATTTATTTTAATATTGTTACATTGTAAATATTTCTTAAATCACAAATATTATTTTTAGTTAATATTCAATTAAGAAATAATTTTTTTGAATAAATATATTTTTTGAGTTAAATAATTTTTTAATAAAATATTATTAATAAATTAGTTTTTATTAAATATAAATTATCTTACAATTTTTATGTATACAATTGTAATTTTTATTAAGGTTTGAAAGCTATTTTTGTCAAATCCCATTAATTTTTGATAAATGTCAGTTTTTATTTTAAAAGTAAATATTAATATATTTTGAATATTATTTAGATAAAATAAATATTCTTTTTGGAATAATAAAGTTGAAATTATCCCATGATGAGTTTTTCATAATTTTCTAAGAGAGTCGAATTTTTGGGTAAAAATTAAATACTGTTTAAATATATAATGTGTTTATGACATCATAATGACCCAATAGTGATGTAATAAAATACAATAAATGGGATGTTCAGAAAATATATGTTTTACCATTAAAATAATGTGAATTTAGGTTTATTTGATTTATTTTACAAAACCTTGGTAGACCCTCAAAGACTTATAAAACATTTTATCTTTTTAAAATGATTCCTTTGAGAGTGTTATTCACCTCCACATAAGAAATCCTAATATTTTAATAAGTTCGGATATTGGACTAATAAATTATACACTCAACTTTGCCAAAAAATATTGGCAAAAACCATGGGGTGGTTTATGGTTTTGTTTAGGTTAATGTGTAGGGTCCAAAACCTAAATAATAAAGAATTCCCTCCCATTTCCTATATAAACCCTCCAAGATCCCAATTTATCTTCACTAAAATCCTTTGTACATAGACCAACATATACCCTCCTATCTCTATAATCCTACCATGGTGACCCAAGCTCCCAATAAACCTCTATCAAGCCTCTCCCAAGCCTTTGGGATCACAGTTCCAAGTAAGGGATTTCTACCTTTCACATTTTTTGTCCAAATTTCATTATGTTATTATATCATTATCTTACAATTAGAAATGTTGGGGTATGATTTTGCACCCCCCATACATCTCTATTTATATTTGAATGATGAGATACCCCTTTCTCTCTCATTAATTCCTCCCATGTACACCTGTTACAATGCCAAAATTCTGTAAGGAATTCCTCTCTTCTCATTTACATTCAAGAAATTGTTTTGTATTATAAATATAAATTACATTAATTATGTTGGTAAATGTATCTATATTACCCACTAACTTTCAATTTCGTGTACATGTTATGAGAGACCCATTTATCTCTCATCAACCATTTTTATGAATTCTTTTTTCACACCATTATGCTACCGAAATTGCACTGTGATTTTCCAAGCCAAAGTCATTGTTTAGTGAATACAATGCCCATTTCTCTATTAAGGGTATTCATATTTATGAACATTTACTTATATATTATAGAGTTTCATATATCAATTCTACAATTTTTATCATGAAATAAATTATTATGTTTAATGAATCCATGTTATATCATCCCTGGGGCACACTTATGAATGAAATGAAATGATTAAGAAGAGTGTGCCCTGATAGCACTTCAATGCATTAGGTAAAGATTAGTATCATGATAGGTTAAGTGAAATAAGGGTTTAATAATTATAATTCAAGTTATATGTGGGTTTACTCATGCCCCATGTGAAATGGTCCTTGGATCATGCTAATATCATGTTAAATGTCGTCGCCACATTTCCATTTTATGATATTCATGCTATATCATGCCTTTATGTTCAAATTTCTCTTATAATACATGTATTTTCCTATATCCTATTATTTACTGTATTATTCATGTCATGTCTTGTTTAATCCCTTACTAGGCTTTATTTCTCACCCTTTTAACATTTATGTCCTCAGGTTATCCCATCAAATGCAAAGTATGAAGGAATGTTGTTGTAATGTAAAGGAAGTTTTCAATAATGTTGTTGTATTTTTATGTCTTAAGTTGTCATGTAATGTCCCTAATTTCCCAAGACACTATAACTATTGATCCATAGAGTTGTCTTAAGTGAAAGTTTATGTAATATATCATGTTTAAGTGTGTAATAAAGTGAAGGGTTGTTATATAGTTTGAGTTAGAACCCATAGAAATAGAGAATGTTAGAATTTATATGACATCACCACTTGGATAAAGGAAAATGTAAACAAATTAGTATTATGATACCTGGATAAGATCCATTTAAAAGAAAAGTCATTCTTATATAGTTTTCATTTATTAAATTACTAAATAAATCTTTCCATTTTGTCTCATAACTGAAGGTATTATTTCACATTGATCTTCCTTTTATTGAAACCGTACTAAAGGATTCAGTATTCAGAATTGATCCACAATGATTCATTGTCCTTGATATCTAGTGAAATCATTATTTTATATATTTTATTATGATCCACCTAGTTACATTGACTTTCAGAAATTCTACCTACATCTTTCCAAGCACAAGAAGATTCAGTTTGGATATAAACACAGGAGTCCATTCCATTCCAATATCACCACCTTTCATATATTGGATATGGGACTCACATATATAGGAATATGTAACACTATGGGATATGTCATTGGAACCCTCAATTTATAGAGTTTTTTTTCATGGTTTCCTTCCCTCTCTATATAGGCTGAAATTTCTACCTCCTTTTTGTTGGGGGGATCCTCGTCAACCATTTATCATTGATTACTTTCTGACCTGATAGCCATTGGTTTGGAGAAATAGGAGTAATAAATCATTCTTGTGATTTTTAACCTTTTTAATCATATATTATCCCAAATTGAGGCCACTTTGTAGAAAATGTTCACCTATTCATAAATATTTTCCAACTTGAGCGTCCACTTCACACTCAGAAGAGAGTGTACTAGATCCCACTTATTATAGAACCTCACAAATAGGAACCTCCAAGTATTTCTACACACCTATAGATAGAATATTAGTGCATATTGATGCTTCAAAGACCTAGGTTTACTTATCCTTTTTTATAATTGTGTATCCCACCTGAAATCATCAGTATTTACCAATATATCACCTTGAAAAGACTAGAACCACTTTTGGAGAATAACATAGCCACTCACACAATGTATTGTGATTATTTTAGATGTGAGTTTCCTAACATTTATTATTTTTATAATTTAAAAACATAAATTCTGTGTCCATATAGATATGAAACTATTATTCCAACAACCTAGACTATAGTAAATTCTCTAGAAACTATAACCACAACAAAATGTGTAATGTGATGGTTGAGCCACTGTATCTATAGGCATCAACCCCAATAAATTTTTATTACATCTGCCACCATAACTTAGAGATCCTAAACTAATACTCAAATAATTCTATGAAAATCATTATTTATAGGGGTCATGTCAATCCCAGTGCATCCATTACTAACAAACATTAGGTTAGATGACACCAATTGGGCATAACTGATCATAAAAATTGAATAACTCTGACCAAGGTCACCAAAATTGGAATTAGAATTTAGAATAGAGATGTATGGATATTTTCCTTTTCCATAAATTCTATCATTCATGGTGTGATAATAAGGCCCCACTTTACTAATCTAAATATGAAGCACATAATGGAGGTGCACTATTAAAAAAACACATCGTATAGTAGTCTAACTATCCCTCAAACACTAGTAAATGATGAAATCTTGAATTCCTCACCATCTGTGATCCACATTGAATCTATATTTTTATTATATTTGTCAATTTTTTCAAAACGTAAGGTTGATATATGGAGGTATAAAGACCAAAATGGATTGAAAAAGTCCCAAAATCATCCAACAATATTTCCCACCAATTAGAGGATATATTAAATTTGGAAGTGGAGGGGTAAGAACAAGAAACTGCCCCAAATCACTGATAAAAGTGGATCTCACTTTCTATTGAAGTCATAGTTCCATTTGAATTGTAAGATTCATGAAGGACCCCACCAAGGTCCAACCTGTGACTACCCTAAGCCCCCCTCTAATAGGTCATAGGTTGAAGACATCACTAACTAGGCATATTCCACAAATGGGACACATTATCTTAAATAAATTAAACACATGCACAAATTTCTAATCCCACACATTTCTGATATTTAAAACTAATAAAAGTAATGAATTAATATATATATAATCCCATATCCATATTATGACAATAATGTACTGAATGTGGAAAAAGGGTCCAAATACAACCCCATCAAGAGACTGTAAGGAAGACAACATGTTCCATGGGAATAGAATATGTTCAAACGAAATCTCTCAAAAAACAACTCATCATGTCAAGCTCAATCTATGCTCCACCTATTCTATGGCCAATATGGTCACCATCAAAACGAGCATCATATTCATAAGACACAACACATATTGTAAGAACTCATGCAGGGTTGAGTATAAAAATATCATGTAAGACACCCCAAAAACAACAAACACAAATAATCAAGTGTAGTTATCTCAATAATAGGCTATAACAATCAATGTATGACATAAAAAAACTAGATATACTAAGTAACAGAACTGCACCATCAGGTAGCCATAACCAACCACCAGCCACAATATTCTTCTTGAAGAAATTATCATTCCAGGATAATACACTCTATGATACATTCCATCACTATAGAATATAATCAAATAGGAATAGATCATTAGTCCTCACTCAAGAAAGATCACTGGTCTCAGAATAAATAGAAAATCAGATAGGGGTTACCTTCATAACCATTGGGGAAAACCAAGAACACAATATGGATCAACCCACCACATAGTGGATCATATTACAATGATACCAAAAACCCTAAAAATACATCCTTATAGAGGTATTATCAACTCCCTACTCATGGAGGTCATTCTAATTCCACGAACCACACCTGGGGTATAAATATGATAGAGGATCTCACTCTAGTATCCCGAAGGGACACCACAAAATATATCTGGGATTATTCCTATAAAGGGTGTTGAAATCCATAATTAAGGACGTAATTCCACACTATATCCTTTAGGGTAAAGAATAAGGGTAAACAAACAAAATCAACAATGGTTTGAACTGAAGAGATGAAGATATCCACATTGATTCTAAGGGAGAACACAACATGTAGTTAGAGTTTATCACTTTCATTGCTCAAACTGGAACAACCTGTGTAGTAACACCTCACAATGCATGTAAATCTCAACATACAGGGCATGTGAGTTACATACACTATTTGTATAAGTCATTCAGAACCCTAATCATATCTCATGGTCATTCCTTTATATAGTTGTCCATGACATGTACACCTGGCCATGTACATGTCTAAGTACATATCGTGTCCATGACCATGTACTCCTGGCCATATATTCTTAGCATCATAGGACAATGATATTTCATTGAGGTTCCAAATGGTTTGTGACTCTATCACGTAACATTTAGTACATAACTAAACTTGAAACCCTAGTGCCACAGTTAGGGGGTTGTCGGGACCAAGGTTGTTCACTGCTAAAAACAGTGTTTGGTTTGTGTTGGTTGTTAACCTATACAGGTTTGATCAAGGTTGGAATTTTTTTGTTATCAATACATAAATGTAAGATCATGAAAATATCAATTAAAGGCATATTACAGTTTAAACTTGCAACAATATTAAAGGTGGTATTGTTTCCAAATGTTTTCCGAATTTTTGTGTCCAAAAATTCGACAATGAAGAAAAATGAATTTGGAAAAGGGAGTTTCATGTAAGATAAAAGATGGTTTGGAATAATTCAAGAAATTCAGGTTTAGTTATAATTTCATAAAGTTATGTAAAAGGAAAAAGGTTTGATAAATATTGAAGAATGTGAATGAAAGGTTATGCTGCACGTAATAGCCTTACATGCCAAATGCGGCGTCAAAGGGGGTTTTGCGTGCATGGAGAGAATCTTGTGTGACACATTAGGGACATATTCATAGGTTCTTTAAGGCCTATAAATAGTTGGATACCCCCAATCATGACAGATAACTTTTCGAAAAATATTTGGTTCCTCTGTAGCATGAAATAATTGTGTGTGGAAGACAAGTGGAGGTCAAATATTGCATGTAAAGTGATCCTTTAGTATAAAAATACCAAGTAAACCTTGTGGTGTGGGTGCAATAAATATAAGGGTTGTGAAAAAATAGGGGTGGTGCGAAATTCATCCTGCATGACAAATCCCAAATATTGCACACAAGATTAGGTGTTTCATGCAAGTTCACTTTTGAGATTCTATTAGGCTTTTGATATTCGGGTTGTCTGATTAGTGCTTTCTAGTGAATATTTTTAGGACTTAGATGCAAGCAGTGTATCATGGTAAATAGAGACAAAGTCTTCAATTCTAATCTATTGACCATACCTTCAGCTGATAAACTGATTAAGACTTCACCCACAGTAGTAGCAATGGGGAGTCAATGGAAGTGTTCAAAGGGACACAAAGATCTATACCTAAATTCTTGTAAAGGAAGTGTGCCTATCATATATCTACTATGGTGAAACATCTATATTCCATTGATTGTAAAGATTAGGGGATTTTATTATGTTCAACACAATGTTGATGTAATCTCCTTGAAAATATCCCTTAGTGTTGAACCAAGTAAAAGTGTTGTGTTGTATTTCTTCATGTGATTATTTTACTACTGCTATAATCCATCATACAAGTTTAAAATTTTCCTACCAATGAGGGAACAAGATCCATCACAATAAAATAAGACATTGACACCCTGATTCACCCCTCCCCTCTTAGGGTGTTCTGGGGTCCTACAGGGGTCTCACACGACTTCAAGTCCTAAAATACATGACATGTTTTTCATGATTTTCGAGATACTTTAGGATGTTCCTCAACATCAGTAAACGCATCTCCGAAGCCACACCCTATGTTGGAAATCATAGATATGGGGTTGGACAACCCATGCTGTCAAAGCTATCTTGGATTCTGGTCCTCAATCCTTTTGAAAAAAATGTTCCATCAATTCATCAATGTGTTTCAAAACCAGGAAAAAAGGGAACCACAATCAGTCCAATCTTCCTCCGATCATCCACCATTATCATCATGACTCAAATTCACCATAAATCACAAACCACACTGATGGTATTGATCATTTGTTCCAAAGAATGACCACATAATGATCAAATAATAGGAATCACATTAGAAAATGGTCCAAATAAAATTCTCATGATGACCGAGTGAATAAATGAGGGAATAAAACCATAATCTATAAAATGTTAAGATTAAACATTGGACTTTTTTTGTTCAACCATTATCCATTTTCGTATAATTTACAAAAAAATAAGGATAGATTAATAATGAATAAAAATCCATCAATTTAAATCTAATAACAATTATATTATAAATTATATTTAGGGAATTGATATGAATTCATCCATGATTGAAGAAATGTATGGAAGACACAGTTCAACATCCTACCTAGATTTTAGATTGATCATGGATGAAGAACAGTTCAGTAGTTCTGTCATTGATGAGATCCACAAACATTATTGGAATAACTTTCCAAGATCTGGTCCTGATCCACTATCATTCCCCAAAAAATCTCTCCTCTAATAGTCTCTAGTTCTCTAGGTTTTTGAGTCCAAGCCCAAGACAATAGCTATACCCATGTATTTATATAAAACGTGGCCTCTTTATAAAATATGTTAATATAATTAAATTAATTAATTAATTTTTTTATTTACTCCTAAGAAAATGTTTTCACAACTTTATAATTCCAACAATGTTTATGTTCCACATAAGTTAAAATGGAATTCTAAAATCCTCAATGCCCTCTCATTTCTGATTCAAACCCCCATTTGGGAGTTATTCTACCTTTTTAGTAAAACCGTGTGAATGTGTTATTTAATATATTTTATATATTTTAAACATTTATTTCGGGTACACCATGTCTCAGAATCACATATCATCTGAAAACTTGGTCTTGAAAATATTCCATATAATATAAATAAATAAAACCAGGAAAATATATTTCATTAAATTCTCTCCCCCTTTGTAATTTTCATTCAAAAAAGAGAAAGGGCTACTCAAAATGATGATAGTACGGGGCTTTCATTTGGGTCTGGATATCCTAGGTGATCTATTAAATATTCTCATAATGCAACAAGATATGCACAAAATGAATTGAACATATTTGAAGGATCCTCTCCTAAAAATCCTCAATATCCACCAGGTACTCAGCAAAGGTAGCTCCATCCTCGATGTCCATCTCAGCGTTTTTGATAACCTACAGTGCGTTGTGAACATATCTCCTCAAATGTGAAATGTGGAACACATAGTGCACCTAGTCCAACTGTGTTATTATAGCTAAGAGGGTTTCCACCTCACAAACTCTATGAAATATATAAAAGGGACCAATTAATCTTGGAGTTGACTTACCACCACTGCCAAATATCTTTAATCTAGGTCAAGGAAAGACCCTTAGAAACACATTTTCTCCCTCTTTGAACTCTTGTTGTCTTCTTCATTGGTATACATATTAAATATGATGGATATGTATAGTTCTCATTCTATCTTGGATGTTCTCTAACTTCTCTATAGTAGCTATCAACAACTCTAGGACCATTAGTAATGACTCACCCAGATCAGTCCAATAATTCGGTGACCTACAGGGTCACCCGTACATGGCCTCAAATGTATCCATACCAATATTTGAATGATAAATGTTGTTTTATTAAAACTTCACCTAGGTTAGGTGATCCTCCCAACGTCAACCAAACTCCAACATTAAATATTGCATCCTGTCATTCCATACTAGAATGGTCCTCTTAGTATGGACATCAATCTGGGGTGAAACATCATTCTCAAGTGTAACTTAGTCCTGAAGGCCTCCTAAAATCATCTCCATAATCATGATGTTAAGTGATTTTCATAGTCTAAAAAATCATAGAGGTAAAACCATGGACTTCGAATATATCCAACACATAGAGTAATCCAAGCATTCTATTGAACTTTTATATTGAATGGACACAGAGATGACCAACATGGTGATTCAATCTACGGTCACCTATATGGAATTCTATCACCTAGATGTATGTGTGAACCTCATAATTATTTCAATAGTTATCCCATGCCACTTCTACTTTGGTACCATAATTTTTTGATCTAAACCAGTTGGAACCTATTGCTCATCATTCAATTATTGATATGCGAGGCATCGATAGAATAAATCAAAAACACAACACTTCATGCTTGGACACCATAAATGACATCATAAGTCCTAATACATCTTTCCTACAGAAGGATATACCTTCTAATTGGAAGTATGGAACACTGAAATCACATACTCCTGCAACATAAAAGGTATCATCATTATTCATCTAAAATAGATATGCTACTACCCACCTCTATAATATCGATCCGGATAATTTCATATACATATATGAGTATGTATGGTATCAAAGTTGGTATATACACACAAATTATCCTAGACATAATGTAAATGCATGAGGGTAACAACCATCGACTAAAGATATGAAGCTATATAATTTCCCACTAAGGAAAACTGCAATAAGGATAACTACTCCTATTACATGGACAACAAAAGAGAACATGATCTACTTATAATATTGTATCTTACCATGTTCCCCTTCCCTAGAGTCTAGAAAATATCAAATTCATAGTCTTAGAGGAACTCTAGACATTTACACTCTCTCATGTTATGATCCTTATATGAGAAGAAATACATGATATTGTTTTGGTCATAGTAAATGATAAACCTCTCCCCATCCGGTAGTATCACCACATCTTCAATTCAAAGACAATCACTGCTAACTCAATATCATTGGTTGTGTAGTTTTGATCATGTGGTATCAACTAATGTAACGAAAAGGAAATCACCTCCTAACACTAAATTATAAAACAAAAAAATCTAGTCCTAGATTCATAAAAAACACTATGTACTTGACACCCACATCTGTCAATATCATGATGTGAGAACTCATTAACCTATGTTCAGACTGATGAAAGCACTACCAGAACCTTTTCATCCAGATGAAGGCTTCAACTTCTGGGTCAAACTAGTCATGGTTTATTCCACTATAGAGAAATCAGATAATAACCTTTGAAATTACTCTACTATCCCAAGAAAACTCCACACATAGATAACAATATTTTGTTTCTCCCAAGAAAGCACCACCTCAACCTTTTCCAAGTCAGTTGTTACTCTTACCTTTGATATGACATGTCCATGGAAGTGGACCCCTTAAATACAAAACTGACGGATCAAGAGAATCCCATAAAGATGGTTCTCATAGAGTGTGTACATGATCATCATAAACAATCTCACTTGTTCCACTTCTAAAAATAATTAACGTAGGCTTTAATCAATGAAGATGACCAATAACTAGTCCAGGAAGGTTTGGAAGATCTTTTTGATGTGTCCCAAGAATACTTCTAGGGAGTTTTCCACCCCAAATAATACTACAAAGTACTCATATCGACTATACTAGAATCTAAATGTTTTCTTTGATATATCCACATCCCATACTTGTAACTAGTGATATCCTAATATAAGTTTAATCATCGAGAACCATAGAACCCCTCTTAATAGATCAAAGAGTTAATCGATCCTCAGTAGTGGATACTTATTCTTCACAGAAACCTAGTTAATGCACCGATTGTCATGAAATGACCTCAAACTCTAATCCGCCTTATTGGGGAACAACATTGTGGATGGCCTGGTGGAAACACTGGGTCTCACAAAGCTCTTATCCTTTAAATCTTCCAAATATACCTATAACTAACAATTTCCCTTGAGATCCATCCAATATTATATCACGAATATCATAACCATCTTGGGTTTTAAGTTAATGTAGAAGTCAAGATCTCAGTAGGGAGGTAAACTTGGTAAGTCCTTAGGAAAGTTGTCCACTTACTCTGCCACCACATCATGGAACTAGTAGCCCATATCATCCACTACTCTAAGTGTAATTATAGACAACTGGTTATTAATAATATTCAATCTCTAATTCTCAATAATTTCCTTATCAACTAAGGTTTTTTCACCAACAATGGAAGACCACATTCTTTCACTATGGAATCACAACATTCTCTGTAGGAAGTAGTCAACAAGGGAAAGAATATTTGATAGCTAGTCTATACCCAAGATTAAATAATGAGGCCTCTTCACTACTATAAAGAGATCCCAAACAAAAATCTCACCACTAAGTTTTATATCACACATTTGGCATATATTCTCAATCACCGGGTCACCACTTTTTAGAGTCTCTAACCCCAAGGGTCAAGCCAACTGCCCAACCAGAAGCTCTATGTCTCATACTAGAGAAGTGGAAATGATGTAATGACTCACACCTATGTCCATAAATACTATAGATAATTTAGAAAATCCATATTTTATACCTCATATCATCCCTAGAGTATAGGGATCATATGACTCCATAGACTATAGCTGGCCTCATCCCCGATCACCAGACCCCTAAGGCTGACATGGAATACTAGGGGTTTGTGATTATTATATTTTGAACCTTTGAATAATTATTGATGCTCTACAAGACCATATTCCATGTATACTACCCTATGGACCACCCCAAAATATCCCATTTGCTTTGTCTCTGTGCTCCCATGACTCTCTCTCGATTAGTTTTATGATGGTTCAGACAGCCCCGAGCTAGATATCCCCGACATTCATAGAAGAAGCATTGCATCTCCCTTAGACGATTTGAGCCATCATGAGATCCCTGCACTATTGAACATGCTTCATGGGATAGTATTCTGAAGTACATGACACTATTGGGTCCCCATGACTATTGTCAGCTAACTAGTGCAGAGTTATCAGCTCTTGATTGCTCACTTCCATCACCTAATATTGGTATCTTCTCATTAAGGAATCTCACTACCACAAAGGGTCTTTCAAGAACCACAACAAAGTCTGAAATGAAATGGATACCACTAAATCCCTGATGTCCTAGTGCAATCCCTTCTCAAAGTTCCTAAATTTTAAGAATAAATCCAAAAAGATATCCATGGACTATCATGAGATATCAGTAAACCTTGATGAGTACTCCACCATAGTCAAACTTCCATATAGTAGATGTAGAATCTCTTAAATGAGAACTGATTAAAATTTGTCTGGGTATAACTCTTCCATTAGGAAACATTGAAATCCTTACTATCATAAATATTTCTCATAATGTAACTAGGTGAGTAAACTCCATCATATACCAAATGATCCCTGAAGATGAATCTCCATAAGGAATACTCTCTGAGCTGCATGATACCAAAGAAGGGGGAAAATCATTTACCTCTAGATAGTCCTCATCCACCATGGGTTTTGGCTCTCCTTAAAACCTCATAGTTAACCTTTTCTAAAACTCCTATAGCACACTCACCCTACACTCATCCTCTTCTAGCACAATTAGGGAAATATTCCACTTAATGGATGGTGGTATAACTAGTATACCACCCTAAGTTTCCATATCTAGTATCAGTCCCTACAATGAATCCTCATCACTCATAATATCATCCTTATGATCACATAGTGGAATCCAGGATTTCTATCTTCATTGAGGATTCAAGAAATAAAACAAGATGTACCACAATCAATGAGTATAATTAAGGAGATGACTCCAGAGGGGAATGTAAACCAAAACCCATTCCTATATGATGCATGTACCAATTTTTTATCTATAACCACTGTTTAAATATATTGATATGAAAAGTAGGTGATTAGAGTCTTGGTGTATGGATACATCGACCGACACACTAGAATTGCTATTCCAATAGGAAATATAAACTAGAAACACTAAAAATTGTTTCCCCAACCCAATCTATCTAAATATAATTCTAAGGTAGAACTGAATCTTTCGATACAACCTTTTCACAACCCAAAACACTTCTTTCCAACCCTTAAATACCCCAATACAACCTCCAATCGTCTAGGGGCTGGAGACCAATGTCGAGTATGCATATCCCAAAAATGGAAGGTATTATCCTAAAGTACAAAAAACCCCTCAAACATCTCCAAAACCAAATAATGATGAAATGTAAAACAACCTAATTTAATGAATGTATAATTATATAAAACCAAAAATATGGTACAATAGTAAAGTATTGAAAGAATAAAAAGGGCCCAAATACAAGCAAAACCAAAAATTGAAAAGACTCCAATCTACTCGAAGGGATTGGACTATAGTCAAATGAAAACTACCCAAAAAACATGGTTTATCAAGCTCAATGTATACTCCACATGCTCTGCATCTTGTTTGGATCCCAAAAAATGGTCCATCATCTTCATAAGACATGACATGTGTAGGAAGATCCCTTATAGGGATGAGCATGACAATTCCTAGTAGGTCACATCGAAAACACCAACAACAAAGAATCAAATATATTCATCTCAATACAATGATATAACAATCAATGTATAGTAGTAAAAAACCAGATATACTCAGGAAGGAAACCAATATACCAGTCAGTCGTAAACAACTACGATTTATCTCAAAGATATGCTCATTTTGGGGGAATCCAATCAACAATACATAAAATCACCAAATACTCTCATTGAAGAGTTCTAGATTATTAGCCCCCTCCTAAGAAATATCACTATTCTTATAAGACCCTGATACTCCAATAAGGGTTCATGACCATAACTATTGGAGGAACCCATGAAAAAAATATTGATTAAACCACTACATTGAGGATTTTATTCAAATAATATTACAAACCATACTGATAATTCCTTCTATATTGACTATAAATGCCATGCTCAAGGAGGAAATGTTGATTCTACAAACATGAAATATGGTATAAATATGATAGAGGGTATCAATCCAATATCATAAAGGGATTCCAAAAACTCTATCTTGGATTAAACCATTAGAGGATATCACTACCCATAAATAAGCACATAATATTTCATTATACCCTCAAAGGAAAGGACAAAGGGTATAATCACTCAACCAAAAAAAGTATGAACTGAAGTGGTGAAGAGATCCAACCTGTCTCTAAGGGAGTACATGGAATGCCTTCTTGAATGTAGATATTACAATATTTTAACACCTCACACTACATGTAAACATCAATATACATGGAGTGAGAGTTACACACACGGTGTGTGTAGGTCGTCGTACTCCCTTCTCGTATCGCTTGCCCATTCCAATGTACAACTTGTATCATCCTGAACATAGAAGTCCAAAGTCGGTACAATAATTAATTAAATTATAATTGATATAAGTAAATTTAATTCAAGAGGATTGAACAGTTTATCATTTTTAGAAAACCAAATTACATATATGATACCCATAATACATTGGGAAATAAAAATAAAAACCTGATACATAATAAAATGAAATAGGAAACATCCTTAAACTCATTTAAAGTAATCCTCTTTATATCATGGGAAAAAGAAACATAATAAGGGTGATCTAAAATTATCATTAAGGGGTTTTAATGTGTAATAAATAATGAATTTATAAATCCACATGGTAGGGTAAATAACTGATATCAAATTTCATTCAAATAATAGGATAAGGTATAACAAATACAGCAAGGTAAGAAACAGAAACTAAATTCCATTTACTCAATGAACATATAATAAAAGGAAATAATAGATATGTTAATGAAAAAATATCATGGGTAAATAATAACTCACATGACAAAAAAAATTTAATAATTCGATGTCATGTATCTGGAACATGAACAATTACCATCAAAACCTTTCAAATGATGGTTTATGTCTGTCGTTAGAAACATGTATCTTCTTCTTGAAAAGAAACTCATAGGGTTTCTTTCCAACTGATATCGTCTCATGAGACTATGATGCAATGATGGGATTTCATTAACTGGTCCTCAACCTATGTTTTACATGTTTAAATCATTCATCGTATATTTAATAAATGATCTAAAAATATTTTTTAAAATCAATGTGTCCCATACCAATTTGAAATATTGGAATCATAAGACCCATAAAAGTAAATAATAATCCCATGAAACATTTAATACCATGAAGATAAATAGATTCATTATGTGATTTATCAAATGAGGTAGTAGATACAACACACAAAAGAAGAAAGTGGTGAATATGATATTTACCTCATAGATGTACAATGTGTGATTAAAATATGTTACCACTTTGTAATCATTTATTTAAAAGGTACTTCATTTATAAAGTAAAATATTTTCTTTGAAAAGAACCTTGTAAAAAAGTAAAGTAATATTCAAAACATTAGGGTGTTTAATGGTGGAAAATTATGTTCATGTCATCTATGTTTATAAAATATTTATTTTACTTTTTTTATGAAATTCCATAGTGTAAAAGGTTTTGGAAAATGACAAGAATATTCATTTTAATATTTCTAAAAAAGTAAAAAAGTGGTCAAAATGAATTTAAACAATCATTGGAGAATAATTATTTTCTGAGAAAATAATAACATGGAATAGAAATATTATTGATTGGAGACTTAAGCAAAAACAACCTTGAATGACGATGGAATTGTGAAATAAAACATTACCACATTACAATTAGTTGAATTGTATTCCCAATGAATGAAACAAAATTATATTCTTATGAAAATACAACAATATTGATGATAATAATAATAAAATAAAATCATGGGTTATAAATACACCACATATAAGAAATATATTGTGAACATTGATTGTATCTCACAGAACATAAAAGGAAGATAGAAAGCCCTTACCTCACACTTACTTTTTAGTTTTATATAATTTAAACTAATATATAATTGTATAAATAATTTTATTAATTTATATTATAACCTTATTCATATTTATGATATCATATATGATATTATTATATTATTTTTTCACATGCTTGTTAATAATCATTCATTATTTTAACTAATTCGGGTTATAATTACCATGTATCTTGAACATGTTTTGAATTGTTAGTAATTTTTTGAGTTACATAGATATTGATTTAATGATCATAATAATGAAAAAAAATGATTTAAATATCATAAAAATCAAGTATATATATATATATATATTTATAATAAGACATACAATTTTGGTAATGAAAATAAAATTCATCGTTCATGGAGACGGTAGGCTATATGTACACAAGAATGATACTTTCATTTAATTGAAATATTAAAAGAATGAGAATTGAATTATATATTTTTATATTATGATACATGTATCATATTTATGACATATATATACCATATGATTATAATAACAATCCTTTATACATTTCTTGTATAGTGTGGACGAATCACATCGCTTTGAGGAGGGGTTTGTCTATATTTCCCCAAATGATGTTATCGTATTTATAAAAAATATAAAAAAATAAATGTATGTGTTATATAAATGATAAATAAGTATTAAGACAACATAAATATCATTTATATCATATAAAATAGTTTTTCCATTATTATTACCTACCATGAGAGGTGGTAAAGGAAAAATGAATGAACTCATTTTCCAAGGCATTAGTTCACTATACCTTAATAGTAAATTTCTTACCTATTAGAAAGAAATGTGTATAGGTGTAGGTAGAACACATAACAAAACAAAATATAAATATATTTTGGATACATATTTTATTATATATTATTTTAATAATAACAAATAAATGAGTGTGGAAATAAATAAATCTAAAGTGATTAATGAAGAATGTTGCCTCTTATTGGGGTTACTAGTTTTAGATTAACCAAAATCCTTACATTGTTTGTTTTTTACCAAAATATAGGATTATATGTTGAGGGGGGATGTTAAGAGCTTATGTGGGTAGTTTTTGGATGATCTAGAAGGCTCAATGTGGTGTAATGATGCAAGAGATTATGTTTCTATTTATAATTGAGGTGAGATTCACTTTTGGAAACTCTCAAAAAATAAAATTAATATAAATTATATTTAAATTAAAAGTGTCTCAAAATTAAGTTATTTAAAATATAAGATGAATATGGGTCACAATAAATTCATGAAATTTTCTTACATTTTTAGGTTACATTATTACCCTCATATTTTGGCATTAACTCATAGTTACATTATCAAACTCTTACTATAGTATCATACATTTTAACTCATTATTGGTTAATATAGTTACAATAAAATTCAAAAATAACCATATATGAGTCATGGATGAAATTTATAACTGTATTCCAATAATTTGGATAAATTGATTATTTTTATGAATTTTATATCATTTAACTAAGAATTATTTATTTTAAAATGTCATTAATGTCAATTTTGACATTAATCATTTCTTGAATTTTTTTAAAAAATATAAATAAACAATTTAACTTCATAAAATAACTTTAATACATCTATAATATGTCTTGGTAATATAATAAATTTATTTATAACATTAATTATATATAAATATATTATTTTCAAATTTTTAATAACACTTATTTGATATTCCTATTAATTAAACAATTATTGGGTAATAATTATGTAAGACATTAATGTAATTATTTATTTTATACAATTTTAAAATAAATTTCCAAGATTAATATACCCATTTTAAATTTAAAATTAATATTTTTAGTTGAATATATGTGTTGTATGACCACATACAAAAAATGTAATTCTTATTAAAAACATGATTGTGACATATTGGACTTCCCTTAGAATAAAATAATATAAAATCATTAAAGTCTTTAATGTGGATTCAAGAGGCAATAAAATTAGACCAATGATGATATTGGTTAAAAAAACTCATAAAATAAAATTAGTACATGTTTTATGGTAATTTTCTAATATTTAAAATATTATTTTTACACTTAATTACCTGATTTACCCTTAACTGTGGTAATTAAATTATTACCAAATTTATAATTCATATTTTCCCTATAAAAAATGGACCTGTTTAAATGATTTGGAACTTCTAATTCCAAATATAAAGTCAATTTTTTAAAATTATAAAAATATAATTTTCTTAAATTAAATTAATATTAATCCCGTTGTCGGAATAAGAAATAAATTTTTAATGTGAAGACATTCAAAAGATAGAAATGTATTTATAACCAAATTCAAAGTTAAATTGATTAAAATTTCCTAAATTTTATTTAAGTATAAATTAATGATATAATTATACTTCAAAAAGGAATTTAAAATATAATTTAACAAAATAAATTTTCTAGACGGAAAAATTGTTTTCAATTAAAATGCAGTATTTTATAACTATTTATCAGAACATGAAACTTACCAAAAAAATAGAAAAAATTAAATCAAATAAAATTTTTATATAAACCATTAAAAATTGAAATTTATTTTTTCAAATAACATATATCAAAGTGTTAAAATTGGTATTTAAAATAGGTTCTGTCACAAACCAACCTGGGTCAACCCTGAACCAGTCACCCGAGCCAGTCTGCGACATGGCCTGAGAGGCATTCCCAATCCCCCCCGGGCAGGCGACAAGCACCAGGGAATCCATAGAGAGAAATAGGGAATGATTCCGCCCAATAAAATAAATAAATAAAACAGCAGAAGAGTAGAATATCGTGAAGTAAATAAACAACACGAAAATAATGAACGATGAAACACAACCAACTAACCTGACCATGACCACAACTTCTCGCGACTCCGAGATTCTCTCCCCATTCCACACCCAACTCTCACCCACAGTGAGCAAGATCAAGTCAAACCTCCAACAGAAACTAAAAAGTGGAAAACACTATAGGCCTGAGTATTAAAAATTAGTAGGTGTTCCCAACAAACTATTCCCAATGCACTACCTTTAAATAAAGAAATTTACTAATTCCAGGTTTGAACTAAATTATACAAATTATGGGTTTCCACACACACTTTCATTTCTAAAACAAGTAACAATCCATTTCCCTTTTTAATTTAAAAACAAGTTTAATGTTTGGAAGAAACATGTGAATTTCATTTTTAAAATCTTTTTTGCGAACCACTTATAAACCCAAATTTTAGTTATTAGTAAAAAAAGGAAATCACACAACAGGCAACACACACTAAGGGAAATGGAAAAAGTGGCACATAAGGGCCAACTACCGAACTCGACCTCTCAATCATCCCCCACATACAAATAAACACTAAAGGAAATATGGGTCAAACCTAGGAGCTCGTGAAAAATCTAGAACGTACTATAAATGTGACTCATCCTGAAGGCATGCCTATTCTCGATGACGTCATAACACCTTAATACCCAGTGTTTCCCTACATGGCCTAACCGAGGGGCTCAATCCCCTAGCAGAGTGTCATCCGTACTAGAGGCCACTAGCCAGTGCGTAATCTAAACTAGTGCAGCAATCTTTATCAGAAGATCCACTTACTATGCCAAGTTTCCATGTCAACACATACAATAAAAAAGAAAGGTGTGAGTCAACAAAGTAAATAAAGTAGCACAAACATCACACACAAATCATGCAGTCAACATACACCAAATATCACCTCTGAGTCACCCCAAAGAGATTTTTCCAAAATAATTTATTTTATTAAACTGTCAAACGAGCCTTCGCCAATTTTAAGGAAAATCCTCATTTCTCAAGCGAACCAAAACACTTGTTCCTGCTTCAAAATAAATCAATTATCTATAAAACAGAACTAAATTTAAAATTCTATGAATTATGTTAAAAGGAAAAACGAGCATTCTTTCACTACTGGGTGTCTTCTCTTCAAGAAAATGATTCAAGTGTCGTGTATAAAATAAATGTCTCTTTTACACCAAATAACCATTTAAAAATTAATTATCTCGTATTATTTCCCATTTATAAAAATTAATAAAATATCAAGCAATTAATAAATTCTAAATTTAAAGTCGAGTGCAGTGGGGGACCTACATCGACTCGTAGTCGAAACACGATGACGCGACATGCCTCGAGCGGGTGCATAAGCATGCGCAGGCTGATGACCGCAATTTCGTGGAATTACCTCGCCAATGCTTTGCAACAAACGCACAACAACCAAAATACATAAACACTAAATTAAAACAACCCAACTGAATAAACCACACAAAAGAACCACCTCGACATATTTTCAGAACACAACTCTCACCATCCACATAATTTACTAAACCACTTTAAAAATTTATAAAGAAATTCCAAAGAGACACCCACAACATCACACAAACAAAACCGACTCAACGAACACTTTTTTTGATCAAATGCACACCTACACCCTACTAAAACAGAATACGCACCACTTTCATAGTTAAATAAACTAATTTTACAATTTATATAATGTTATTAAAGATCTCACGATTGGTTTTCATAAAAACACACCTTAACTCACATGAACATGCTATAGGGTATACAGTGCAAACTAAGTTCATAAAAAAACTAAACATTGCACTAAACTCATTTATCCCAAAACATGCAAAAATAATTATCCAAGTGAAGAAATAGAACTATCCTCACTCTAGTGTGCAGGCGCGCCCGAACAGCCGAGTCGTGTGAAAAGGGAAATGGTCGGCACGATGCCGTGGTGCACGGGGAAAAACCACCAACACCGTCAGTGACGGCACGAAGACAGGTGCAGTTGACGACAGAGTTGGTCGGAGTAATGGGGGTGGCCGCGATATGTGGCACAATGACCGGAAGATGAAAAAGGGGTTTTGTGAGGACTATGTGGCAAGCAAAAGGTTTGTGGGGTAGTTCACTGCTGATCCGGTGGCACGTCGGGCCGAATATGCATGCGACGACCAGAAAATAAGGGTGCGCGGTGGACAGAGCCTTGCTGGCAGGTCAGAGCTACACCAGTAGGAAGGCGTGCAGTTGAAGGAATACTTTTCGGCAAGTAGGGGGAATCCCGGAAGGCTTTTCAACGACCAAAAATGGGTCGTGTCGGAGACACCCAGAGGGAAAGGGTTCACTGGACAAAAAAGTAGTCGGTAGGGGAGAGGGGGCGTACTGGTCAGGCGCGCGGAGCATGGAAGGGAAACCGCGCTTGGGATACTGGATGGTGAGTGGCTAGTAGGTGTGAGGCTGCTGTAGCACGTGTGGTAGGAGTCGGAGCCGGAGGAAGCCACTGGCCAAAGAGGGGCAGAAGAAGGGAGGTGGTGCCGACAGTAGGGGGTGCACACCGGACGAAGGGAATGGGAGTGGTCCACTACCGCTGGTCGAACAAAGATGGAGAGGAGATTGCTGCGCCAGCCGGGAGGAGAGAGCGCGCAGCCGATGTGAGCGGGGACCAGAGGAGGGTGATACCTGGACAAAGAGAGGAGGCGGCGACTGCTGGTCTGAGGTGTGGGAGGTCGGTGGTCTGTAAGGGAGGCGACGAGATGGGGTGCGGTGAGGGAGGTCAGCTGCTCATGGGTGCTAAGGAGATTAGCGCCGACGGTGGTTGGTCATGCATAGGAGGGAGGCCAAGGGCCTACTTGTGTTGAGGAAAGGGGAGAGGGGGGACAAGGAGGAGGTGGCGACTCTCGTGGGAGAGAAGGGGAGAGAATAAGAGAGAGGAAGAAAAAAATATTGGCGGCTAGGGTTTGGAAAGAGGAAGGAAAGAAAAAAAAGAGAAAGAAAAAGGGAAAGAAAAGAAAAAAAGAATGAATAAGATAAAATAAAATAAAAATAAATAAATAAACCTTAATAAAATAACAAATATGGGAATAATATGAATAATAACATTTAATAGTACTATTAATTATAATGATCATAATAATAAGGTTAACAATTTTAGTTTTTACATTAAGAGTGAAATTAATAATTTTAATAATAATAATGGTAATAACTAATAACAATAATTTCATTTTATTAATAATAATTGTATTTGAATAGTGAAACTGCGTGGTCCGTGCGCGCCTCTAGCGACTGTGCACGAACCGTGCGTGATATTTTGTCTGATCCAGAAGCTGTCGCACTGGTGTCGGGCTGTCTTCACGGTCTCTGCTAAAGATGAAGTGCCTGTGCAATAGTCTAAAACCCATCCGAACACTTGATATAAAAAAACCATAACAATTAATAACATCTTTACTAAGATCAATAATAATAATAATAATAATAATAATAATAAATTATTAACAACCATACAAAAATTCAAACAACACAATAAATCACAAACATCACTCATTTTAAATTTTCCGAAGGTAGGTGGATCGTGACGATGTCTAAGTTGTGCCGCGTGGGGTATCCAAAATTTGATCTTCCCGGGCGCTCAGTAACGTCAACTCAAAACGTGTTCTACCCGGGTGCTCAGCGACGTCAGTTGAAAAACGGGAACTTTTAAACATGACTCAAAAGTTTTTCGTTCGGGAGTTAACCCGAACCCCAAATTTTTTTAAAAAGTCAAAGAAAATTATAAAATAAAATAAAAGATGGAGCAGGGTGTGACAATTCTCCCCACCATAATGCTTTCCGCCCTCAGAAAGCCAAAACAAGATCAAGACCCAAAGATGAAACTCTTTATGTTCCACTCACCCCAAAAGTTTAAGTGCCTTTTGTTGATCGATCCAAACAGACACTGAAAACCCATGACACACAACTCATCCATAAAAAAAGATCACCTTAATCATCACCAAGATAAACTCAAACCATCTGTTTCAACCAAGGAACGAACGAACTTAAATCACCCCAAGACTTATCCCTATAATCTTAGTCCAACGAAACTGTTGGGTGTACTCCAATATTAATGTTCACGTGAGAGGAAGAACTCAAGATTAGGTGGTTCCGCACGAGACCACCTACCATGAAACGATACATGAAAATAAACTCTGATACTGACACGGGGAGGCCTGAACGGACTCCCCACCATAATGATTGGGCTAACCCTAAATTAATTTCGGTGTGACTCTGCGAGACCCACTGTGGGTCTCCCCACCATAAGAACTGATGATATTAAACGAACTTAATAACTTTCCACACGGACTAGAAACCCCCACCATGAGGGGGGTAGAAGGGAAGGGACCGACTGATAGAACATCAAAACTATTTATGTCTCCCCATCAACAACGTCGCACCCTCGGAATCACACATACCATGACACACTAAGGATAAAGATTAACCCAAGGCCCGTCTTCACCGCTGGGGTCCTCCTGACTATGCGATAACTTCATTTCGAGGCCTATGGATGGAGCACCGATGATTAAAGCATCTCATGCCTCACAGTTAGGCTTCAGAAATTCCCAAACATAACACATGAATCATAATTTTACCAAGCACAATTCCTTTCAAAACAAAGGTTTCAATGAGGTTAAACCACAACCATTCTTACCACTAAAAGAAAAGGAACATCGAAAAACTTTACAAGAGACAACCACTACATCCAGGGAACACTAAAAAGAGAAAACCTCAAACTATTCCCCAAACATCGCCCTACTCCTGCTGATAGGATACGATGACCTTCGACGAGCCACATCTAGCTTCAGAACGCTTCTTGGAAACACCACTGTAGAATCACTGCAAGTGACCCTAACGTCCACAGGTGTGGCAGGGTCTCAGAGTACTCGGACACGTTGGTGTCTTGTGACCCTGCCTACAACACTGGTGAAAGATCACGACATTGCGCTGTGGAGAAGAAGACTGAAGGTCTGAAGGCCTCTTGATTCCTCTACCAGCACCACCAACATCAGGTCTCTTCTCACTCTTCTTATCACCATCCTATGCACTGCTTCCCAAAGCTGGAGGATTTTCCACCTCAAGTCCCCCTGCTAACCCAGCTTCAGCCAAAAAGGCTTTCCCCACAACATCCAAGAAGGTGGTTAGGTTGAGATCTTCCACTTTCGATCGCATCTCAGGACGGAGTCCAGACTCAAATTTTCGAGCCTTCCCGGGATCATTCGTAACAAACCACTTATTATATGGAACTAGATCTATGAAACGTCGATAGAATTCTAGTACTGATTCAACGCCCTGCTGAAGACAATACAACTCCATCCTCTTCTTCAGCTTCGTCAACTCAGAGAAGTGTTGTTGGATAAACGATGAATTAAAAAACTACCATGTTAGATCTTCCCAAGGCTTATTACGAGACACCGACTTCCACCATTTCCAAGTTGGGCCTTCAAGCATAAAGGTAGCCATCTTCACCTTTAATGAGTCAGGAAACCCAAATAAACTGAACTTCCTCTCAATATTCTACAACCACTCCTCCGAATCTAGTGGATCTTCTTGTCCATAAAAGAGGGGAGGGTTCAACTTCCAGAACTCCAGAACATAGTCTATGGGTTGATCAACTGGAGGATTCTCTAGGGGTGAACCACCCAAAGCTGCACCTTGGGAATCCATTAAACCGTCATGGGGCGAGCACTAAGGAACCGAAAAACAAGAAGATGGGTCAAACATGTTCATTACCATTTCAAATACCAAAATAACACTTTTTAAAATGATTTTCAGAAAGAAGGAAAACCCAAACGATTCACTAGAAGGAAACTATTGATGATGGGTGACTCGGCCATATGGTTGGAGGCCATACACCAGTCACACCACTATTACTGAGAGCATTCTTGGGTAAAGTCTCTGGATCCACATGGTTTTCCAGACAATGTGAGCTCATAGAGGTCACTTGCCCGACTCTCATTTAATTTCCCAATACCAAACAATCCAAAAGAATCAAAAGACATCAATAACCCAAACATCCCATGGTAACCTGAGGTTCGAAACGAGCAAGGGTTCATGACATCCTTCTCATCCATACACCTTGAGTCCCAAGAAGTCTACTCTTTCTTCCATGAAAACCCTAAATAACAATGGGCACTCTGAAAAACAAGGTCTTCTCAGGATCTGACCTCCTCTGATAACATTTTGTCATGAACCGACCAGGGTCGACCCTGAATCGGTCACCCGAGCCAGTCCGTGACATGGCCCGAGAGGCGTTCCCAATACCCCCGGGCTGGCGACAAGCACTAGGGCATCAATAGAGAGAAATAGGGAATGATTTTTCCCGATAAAATAAATAAATAAAGCAATAGAAGAGTGGAATATCATGAAGTAAATAAACAACACGAAAAGAAAGAACGATCAAACACAACCAACTAACCTGACCACGACCACAAATCCTTACGACTCCGAGATTCACACACCAGTCCACACCCAACTCCCAGCCACAATGAGCATGATCGAGTCAAACATACAACAGAAACTAAAAATAGGAAAACACTATAGGCGTGGGTATTAAAACTCAGTAGGTTTGCCCAACAAACTATTCCCAATGCACTTCCTTTAAATTAAAAAATTTAATAATTACAGGTTTGAACTAAATTATAAAAAATATGGGTTTCCACACACACTTTCATTTCTAAATCAAGTAACAGTCCATGGACCTTTTTAATTTAAAAACAAGTTTAATGTTTGGAAGAAACATGTGCATTGCATTTTCAAAATCATTTTTGCGAACCACTTAGAAACCCAAATTTTAGTTGTTATTAAAAAAAGGAAATCACACAACACAGAAGACACACTAAGGGAAATGGAAAAAATGGTACACAAGGGCCAGCTACTGAACTAGACCTCTCAATCGTCCACCACATACAAATAAACACTAAAGAAAACATGGGTCAAACCTAGGATCTCGTGAAAAATCCAGAACGTACTATACATGTGACTCATCCTGAAGGCATGTCTACTCTTGATGACGTCATAATGCCCTAACGCCCGATGTTTCCCTACATGGCCTAACCGAGGAGCCCAATCCCCTAGTAGAGTGTCATCCGTACTAGGGGCCACTAGCTAGTGCGTAATCTAAACTAGTGATATAATCGTTATCAGAAGATTCACTTACTATGCCAAGTTCCCATGTCAACACGTATAATAAACATGAAAGGCATGAGTCAACAAAGTCAATCAAGTAGCACAAACATCACACTCAAATAATGCATTCAACGTACACCAAATATCACCTCTAAGTCACCCCAAATATAGTTTTCCAAATTAATTTATTTTATTAAAGTGCCAAACGGGACTTCACCATTTTTAAGGAGAATCCTCATTTCTAAATTGAACCAAAACACTTGTTTTCACTTCAAAATAAATCATTTATCAATAAACCGGAACTACATATAAAATTCCGTGAATTATGTTTAAAGTCCAAATGGGAATTCTTTCACTACTGGGTGTCCACTCATCATGAAAATGTTTCAAGTGTCATGTATAAAATAAACGGCTCTTTTTACACAAAATAACCATTTAAAAATTAATTATCTTTTATTATTTACCATTTATTAAAATTAATAAAATACCAAGCAACTAATAAATTCTAAATTTAAAGTTGAGTGCAGTGGGGGACCTACCTCGACTCTCAGTCGAATCACGATGAGGCGACACGCCTTGAGCAGGGGCACAAGCCCGCGCAGGCTGACGACCTCAATTTTGCGGAATTACCTCGCCAATGCGCTGCAAAAAATGCACAACAAACAAAATACATAAACACTAACTTAAAACCGTCCAACTGAATAAAAAACAAAAAAGAACCACCTCAACATATTTTCAAAACACAACTCGCACCATCCACATAATTTACTAAACCACTTTAAAAATTTATAAAGAAATTCCAAAGAGACACCCACAACTTCACATAAACAAAACTGACTCAACAAACACTTTTTTTGATCAAATGCACACCTATTCCCAACTAAAAAAGAATACGCACCACTTTCATAGTTAAATAGACGAATTTTAAAATTTATAAAAAGTGATTAAACAACTCAGGATTTGTTTTCATAAAATCACACCATAACTCACATGAACATGCTATAGGGTATACAACGCAAAATATGTTCATAAAAAAACTAAACATTGCACTGAACTCATTACTCACAAAACATGCCAAAATAAATATCCAAGTGAAGAAATAGAACTAACCTCACTCCAGTACACAGGATCGCTCGAATAGAGGGGTCGCGTAAAAAGGGAAATGGTAGGCACGATGCGGTGGTGCACGGGGAAAAACCACCAACACCGTCTACGACAACACGAAGACTGGTTCGGTTCACGATGGATTTGGTCAGAGAAGTGGTGGTGGCCACGATACGTGGCAAAACGACCAGAAGATGAAAAAGGGGTTGTGCGAGGACTGTGCGGCCGAGCAAAATGTTCGCGGGGAAGTTCACTGCTGATCTGGTGGCACGTCGGGCGGAATACGCACGCGATGACCGGAAAATAAGGGTGTGTGGTGGATGGTGTTGTGCCGTCTGGTCAGAGCTACACCAGTATGAGGGCGTGCAGTTGAAGGAATACTCGTCGGCTAGTAGGGGGCATCCCGGAGGGCTTCACGCTGACCAAAAAGGGGTCGTGTTGGAGACACCCAGAGGGAAAGGGTTCGCCGGACAAAAAGGTGGTCGGTAGGGGAGAGGGGGCGCGCTAGTCGGGCACGTGGAGTAGGGAAGGGGAACCACATCAGGGCTTCTGGACAGTGAGTGGCCAATAGGTGTGAGGCTACTGGAGAATGCATGGTAGGAGCTGGAGCTGAAGGAAGCTGCTAGCCGGAGAAGGGCAGAAGAAGGGAGGTGGCGCCAGTAGCAGGGGGTGTGCACCAGACGAAGGGAAGGGTAGTGGTCCACTTCCACTAGTTGGACGAAGATGGAGAGGATATTACAGCGCTGGCCGGGAGGAGGGAGCATGCTGTCGGTGTGAGCGAGGATCGAAGGACTGTGGCACTGGGACAAAGAGAGCAGGCAGCGACTGCTGGTCCGAGGCGTGGGAGGTCGACGGTCTGTAAGGGAGGCGACAGGATGGTGTGTGGCGGGGGAGGTCAGCTGCTCGTGGGTGTTGAGGAGAGTAGTGTCGGCGATGGTTGTTCGTGTGTAGGAGGGAGGTCGAGGGCCTGCTTGTGCTGAGGGAAGGGGAGAGGGAGAATAGGGAGGAGGTGGCGGCTCGCGTGGGGGTGAAGGGGAGAGAATAGGAGAGAGGAAGAAAACAAAGGTGGTGGCTAGGGTTTGGAAAGGAGGAAGGAAAGAAAAAAAAAGGAAAGAAAAAGGGAAAGAAAACAAAAAAAGGATGAATAAGATAAAATAAAATAATAAATAAATAAATAAATAAACCATAATAAAATAACAAAGATGGGAATAATAAGAATAATAACATTTAATAATACTATTAATTATTACGATCATAATAATAAGGTTAAAAATTTTAGTTTTTACATTAAAAGTGACATTAATAATTTTAATAATAATAATGGTAATAGATAATAACAATAATTTCATTTTATTAATAATAATTTTATTTGAATAGTGTAACTGTGCAGTCTGTGCACGCCTCTAGTGACTATGCGCGAACCGTGCATGAACTTTTGTCTGATCGAGAAGCTGTCGCACGGGTGTCAGGCTGTCTGCACGGTCTCTGCTAAAGATGTAGTGCCTACGCACCGGTCTAAAACCCATCCCAACTCTCAATATAAAAAAACCATAATAATTAATAACATCTTTATTAAGATTAATAATAATAATAATAATAATAAATTATTAACAACCATAAAAAAATTCAGACAACACAATAAATCACAAACATCACTCATTTTAAATATTCCGAAGGCAGGCGGATCGTGCCGATGTCTAAGCGGTGTCGCACGGGGTATCCAAAACGCGCTTTGCACGGGCACTCAACAATGTCAACTCAAAACGCGCTCTGCCCGGGCGCTCAATGATGTTAGCTGAAAAACACACACTTTTTAACATGACTCAAAAGTTTTTCATCCGGGACTCAACCCGAACCCCAACATAATTTTAAAAAGTCAAAGAAAATTATAAAATAAAATAAAAGATGGAGAGGGGTGTGATAGGTTCACCCTTAAAAGTTTTCAAAACAACCATTATAAAAATATAGATTTTTATGCATAAAATTGGATTTGTTCTTATATTATAACAATTAAATCTATTGGATGAATGTAAAAATATATTTCAATAAATATATATTAAATTAATATCATTCACTAATTTTAATTAATTTATTTAATTACGATACTATGCCTTTTGGAAATAAAAATAGTTCTTTATAAAATCATTTCCAATATATCCAGTCAGTCCCTATATTGATTTCAAATTAATTTGTATCCAATGAATTCAACCATATATTTTCATAAATTATTTAATAATATTCATAACCACAATTTCACACCTGACCTTGGATGATCCTTTATTTCGATTCTTTTATTGGATTTGGATCATGTGGATGAGGTTTAGGTTGAGTCAAGATTTGAATTATTTTTTTGAGTTTTTTGCTGGCATTTTGTCTTGTGCTAGGTTTCGGTGCACAGTTTGGGAGATTCTGAAGCTTGTGATGCATGTCCAGTGGTGAGTTACATGGGTTTAAAATAGTTTTTTAAATAATGTGGAAACCATGCAGTTTGGTTCTAGAATCAGATTGAGGCATTCAACATAGTTGGTGCACGATTTGGAAACCATACAACTAACCCGTGTGAGGCCTCTCTTGTCCCGTAGAGGGTGCATGATTGGTGTACCATTTATCAAACCATGCAATATTCCCAAAATTTTTAAATTATAAAATCCATAATCTAACCACCCCTCTTTTAATCCCAAATTGGTCACCCCAGCACAAGGGGTCATTTTTGGTGCACGAGGGGGTTCTCGAACCCCTATTCCTTTAGTTCTCCTCCCTCTATGGATGCATCTACAAGCTTCCATGTTGTATTGTCTATGCGTTTTGGAATATTTTCTATCCCTTCTCTTCTCCTATCTTAGTTTAATGGTACTTATTCGTGGGTTTCTCCCTTGGATAAACCCTAGGATTAATGTTGGGTAATTTTTGTTGATTTGATCAATGTTAGGGTGTGCAGATCATGTCTCAAGATCGAATCTACCTCCCCCCCACAGAGTTTCATTGTATATTCTCTTCATTAAGGTATGTGTTTCTATATATTTCCTTTATGATTCATTCCAATTGATGATTGGGTATTTTTAAACAATATATAAATTATTTTATTATGTTTTTGGTGTATTTTATTAGATTAGAATGGTGTTCTTATGTTGGTAAAAATTAGTGAAACTGAATTAAAAGGGGTTTCTCTAAGCATGTTGTATAGTTTTCTAAAATGGTGTTTGATAAAATATCTATTAATTTATTAATATGAAATTAATAACTTTTGGTTTTTTTACCCCAAGTTATATTTTTTTCATGTTTTTAATTATGATTTGGGTTTGTGGTGTGATTTGGGTGCCTCTTTGTAGTTTGCAAAATTGTGTTAAAATTATTTAAAAAGGATCTTTCAGTCCTTAAATACTTATTGGTTATTTTAGAAATGTGTAACTTATAATTTTTTGGGAAATTTTTATTTCTTAAAATGGGGTTTTAATGATTTCATGGACAGTCTATGTGTGACATTGGATATTGGAACATCCATAGGTGCATGGGTGCACACAAGGATGGGCATACTAATGACGACGACACTTAAAGGTGATCCCCTTTTTATCAAAATGTTTCAATGGATTACAAATGGTGTTTTGGTTCCATTTTTGATATTAAAAGTGGAATAGAATTTTTTTCCAAATCTTGGACCATTTTTTAATAAAGAATGTTTTGATGAATAATTGGTATAAAGGCTTGTTCTAAACTTTTCATAATGTTTCTTGAATCATTATATGATGGAAATGGTTTTATAAGTATATTTATACTGGAAACATTTGAGACGTGTTTGTAATTTTGAGTATGAAATTTATATTTAATATCGTTTTGGAAATGGTTTGGAACATTTTTGTAATGGATTAGAGTTGATAGTGTTAAAGGCCCAGTAGAAACTTGGTAATTATTTTTAAATGAATTATGGTTTTGTAATTAAAAATTCCTTTTGGAATCTTTGTATGTTTTGATAAATATTTTGAAATCATATATGATGTGATGAATCAGTTGGAACATATGAAAGGATTTTTATGAGATTGGAACCCCTATGGAAGATTTCACCAAGTTGGTAACTACAAGGGTGTTGTTAGTGTTTGGGGTAGGAAAGTTTTGTGGTGGTAGGTAAGTTGATTCACGTGTACAAGGGCCTATTACCTAGAGAGTGTAATATTAACATGAGTTTTCTATGAATATTTAATATGGTTTAGTGATGTTTTATTGACAACAACGATAAGAAGTGATGGTACCCCCCGTGAATTTACAGGGCTTAATGGTACATGCCACTAGATTCACAAGTAGAATGACTTGTTGATTATTTATTATAGAGTTGCACTATATGCCGGAAGAGGAGTCCAGAATAATTAAACCCATGGATCACTGTAGTGATGATTAAGATGTACCCATGGTTATTATCTATATTTTCATGATTATATTCTATTTCACTTTTTTTTTCTGTTTATATCTCTTGTTAATTTTTAGTATATCTTGGTATAGTGTTTTTTGGATTTTGGATAGGGATTTGGTTCTCAGAATGGTAATAGTTTTTGAAAATAGTGATGTGGTGTGTGTTGTTTTGTAAAAGGGAAATTTATTATTTTTTATCAGAATGAGAAAAACATATTTTTTATATATATGGATTCCAAAATGGTGTTTGTGGACTATTTCAGGAATACAAATGTATGGATTTGGTGGTAGTTTCCTATCAATCTATTAATCTCATAAACTAATTTTAACATTCGATGTCGATATACCCGAGATATTTTTTATATTTATGTTTTTATTCTTTTTCTAGTTGTTGGAGAAGTTTTGTATTGTTGGTGGAGGTTACCAAGAGGTTATATGGAGATCATATGGGCATATTTCATTTGTAGTTTTGTATTCAGTTTTTACATGGTTTTTTAGTTGTTGTATCTAGATTAGTTTTATATATTTATTGATCTCTATTTATTTATAGTATTGTTTTCTATATTATTTTTTTGATCCCTATTTATTTGGGAAAAATATTTCCCATGGTGATTACATGATTCATGAAACTAGTTTCCAAACTATAGGGATCAGGAACACCCTTTGGGAAATGTATCAGACCAGGTCGGATATCAAGTTGGATGGGATCCTAGCTTTTTTCATGATAAAATAGTATCAGAGAAGACCCTTGTTATTTCGTGTGTGAGGTATATTAGAGAATAAGACCATTGGAAATCAAGATGTAGTTAAGTTTAGATCATCACAAACTCTTTCTCATTACGATCCTTGAGTTATTCAGAGGTATATGAGGAATGCAGATGTTGGCACTTGGGAATGCATGATGTAAGAGGGAGTGGATTGACACACATTTAATGGTTCATAGGATGACAAGGGTTAGTTTTTAAAATCTAAATGTTTTCGGATTAGTTTTCTTTTTAAATGTGGGAATGTTTTGTAAAAAATGGATTTATATATTTGGATAGTGGCCTTGAAAGAAGGTAGTTTTGAAATTTAAATGAAAATGGTGGTTTTCAAAATGAGGATTTATGGTTTTGTTGCGATGTTTGACATGTTAGCATGTTGTTTTGGATCGATATGTCCTTTATTGTTAAATAAATGATTGATATTGATTTTGTTTTTTTGTTTCTTGTGTTGATCAGAATAGTTTTCCCAGAAAGGTCCCCAATGTTTCTAATGATCCATTCATATTTTATATTCCTTCTTGATTATTTGTTTTCTATCACGGTTATCAAGGTCCCTTAGAGGCAGTAGAATGGCTTGAGGAAGTCGATTATGTCTTCAAATCATTAAGAACTCCAAAAGATATAAGATTTTGTGTTGTCTTGGATTCATTCTAATGTCCATGTTTAGATCAATTGATCTTAATTTATACACTCTAAATGGAATTTGGGATTAACTGGTAATTGTTAAGGTATACTTTTTTCAAATGGTTCATACTTGATGGGGTGAAGTTGATGAAGGTGGAATAACAATGGGATGTTCAGTAGAGGCAAAAATTAGTGAAATATTATATTTACTACTTTAAAGAGTTGAATTTCTTATATATGGAGGTAGTTTTTGAGGATTTGTTGAAAGAAACTCTTTTAATTTGGTTCTTCTTATATATATCACATAAAATTACTCTCATATGTTGAATTCTATTTCAAGAAGTTGGGGATGAGGTGTTTTTAGTGGAGTTGGTTCTTGAGGTGCAGTCCCTGGTTGTTTGATCTTATGAAGATTCCCAATCTGCAGAGAGCTGTGTTCTAGATGAACCTGTTCTTTGAGAGCTTCCCTTAGTGGTGTCATATTATCTTCAGTCAAACCATTCTCTCATTTGTTTATTATGTGTCTGGTTTGGGAACTTGAAGTCATCTTATTAAAATACATTAAAAACCTATCATCATTGTGTCTATTTTGGTAATCTAGAGAAGTTTTTTAGGATGTGTTTCCTAAATAAGAAGTCTTGAATGGAGGATTCTGGTGCCTAACTAGGAGGGAATTGATGCTTCAGTCTTCATGGATCCTATGACAACCCTACTTTTTATTAAAACTTAAACATGATTTATTACATAAAACATCACTTGATACAACAAAGAATATCAAGAGGTTTAGTGTATTTGGGGGTTAGGATCATTACATAAAAACTTGAAACATGAAATACAACATCTTTATTGAAAACTTCCTTTACATGACCACTATATTCCTTTGTACTTAGCATTGAATGGGATAATGTAGAGACCCGAAACTTGACGTACATTGAAATTACATTACTTTTGCGGAATACTTGGTACATAACAAAAACACACACACAAGGATCGTAATAGTTTAGTGTCTTTGGAAACTCGGAACGTAATCTTCTAATCGTGGTGAAAGATCTTCAATATCTCCCATAAAAGATCTTCCTTTTTTTTACCTAAAACCTTTCTTTATATCCTGGGGAAAAGAAAACATAAAAGGGTGAGCTCAAATGCTCATCAAGGGAAAATAAAGGAAATAAAAATTAAATCATATTTTTTTGAAAATCATAACCTGCAAAAGAGATCATAATGTCTTAACATGGAAAAAATCATAGAAGTGAAAATGAGATCCCCATAATCATAACATGAAACTTGAAACTTTGTGGCATGCACACATAATCATGGAAAATCATTTCTTGTTAGTCATGACTCATTTCCAAGACTATCTTAGTGGAAAAAGTTCCCTTTCTGAACCGAGTCACCCTCGTTCCAGTCCTGTTTCACTGAACCGGTATAACCTACCGTTCCAGCCATGTCTATCTCATGAGATATAAAATCTTTACCCAATGCATTGGAGGGAGATATAGGTCCCACCCATCTCATAATGATACCATTCTTATGTGTGCCACAAAATCATAAATCATACATCATTGCATAACCCATGTAATACAAATGGGAATCTTAAACATCATGAAATCATAAATCAATTCATATAAGATAAAGGAATTCATAAAAAATATTCCATCACAACATGATAAAATCAATGTAATAATATGGATAAAAACAAAACCCTTTATTATCTTAGATGGAAAATAATTTTGATAAATCACTTGAACTCCATTCTTGAGGAAAATATCCTTTCTACTTCAAAAACATTTTTCCTTTCATAACATGTCATACGACTTTAAAATAAAAGAAGTTGATTAAACATAAACTTGAAAACTTGTAAATGATTTTTCTTGGAAATAATGTTTTAAAAATCCATTCATGCCGTATAAGTTAAAAAAAACATTCTTCGTACTTTTGTCGGAAAATTCAAAAAGTACATCGTACGAAAAACGACAAAAGATTCCTTTCATACATATTACTAAAAACTCACCGAAGGGTAAAAATGGATTTAAACAATTGCAGGTGGATGGAAATAATATTACATATTGATGAAACATGGATGTGGATGATAAAATACACCCCAGTAAATACTTGCGAATAAACAATCTCGGATAAAAATGAGATTGTGATATTTCCCTTACCTTAGGTCCGATTTGCTTTGTACGTGTCCGAATCTCCTGTATAATAGTTTAAATAGTGTTATTGACTTATTCCATAATCATACATGTTGATATGATATCATATATGGTTATATTCTTAGCTTCTTGTTAGTAATATTTCATTGTTACTTGTTACTCGGGTCCTTATTGCCTTTTCTTCTTATGCGTGTTTTGCCGAATAAATTCTTATTATTATTTTAAGGTTATAGATACCTTATATCCAGAATGGTATTATTGTAACATATATCATATTTATTCATTCAATTCATTTATATAATTACTATGTAATGATGATCATGTAGAACGAGTCACATCACATCATGGAGACGGTATTCCGTACGTACGCACGAGTGATGATATCATTCCTATGATCGTCGAATTGTATTTGAGTATATATATATTATTTCAGTATCAATATTACATTATAATAATAATAAATAGTTACTCATTACACCATTATACCCATCCTTGTAAGGTGATGGTGGAAAATAGATTACACCACAGCGTGGAGACGGTATTCCGTACGTACGCACGCGCGGTGATTTCATTTTTCCATAGGATGGATAGAAGGTGAATTAGGGTTGCTTCATATTTATAATAACAGATCAGTATGTAAGTAATACTGATGTTATTACTTTATAATGAAACAACTAAAGAAGAAGAAGTTGAAGAAGAAAGAAATTGAAAAGATCGGTAATGGATATTACCTCTTCTTTGGAACGCCTCTTTGAATCCTCCACTTAGGGAACTAAGATTGGTCTTTGAAGAAGACCAGGACCTCTAGGATTATTCTAGGGAAGTGGAGAGGATAAAATGGCAGGGTTTGGCTGAGCTTGAGTGCTCAAATTGGTGTGAGGAGGAGGGGGAGGAGGTGTCCTTTTATAAGGGAGGAGAGGGGCACCTTAGGAATATCTCAAAATATTATTTTATATTAAAGTCAAAATCGGTTTATAATGGTTCCAAAGGGTCTTATTTAGAAGCTAAAGTGGGGATGGGTCTAAATACTATCATCCAATAGGATTTATACAAGTTTAGGGTATTATTTTAATCTTATCAATTAGATTTAACTCTAAGTTAAATAATTTAACTTTTACCGTGTCTTTTTGTTTTCTTTCACTATATGGTTAATACACTTACTATAACATGCCAAAAGAACCCCAAATTGTATATTATTAATACATATATCCTTATCTAAGTCATTTGGCTGAACCTTAGATTTTTAGGAATAAAATAACAATTAATAATATAATATTTGATTTAAAAACTATTTTGTGTCAATTTTGACACTATTTGATATATGATTTTTTTGAAAGTCATAACAGAATTATATGTTCGAAACAGGTTGATTAAATCAACACTAATATATCATAGTAACCTATAAAATTAGTGGAATTCATAAAAAGTCTTAAATTACATTTATTTTGGTATTTATAATAACAATTATGTCAATATTTCATTAATAAGATAATTACTGCATCATCTTTGTGTCATAAATAAATTAAATTATTTGATGTCTAAAAATTACAAATAAAATACCATCATGTAGGAAATCGTTTTAGATTTCTAATGAATATTTACAGTCGAATTTATCTTATGTATAACCCTATATTAAAAATGTTTTAGTAAATAAACTTTGATTTTAACTCTTTTAACCCTTCTTTAAATAAATTAATAATAAATGTCCTAATCTAATCCAAGTGGGCCTAAATGGTCATATTTTATTCCTAAGTTTTTTTTTGGTCTAATTTCACTTATCCAATAGAATTAGGACATTTTTTAGGGTAATAATAATATCATCTTTACCCTTAATTATCCTATTTACTTTTAACCGTGGTAAAAAAAAGTAAAAAAGTTACTATTCAACAAAAAATTATTTTCATCTCATTGAACCACATTTTAGTCCTTGATATTAACCGTGTCTCTCGGATTTTCGAAATTCCACTCACAGAAGCGGTAAAATTAAGTTTTATGAAAAATTCAGTTTTTTTAACTACCACTTAGTGGTTTCACTATTCATCAAAAATTGAAAGTTTTCAGAAAAATACCAAAATTTCACCCTAGGCTAATTTCGATATTCTGAATACAAAAATGAAGTCCATTTTGAAAAATAAAATTTATAAAATTTCAAAAAGTGGTTATTACTATTCATAACGGCTAGTTTTAATAATATTTTAATAGCATATTGTTGTTTAGTGAAACTCGTTATTGCGTACAACACACGCTATCGAGGAAGGTCGTGATTGCGTGTAATGCAAGGCAAGTCAAGGATGCGTGTTGTGAAAGCTCCTTTTGGTGTAGCGTACAACACAAGACATTAATAAAATTAAAAATAATATTTTTCATAAAATCTCAGGCTGTTACATTCTACCCCCCTTAAAATGAATTTCGCCCTCGAAATTCGTCTGGGTTATAAATGGTTTACTATTCCAAAGTTTCTTTAATAGAAACCCACATCGTAAAAAGGAATACCAAAACCAATATTTAAAAACAAAGGTATGAAACGTAATGGTTACCCCAAATAAACTAATCACTGGGTTTCCACATAGGTGAAAATATGGATATGGAAGAGAAAGATAACCATCATGTTCTGATGGAGAGTGGTAGAGAACATGGCTATGGAAAAGACAGTAATCACAAATCCATATATTTGTGATGATATAAGGTACCATCTGATTCATCAGGTATAAGATCAATAGGACAACATTTTTGGTTTTCAAGATCATTTCCCTAAAGTTGAAAATTTGAATTAGAATAAATACTTACTTTATTTTGGTACAATCTCACTGTTGTTCGTGCCTTGAAAAATTTCCACTTCATCTCTTAAATAAATGAAGTTGAATTTGTTATTCGTGAAGTGTTAGCAGATCATGTGATAGAATGACGGGTCATTCCATCTGTCTCAAACAAAAGGTTAGCAAAAGTTATTAAATATACATAAGTCATTCTATAGTGAGATTAATCATATATGGTTCCTAAAATGGACTTATACTTCATATATCATACTGCTTAATATAATAAAACTAGTTTCTACTAAACAGGGACTTCTTGTAGGCCAGTGGTAGGCGATAAAGGCCAGTCACACTTCGGTTGTGGGTTCGATTTTCACAGCCTTGTCCGACGCGATGGGTTGTCGCCCGTCCTGCAGGTTGTCCTTTTTCTAAAACTATATTTCTATAACATCCCATCAATAATATCGAGAAAATTTTTATCCTTAAACAATACTAACTTATGTCCAACATAATCCATTCCAATCTTTAGGCTTATCCATAATACTGCAATCCACTTTCATAACATAGTGAAAACGATTACCAGAGATTTAACACCATCATCGATCCCCATATATCATAATATATGTTTTTTTGGTCACATTTCAAACATTCAAAGTCCTTAATCATGTATTCCCTTGAATACCTTAGTGAAAACATGAATGCAGTTAAAATTTAACACTTTCCACATACCAAAATCCTCAAAATTCTATATACTCAAACCATGATATCACTTAGTCCTTATATCAATCATGAGCTCATGAATACAATCAAACATCTCATTATCTTCTTATCCCTTCATTATGCTCATATCACCTGTTTACCAAAAAAAATGTCTCAATCACTTTTCATGGTTACCGGTACCATAAAATTATTGAAAACCACAATAGACCAAAACATAAATATTCCAATAATTTATGATACAACATTATTTTGGAATCCCATTACATAAACACTTAATCATTCCACCACATCGTTATCATATTCAACATCGCCAATGGTGATCACATGTGACTTCCCTTTGTCCTTTGCCTTAAGCGGTTGCTCATGTCAATCATCACTAACCCTTGGATTAGGGAATTTATTAGCATAATGCCCCATTTCCTTGCACTTGAAGCATTGAAGTGTTGGTGGTGCGTTCTCTGCAGTGTTTGCTACATCATTAGAAACCCTTTTTCCATTACCTCGACACTCAGCTGCTCGATGACCTTCTTTTCCACACTTAAAAAATTTTCTAGTCCCTTTAAGACAATCTCCACCATGCTTATTTCCACACTTTGAACATAAGGAAACATTCATCTTCTTTTCACCATTATTCTGAGATTTCTCTTTGAACTCCATCTTTCGTTTCTTGTCAAAAACATGAGATGGATATGTAACACCAACTTCCATTTCTACCTTGATCGCACAACGCACAATTTCTTCATAGCTACTAAAGTCTCTTATAGCTAATGCCCTTCGAAGACTTGGTTTTAAGCCACTGAAAAATCGATCAACTTTACTTTCAGGTTGGATGATAATGCCAGATGCATACCTTGCAAGTCTTGTAAAATTTGCTTCGTATATACCAACAGATTCATCATCCTTCTGCTTCAGCTCAAGAAACTCCTTTTCCATCTTTTTTTGAAGAATACGAGGGAAGTAATTACTGAAAAACATGTTCTTGAACTCATCCCATTCCATGGACTCAATTTCATCTCTTTGCCTCGTATTCTTGATAAGATTCCACCATTGATCAGCTTCACCTTCCAAACGATATACTGCTAAGATGAATTTATCATGCTCAGAACATTGAAGAACTGAAAATATCTTTTCAGTGGTACTGATCCATTGTTCAGCAACAAGTGGATCGGAAGACCCACTAAAAGAAGGTGGACGTTGCCTCATGAAGGACTCAATAGAATATTGTTCCCTTCTCTGATCATTTGGAAGTCCAGAATGATTCATAGCTTGTGTAAGTATAGCAATAATATTTTTCACTCCATCTCCCATAATATTTGCTTGTTCAGGAGGACAATCATTGCATTGTCCATTGCATTGATCAACACGGTTCCTTCGGGTTCCAGCCATCGTCTAAAACCCAAAAAGAATAGTGTGAGAGGCAAAAATCATGCTAAGGAAAACAACATAATAAAGGGGGAGTACCTTCAATATCTAACATCTTAGGATTAATTCTATGATCGTTAGCGTAATTATAGTAATATAACCTATACATATACTTAACCTTAGGGACATCCCTAGACATACCTTAGAAATATCTCTAGAGATCTCACTAACGTTTTCGCATCCTAGTTTCCAAAGGTTGACTAAACTTTTCCTCTGATACCAACTGTAAAGACCCGAAACTTGACGTACATTGACATTACATTACTTTTTCGGAATACTTGGTACATAAAAAAAACACACACACAAGGATCGTAATAGTTTAGTATCTTTGGAAACTCGGAACGTAATATTCTAATCGTGGTGAAAGATCTTCAATATCTCCCATAAAGATCTTCCTTTTTTTTACCTAAAACCTTTCTTTATATCCTGGGGAAAAGAAAACATAAAAGGTTGAGCTCAAATGCTCAGCAAGGGCAAATAAAGGAAATAAAAATCATATCATATTTTTTTGAAAATCATAACCTGCAAAAGAGATCATAATGTCTTAACATGGAACAAATCATAGAAGTGAAAATGAGATCCCCATAATCATAACATGAAACTTGAAACTTTGTGGCATGCACACATAATCATGGAAAATCATTTCTTGTTAGTCATGACTCATTGCCAAGACTATATTAGTGGACAAAGTCCCTTTCTGAACCGAGTCACCCTCGTTCCAGTCCTGTTTCACTGAACCGGTATAACCTACCGTTCCAACCATGTCTATTTCATGAGATATAAAATCTTTACCCAATGCATTGGAGGGAGATATAGGTCCCACCCATCTCATAATGATACCATTATTATGTGTGCCACAAAATCATAAATCATATATCATTGCATAACCCATGTAATACAAATGGGAATCTTAAACATCATGACATCATAAATCAATTCATATAAGATAAAGGAATTCATAAAAAATATTCCATCACAACATGATCAAATCAATGTAATAATATGGATAAAAACAAAACCCTTTATTATCTTAGATGGAAAATAATTTTGATAAAACACTTGAACTCCATTCTTGGGGAAAATATCCTTTCTACTTCAAAAACATTTTTCCTTTAATAACATGTCATACGACTTTAAAATAAAAGAAGTTGATTAAAAATAAACTTGAAAACTTGTAAAGGAAGTTTCTTGGAAATAATGTTTTAAAAATCCATTCATGCCGTATAAGTTAAAAAAAACATTCTTCGTACTTTTGTCGGAAAAGTCAAAAAGTACCTCGTACGAAAAACGACAAAACATTCCTTTCATACATATTACTAAAAACTCAACGAAGGGTAAAAATGGATTTAAAAAATTGTAGGTGGATGGAAATAATATTACATATTGATGAAACATGGATGTGGATGATAAAATACACCCCAGTAAATACTTACGAATAAAAAATCTTGGATAAAAATGAGATTGTGATATTTCCCTTACCTTAGGTCTGATTTTCTTTGTACGTGTCCGAAGCTCTTTTATAATGGTTTAAATAGTGTTATTGACTTATTCCAGAATCATACATATTGATATGATATCATATATGGTTATATTTTTAGCTTCTTGTTAGTAATATTTCATTGTTACTTGTTACTCGGGTCCTTATTGCCTTTTGTTCTTATGCGTGTTTTGCCGAATAAATTCTTATTCTTCTTTTAAGGTTATAGATACCTTATATCCAGAATGGTATTAGTGTAACATATATCATATTTATTCATTCAATTCATTTATATGATTACTATGTAATGATGATCATGTAGAACGAGTCGCATCACATCGTGGAGACGGTATTCCGTACGTACGCACGAGTGATGATATCGTTCCTATGATCGTGGAATTGTATTTGAGTATATATATATTATTTAAGTATCAATATTACATTATAAAAATCATAAATAGTTACTCATTACACCATTATACCCATCCTTGTAAGGTGATGGTGGAAAATAGATTAAACCACGACGTGGAGACGGTATTCCGTACGTACGCACGCGCGGTGATTTCATTTTTCCTCAGGATGGATAGAAGGTGAATTAGGGTTGTTTCATATTTATAATAACATATCAGTATGTAAGTAATACTGATGTTATTACTTTATAATGAAACAACTAAAGAAGAAGAAGTTGAAGAAGAAAGAAATTGAAAAGATCGGTAATGGATATTACCTCTTCTTTGGAACGCCTCTTTGAATCCTCCACTTAGGGAACTAATATTGGTCTTTGAAGAAGACCAGGACCTCTAGGATTATTCTAGGGAAGTGTATAGGAGAAAATGGTAGGCGTTGGCCGAGCTTGAGTGCTCAAATTGGTGTGAGGAGGAGGGGGAGGAGGTGTCCTTTTATAAGGGAGGAGAGGGGCACCTTAGGAATATCTCAAAATATTATTTTATATTAAAGTCAAAATTTGTTTATAATGGTTCTAAAGGGTCTTATTTAGAAGCTAAAGTGGGGATGGGTCGAAATCCTATCATCCAATAGTATTTAGACAAGTTTAGGGTATTATTTTAATCTTATCAATTAGATTTAACTCTAAGTTAAATAATTTAACTTTTACCGCGTCTTTTTGTTTTCTTTCACTATATGGTTAATACACTTACTATAACATGCCAAAAGAACCCCAAATTGTATATTATTAATACATATATCCTTATCTAAGTCATTTGGCCGAACATTAGATTTTTAGGAATAAAATAACAATTAATAATATAATATTTCTTTTAAAAACTATTTTGTGTCAATTTTGACACTATTTGATATATGATTTTTTTGAAAGTCATAACAGAATTATATGTTAGAACCAAGTTGATTAAATCAACACTAATATATCATAGTAACCTATAAAATTAGTGTAATTCATAAAAAGTCTTAAATTACATTTATTTTGGTATTTATAATAACAATTATGTCAATATTTCATTAATAAGATAATTACTGCATCATCTTTTTGTCATAAATAAATTACATTATTTGATGTCTAAAAATTACAAATAAAATACCATCATGTAGTAAATCTATTTATCTTTCTAATAAATATTTACAGTCTAATTTATCTTATGTATAACCCTATATTAAAAATGTTTTAGTAAATAAACTTTGATTTTAACTCTTTTAACCCTTCTTTAAATAAATTAATAATAAATGTCCTAATCTAATCCAAGTGGGACTAAATGGTCATATTTTATTCCTAAGTTTGTTTTTGGTCTAATTTAACTTATCCAATAGAGTTAGGACATTTTTTAGGATAATAATAATATCATCTTTACCCTTAATTACCCTATTTACTTTTAACCGTGGTAAAAAAATGTAAAAAGTTACTATTCACCAAAAAATTATTTTCATCTCATTGAACCACATTTTAGTCCTTGATATTAACCGTGTCTCTCGGATTTTCGAAATTCCACTCACAGAAGCGGTAAAATTAAGTTTTATGAAAAATTCAGTTTTTTTAACTATCACTTAGTGGTTTCACTATTCATCAAAAATTGAAAGTTTTCAGAAAAATACCAAAATTTCACCCTAGGCTAATTTCGATATTATGAATCCAAAAATGAAGTCCATTTTGAAAAATAAAATTTATAAAATTTCAAAAAGTGGTTATTACTATTCATAACGGCTAGTTTTAATAATATTTTAATAGCATATTGTTGTTTAGTGAAACTCGTTATTGCGTACTACACACTCTATCGAGGAAGGTCGTCATTGCGTGTAATGCAAGGCAAGTCAAGGATGCGTGTTGTGCAAGCTCCTTTTGGTGTAGCGTACAACACAAGACATTAATAAAATTAAAAAGAATATTTTTCATAAAATCTCGGGCTGTTACAGATAACCTGAGGACATGCATAAGAAAAGGGTGAGCTATAAAGCCCAGTAAGGGAGTACACATGGAATAACATGAGGAGTAAAATACATGTTAGAAAATAGGCATATAAATAGATCATAAGAAAAACATGAACATAAAGGCATGATAAATCATGATAATCATAACATGGAAATGTGGCAACAACACTTAACATGGAATTAGCATGAGCCAAGGCACATTGCACATGGAGCATGAGTAAATACTTATTGCACATAAAGCACGATTAAAACCTCGTTGCACTTGAATTATCATGAGTCATCACTAGTTGCACATGACATATCATGATACTATACTTTACCCAATGCATTGGAGCGCTATAAGGGCGCACCCCTCTTAAACATTTCATTTCATGCATAAGTGTGCCACATGGATCATAAAACGTGGATTCATTAAACATAATCATTTATTCCACGATAAAAGAATGTGGAATTCATACATTAAACTTTATAATCAATAAGTAAATGTGCATAAAGGTGAATACCCTTGATGGAGAAATGGGCATGGTATTCACTACACAATGGCATCAGCTTAGAAAATCGGTGTGATTTCGGCAGTGTAACGGTGTGACGTAAGAATTTATAAAAAAATTTGATGAGAGAGAAAGGGGTTCCTCATAATATTTACATTTAATGGACAGTAAGGAGTTCATATAGATACATGTACCAATAATTTTAATGTAATTTAGGTTCATGATACAAGAGCATTGCTTGAATGTAAAAAAGAGAGAGAAGTTCCTTTCAGAATTTCAGCATAGTAATGGGTGTACATGGGAGGCAATTAATGAGAGATAAAGGGGTCTCCTATCATTCAAAAAATAAGAGGGATGTATAGGGGAGGTGTGAAACCGTACCCCAATATTCATAATTGAAATTAAAAGGGCAATACAACTTAAAGAAAATTTACAAAAATGAGAAAGGAAGAAAAAAACCCTTACTTGGAAGTGTGCTTCCAAAGGCTAGAGAGAGGATTTTGAGAGGCTTCTTGGGAGCTTGGGGCACCTTAGGAGGATTATAGAGAGAGCAGGGTATAGGTTGGACGAACTCAAAAGGTTTTGAGTGAGGAAGAAGTGGGAGCTTGGGTGGGTTTATATAGGAAAGTTGAGGGAATTCTTTATTATTTAGGTTTGGGACCCCTTATATTAAATTAATCCAAACCACAAAACATCCCATGGTTTTTCCCATGGTTTTTGGAAAAGGGAAGAGGAAAAAAATATTTTATAAGGCCAAATTCCGAACTTCTTAAAATAATGAGGTTGCTTATGTGGAGGTGAGTCACACTCCCATGAAAATTAATTTAAAAAGACAAGGCGTTTAATAAGTCTTGAGGGGTCCATTAATGCTTTGAAAAGTAAGTCAATAAAACCCAAAATTACATTATTTTAATTTTGAAACATATATTGGCAGAAAATAAAGATTATAGTATTTTATTACATCACTATTGGGTCATTATGATGTCATAAAACACATTATATATTTAAACGGTATTTAATTTTCACCCAAAAATTTTACTGTCTCAGAAAATTATGAAAAATTCACCGTTGGATAATTTCAACGTCCTGATTCCAGAAATAAAATTTATTTTATCTAAATAATTTTCTAAATATGTTAATTTTCACTTTTAAAATAAAAACTGACATTTATCGAAAATTCATGGTTTTTGACAGAAATAGATTTCAAACCTTAATAAAAATTATAATTGCATTCATACAATTACCTGATCATTTATATATAATAAAACTAATATAATAATAATAATAATAATTTATTTAAATATTATTTAATTCAAAAATCCCTTAATTTAATAAAATATATTTCTTAATTAAATAATAACTAAAAACACCATTTGTAAAATCTATTTACAATGTATCAATAATGACAAGAAATTATATTCATTATTATATACAAAAATAATGTATATGAACATATTACTATCGATTAGTTACATAACCCTTTAAAACAACCGCATAAGACCTAAGGGTAAGGTGTGCGATGGTGATAGACTCTTGGGGTGGCTCGGATAACATCGCTCGAGTGGTAATTTCTATCAACTTCCACTTCTCCCGTAGATAGTCCCGTTCGAGCTTGAAATGGGGAAGCTCAGCTTGGGCTTGGTCAAGAAAAAATCCCAAGGAAGCCACCTCTTTTCCGAGCTCTGATAAATGGGCTTCGTATGGGGCAATTCTACTAGATGAGGCCATCGCTTCCTTTTTCTGAGTAAATTGGATTTGTTAAACCCCTATATTTATACTAATCATGTGATCACTATTCAACGATTATAAAAGTAACGGTCAAAATTATTATCATAAAACTAATGAATTTGACATTTTATAAAAACATTTTATATAAATATACATTTAATAAGATCAATAGGGATTTTCCATTAATGAAACTTTGGGTCATTACAATATTCCCCCCTTAAGAAATTTCACCCTCGAAATTTTTATTTTCCCACACTAAAATAGATGTTGGTAACTCAGCTTCATCATTTCCTCCGATTCCCAAGTCGGTTCTTCAAACTTGTGGTTTCTCCACAACACCTTGACGAGGGGCATTGTCTTATTTCGTAGAACTTTTTCTCTACGATCTAAGATTTTCACTGGTTGATCCTCATAAGAATGATCATCTTCCAATTGTACCACCTCAGAAGAGAGTACATGTGAAGGGTCCGGTATGTACTTACTTAAGAGGGATACATGAAATACATCATGTACTTTGGCCATGGCAGGTGGAAGTGCTAGTCGATACGCCACAGCCCCGACACGATCAAGAATCTCGAAGGGGCCGATGTACCTTGGACTTAACTTCCCTTTCCTTCCAAACCTCATGACCTTCTTCCATGGAGATATGCATAGAAACACCATGTCTCCAACTTTAAACTCAAGGTATCATCGACAGTTATCTGCATAACTCTTCTATCGACTCTGAGATGCCTTGATATGATGCTGAATGGTTTTAAACTTCTCCACCATTTCCTCGACCATTTCTGGTCCAAGCAGCTTACGTTCACCGACCTCATCCCAACATGCCGGTGTTCTGCACCTTTCCCCATACAGGGCTTCATATGGTGCCATTTGGATGCTTGAGTGGAAACTGTTATTATAAGTGAACTCAACTAGAGGAATTTATTGATCCCATCCTCCTCTAAAGTCCATTGAGAACGCTCTCAACATTTCCTCAATTGTTTGGATAGTCCACTCGGATTGGACATCAGTTTGGGGATGATAAGCCGTACTGAAGTTCAGTTCAGTATTCAGAGTATGTTGAAGACTCTTCCAAAACATAGAGGTGAATCTTGGATCTTGGTCAGACACAATAGATAGTGGTACTCCATGCAGCCTTACCACTTCCCTGATATATATCCATGCCAGTTGATCCAATGAGAAATCCTCCCGAATAGAAATGAAGTGTGCAGTCTTTGTAAGATGATCCACAACAACCCATATTGCATTGTTGCCTTTGGATGTCCTCGGAAGTCTGGTGACAAAGTCCATGGTGATGTTTTCCCATTTTCATTCTGGTATGGGCAATGGTTTCATCATCCCCTTAGACTTCTGCCTCTCTTCCTTCACTTGCTGACACACCAGGCACTTTGATGTATATTCAGCAATCTCCTTCTTCATATTATCCCACCAAAAGTTTTCTTGGAGATCTCGATACATCTTTGTGCTCCCTGGGTGAATAGAGAAATTTGAACTATGTGCATCATCCAAAAGTTCCTTCTTCAGCTCCGGACTTGATGTAACACATAGTCTTTTCTCAAACTGCACAATTCCTTCTTCATTAACATTAAACTCCGAGGATTTCCCTTTTTCGATAACTCCCACTTTTTCTTGAATTCCCACATCATCCTTTTGAGCATCCTTTAACCTTTCCAAAAGAGACGGTTGAGAAATCATCTGGGAAAGTATTGATGATGTTACCTTCTATATGATTTCCATGTCCATCTTCATCAAGTCTAAGAAGATTGGATCCTTCTCAATTCTCATCATTGATGGAATCGCTGGATCCTTTCTACTTAGGGCATATGCCACCTTGTTCGCTTTCCCAGGGTGGTAATGGATTGAACATTCATAATCCTTGATGAGTTCTATCCATCTCCTCTGGCGCATATTAAGCTCTTTATGTGTGAATATATATTTAAGACTCTTGTGGTCAGTATATATCTCACATTTCTTCCCATAGAGATAATGCCGCCATATTTTCAAGGCAAAGATCACCGCCGCTAACTACAGATCATGCATTTTATAGTTTCGCTCATGGATTTTCAACAGCCTTGAGGCATAGGATATCACTTTATCATTCTTCATCAGCACACAACCTAATCCCTTCTTTTAAGCATCACTGAATACCACAAAAAGCTCCCCACTTGTGGGTAAAGTAAGAACAGGTGCAGTGATAAGTCTCCTTTTCAACTCCTTGAATCCTTCTTCGCATTCATCACTCTAAGAAAACTTTACTCCCTTTTGAGTTAACTTGGTAAGAGGTTTGGAAAATTGTGAGAAATTTCTAACAAATCGTCGATAATATCCAGCTAACCCCAAGAAGCTACGGGTATCTGTTACCGATGTTGGCCTCGGCCATCCCTCAATTGCATCTGTTTTGGAGGGATCTATAGATATCACATTGTTTGTGATGATATGGCCCAAGAATGAGACCTAATTAAACTAGAACTCACACTTGCTGTACTTTTCAAAGATATTATCCTTGCGCAAAGTCTCTAGTACAGTTCTTAAATGCTCCTCATGATCCTCCTTGGTTTTGGAGTATATTAGAATATCATCTATAAAGACTACCAAAAATTTGTCTAGGTAATCTGTAAATACTATATTCATCAATTCCATGAATATTGTTGGAGAATTGTTGAGTCCGAAAGGCATTACTATGAATTCATAGTGTCCGTATCTTGTACGAAAAGCCGTCTTGGGGACATCTTCCTTCTTCACCCTTACTTGATAATATCCCGACCGCAAATCTACCTTGGAGAAGAATTGTGCTCCATGTAGATGATCGAACAAGTCATTAATTCTTGGGAGAGGATAATTGTTCTTTATCGTGATTTTGTTAAGTTCACGATAATCAATGCAAAGCCGCATTGACCCATCCTTCTTCTTGACGAAGAGGACTGGTGCACCCCATGGTGAAGCACTTGGGCGTATAAACCCTTTATCTAGATTCTGTTGTAGTTTTTTCTTCAGCTCTTAAAGCTCTACAACATCCATTCTATATGGAGTCTTGGATATTGGTAGTTCCCTAGGTATAAGTTCAATTGAGAACTCAACATCTCTTCTAGGAGGAAGAACAGGCAGTTCCTCGGGAAACACTTCCGCGAATTCCCTCACAATAGGCATTTCTTAAAGGATGGTTTCTTCCTTGGACTCAATCATATGAGCCAGATACGCGTGCTCATAGGGCAATAATATCGATGCTTGAGATGATGGAGATAAATGAGATTCATCTTCCTCCTGACACTTGTAAAGAATCGGGGGTCGATTCTCCATATGGAGTGTGATTTCCCTCTCTCGACAATTTATATTGGCTTTATATAAGGAAAGCTAATCCATGCCAAAAATTGCATCAAATTCCACCAGAGGGAGTATGACGAGGTTCATTAGAAAATTAAATCCACAGATTATAACAGGGGAGGACTTATATTCATGGGATGCAATGATTTCCCCATTTTCTATACTCACCGACATCTTTACTTCCATGATTTGTGGCGGTGATGAGATTGTTCTAATAAACTTTCGAGATATAAAAGAATGTGTAGAACCTGAATAAAAAAGTACATTCGCTATTCTTGAATTAATAACTAGCGTACCTGTCACCACTTCATTGTCAGGGTTCACTTCGGCAAAAGTGATGGGAAAAGCTCTTCCTTGCTTTCTTGGAGGTTGTTGGTTGTCTCTGAAAACCCTTGGATTAGGGCATTGATTTATAAAATGACCTAGTTACTTTCATTTGTAACATTTAACAATGCATTGATGTTCGAACGGAGCGTTCCTCTCCTCTGTCACAGCTGCGGGTCTTTCTTGCCGACAATTAACAACTAGGTGCCCTTCTCTTCCACACCTAAAGCATTTCGTCATCCCCTTAAGGCAATTTCCAGGGTGCTTCTTTCCGCACTTTTGGCAAGTGGGGTGTTGGATCTTCTTAGCACCGTTGGATTTATCCATTGGCCCTATAGCATTGAAGTCAACCTTACGCTTCTTATCCTCATGATACCTCTGTGATTCTTCGATCTCCATTTCGACCTTGAGGTCACATCGGACAATTTCCTCATAGCTGTCGAAGTCACGGATCGCTAATGCTTTCCGCAGGCTAGGCTTCATCCCACCAAAGAAGTAGTCATCCTTGCATTTGGGGGTAACGACAAAGTTGGAAGTGTATCATGCAAGCCTTGTGAAGTTTGACTCGTACGCTCCAATAGATTCTTTGTCTTTTTTCTTGAGGGAAAGGAAGTCCCTTTCCATCTTAAGTCGGAGGGTGCAAGAAAAATATTTATCGAAAAACATCTTCCGAAAATCCTTCCATTCCAACGCCTCTATATCCTCCTCAGGCTTCGTATTTTTGATCAACATCCACAATTTATCAGCTTCACCCTCCATACGATAAGCTGCCAGGAGAAGCTTCTCTTGTTCAGAACATTGAAGGATAGCGAAGATCTTTTCAATGGAGTTGATCCATTGTTCAGCGATCGTGGGATCGGATGATCCACTAAAAGTAGGAGGTCTTTGTCTCATGAAGCTCTCGATAGAGACTTGTTCTTTCTTAGCGGGGTTTGGATGTTCCTATTGACCTGTTTTTCTATTCAATGCTTGAGTTAGCTGAGAGATAAGCATGAAAAAGTTCGCGATTCCCGCTCCCATTGGATTGGGCATCTCATTAGTATAGTCATCACACTGATCTTCACATTGGTTGTTAGCCCGAGTCCTCCTATTACCAGCCATTGGCTGGAATAAAAGGAATGTTAGGGGTAACACATAAATGGTAATCCAAAGACAAATGTTTATGACTTATAAATAACCTTTTATTTCCTTAACTCATGAGTCTATAGGCTTCAATCTAGGCTATTCATGATCTACTTTCTAACATATATTCTTAGGGGAATTTTTTAATTCCCTTAATAAGGGTTCATACTAAGCTTGTGAATTTACCAAAGCATATCCCCCGGGAGTGTCGTAACCAAGAGTGCATCAAGTCCCATTGTTGTGCACCAGTTCCCGTTCGAGTCAAGCTCAAATCGGTGTTTTCGGGTTTTACCCCTAGGATACATCTGTGCCAGAGCTGCCTCTACCTGCTCGTATCCAGATAGGGATGTATTTTCTTGAAAAACCACTTACTTAGTACTTACCAAAACTTAGGGATGTTTTTATTATATGTATTCCTGTATCTAAGGCATTACTAGGGTTTCCTAATCCCAAAAATAATTAAACCTATCCTCTGATACCAACTATGACAACCCTGCTTTTTATTACAACTTAAACATGATTTATTAAATAAAACTTTACTTGATACAACAAAGAAGATTGAGAGGTTTAGTGTCTTTGGGGATTAGGATCATTACATAAATACTTGAAACATGAAATACAATATCTTTATTGAAAACTTCCTTTACATTACCACTACATTCCTTCATACTTAGCATTGCATGGGATAATCTGAGGACATGCATAAGAAAAGGGTGAGCTATAAAGCCCGGTAAGGGAGTACACATGGAATACAATGAGGAGTACAATACATGTTAGACAATAGGTATATCAATATAGAAAAGAAAAACATGAATATAAAGGCATGATAAAGCATGATAATCATAACATGGAAATGTTGCAACAACACTTAACATGGAATTAGCATGAGCCAAGGCTCATTGCACATGGAGCATGAGTAAATCCTCATTGCACATAAAGCACGATTAAACCCTCGTTGCACTTGAATTATCATGATTCATCACTCATTTCACATGACGTATTATGATACTATACTTTACCCAATGCATTGGAGTGCAATAAGGGATCACCCTTCTTAAACATTTCATTTCATGCATAAGTGTGCCACATGGATCATAAAACATGGATTCATTAAACATAATCATTTATTCCATGATAAATGAACATGGAACTAATAAATGAAACATTATAATAAATAAGTAAATGTGCATAAAGGTGAATACCCTTGATGAAGAAATGGGCATGGTATTCACTACACAATGGCATTGGCTTAGAAAATCAGTGCGATTTCGGCAGTGTAACGGTGTGACCTAAGAATTCATAAAAAAAAGTTGATGAGAGAGAAAGGGGTTCCTCATCATATTTACATGTAATGGACAGTAAGGAGTTCATATAGATACATGTCCCAACAATTGTAATGGAATTTAGGTTCATGATACAAGATCATTGCTTGAATGTAAAAAAGAGAGAGAAGTTCCTTTTAGAATTTCGGCATAGTAACGGGTGTACATGGGAGACCTTTAATGAGATAGAAATGGGTCTCCCATCATTAAAACAATAATAGGGAAGTATGTAGGAGGTTAGAAACCATACCCCATCATTCATAATTGAAATTAAAAGGGCAATACAACATAAAGAAAATTGACAAAAATGAGAAAGGAAGAAAAAAACCCATACTTGGAAGTGTGATTCCAAAGGCTAGAGAGAGGCTTGTGAGAGGCTTCTTGAGAGCTTGGGGAACCTTGGGAGGATTTTAGAGAGAGTATGTCAGAGGTTGGACGAAATACAAAGGTTTTTAGTGAGGAGGAAGTGGGATCTTGGGTGGGTTTATATAGGAAAGGTGAGGGAATTCTTTATTATTTAGGTTTGGGACCCCTTATATTAAATTAATCCAAACCACAAACCATCCCATGGTTTTTGCCCATGGTTTTTGGAAAAGGGAAGAGGAAAAAAATATTTTATAAGGCCAAAGTCCTAAATTCTTAAAATAATGAGGTTGCTTATGTGGAGGTGAGTCACACTCCCATGGAAATTAATTTAAAAAGACAAGGTGTTTAATAAGTCTTGAGGGGTCCATTAATGCCTTGAAAAGTAAGTCAAACAAACCCAAAATCACATAATTTTAATTTTAAAACATATATTGGCCGGAAATAAAGATTATAGTATTTTATTACATCACTATTTGGTCATTATGATGTCATAAAACACATTATATATTTAAACGGTATTTAATTTTTACCCAAAAATTTGACTGCCTCAGAAAATTATGAAAAATTCACCATTGGATAATTTCGACATCCTGATTCCAGAAATAACATTTATTTTATCTAAATAATTTTCTAAATATGTTAATTTTCACTTTTAAAATAAAAACTGACATTTATAAAAAATTCACGGGTTTTGACAGAAATGGCTTTCAAACCTTAATAAAAATTATAATTGCATTCATACAATTAAATGATCATTTATATATAATAAAGTTAATTTAATAATAATAATAATATTTTATTAAAATATTATTTAATTAAAAAATCCCTTAATTTAATAAAATAGATTTCTTAATTAAATAATAACTAAAAACCCCATTTGTACTTTAAAAACTATTTACAATGTATCAATAATGACAAGAAATTATATTCATTATTATATAAAAAAATAATGTACATGAACATAGTACTATCGATTAGTTACATAACCCCTTAAAATAGCCGCATAATACCTAAGGGTAAGGTGTGTGATGGTGACAGACTCTTGGGGTGGCTCGGATAACATCGCTCGAGTGGTAATTTGTATCAACTTCCACTTCTACCATTGACGGTCCCGTCAAAGCCTGACATGGTGAAGCTCAGCTTGGGCTTGGTCAAGAGAGAAGCCCAAGGAAGCCACCTCTTTTCCAAGCTTCGATAAATGGGCTTCGTATGGGGAAATTATACTAGATGAGGCCATCTCTTCCTTTGTCTGAGTAAATTAGATTTGTTAAACCCCTATATTTATATTAATCATGTGATCACTGTTCAACGGCTATGAAAGTAACGATCACAATTCTTATCATAAAACTAACGAAGTTGACATTTTATAAAAACATTTTATATAAAGATACATTTAATAATATCAAGATGGATTTTCCATTAATTAATCTTTGGGTCATTACAGATCCAACCACAGGCCCCAGAGTGATCCTTGCACATAGTCAGGATTCACCATCGGTGTGGAAAACCTCTTCCCATTTTTTATTCCATGTTGGGGTAGGTACATTTCCTGATTCCTTATTTTATTTTTTGAACTTTTGTGAGTTCAATTTTCCATTATAAAATTGTGATATTTTTTTCCTGATCCAAGTGGTAATATTTATGGGATTGCAGTTCCTCATGTTATATTTCTTCATTGAGTGTGCTTACCCTTTTTGTGGGCTTCTCTCAGTTTTAATTGTCTTTTTGAGATTCTTGAGTTTTTTTGGAATTAATGAATTGAATTTTATTGATGTTGGTTTTGAGTTCTATTTATTGGGTTTCACCTTGTGATTGGAGTTTTTTGGCTGGTGTGGTGAATTTTCCATTATGTTGACATCTTTGTTCAAGTTTTTCAAAGTAGTTATGGGGTTTGGCTCAATTTTGGAGTTCCTATTTATGTTCCATTGTGTTGAGAGTTTAACTCTTGATCATGCAAGTTGATTACTTATGATGGAGAGAACCCTATATTTTCTAACCATTTTCATTCATGATATGATCCTATCAAGAGTTTTCAAGTGTGACTTTTGGAGTGAATGGACACCCTGAGATTTGGGGTTTCTTTCGATTTTGATCAGTCATGAAACGAAGTTTTTTTACCTTGTGGCTGGGTAACTTTCTAGGGGGAATAAATTGTTTGCGGAGGGGAGAATTTTCACACCCAAAACATGGATGATCCTTTATTTTAATTAATTTATTATATATATATATATCTTATGGTTGAGTATTCGTTTGAGTCATAGTTTTATTTTTTTTTGTTTTTTTTTGTTTTTGGGTGGCATTTTGGCTTGTTAATGGTTTGGGTGCACAGTTTGAGAAACCGTTTTCTATTTCCTAGGTAACTGTGTGGAATTTGTTGGGTGTCAAGTGGTGAGGTGCACGGTTTGGTAAACCATGTGGAAAACATGAATTTTTTTCTAGAATTGTTTATAGGTGCTCATCATGGTTTGTTCATGGTTTAGAAACTATGTAACCAGCCGATGTAGGGTGCTCCTATTGTCCAGTAGATGGCACATAGTTGGCACACATCATTGAGGTATGTGTTTCCATCCGTTTCAATTCTGGGGCATTCAATTTGATTCTTGGGTATTTTTAAACAAATATATAAATGTTTTAACATGATTTTGGTGTGTTTTTATGGATTAGTATTTTTTATTGTTTGTAAATATTAGTGGAAGTGGGTTTAAATGGGTTTCTATAAGCCTATTGTATAATTATGGACATAAGGTGTTTGATAAAATGTCAATGTTTTCTTAAATTTAATTTGAAAACTTGTGGTGAATTTTATCCTTAGTTATATTTTTTTAATGTTTTAATTATTATTTGGATTTTTGGTGTCATTTTGGAGCCTCTTTGTGGTTTGTGAAATTGTGGTAAAATGATTTGAAAATGTTCTTTCGGTTCTTAAATGATTATTAGTGATTTTGGCATTGTTTAACATAAGGTGTTGGTTTAAGGGAATGTTATGTTTCTTAAAAATTTTATTTGAATGATTTTATGGTTACTATAAGTGTTCTATTGGATTTTGGAACATCCATGGGTGACCGAGTGCACACATAGATGGGCATAAAAATTATGATGACACAAAAGGGTGATACACTTTTAAAAAAATATCTCGTTGTTTTCTAAATGGTCAATTGGTTACAATTTTGATATTAAATGTGGATTCAAATGTGTTTATCAATTCTTGAACCATTTGGTAATTGAGACATGTTTGGTGAATAATTGGCACCAAGGCTTGTTTTTCACTTTTCATATTGTTCCATCATTAATTGTAGCTTCTAAATTCATTGTTTAGTATATTTGGATTGGAAACATTTAAATCCTTTTTGGAATTTTGAGTATGAAAGTGGTGTCTAATTTTGGTTTGAAAATGGTTTGGAACATTTTTGTAATGGATTGGTGTTGATAGTGTTTGATGAACGGTTGACACTTTGTATTGTTTTGTAAATGAATTGTAGTTTTTGAAGTACAAATGCTAGGTTGGTATCTTAAAATGTTTTGATAAAGGTTTTGAATGATTATTTAACATAAAGATATTATTGGACCCTTTGAAAGGATTGTTACTATATGGTCACCTCTATGGAGGATTTCTCCATGTGGGTAATCACATGGGTGGTGTCAGCATTTTCGGTAGGTAAGTGCAGTGGCTTCTTGTAAGGTGAGTCCCACATGAGAGCACCTCTAACTTACATAGTGTACTATAAAAATGGGTTTCTTGTGATTATTTTAAAGGTTTGAGTGGTGGTTTCTTTTCGACCCCAATTATATGGGTTGGTAGCCCATTTACATTATAGGGTTTGGTGGGACATACCACTGGATTGGCAGTTAGAACTGCTAGTTAGTTATTAACTATGGAGCTACACCAAATGTTGACAGGTGAGTAAATAACGTGTACGTATAGGCATTAATTTAGGGATTTTTATGAAATTCTTATATATAGTACATATAATTTCATGTTTATATTATAATTAAATTTATTTTCAATTTATACTAGTTGTTTATTTTTATCATAGCTTGGGGTAGTCTTGTATAGATTTTGGATTGGGATTTGGTTCTGAAAATGGTAATCTATTTTTAAAAGAGTGATTTGGTGTGTGTTGATTTGAAAAAGGGAAAGTTTTGTTTGTTTATCAAAATGAGAAATATCTATTTATATATATATTTATTTTAAACTGGTTTGTTTGGAATGTTTTGGGAATGGAAACGTATGGATTATGTGGTGGTTTCTTACTAAGATATGAAGCTCAAACCCAATGTGCCATTTGGTTTTTGTTGACCTGAACTATTTTGTACATTTAGTTTTATGGTTTGTATGATCGTTGTTGGATAAGTTTGGTCTTGTGGTTGGATGTGACTAAGAGTTCACATGATGTTCTTGTTGGTGTAGTCTAGTTTTAGATCTTTATTCAGCTTTTAGTCTGTCTTTCAACTGTTGTATCTGGATCAATTTTATATATTTATCAATTTTATGTTATTTTTTGTTCTTATACTTTTCTAGTTTATTTATTTTAACCTAGTTTATTTAGGAAACATTGGTTTCATGGTTATTAATTAGGTTCCTGACACCAGTTTATAGAACAAGGTGATTGAGAATTCCCTTCAAAACATATATCGGTCTGAGTCCGATATTGGGTTGGATGGCATCCTAGTCTGGTTCTTGACACACCAACATAATAGATAGGTTATATATTATTATATTAAAAATAATATTTTATCAATATATTGTTTTTGGGTGAGACTCGACCCTATGTGTAATGAAAGACAACTCCTTGATATGTTTAGCATAAGATTAACATGGTGTTTTGTATAATGAAAGCTAGAAAAAATAAGTTTATTCAAAATGAAAATATTTTAATGTCTTGGTGTGTTAAATTCCCCCCTCCTTCAATAAATTGTGTCTACATAATTAGAAATTTTATTTTCAAAATAAATGGTTGAAACCTGAATATTTATTTATAGGAAACCCACATTAGAAATATGGTTAATGAAAAAACCACTTAAAAATAAATAAAGGGAATTATGAAGGAAACTAAAAAAATCATATTCTTTTATTCTATGTAAGAATGTATGGATATGAATGGGTAAAATAACAATCAAAGTTGAATATATTGTAATAAAGAACATTATCATGGAATGGTTAACCATCACAAAACCATAAATACGTCATGGGTTAAAAGGATATTGATAAAATCAAACATATAACCTCTTTTTTTTTAAAAACATTTTCTTATAGTTAATGAATTAATTTACATCTTAGATTAGGAACACAAGTAAACATACATACTTGAGAAGTAGAGTTTTATCCTTTAATAAATTTCCACCACAACACATCCATTTTTCCAGATGATGAGTATTTAATATATTTTTTATGCATAAAGAATTTTAATAAACTTCTATAGGTCACAAAATCCAGAAAAATATAAATATATATTCCTCTTGTCTTTACACAATAACCAAAACTAAAAATGGTTTAGATAAAATAATATAATTCTGAAAAAATAAAAAACCTTTATATTATGGAAAAAAACATTAATCTCAAAAATTCAACACTCGTACCTAAATTTGAAAATAGATCATTCAAAAAATAACTATCCTTTCTAAAAACTATACTAGACTATGATTGGGTCCCAAAAATCTGAAGGATTTGATTATATAGTCTTTCGAATAACATCAATAAATCTTGTTGTCTTTAAAAAATTTAGTTTCCAAAATCACATAATCTTCAATATATGATAACCATTTCCATAAATAACCTAAATCACTATAAGTCCATAATAAAGTCATATTTGACTCCAAAATTCAGTTCAACCTTTATTCCTGAAAATATTATTGTAACCTTAATCTAAATGGATTCCCAAGATAGTGAATGTATTCATACATAACATTAGTCTCATAATCACCAAATCTTTTTCCAATCCCAAGGATTTTAATTTGAAAAACATATGACCAAAATAAAAATAAACTTTATCTATTAGATATTTTAACTTTAAAATTTCATGGTAACAAGGAATTCATGTAGGCTAGTGGTAGGCATTTCATCCATGTCTCCCTTCGGATGTGCGTTCAAACACCGCAGCCTTGTCAAGAACAATATGTTGTCACTCAAACTATCAGTTGTACATTTTATAAATCAATAATAATATTATACAAAAATGAAATAAGTATACTAACAAAAATAAAAATATATTCAACGTTAATGAAATGATTTAACCATAAAGGTTATCTCATACATTTCATTTTGTATTCCTAATAATATAAATACCCATAATTACTGTAAATTCAATTATTATATAAAACTCAATGGTTATCATTAACTTTAAACATATGACTATAAAATGAAAATGAATTATTTTTTAAATGACATTTACAATCTTACTAAACCAAAGGGTTTTCTTTCCTAATCATTTTATCCTAAATTCAATTTCCAAGGTATTTATTTTAATTGTTTTAATACCAACTGTAGCGCCCCAACCCTAGAAGCCCAAAGTCATTGTGGTAAATTATTATATTGGAATATATATATGTAAATGTCATCCCAAGGGATAGAATGGTTTATCAGTTTTAGAAAACCAAATTAAATTATATGATACTTATAATATATTTAGAAAATAAAATAAATAAATGACAAATAATGAATTCCAATAAACTACAACATTGAAACTCATTCAAAGGAATATTATTCAAAACCTTTGGAAAATAAACAAAATAAGGGTGAACTAAAATGTTCAGTATGGGTGACTAAAGCAGAAGTAACAATGAATTTATAAATCAACATTGTATAATAAATAACTTATAACACATTCAATTGAAATTACTTGATATGGCATAACCAATATAGAAAGGTATGAAACTGAAAACATGTTCTATTTACTCAATGAAAAGATAATGAAATTAATTCATAGATTTTTCGATGAAAAATATCATGGATAAATAATAACTAAAATGAAGGAAATTTTTAATTATTAGAAGTCATGTATCCAGCATATGAACCACCACTATCAAGATCTTTAAAAAGATGGTTTATGTCAAGGGATAAAAATCCCTCAATTATTCTTGGAGATAAAATTGAAGGTTCTATTGCAAACTGATTTCATCTCATGAAACTGATGATGCATCTAGAGGATTTAAATAACTAGTCCACAACCCGTTCCAACATTTCCAAATAATTATCATATTTAGAATGATTTATTTAAAAAGATATGTTTGAAGTAATTTATCCCATACCACTTTGAAATTTTTTAATCCCAACCACCATAAAAGTAATTAATTATAAAATGGAATATTTAATTGTATGAAGATAAATATATTCATGATATTATATATTGAATGTGGTAGTAGATTCACCACAAAAAATTCATTTGTGGCGTATATGACATTTATCTTATAGATGAAAAAAGTGAGATGAATATCCCTTACAACTTTGTGATCATTAAATTAAATGGTCACACATTTATAAAAGAAAATATTTTATTTGAAAATAACCTTGTAAATAAAAAAATTATAATTCAAAACATTTGGGTGTCATGATAGAATAAAATTCTATTCATGTTGTATAATTTAAAAACAAACATTCCTCTTATTTATTTTTGGAAATTCTTAAAGTACCATGTTCTTGAAAACCAAAAGAATATTACTTTTAAAAAATAAATAGTAAAAGTGGTAAAAACTGAATTTTAACAATCATTGGATATTATTAAAAACATTTTTATAAAACAATAACATGGAAGACAAATATTCCCCTACGGAGACACAAACAAAAACACTCTCTAATAATGATGAGATTGTGAAATAAACCTTTACCACATTACAATCAGAAAAATCGTATGCCCTATGAGAGAAACAAAATTATATGGATATAAAAATTGAAAAAAAATTATGATAAGACTCATCAAATACTTTCATGGAAAGGAAATACACTATGTATAAGAAATACGTTGTGAGCAAGGAATGTATCTCACGAAAAATAACAACGTGATGGAATTCCTTTACCTCACAATTAATTTATAGTTTCACATGATTTAAACTATTTTATAATGGTTTAAATAATTTTATTTATTTCTATTAGAACCCTTTTCATATTTATTAAATAATATATGACCTTGTAATATTATTTTATCACCCATTTATTAATATTCATTAATCATTTTCACTATTTTTGTGTTAATTGCATAGTTTCTTGAGTATGTTTTGACTTGTTGTTTTTTGTTTCAATTACATAGATCAAGATTCCTCCATATAAGTAATATAAACCATAATTTAAATATCATATATTCAACACACACACACACACATATATTTATAATAATATATATAACTGTTATATAGGAAATTAAATGCATCATTCAGTGAGACGGTAGACCGTACGCATGTGTGAACACTACATTCAATTACTTTCAGTATTAAAAGAAAGAAATGTTAGTGATATATTTTTATATTATAATTCACATACCATATATATTTCATATATTTTACATATTTTAATTTAAAACTTTATTTATATGTTTCATTTATTGTTTAAATGAATCACGTTGCTTTGATGCGGCAGTAGTCCACATATCCAAAAACGATGTTATCATATTTACACAAAATAAAATGAATGAATGAAATTGATATATAATAATTCAAAATGTACAAAAACAAAATTATTATATCATATATCATGTTAAAATCATGTGTCCATCACAATGACCAACCATGAGAGGTCGTAAAGGAAAAATGAATGACATCATTTTGTGAGGCTATAGTTCACCGTACATGAACAGTAAATTTGTCTCCCATTTGATGTAGGTGTGTATAGATGTAGGTAAAGAATTTAATATAAAAACATCTGAGTGTATTTATGGTATTTTTTTATTTTATAATCATGTAATAATAATAAATTAATAAGTGGGAAAATAAATAAAACTAATGTGATCCTTGATGAATGTTACCTCTTATTTGGGAAACTCCTTTGGTTTAAACCAAAAGCATTCTTTTAATTTCATTCTCACAAAAGTGAGGCTTCTAGTATGAGGTAAGGGAAGTTCAGATATATTTTTTTTCTCTTTTTGGTTGATCTATAATTCCCAATATAGTGTGATGAATAGAGGTTGAAGGTTCTCTTTTATAATTGAGGCGAAGTACACTTTTGGAAACACTCAAAACATTAAATTAATATAATTTTTTATTCAATTACATGTGGGTAAAATATAATTTATTTTAAAGAAAAGATGATTATGGGTCTAAATCCATTCAAAAAAATATTTTATACACATGTTTGGATCACATTATTACCCTTTTAATTTTTACTTAACCCTAAGTTACATTCATTAACTATTACCGTGGAAACATGGATTTTAACTCATCAAGAGTTAATATAGTTACTATAAAATGCCAAAAAAGCCATAAATGAGTCATGAATGAAATTTATAACTTTATCTCAATAATTGGGTTGAATTATATATTTTTAGGAATTTTAAACTCTTTAATTAAATATTATTTATTTTTAAATATCATTAATGTTAATTTTTACACTATACATTTCTTGACTTTTTAAAAAATATGAATATACTTTAAAACATCAGCATAAAACCATTAATAAATCCCTAATATTTCTAGGTCATTTATAAAATTCATTTATGAAAATAATTATATTAAACTACATATATTTTAATATTTTTAATAAAAATTATTTGATAGTTCCATTAATTAAATAATTACTACAATATCATTGTGTAAACCTTTTAGGTGATTATTTATTTCATAAAAAATATTAATAAATTTTTATGATTAATAGAAAAAATTTTGATTTCCAAAAAAATATTTATATTCATATATATATAACGTATATTCACAAAAAAATGTAATACATATTAAAAACAAGAGTGTGACATATTGGGTATCCATTAGAATAAAATTCTATAAAATCATTAATGATAAACAAGGGTCTCCAAGCAGCCATAAAATCAACCCAAAAAATGATTTTGGTCAATAATAAATAATAAAATAAAATTATGAAAAGTTTTAGTATAATTTTCTATTATTTATAATATTATGTTTACCCTTAATTACCGGATTTATGCTTAACCATGGTTATTAAAATGTTACCAAATTTACTATTCATATTATCCAAAAATAAAAGGGACCTATTTACTTAATTTTGGATTTCTGATTCAATCTATGGAATTCATTTTTCATAATTTGAAACATATAATTCTCTAAAATTAATTTTAAATTAATAATGTTGTTTAAATGAGACAAAAGTTTTTAATGTGAAAACATTGAAAAGAAAGAAAAGTTTTTACATCCAAATTCAATATGAAATTTATTCCAATTACCTAAATTATATTAAATGAAAATAAATGGATCTAATTATACATTAAAAAACTGAAAATAAAATTTACCATTATAAAATATCTAGAAGAAAATGTTGTTTTCAAATAAATTCAGTATTTTATCACTTTTCATAAAAACATTAAACTTGTTATAAAAATACAAAAAAATTAACAAAAATGATTTTTTAAATTCCAATTTTAAAAAATAATTTTATTTTTTCAAATAAAATATATAAAACTATAAAAAATTGAATTTAAATTGGTTCTCCATTAAAAGGTAGTAAAAGAGCCTTTAGAAAAATATTGGGTTTTACACATAAAAATGGGTTTCCCCTTATATAATACATATTAAATATATTATATAAATGTTAATAATATTTTATCAAATATATATTTCATTAATATCATTAGTTAATTAAATTTTTTTAATTTATTAGGATAAAACTACTGTTTGATCATTAAAATAGTTCTTTATAAAAACATTTCCAAAATATTCATTTTCTTCCTATTTTCATTTCTAAATAATTTTTAACCAATGAATTCATACATATTTTTTCATAAATTAGTTAATATTATTCATATCCACAAAATTAACATCTATGTAATATATTATTATATTAAATAAATAATATTTTAATAATATATTGTTGTTTGGTAAAACTCAGCCTTGCATGTAATGATATCCAATTCATTGTTATGTGTAGAATGGGCATAAATTGGTGTTTCATAGAAAGTAAGCTAGAAAAAATTAAATTTATTAAAAAATGAAAATATTTTAAAGTCATGGGGTGTTACATAGTTGGTTGTTTCATGTACACCAAGTGATGTTTGTGTCTAAATACATGGCGTGTTCTTGATCATGTACTTGTGTCTGTGTCCATGTACCCTATTGGGTACATAAAAAGCCTTCATGAAGTGGTCACATGGGGTGTGATCATGTCACATGGTGTGTGATACTTAATTATAGCCGAAGCCATAAGAGTATAACAAAGTGGGTACCATAGGGCGTGTAATCTTGAAATACATTCCGCGATTATCATGATTTTCCATATCCATCAGGATATTACTATGTGTCATTCTTCACATTGTGAAACCTATTTCCCTTTCTTGAAATAAATTAACTAGGGTTACCCAACCCATGTCATCATCGCCAGATGAGATTTAAGTCCTTGATTTGCTCAGAAAACCACCCATCAAACCATTTGTCACCATGTGTCAAAACTTAGAAGAATATGAACTATAATATGTCTGATCCACCCCTGATATGTCTCAAAAAAACTCGTGATATCAATCTGTTGCTATGTATAATGATTATAAAATGATCAAATACATGGAATTTCTTCTAACCATGAGACAAAGGAAATTCATGCTATGATTGTGCAAATAAATAGTGAGAAAACAATAAGTCATCAGAAGTGAGGAACAAAACTTGGTCCTTCTTCATTCGACCTTGATCCATTTTTGTAGAATTGACTAATAATTAGTGATAGATAAACAACGATCAATAATCAATCAATTAATATATATAAATGGTACACATATCAATTCTATTAATGGAACTGATCTATGTTTATTTGGGATTAAATAATGGGATGGAAAAAAATAATATACAACATCGAGTTTGGATCGATCATTGATTAAGAATGGTTCCACATTGTGTTCATTTATGAGATTGATGAACTTCATTTGTTTAATGATCCATGTTCTGTTCCTGATCCATCATCACTCTCTAAGAATTTTCTCTTTCAATAGTCTCTAGGTATTCTAGGTTTAATGGCCAACCTTGAGACAAAAGATATTAAAATGGAAATATATAAAAACTTTTCATTTCATAAAATAAAATAGAATTTATAAAAAAAATATTTTTTTTCTCGTGACAACTTTTTCAAAAATTCCTCTCTCTAGAACAGGTTATATCATGCCAAAGGTAAAACCTCTTTTCTAGACTCAATGGTTCCATAAAAGTTTTGACATGGACACATGTTTGGATGTTATTACACTTTAAAGGGAAAAAAATTCATGTTTTTAATATATTTCAAATATCTATTCTGGGAACACCAAGTGTCATAGTCACAATTTGTCTCAGGGGTTGGTCTAAAAAATATTCCATATAATATCAAAAAATAATTCATGGATAGTCTGAGTCATTTAAGTAAGAACATAATTTTTTTATGAGAATGTGGTCCCTTTGACCATGTTTTGGATAGATTAACTAAATTTGAAAAGTATATCAGAAAATATTGGGGATCAAGTAACCCAACAATAACTCGCTCCTCTACAGACTAATAATCATGGATGGATCATTTAGAAGAACAATTGAAGGAAATCACCAGCCAAAAAAATATACAAAGGAGAATATAGAAATAGGTAATGCATCTAAAAATCTGTAGAAATAAAGGGGAATTTTAGGGGTCCCTCAGTGAAGAAAATGGACCATTAGGCTAAGATTTATGCCGGGAAAATCATTATAAAGATAAGATATAGTAGAAGGGGTGAAGGATAGAAATATATTTCACCTTACAGGTGAGTGAGGATAAGAAGAGAAGTCATCACTGCTATATTTTAGGTTTTTCCACATCTAGTGATGGGAAACCCAAGGAGATCATTAGAAGTTAATGAGGTTTAAAATGATGAACCACATCGCTTTGTGAATATTATCGTGTGAATGTATGCATGACAGACACTTTCATTTTCCATTTTTGGAAGAGTAATATGGTGTATTTTAATATATAAATATAGAATAATAAATCTATCATATATATCATATATAAAAATTATATTTATCCTAAGAACCAAGAATTTAATGTTGGGATGAAATATGAAATATGTTTCTCAATGGAAGTAGTTGTCTTCATGTACAGAAAATCCAAATTTTATTTATAATTCAATAGAAGGAATGTGGATAAAGGTTTTTACCTAAGAGTATTAATATTTCTCTAAATTTTGGATACGTGGGTGTTTATATCTGTATGAATAAAATCTATTTTAAGGAAGTATAAGGAGGTATAAAATTTGAATGATTTGTTTAATATGATTACCTCTTATTGGAAAGACCTCCTTTAGATTACAATTAAATCATAATTTGGATTTTATTAAGGTAATAACCTAAGGACTAGTATGAGGAAAAGGAACCAAGAATGGTAATTTTTTATGGATGGACCATTCTATGTGGATCATATTATTCGAACTATAGTGGAGAGGTTGTTCACTTTTATATGTCAGGTGTTGGGAAATCTGTATGTACTTGAATTATTATTATATGTTATATGTCTTATTATAGAATATTGAATAACAATTTACCAAAGTTAGAAGGATATATAGATAATATTTATTTAAAACCAACCAAGAGAATATAGATATGTTTTATGTCATTTAAGTATATATCTATTTTAGTTTAACCCCTTTTTAATATATTTAATTCTTTACCAAAATAATGAATATTTTCCTCATCTAATATTAATTTTGAACAAAATTGAAAATAAAAATTCTATAAAATGTTAACATGAGGATTTAAAATTTCAAAAATGTTTTATTGAATTTATTTATTATTAGTGGTTAGCATTAATTAAAAAATAATCCCAAAACATATGAACAAACTATAATTAGTAAGATCTATTATTCAAGAATAAGATGAATTTATTACAACTATTTTATGAGTAACCACTATTAGATGAATGGAATCCATTTATGATATAAATATTTCATTAAAATTATCATATAATAGATATTGTATTAATTTATAAAAACATTGTTCATTTAAATATTTTTTTTTAAAATTAATCTTTTTATATTAAATTGATTTTATTTTTACTTATAACATATTTATATTAAATTTTTTAATATATATATATATATTTATTGTAAATCATTGTTATTATTTAAATGAATTTATTTTAATAATACATTGAAAATTATTCAGGAAAAATCATTTCTATAGAAAAATTTAAAATATTCATTCTAGGATTATTTCAATATAGTAAATATAAATGAGATATTCATCCTATAAGAAGAGGACTTTTTTCTATGAAACATTAAACGTATAGTGAATATAATTAATTCTTGGGTGTTACAGAATTGGTGAATATGACGTGGATGATGAACTTATCTCTCTTATGGAATGAAAGTTCAAGATTGTAAAGGGTAGATTCCTAGGAAATATTCCCAATGTTTTAATTTTGTTTGGTAAATTCTTGAATATTACATAAGGGTTACCAAAAATATTTTATTATTAACAATTAATGAAGAAGTTAAAAACAAAAATAAGATTATCTCCTAGATGATTGTATTAAATAATATGTTTATTTGGAAAAAAATTTCAGAGAAAGATATTTGAGAGTAAGAAATAAAATAATAATGAATAATATTTTGTGGAAGATGTTACTGACATTAAATTTTATTGAGTAGACACCTTGATGGCTATAATTAGAAAAATAAAATCAACTAAAAGGAGTAGTTGATATTAACATAGATTTTTAATGAGTTCTCAAACAATATTATCTCCAAATAAAAGAAAACCCAGAGGATAATAGTTTACTAGAATAATGATTAGATTATGTGGACTAGCTTGGAGTAGATATAGATTGGCTGAAAAGGAGTCAGATAATCAATTGACTTGTCAAGTAAATTCATAAGAACTTGTTAATTTCATTCTAAATATCTAATAATAAACTATGGTAAATAATAACCATAATGATCATATAAATGAGAGAACAAAGAATGTAGAATCCATATAAGAATATATTTTTAGTATAGGAAAAAAATTAATTAAAGATGACTTCATGTGATCTAAATAATAAGCAACACAACCATAGTTTCAATGATAGAGAAATAAAATAAGGATTCAAGTGAGTTTTAGATTGTTTTAATAACATTATGAACGAATAAATACCCATAATTATATGGAAATTTTAAATATAATATAGTACTAAAATGTAAAAAATATAAAAAAATATATCATAACCAATAGAAGCGTAGGTCTGGTGCTTCTTGTGTTAAATCTAAAATATATTATATTTAAAAAAATTCATAGAAATCAGAAAATATTTCAATGAGAAATATATTTTCTACACTAGATTTAGAGGATGTGTTTAACTATAATTCTTGTGCTGAAGAGGATGAAGAGATTCCATCATATAGATAAATTCAACTAGGGAACTCTTGGGAGGAAAAAAAGAAGATTAATAAGGATAATATAGTATAAATCACCCATAAAACAATGAATAGACGAAAATCATGGATTCTTGGTTGGGATTATTCATGATACATGATATAAAATTTAAATATCTTAGAAAAATGAAAGAGATATAGTTTATGGAGACATTTTTTCTTTTTAACGATGGTTCATTGAATATAAATGGGAGTAGAAATTCCCATAAGGGTGGAGATGATCTAAACAAAATTAATTTTATCCTTATGGATGAGTTTTGGAAAAAAAACTTCCAAGGCTGGTTAAACATTATGACTCAGGTATTGATGATAAATTTTATCATAATGGTTTATTTATTAAAATTTTATTTAAATAATATCTAATGAGAGAAAAGATATGTAATGATAATCTATACTAGGTGGAAAGTCATGAAAATTCATGTCTACTTAGAGGTGCTGATGAAAAAGCCTTATGGAATCAAAATTTTAGAAAAAACCCAGTAGAACATTGAAAACATTCCCCTAGAAATTATAAAGTAGACATACCATGTCTATAAATTGAACATAAAAATCCATGGGATGAATTAATACATGAAAAATGGTTAGAAATCCATATCGTGGAGTTAAAATAGGGAATCTAATATGCTTAATCAAGTTCACATTAACTTATGTGTATAATATGTATATATATATATATGTGTGTGTGTGTGTGTGTGTGTGTGTGACATATGGATAGATATATTCCATTTTTTTCAATGATTACAATAGAAGAATGAAAAATTCCATGTTAATTAAGAGAAGGGAAGAATTCTTGGGATTCCTGAAGTGTTATTTAAGAAGAGTCGATAATGTGAATGGTAATATATTTGAACATTTTGGTCTCATGATAGAATGTATTATAACTATAATTACTTTAAAAATTATCTTGTTAAATAAGGAAAAAGTCATCATGTTTCATCCATGAGAACAATATATAATTTTTTTTAATGAATAAAGTGGTTGGTGAAAAATTCGTTCAAAACGTTCATCATTGAAAATTGTATTTTTATCAACTATTATAAATATGAAATGAAAGTTTTAGTACACACTTAAAATCATGAGTTTTTAGGACCAGGGAAAGTGAATAATCCACAAGAAATGTGGTAATTAATGGTATACTTTTTTGAATCATTCTTTATCTTTGGATGTAGGTGCTACAATTGAAAAAAGGATAAATTAACCAAAGTATGTTTATGATCTAGATAATTGGGTTTTTCAAGGATACTCAACAAAGAGTAAGGAATATAAATAGTACAATAACATGAAAGGAAATTTTTTTGAGTGAAATGAAATCAAATTCATTCAAGATAATGATATAAAGAACGATATAGGAATAAACCCTAATATTTTATGTAAATAAGAATACGATGAGAACATTGAAGGTATGATTATAGAAGAAATTAAATGTTCTGTGAATGATAAAGACTCTAAGATTGATTTAGATGGGGATGTTGCTACAAAAGAATAAGAATACACACATCATTGGCGGCATAAGTAAAAAAAATTTATATATACAAAACATAATTAGAGATATATATATACACAAAAAAATTCAAGTACAATAGGAAATGTGGATCATAAAGATCATTTATCAATAGTTTAAGAAACCTCATTTGATGATTCATGGGTTATATATATGTTTTAAAAATAATATCATACTGATAAAAACCAAAATTATGAGCATATTGGAATGAAAAAAACATAATGTTACTGAAAAAATGTAGGTATTTAAGAAACATTTCAATGAGAATGGAAATTTGAGTGGGAAAAAAAATTCATTCTTTGTTTGAAAATGTTTTGAAAAGGCTGAAGCCATTTATATTGAAAAAAATATCTATAATAAATCAACTAGAGTAAATCAGGTGCTTTTGGGGTATGATAATGACAGTAGGTTACATATTTTATCATATGGATGTTAAAAAAAATATTCCAAAATAAAATTTTTAAAGGAGAAGTTAAAATTGAATAGCTAATGGTAATTTTCTATCAACAATGATGAAACAACGGTTATAAAATTAATGATTTATCTATATGGTCAAAATTATGCACAATGAGAATAATATTCTATCTTGGATTCATATTTTGGGGACATGAAATTAAAAGTGGGAAGTTTAAACCATAAAATCATTGTGAATACCTCAATAGAAGGGAATTTTATCATGTTTATTTATTTAGATGATATCATGATATGTGGAATAATTAATAAAATCTTAGAAGAATATTCTTATTACATGAAACTATAATTTTGAAATTTATTTACTGGTGAAATGAAAAAATAACTGGGCTACAAGTGATATAATAAAAATAATACACTTTCATCTCTATGGAAAGTTATACAAGAGAGCTATAGTCAAAGTTATACATATATGATTATAAAACAATTCCAAATGAAATTTTAGTTGGAATGAAACTTGTGAAGTATGAGGATGGGAAGCATATGAATCCCACCTTGTATAAGAGAATATATGGAAGCTTGCAATATTTTGCTGCAACATGACCAAATACTATCTTTGAAATAAATTTGGTAGATAATTTCCAAAAATATATCTAGGTAGAGTACCCTCAGTAGTAAAATTAATCGTGAGGTACATTTGAGGTATTTCCAATCCATTCTTACTCCATAAAAAAGAATGAATCAATAAGTGGTAGTGTATTTTTATTTTTATTGGTCCATTTATGTGTTTGAAAAAAAATCAATGACTAGTTGTGAATTGTTTATTGGAAATAAATTTGTGGGGTGGTTGATAATGAAGTAGGAAAGTAGTTCACTAGGTACCATATAAGAAAAAAATATCCCTGTTACTAAGGCATGCACTCAAATATTTTGGATAAGGAAAAAAAAAATATATATTTGGGAGGAGGTAAATCAACCTATGGTGGTATTAAATAATAACATGAATATGATCTATTTCATAAAAAATAATTTTTATCACTCACATACCAATAATATTGAGATCATTTATCACTTTCTTGATGAAAAATTGGATCATAGAATGATTATAATGAAACATATTGGTACAAATGACTATGTTGGGACATCACGACTAATCTATTAGATGCATCCATTTTTGTGAAACATTAGTTGAACCATTGTTTTCTACCAGATCCATCACCATGCGGAGGATCATGTTTTCCCCTATACCCATTGTATTCTAATGATCTATCATGTCTACTTCATGTTTTCTAGTATTTTTATGTTTAAATTCAAAGGGGGAGTGGTGAAGGTGAATTTTAATGGAGTTGGGAAAACATTTCACTAAAATTCGATCGATATGACTTGGATTTTATGTGACTGAAAACTATTTTCAAAGATGGTCCCTCACATTTTCATGGAGTATATGGTATGAATGTGTGGGGTAAATAAGATCCACATGTAATGGTTTCTTGAGGTGTGTTATAAGATAGGACGATCTTGAATGAGGTATATTATGAGGAAAGTAATTATTTATTAGATTCCTAATTTCTACATAAATATCTACACACATAGACTTATGGTGATATAAGAGTAATTTAACTACTATTGAGGAGAATTATGGAGTTTATATTGAATATAATTTCTCTTTATATTTTAAATAAAACCAAAAGGGGGTGTTAATACCATGGTGATTCAATTGAGGACATGGATGTTATATATTTTTCAATCAATATTATAGTTTTTAAATTATTGTTTTGACTAAGGGAGATGAATTAATATTTCCATTATCTCTGGTGTATTCAAATTTGCTGGGTTCAAATAGTTATTTTAATTTCATGAATTTACTAAAGGAATATCAAAAATATTTTCCAATGTAAAAGAGGAAATTTTTCCCTAGTATCACTTTAACATCACACACATGTCATTCAAGCTAGCATAGAGGGGTACCAAATTCCAATTTAGGAATCTTGCACTAGTCTTGGTGCAAAATTTCTGTCTAACATGCGCTAGTCAAGGACCTACGTAATGGAATAGATCACCACACTATTTTAGTTAGTCAAATGATATTATGGGTTTCATAGATAATCTCTCTATATGATGTCCAATATATTTTCTTTCAACATTACAAGAATCATAGGATATAAACATTGTTTAAAATTATGGGTATGGCCGCAAAAACCATGGGAATAGGACAAAAACATGGTCCAATAAACTGGGGGTGATTTAGGCATGAAGATATGTCTATACCCAAAGTTTCTATGAAAAATGTGGGTATAGGATATGTCATGACCCATCCCTGGGGCCTGTGCCGTGACTACCCAAAGCCCGCCTTCCATAGGCCAGGGGCTAGCGACTAGCACCGAAAGGCGTATTCCCTAAAACTAGGAAGGCATTTCCTTTATAACCTGTAAACTCACGTAACCAAGCACACATAAAGATATGAACAGAAGAAAACTGTATAACCAAAAGAGTGCTGAAAGTAAAAGGGGCCGGAATACAATACCAACTGTAAAGGTACATGTACAACTGAAATACAATACAACTGTAGAAAGGGAAAAACAGCCACTGAATCACCCTCTGAGGTTCATACCTAAAGGGTATGTATCGATTTTCTCCCCAAAACTCCACATCCACCCGTACTCTCTGCGAACCAACTCGCCATATTTTACACCTCCAAGTATCGTCCAGTACTGGTACCCTCGTCCTCAGTCAGCGTTGTACGTCGTCTGCATCCAACACAATACGGTGCGTGCATAACCGGTGCAGGGGTGAGTATAACGATACTCAGTAGGGACCTCGAGACCCTCAAGGACATACAAAATCCACCATGGATAAACCACAAAGTATGAAATCAACAGATAACCCTACTTAGGTATATGGCCATACATATACCTGAGTTTTTGTAACGCCCCGACCCCAGCTACCCAGAGTCGGTGCATTAATTACATAACATTGGCATGATCACAAGAAAGATCAAATCCCGAAAGACCGATTGGTTTAGTAGCCTTGGAAACACTAGATATAATCATAAAGTTTTACATTACATTTCAAAGTGAAAAACTACTACAACAACAAAGTCTTCATATCCACACTATTAACCCCTCATAATATCCCTGCAAGTCATTCATAATTTACTTCTTCACTACCTGGGAAAAATAAAACATAGAAAAGGGGTGAGCTCAAATGCCCAGTAAGGATAACAATATAGCGGAACATTCATAATAAGCATAAACATTTAAGGTAATGAATTACTAAAACAAAAGCCTTTTAAAATTGAACTTCAACATAGTATGGCAAAAATAAAAATGAAATAATGCCATTTACTTATTCACATGGATATTCTACTAATCGAATAATCACATGCAATATCAATAACCACTTTCATAATGTTGGAATGCATAATGCTAAACGTTAATTTCTTTGTCTAGGCCTCATCCCAAGACCTAGGGGTTACTTCTAACCGGAACCCAACCCGGAGTGCCTCTAATAACCGGACACCAACCCGGAGTGCCTCTAATAACCGGACACCAACCCGGAGTGCCTCTAATAACCGGAGACCAAACCGGAGGGCTTACGTTTACCAGTCCCTAACCTGGAGGGCTTACTTTAACCAGTCCCCAACCTGGAGGGCTTACTTTTACCGGTCCCCAACCCGGAACATACTTGTTTAGCACATTCATCTGAAGAAAAGTTTGAAATATAACATAAACATTTGGGTTAAAACTAGCATACGAAATGTTAATAGTTTCACCATAAACTATGAATGGTATAAAATAGCACATCCACATTCAAACATATCACAAAACCTTCAATACAATATAGAAGTTTTGTATTATAATAAATCAACTTCAAATAATCTTAAAATCCATCAAAGGATGTTGACATAGATGAAATCAAAATTCTTTTAAAAGAAATATCTCCTTTTATTTTGAAATCATTTAAGATCCATATAAAATAAAACATTTTCTTTGAAAATATTCTTATAAGCTTGTAAGGAAAGCTTCGACGATTTTATAACGGCGGAAAATAACCGCACCCGCCGTATAAGTTAAAAAAAACATTCTTACCTCAATTCTGTCGGAAAGGTTAAAAAGGACCTTGTTTTGAAAACGACGGAAAGATTCCTTTATAAACCTCTTATAAAAAGTCAAACAAGGGTATAAATGACTTTAACCCATATTCTTGTAAATAGTAAAAATGTTTTGAAATACATTTCGAAGAAACATGGATGTGGATGATAAAGAGATCCCAGTATATTATTACGTATAATACAACCTCAGATAATGAAGAGATTGTGAAATAACCCTTACCTTGTACTTTTCCTTGGTTGGGGTAGGTTAACCTTCTGTATAATGGTGAAATAGTTGTTATTAAATTATACAAGAATCATATATATTAATATGATATCATATATGATCTTTTAACATTGATTTGTTAATAATATCTTAGAATTGTCGTCGTTTCGGGAGTTAACTTACTCATTTTCTTTTATATGTTTTGTTACATAAGCCATGGTTGTTGTATCTTATTCATAACCAGAATGATATACAGTCCTTAAACATCATTTTTAAATCATCAAATGATAATTATACTTGAATGGATACGATGGAGAATGAATCTCATCGCGTTCGTGGAGACGGTAGTCCGTACGTACGCACGAGCGACAATATCATTCTTTTGATATTAAAATAATATATAAATGGATGGTATATCATATATACAGAATCATTAACATGTTATATTTATTATTTACATGAGTTACACATCATTATTATACCCATCCAAATAATATTATATTGAATAACAATTACACCACGACGTGGAGACGGTAAGCCGTACGTACGCACGTATGGTGACATGTTATTCAAAGGGTGGATAGAATACTGAATATGATTGTACCATATTTATAATAACATCACAGTATATGTGAGATACTGGAGTTATTATTTCAGAATGGTAAGAACAAAGGAAGAAGAAGTGGAAGAAGAAATGAACTTAGAAAAGGGTGGTGAAATCATTACCTCTTCTTCGGGTTCTTCCTTTTGATTTGATCAAAAGGGCTCCTTAGGTTGGCTTTCTGATCAAACTAAGGCCTCTAGGTTGTATTGATGGATGTTGGGAGAGTATTTGGGCAGATTTTGGCCGAACCAAAAGGCTTTGAAGGTGTGAAGAAATGGGAAGGAGGAGTGCCCTTTTATAAGAGGGGTGAGGGGCACCTTTGGAAAAGCTAGAAATATTAATTTATAATAAATTCATATTCGGTTTCTAAAGGCTCCAAAGTTGACTATTCAAAGGATGAGGTGGGGATAGGTCGAAAACAACTCATCCAATAGAATTTAGACAGGTTTGGGTACTTATATTAACCTTATCTTTAAGTATTAACTCTAAGTTAATTAGTTTCACTTTTACAATGTCTCTTTGTATTTTATATATTATGGTTAATAAACTTACTATATACATCCAAGCGACCCCCAAGTGGTCCATTAATGATTAACCTATCATAATATAAGTATCTTGGCCGAACCTTAGATTTTTAGGAATTTAATATCAATTAATAATATAATATTTGTTTTAAGAATTCTTTTATGTCAATTTTGACACTATTCAATAGTTGATTTTTGTGAAACTCATAACAGATTGATTACTTCGAACAAAGTCAATTATATCAATCCTAATATATCATATTATCCTAGAAAATTAGTTTAATTCATTAAAAGTTTCATATTATATTTATTTGGGTATTTATAATATCAATTATGTTAATTTTTTACTATTTTAGTAATTACTGCATCATCATTGTGTCATAAATAAAATAAATTATTTAATGTCTAAAAATTATAAATAAAATATCATTATGTAGGAAATCGTTTTATCTTTCTAATGAATATTTATAATCAAAAATCCAACATGTATAACCCTATGTAAAAATTGTTGTTCTAAAAGATATATGCTTGTGTCATTTTTGTATTCATTTTGACTTAATTAAAATAAAGTGTCATTATCACTTACAAGTGGATCCATGGGGTCCCAAAATAGACCCAAAGATGCCCATGGTCGACTATGTATCAACCAATAGGGTTACGACACGTTTTAGGGTAATTTAGTATTATTATAATATTATTTTTTTAACCCTTATTTACCGGATTTACCCTTAACCATGGTAAATAAAATATTTACCGCAGTAATTATTCAAAATGTCTAAAAATAAAAGTTACCTATTTACACAATTTGAACATCCTGATTCCAAATATGGAATCCATTTTTCTAAATTCAAAACACAGAAGTGGCAGAAATTAATTTAAAATTAATTCCCGCTGTCAAAACAAAAAGCGTGTTTTTAAGAGATAATAACTACCAAAAGATTGACACTTGTTTATGTTCGGTTTAATTGTAAAATTATGTCCAATGACCAACATTATATTAAATGGTAAAAATATATTCTAAATATACATTAAAACCACTCAAATTCATAATTTATCAATATTAATTATTTTGATTAAAAAAGTTGTTTTTAATTAAAATTTAGTAATTTTCACTATTCATCAAAATATAAAAGTTATCCGAAATGTACCAAAATTTCACCCTAGGCTAATTTCGATATTCCGAATCCAAAAATGAAGTCCATTTTTAAATATAAAATATATATAATTTCAAAAATTAGGTATTACTATTCATAACGGCTAGTTTGATTGGTTGTGGTGTGTGTTAAAACTCAAGGTTGCGTACAACACACGCTACTGTATTACTCAAAGAAAGCGTACCGTGGAAGCTTGGGATGTTTCATTTTAAATTTTTGATGTCCCAATTTAGTCAAAAAGATTAAAATATTGTATTTAAAAAGGTTTCACTATTAGAAGTTGATAATACTGAAAATGAATCTGTTCTTGCAATATGACTAAGAAACTCATAATAGGGATTCTAAAATTATAAGGATTATATAAAGTTCAAAATGTAGTTAATACTATTCATGAACTCTTTTAATGGTGTGATTGAACTCGGTGTTGCGTGTAGTGCAAGTTATTGAATTATTTTTAAGAAATAACACACTCTGAAATCCTCGGGTGTTACATTCTCCCCTGCTTCAATAAATTGCGTCCTCGCAATTTGAAATTGTTCTTCGAAAATAAAAGGTTGAAAGTAGAAAATATATTTGTGGGAAAACCCACATCGGAAATTGGGTTACTAAAATTTAGTCTTAATATGAGGAAAAGATAAATGAAAGGGTCACCACCAAATTATGATCTCGATTAGGAGAACATTGGTGGCAATTAGAGACATATAATTGGAGGAAAAACGTAAATATTTATAGGTAGTGATTGAGGTCATCAATCACAAACAAGTATAAAATTGAGGTCCTTAAACTCATCAATCTATGATGATTTGAAGTACCATCGGTTCAACAAAATATAGGGTATTGGGACAACACATTTTTGACATTTCAAAATATCTTAGTTGAAATCCCACATCGAAAAATGAATTAATGAGGCCTCTATTTAAAATAAAGAGTGGAAAGTATGAAGATTACCGAAAATAACACATACTAGGGTTCCATTTAGGAAAATATGGATATGGAAGAGAAATCTAACCATCAATTATATGATGGAGAGTGGTAGAGAACATGGCTATGAAAAGGCCAACAATCCCAAAGCCATAAATTAGTGATGATTTAAGGTACCATCTAGGAAAACATTTTTGTTCTAAGTTGGTTTTCTTAATATTGAGGAATCTATTTATGAGATTGACTAAGATCATAAGGAGATATACTTACTTTATAATTATAGTTTTATCCATTAATAAATTTCTACCACAAACTCATCTTTCACTCTAAAAGATAATAGAATGTAAGAAAAATTCTATTTACACTATTCGTATAGGGTTCCAAAATAAATGAATTTATAATTCATCTACAAGATCTTTTAATAAAAACTACATTATTTAATCCAGGACATCTCGTGGGCCAGTGGTAGGTGATACACCCTTGTCGCCCTTCGGTTTCGGGTCCAAGTCTCGCAGCCTTGCCGGACGCGACGGGTTGCCGCCCGACCTCCGGGTTGTCCTTTTATGTTAATCCAAAATAATCCAAACTAGAACTATCCAAAATACTTCTATCCAAACTCACATTCCAACATTTATAAGGAAGGTAAACATAATATAGATCCTTTTTACCCCGTAATAGCATATTAATACCTTCATCATGTATTACCATATTCCTTATTGATTACATTCATGATCCCTTATTCCATATAGAATGCTGGATATACTTCATTAATCCAAAAATGTTTTAAACCCTAACAATGATGGAATATACAAATCATTAATCTGCTTCAAGGTAGTCAATAATATCCAATATAATTTATCCAAAATAATCACATATTATTCCAAAATCACTACCTCAGTATCAGAACTATATTACGATTTATCATTCTCTCAACCATATATTTTCCAAAAATTTAACCTTCTATTGAGTCACTTTTCTTTGTTCGACACAATCTCAAGTCCTTAATGAAATAGTACTGCAGTACAATCCTTATATACTCCATAATTATTATAACAAGTACATTGTTGATACAACACTCAATTGATATATTCAACATAAGAACTCTAATCATTCCTCTTCATCTGTGGTAGTATCATAACTTGATTATTATCCAATAGCATCATTTGCGGCATAGTCTGATGACTGGTACATAGGTTCGCGTAGTGTCCAAACTCCTTGCAAATGAAGCATTGTACATTTAAAACCATTTTCTTACCCTTGCAGTCACGTACGTTGTGCCCTTTTCCTCCACACTTATAACAAACTCCCATTCCTTTCAGGCAAGTTCCAGGGTGTTTCTTTCCACAGTTACCACATATGGGAAAATTCTTCTTTTCCCTCTTACTTTTATCCATCTTTCTCTCTTCCATCCTTTTCTTCTCTTGCTTCCCTTCAAAGCCATAGGACTCAGTAAACTCTTTACTTATCTTATCAACACATGATATTATTTCTTCATATGATGATAATAAATAGGAGACTATTTCTCTTATCAATTCTAGCTTAAGACCATGAAAGATATGATCCTTCCTTCTCTTTGGATCATGTGCATTTCTGGAGTTCTCATTCCTTCTACTGGGCGCCATTTCTAAACAATGGCATACACCAGATCAGTTTATGAATCAAAATACATAATCCCATACTTATAAAACACTTAACATAAATTGAACTATTTATAGATATAATCCATAATCATAAAAATGTCTCCTTTGAGGATGTATATACTCATAAACCCTTCATAATGGTTTGTAAAGAGAAAGAGAATTATCCTAAGCATATCCCCCGGGAGTGTCGTAACCAAGAGTGCAGCAAGGCCCGTTGTCGTGCACCAGTTCCCGTTCGAGTCTAGCTCAAAGCGGTGTTTTCGGGTTTTACCCCTAGGTACATCTGTGCCAGAGCCGCCTCTACCTGCTCGTATCCAGACAGGGATGTATTGCTCGGAAAACTCACAAAATCTCTACAATACCAAAATTCTAGGAAGTTCTTCTATACTAATCCTCAAAGTTCATCTTAGGTCTACGTGCTCTAATCAGAGTTTATCTAAATCTAGCTTCCAAGGTTTGTACTAAACTTCCTCTGATACCAACTGTAACGCCCCGACCCCAGCTACCCAGAGTCGGTGCATTAATTACATAACATTGGCATGATCACAAGAAAGATCAAATCCCGAAAGACCGATTGGTTTAGTAGCCTTGGAAACACTAGATATAATCATAAAGTTTTACATTACATTTCAAAGTGAAAAACTACTACAACAACAAAGTCTTCATATCCACACTATTAACCCCTCATAATATCCCTGCAAGTCATTCATAATTTACTTCTTCACTACCTGGGAAAAATAAAACATAGAAAAGGGGTGAGCTCAAATGCCCAGTAAGGATAACAATATAGCGGAACATTCATAATAAGCATAAACATTTAAGGCAATGAATTACTAAAACAAAAGCCTTTTAAAATTGAACTTCAACATAGTATGGCAAAAATAAAAATGAAATAATGCCATTTACTTATTCACATGGATATTCTACTAATAGAATAATCACATGCAATATCAATAACCACTTTCATAATGTTGGAATGCATAATGCTAAACGTTAATTTCTTTGTCTAGGCCTCATCCCAAGACCTAGGGGTTACTTCTAACCGGAACCCAACCCGGAGTGCCTCTAATAACCGGACACCAACCCGGAGTGCCTCTAATAACCGGACACCAACCCGGAGTGCCTCTAATAACCGGAGACCAAACCGGAGGGCTTACGTTTACCAGTCCCTAACCTGGAGGGCTTACTTTAACCAGTCCCCAACCTGGAGGGCTTACTTTTACCGGTCCCCAACCCGGAACATACTTGTTTAGCACATTCATCTGAAGAAAAGTTTGAAATATAACATAAACATTTGGGTTAAAACTAGCATACGAAATGTTAATAGTTTCACCATAAACTATGAATGGTATAAAATAGCACATCCACATTCAAAAATATCACAAAACCTTCAATACAATATAGAAGTTTTGTATTATAATAAATCAACTTCAAATAATCTTAAAATCCATCAAAGGATGTTGACATAGATGAAATCAAAATTCTTTTAAAAGAAGTATCTCCTTTTATTTTGAAATCATTTAAGATCCATATAAAATAAAACATTTTCTTTGAAAATATTCTTATAAGCTTGTAAGGAAAGCTTCGACGATTTTATAACGGCGGAAAATAACCGCACCCGCCGTATAAGTTAAAAAAAACATTCTTACCTCAATTCTGTCGAAAAGGTTAAAAAGGACCTTGTTTTGAAAACGACGGAAAGATTCCTTTATAAACCTCTTATAAAAAGTCAAACAAGGGTATAAATGACTTTAACCCATATTCTTGTAAATAGTAAAAATGTTTTGAAATACATTTCGAAGAAACATGGATGTGGATGATAAAGAGATCCCAGTATATTATTACGTATAATACAACCTCAGATAATGAAGAGATTGTGAAATAACCCTTACCTTGTACTTTTCCTTGGTTGGGGTAGGTTAACCTCCTGTATAATGGTGAAATAGTTGTTATTAAATTATACAAGAATCATATATATTAATATGATATCATATATGATCTTTTAACATTGATTTGTTAATAATATCTTAGAATTGTCGTCGTTTCGGGAGTTAACTTACTCATTTTCTTTTATATGTTTTGTTACATAAGCCATGGTTGTTGTATCTTATTCATAACAAGAATGATATACAGTCCTTAAACATCATTTTTAAATCATCAAATGATAATTATACTTGAATGGATACGATGGAGAATGAATCTCATCGCGTTCGTGGAGACGGTAGTCCGTACGTACGCACGAGCGACAATATCATTCTTTTGATATTAAAATAATATATAAATGGATGGTATATCATATATACAGAATCATTAACATGTTATATTTATTATTTACATGAGTTACACATCATTATTATACCCATCCAAATAATATTATATTGAATAACAATTACACCACGACGTGGAGACGGTAAGCCGTACGTACGCACGTATGGTGACATGTTATTCAAAGGGTGGATAGAATACTGAATATGATTGTACCATATTTATAATAACATCACAGTATATGTGAGATACTGGAGTTATTATTTCAGAATGGTAAGAACAAAGGAAGAAGAAGTGGAAGAAGAAATGAACTTAGAAAAGGGTGGTGAAATCATTACCTCTTCTTCGGGTTCTTCCTTTTGATTTGATCAAAAGGGCTCCTTAGGTTGGCTTTCTGATCAAACTAAGGCCTCTAGGTTGTATTGAGGGATGTTGGGAGAGTATTTGGGCAGAGTTTGGCCGAACCAAAAGGCTTTGAAGGTGTGAAGAAATGGGAAGGAGGAGTGCCCTTTTATAAGAGGGGTGAGGGGCACCTTTGGAAAAGCTAGAAATATTAATTTATAATAAATTCATATTCGGTTTCTAAAGGCTCCAAAGTTGACTATTCAAAGGATGAGGTGGGGATAGGTCGAAAACAACTCATCCAATAGAATTTAGACAGGTTTGGGTACTTATATTAACCTTATCTTTAAGTATTAACTCTAAGTTAATTAGTTTCACTTTTACAATGTCTCTTTGTATTTTATATATTATGGTTAATAAACTTACTATATACATCCAAGCGACCCCCAAGTGGTCCATTAATGATTAACCTATCATAATATAAGTCTCTTGGCCGAACCTTAGATTTTTAGGAATTTAATATCAATTAATAATATAATATTTGTTTTAAGAACTCTTTTATGTCAATTTTGACACTATTCAATAGTTGATTTTTGTGAAACTCATAACAGATTGATTACTTCGAACAAAGTCAATTAAATCAATCCTAATATATCATATTATCCTAGAAAATTAGTTTAATTCATTAAAAGTTTCATATTATATTTATTTGGGTATTTATAATATCAATTATGTTAATTTTTTACTATTTTAGTAATTACTGCATCATCATTGTTTCATAAATAAAATAAATTATTTAATGTCTAAAAATTATAAATAAAATATCATTATGTAGGAAATCGTTTTATCTTTCTAATGAATATTTATAATCGAAAATCCAACATGTATAACCCTATGTAAAAATTGTTGTTCTAAAAGATATATGCTTGTGTCATTTTTGTATTCATTTTGACTTAATTAAAATAAAGTGTCATTATCACTTACAAGTGGATCCATGGGGTCCCAAAATAGACCCAAAGATGCCCATGGTCGACTATGTATCAACCAATAGGGTTAAGACACGTTTTAGGGTAATTTAGTATTATTATAATATTATTTTTTTAACCCTTATTTACCGGATTTACCCTTAACCATGGTAAATAAAATATTTACCGCAGTAATTATTCAAAATGTCTAAAAATAAAAGTTACCTATTTACACAATTTGAACATCCTGATTCCAAATATGGAATCCATTTTTCTAAATTCAAAACACAGAAGTGGCAGAAATTAATTTAAAATTAATTCCTGCTGTCAAAACAAAAAGCGTGTTTTTAAGAGATAATAACTACCAAAAGATTGACACTTGTTTATGTTCGGTTTAATTGTAAAATTATGTCCAATGACCAACATTATATTAAATGGTAAAAATTTATTCTAAATATACTTTAAAACCACTCAAATTCATAATTTATCAATATTAATTATTTTGATTAAAAAAGTTGTTTTTAATTAAAATTTAGTAATTTTCACTATTCATCAAAATATAAAAGTTATCCGAAATGTACCAAAATTTCACCCTAGGCTAATTTCGATATTCCGAATCCAAAAATGAAGTCCATTTTTAAATATAAAATATATATAATTTCAAAAATTAGGTATTACTATTCATAACGGCTAGTTTGATTGGTTGTGGTGTGTGTTAAAACTCAAGGTTGCGTACAACACACGCTACTGTATTACTCAAAGAAAGCGTACCGTGGAAGCTTGGGATGTTTCATTTTAAATTTTTGATGTCCCAATTTAGTCAAAAAGATTAAAATATTGTATTTAAAAAGGTTTCACTATTAGAAGTTGATAATACTGAAAATGAATCTGTTCTTGCAATATGACTAAGAAACTCATAATAGGGATTCTAAAATTATAAGGATTATATAAACTTCAAAATGTAGTTAATACTATTCATGAACTCTTTTAATGGTGTGATTGAACTCGGTGTTGCGTGTAGTGCAAGTTATTGAATTATTTTTAAGAAATAACACACTCTGAAATCCTGGGGTGTTACATTCTCCCCTCCTTCAATAAATTGCGTCCTCGCAATTTGAAATTGTTCTTCGAAAATAAAAGGTTGAAAGTAGAAAATATATTTGTGGGAAAACCCACATCGGAAATTGGGTTACTAAAATTTAGTCTTAATATGAGGAAAAGATAAATGAAAGGGTCACCACCAAATTATGATCTCGATTAGGAGAACATTGGTGGCAATTAGAGACATATAATTGGAGGAAAAACGTAAATATTTATAGGTAGTGATTGAGGTCATCAATCACAAACAAGTATAAAATTGAGGTCCTTAAACTCATCAATCTATGATGATTTGAAGTACCATCGGTTCAACAAAATATAGGGTATTGGGACAACACATTTTTGACATTTCAAAATATCTTAGTTGAAATCCCACATCGAAAAATGAATTAATGAGGCCTCTATTTAAAATAAAGAGTGGAAAGTATGAAGATTACCGAAAATAACACATACTAGGGTTCCATTTAGGAAAATATGGATATGGAAGAGAAATCTAACCATCAATTATATGATGGAGAGTGGTAGAGAACATGGCTATGAAAAGGCCAACAATCCCAAAGCCATAAATTAGTGATGATTTAAGGTACCATCTAGGAAAACATTTTTGTTCTAAGTTGCTTTTCTTAATATTGAGGAATCTATTTATGAGATTGACTAAGATCATAAGGAGATATACTTACTTTATAATTATAGTTTTATCCATTAATAAATTTCTACCACAAACTCATCTTTCACTCTAAAAGATAATAGAATGTAAGAAAAATTCTATTTACACTATTCGTATAGGGTTCCAAAATAAATGAATTTATAATTCATCTACAAGATCTTTTAATAAAAACTACATTATTTAATCCAGGACATCTCGTGGGCCAGTGGTAGGTGATACACCCTTGTCGCCCTTCGGTTTCGGGTCCAAGTCTCGCAGCCTTGCCGGACGCGACAGGTTGCCGCCCGACCTCCGGGTTGTCCTTTTATGTTAATCCAAAATAATCCAAACTAGAACTATCCAAAATACTTCTATCCAAACTCACATTCCAACATTTATAAGGAAGGTAAACATAATATATATCCTTTTTACCCCGTAATAGCATATTAATACCTTCATCATGTATTACCATATTCCTTATTGATTACATTCATGATCCCTTATTCCATATAGAATGCTGGATATACTTCATTAATCCAAAAATGTTTTAAACCCTAACAATGATGGAATATACAAATCATTAATCAGCTTCAAGGTAGTCAATAATATCCAATATAATTTATCCAAAATAATCACATATTATTCCAAAATCACTACCTCAGTATCAGAACTATATTACGATTTATCATTCTCTCAACCATATATTTTCCAAAAATTTAACCTTCTATTGAGTCACTTTTCTTTGTTCCACACAATCTCAAGTCCTTAATGAAATAGTACTGCAGTACAATCCTTATATACTCCATAATTATTATAACAAGTACATTGTTGATACAACACTCAATTGATATAATCAACATAAGAACTCTAATCATTCCTCTTCATCTGTGGTAGTATCATAACTTGATTATTATCCAATAGCATCATTTGCGGCATAGTCTGATGACTGGTACATAGGTTCGCGTAGTGTCCAAACTCCTTGCAAATGAAGCATTGTACATTTAAAACCATTTTCTTACCCTTGCAGTCACGTACTTTGTGCCCTTTTCCTCCACACTTATAACAAACTCCCATTCCTTTCAGGCAAGTTCCAGGGTGTTTCTTTCCACAGTTACCACATATGGGAAAATTCTTCTTTTCCCTCTTACTTTTATCCATCTTTCTCTCTTCCATCCTTTTCTTCTCTTGCTTCCCTTCAAAGCCATAGGACTCAGTAAACTCTTTACTTATCTTATCAACACATGATATTATTTCTTCATATGATGATAATAAATAGGAGACTATTTCTCTTATCAATTCTAGCTTAAGACCATGAAAGATATGATCCTTCCTTCTCTTTGGATCATGTGCATTTCTGGAGTTCTCATTCCTTCTACTGGGCGCCATTTCTAAACAATGGCATACACCAGATCAGTTTATGAATCAAAATACATAATCCCATACTTATAAAACACTTAACATAAATTGAACTATTTATAGATATAATCCATAATCATAAAAATGTCTCCTTTGAGGATGTATATACTCATAAACCCTTCATAATGGTTTGTAAAGAGAAAGAGAATTATCCTAAGCATATCCCCCGGGAGTGTCGTAACCAAGAGTGCAGCAAGGCCCGTTGTCGTGCACCAGTTCCCGTTCGAGTCTAGCTCAAAGCGGTGTTTTCGGGTTTTACCCCTAGGTACATCTGTGCCAGATCCGCCTCTACCTGCTCGTATCCAGACAGGGATGTATTGCTCGGAAAACTCACAAAATCTCTACAATACCAAAATTCTAGGAAGTTCTTCTATACTAATCCTCAAAGTTCATCTTAGGTCTACGTGCTCTAATCAGAGTTTATCTAAATCTAGCTTCCAAGGTTTGTACTAAACTTCCTCTGATACCAACTGTAACGCCCCGACCCCAGCTACCCAAAGTCGGTGCATTAATTACATAACATTGGCATGATCACAAGAAAGATCAAATCCCGAAAGACCGATTGGTTTAGTAGCCTTGGAAACACTAGATATAATCATAAAGTTTTACATTACATTTCAAAGTGAAAAACTACTACAACAACAAAGTCTTCATATCCACACTATTAACCCCTCATAATATCCCTGCAAGTCATTCATAATTTACTTCTTCACTACCTGGGAAAAATAAAACATAGAAAAGGGGTGAGCTCAAATGCCCAGTAAGGATAACAATATAGCGGAACATTCATAATAAGCATAAACATTTAAGGCAATGAATTACTAAAACAAAAGCCTTTTAAAATTGAACTTCAACATAGTATGGCAAAAATAAAAATGAAATAATGCCATTTACTTATTCACATGGATATTCTACTAATCGAATAATCACATGCAATATCAATAACCACTTTCATAATGTTGGAATGCATAATGCTAAACGTTAATTTCTTTGTCTAGGCCTCATCCCAAGACCTAGGGGTTACTTCTAACCGGAACCCAACCCGGAGTGCCTCTAATAACCGGACACCAACCCGGAGTGCCTCTAATAACCGGACACCAACCCGGAGTGCCTCTAATAACCGGAGACCAAACCAGAGGGCTTACGTTTACCAGTCCCTAACCTGGAGGGCTTACTTTAACCAGTCCCCAACCTGGAGGGCTTACTTTTACCGGTCCCCAACCCGGAACATACTTGTTTAGCACATTCATCTGAAGAAAAGTTTGAAATATAACATAAACATTTGGGTTAAAACTAGCATACGAAATGTTAATAGTTTCACCATAAACTATGAATGGTATAAAATAGCACATCCACATTCAAACATATCACAAAAACTTCAATACAATATAGAAGTTTTGTATTATAATAAATCAACTTCAAATAATCTTAAAATCCATCAAAGGATGTTGACATAGATGAAATCAAAATTCTTTTAAAAGAAGTATCTCCTTTTATTTTGAAATCATTTAAGATCCATATAAAATAAAACATTTTCTTTGAAAATATTCTTATAAGCTTGTAAGGAAAGCTTCGACGATTTTATAACGGCGGAAAATAACCGCACCCGCCGTATAAGTTAAAAAAAACATTCTTACCTCAATTCTGTCGAAAAGGTTAAAAAGGACCTTGTTTTGAAAACGACGGAAAGATTCCTTTATAAACCTCTTATAAAAAGTCAAACAAGGGTATAAATGACTTTAACCCATATTCTTGTAAATAGTAAAAATGTTTTGAAATACATTTCGAAGAAACATGGATGTGGATGATAAAGAGATCCCAGTATATTATTACGTATAATACAACCTCAGATAATGAAGAGATTGTGAAATAACCCTTACCTTGTACTTTTCCTTGGTTGGGGTAGGTTAACCTCCTGTATAATGGTGAAATAGTTGTTATTAAATTATACAAGAATCATATATATTAATATGATATCATATATGATCTTTTAACATTGATTTGTTAATAATATCTTAGAATTATCGTCGTTTCGGGAGTTAACTTACTCATTTTCTTTTATATGTTTTGTTACATAAGCCATGGTTGTTGTATCTTATTCATAACCAGAATGATATACAGTCCTTAAACATCATTTTTAAATCATCAAATGATAATTATACTTGAATGGATACGATGGAGAATGAATCTCATCGCGTTCGTGGAGACGGTAGTCCGTACGTACGCACGAGCGACAATATCATTCTTTTGATATTAAAATAATATATAAATGGATGGTATATCATATATACAGAATCATTAACATGTTATATTTATTATTTACATGAGTTACACATCATTATTATACCCATCCAAATAATATTATATTGAATAACAATTACACCACGACGTGGAGACGGTTAGCCGTACGTACGCACGTATGGTGACATGTTATTCAAAGGGTGGATAGAATACTGAATATGATTGTACCATATTTATAATAACATCACAGTATATGTGAGATACTGAAGTTATTATTTCAGAATGGTAAGAACAAAGGAAGAAGAAGTGGAAGAAGAAATGAACTTAGAAAAGGGTGGTGAAATCATTACCTCTTCTTCGGGTTCTTCCTTTTGATTTGATCAAAAGGGCTCCTTAGGTTGGCTTTCTGATCAAACTAAGGCCTCTAGGTTGTATTGAGGGATGTTGGGAGAGTATTTGGGCAGAGTTTGGCCGAACCAAAAGGCTTTTATGGTGTGAAGAAATGGGAAGGAGGAGTGCCCTTTTATAAGAGGGGTCAGGGGCACCTTTGGAAAAGCTAGAAATATTAATTTATAATAAATTCATATTCGGTTTCTAAAGGCTCCAAAGTTGACTATTCAAAGGATGAGGTGGGTATAGGTCGAAAACAACTCATCCAATAGAATTTAGACAGGTTTGAGTACTTATATTAACCTTATCTTTAAGTATTAACTCTAAGTTAATTAGTTTCACTTTTACAATGTCTCTTTGTATTTTATATATTATGGTTAATAAACTTACTATATACATCCAAGCGACCCCCAAGTGGTCCATTAATGATTAACCTATCATAATATAAGTCTCTTGGCCGAACCTTAGATTTTTAGGAATTTAATATCAATTAATAATATAATATTTGTTTTAAGAACTCTTTTATGTCAATTTTGACACTATTCAATAGTTGATTTTTGTGAAACTCATAACAGATTGATTACTTCGAAAAAAGTCAATTAAATCAATCCTAATATATCATATTATCCTATAAAATTAGTTTAATTCATTAAAAGTTTCATATTATATTTATTTGGGTATTTATAATATCAATTATGTTAATTTTTTACTATTTTAGTAATTACTGCATCATCATTGTGTCATAAATAAAATAAATTATTTAATGTCTAAAAATTATAAATAAAATATCATTATGTAGGAAATCGTTTTATCTTTCTAATGAATATTTATAATCGAAAATCCAACATGTATAACCCTATGTAAAAATTGTTGTTCTAAAAGATATATGCTTGTGTCATTTTTGTATTCATTTTGACTTAATTAAAATAAAGTGTCATTATCACTTACAAGTGGATCCATGGGGTCCCAAAATAGACCCAAAGATGCCCATGGTCGACTATGTATCAACCAATAGGGTTAAGACACGTTTTAGGGTAATTTAGTATTATTATAATATTATTTTTTTAACCCTTATTTACCGGATTTACCCTTAACCATGGTAAATAAAATATTTACCGCAGTAATTATTCAAAATGTCTAAAAATAAAAGTTACCTATTTACACAATTTGAACATCCTGATTCCAAATATGGAATCCATTTTTCTAAATTCAAAACACAGAAGTGGCAGAAATTAATTTAAAATTAATTCCCGCTGTCAAAACAAAAAGCGTGTTTTTAAGAGATAATAACTACCAAAAGATTGACACTTGTTTATGTTCGGTTTAATTGTAAAATTATGTCCAATGACCAACATTATATTAAATGGTAAAAATATATTCTAAATATACTTTAAAACCACTCAAATTCATAATTTATCAATATTAATTATTTTGATTAAAAAAGTTGTTTTTAATTAAAATTTAGTAATTTTCACTATTCATCAAAATATAAAAGTTATCCGAAATGTACCAAAATTTCACCCTAGGCTAATTTCGATATTCCGAATCCAAAAATGAAGTCCATTTTTAAATATAAAATATATATAATTTCAAAAATTAGGTATTACTATTCATAACGGCTAGTTTGATTGGTTGTGGTGTGTGTTAAAACTCAAGGTTGCGTACAACACACGCTACTGTATTACTCAAAGAAAGCGTACCGTGGAAGCTTGGGATGTTTCATTTTAAATATTTGATGTCCCAATTTAGTCAAAAAGATTAAAATATTGTATTTAAAAAGGTTTCACTATTAGAAGTTGATAATACTGAAAATGAATCTGTTCTTGCAATATGACTAAGAAACTCATAATAGGGATTCTAAAATTATAAGGATTATATAAAGTTCAAAATGTAGTTAATACTATTCATGAACTCTTTTAATGGTGTGATTGAACTTGGTGTTGCGTGTAGTGCAAGTTATTGAATTATTTTTAAGAAATAACACACTCTGAAATCCTGGGGTGTTACAGTTTTCAAGTAATCCATCTCAATCATGAGGAAAACACAGAGGTACTGAATCATCTCACACCAGGTATATCATTAGTTATGGTAGTAGAGATTATTATTTATAAATACTGAATCATATTATTCTATTAAGAGGCTCTGTTGCGGACCTGCACAGAATCGCTAGGAGCTGACCCGCATAGGATCGCTTGGATCTGACCCACACAGGATTGCTAGGAGCGGGCCCACACAGGATCGCTAGGAAGTGACCCACATAGGATCGCTTGGAGCTGACCCTCACAAGATCGCTAGGAGATGACCCGCACATGATCGCTAGGAGCTGACCCACATAGGATCTCTAGGAGCCGAGCCGTAGAGGATTTCTAGGAGATGACCCGCACAGGATTGCTAGGGGCACTCTTCTCATCACATCCAGCTACTGGGTTTCCTCACTAGGCTTGATCGTCTCAAGGAGAGTCCGTTCCCCAAGCCACTAGTCGATTATCCAACTACCACGATGTTCCACTAAGAAGTAACGCAAAGGTTCACCACGTCATATGGGACTCAACGCAATAGACGGTGCGTTATTTGGACGCTCGATCTGTCAGTTATTTTCCTTTTAGTCCAGGGGGCCTGGTTGGATTCGTGCTCGATCCAACCTGACTATACCCCCAATATAATCCAAAACTCCAGTGGGTTATAATCAAAGGGACCTTCTCACTGCAATATTTCAAGAACCGCTGACGGTTCATTAAACGGACGTCCGGTGCCAAAGTTATGGTCAAAAGTATGTAAATGAGTTGTAGTGGGTCTGGGTCTGGTCCGACTCAGTCGGACCGACCCAGCCTAGGTCGAATTGGTCAGACCGACCTGGCCAGGGCCGACTCGGTTCGGGTCGACCCGACCTCACCCGTTGGGTCCAGCCCGACAGGCCGCGAGGGGCCGCGGAGGGCCGTGGGTGGCCGTGAGGCCACGGAGGGTGCCATGAGGGAGCGAGGACATGAGGTAGCTCTTTCGGGGCAGTTCGGCTGGAAGGGCTGCGACGGCTCGGGTGCCGGCTCGGCCCAGATGGTAGCAACGTCTCAGACGATAGCTCGGTCTGGTGGTGGCGGCTCAGCAGCGGCTCGACCCAGACGGCGACGACAGCGTCGACTCGGCCCGGACGACGGTGGAGGCTCGGACGACGGCATCGACCGACCCAGACAACAGTGGCAGCTTGGCCCAGTGGTGGCAGCTTGGACGATGGTAGTATCTCGGCCCAGCGATGGCAGCTCGATCCGGACAGCGACGACGGCTCAGCCCGAACGGCGACGGTGGCTCGGCCCGGACGACAGCGACAGCTCGGCCCGACCGGCAGTGGCAGCTCGGACGGCGGCGGTAGAGTGCCATGGGGCGGTGTGATTGCCTTTGTCGTGGTTGATATCCAACCTCCTCCATCGCGAATAACACCACAAATCATCAAAATCATTGTGGAGAGAATGAGACATTTTTTTGGCCTGCACTATCCACATTAGAGAGATAGCAAGTGACTATAAACTCTCTTGAAATATAAAGAGTCATCAAGAACGAAAAAGGGAAGAACATGGGAATATAATCATACCAAAATTAAACCCCTATATGTTCATTTGATGACATCAACGAGGTTGCGAGGAAGAAGGTGAATCATTGGGAAAAGACGAACGTCAGTTTCATCAGCGTTTTCCTCGATTGTCGGTTCGCGCGTCATCCTCTTGCTTGATTCGGAAGAATGTTTTTCGATGACGTTCTTCATTCATAGAATAAGTTCTTCATTGGTATTCTTCATTCTAAGAAAGAAGTTCTTCGTTGGTGTTCTTCGTTCTAAGAAAGTAATCCTCCAAGAGTTCTCTCTTTTTCCAACCCGAAGGAAAAGCAGTGTTAATAAAAATTAGCTTAAGAAGAAATTAGGTTGGAACACACACAAAAGTTGGAAAATTTAATGTATGGAGTTGGCCCAATTAATGTGGAGGAATCTCAAGAGGCTTGTCTACATTAAAGAAAGAGTTGAGAGGTTTCTCCCTCATTAAGAGGGGAGTTCTAGAGGTTTAAGCCTTGGTTGGTCCCCACCACCATAACCTCTCATGAGAGGTTAGCCTCAGGTGGTACCCACCATCATAACCCCTCATGTAGGGTTTAGGTTTTGTGGTCCCCAATTCTCAACATCCACAAGGAATAAAAATAAAAATAAAAGCTACAATATTTTATTTTTATTTTATTCTTTCATGAATATCTAAAAATCTAACTTCCACCCTCGACCTACTGTGGTCAAGGTGACGGTCCCCTTAAGTGAATACCAGTACTGTGAGTTCAACGGTGCCCTTAGATTTCAATTGCAAGCACCAGTTCATTAGTTAGAAAAACCAGCTCGCACATTTACTAAACCTACCCGAAATAAAGATCAGAAATTCATTCCAGTCACTCCGGGCCTCAGAATCACTGGACGTAAATTTTCATGGACTCGTAAAATTCCCATTTATTTTTAAAAAACATTATATGGAAATTCTAGGTCTTTAATTCTCCCAGCCTTAGGGCTTTACATCCCTGTAAGACAAAACTAAAACTAAGGGAAAAGTGTGTGTACTGAGCACACATCTGGCCCTCCCGCTCCCATGTGCTCTTCTGGAGGTTCCTATGCTGCCGGCGAATGTGCACCAGAGGTATCTACTGTCCAAGAAGGACCCGCTCTTGTCGATCCTCAATCTCAACTAGAACCTCCGTAAAAATCACCCCATCCTCGATGTCCATCTCTCCCTAGTCGATGATGTGAGAAGGGTCGTGCACATATCTCCTCAGCTGGGATACATAGAAGAAGTCATGCACCTGGTAAAACTAAGGTGGAAGAGATAAATGTTATGCCACATCACCAACTCTATTGGGGACCTAAAAAGGTCTGATGAATCTCGGAGATAACTTGCCGCCTCGGCCAAATCTCCACAGACCTCATCGGGGTGAGACCCGTAGATAGATGTGGTCTCCATCCTCGAGCTCCAGAGGTCTTCGTTTCCAGTCAGCATACAAATTCTTACTACTCTGTGTAGTCTTCATCCACTCCTGGATGATCTGAACCTTTTCTGTGGTAGCCCGTACCATCTCTGGTCCCACTAGTGCTGACTCCCCTGGGTCAGTCCAACACAAGGGTGATCTGCAAGGTCACCCGTACAATTCCACAAAAGGTGACATCCCAATGTTGGAGTGATAGATGTTTTTGTATGCAAAATCCACCAAATTCAAGTGATCCTCCCAGCTGCGACTGAAGTCAAGAACACAAGAACGCATCATGTCCTCAAGGGTCTAAATAGTCCGCTCACTCTAGCCATTCGTCTGAGGAAGGAAGGCGGTGCTCAAATGGAGATGCGTCCAAAAATCCACCGGAAACCCCTTCCACAGCTGGGATGTGAAACATGTATCATGATCGGAGACAATAGTCAAGGGTACTCCATGTAGCTGCACAATCTCCTACCCAAAGAGGCATCCCATGCTTCCTACTGAACCCTTCTCTCTGATCGGTAGGAGGTGGGCCGACTTGGTTAGTTGGTCGACGATCACCCAAATCAAGTCATGAACTCTAGATGTATGTGGGAGTCCTATCACGAATTCCATGGATATACCATACCACTTCCACTCTAGGACCTCCGAAGGCTGAACCAGGCCTACTGGTACCTTATGCTCTGCCTTCACTTGCTGACAAGTGAGGCACCGAGAAACAAAATCTACTACTGCTTTCTTCATCCCCAACCACCAATGTTGTCTTCGGAGATCCTAGTACATCATCGCTACTCCTGGATGTACCACTAGTGGGCATGTGTGGAAATCCCTAAACACTTCCTCCTGAAGTGACACTGGTACCATGGTACGTCCTCTAAAGAGGATGACATGTTCCCCACCTTCATAAAATTCATCAGCTGCCTGTCCGGTGGATATCTGAGCACATCGTGCGTCACAGTCAGCGTCCCAATGCTACGCCTCCCAGACTTGCTGAAGAAGTAGGGGAGTAACTATAAGAGACTGAAAGAGAAATGCTCCATCATGTTCCTCAAAAGATATCTACAAAGTATCCAGCTACTCTATCGCCTCGCCTAGGAGTTGTATACCAAACCTCCTGTTGAGTGCATCTGAAACAATGTTCCCCTTCCCAGGAGTATAGCCTATCCCGAAGACATAGTCTTAGAGGAAATGATGCCAATGTCACTGTCTCAGGTTCAGGTCCTTCTAAAGAAGATATACCTGAGATTCTTATTATCAGAGTACACTATAAAACATTCACCCATCAGATAGTGTCGCCACATCTTCAAGGAGAATACCACTACTGCTAACTCCGGGTCACGGGTAGCGTAGTTATGCTCATGTTGTCTCAACTATCGAGAACCATATGTGATCATTTCTCACTCCTACATCATTACACATCTGAGTATGGTCCCTAATGAATCAAAGAAGACTACATACCCTCCACCATCCTCTGGAAGCCTCGATATGGGGGGCACTAGTCAGTGTCTGCCTCAGCTCCTGAAAACTCCGCTGGCATTTCTACGACCAAACGAAGGGTTTACCCTTCTTCATCAATGTTGATAGTGGTGCTGAAACTGTATTTAAGTATGGAAAAAACCTCCTGTAGAATCCAACCAAACCCAGGAAACTCTGAATCTCTGTTACACTCATGGGTATCTCCCAAGCAAGTACCGCCTCAATCTTTGCTAGATCCACTGCAACTCCAGCCTCTGATATGACATGTCCTAGAAAGTGAACCTCTTGGATCTAGAATTGGCACATCGAGAGATTACCATAATTATGGTTCTCTCAGAGTGTGTCCAGTACTACCTATAAATGATAGGCATGCTCCTCCTTAGTAGCTGAGTAGATCAGAATGTCATCGATGAAGACTACTACAAAGTGATCAAGGTATGGCTGAAAGATCCTATTCATGAGTCCCATAAACACTACTGAATCATTGGTTACACTGAATGGCATAACCAAGAAATCTTAATGGTCGTGCCGACATCTTATGGCCATCTTCTGCACAACCTTGTCTCATACTCTGAGCTGGTGATAGCCTGATCTGAGGTCTATCTTCGAGAACCACCGTGCTCCCTTGAGTTGATCAAAGAGATCGTCAATCCTCGGAAGTAGGTACTTGATCTTCAAGGTCACCTGGGTCAGGTGCTGATAGTCAACACAAAGCCTCAAGCTCCCATATGCCTTCTTGGAGAATAGAATCGGGGCTAACCAAGTAGAAACACTAGGTCAGACGAATCCATTCACCTAAAAGTCCTCTAGTTGTACCCGTAGCTCACGAAGATCCGCGAGAGCCATCTGATACGCTGGTGTAGATATTGGTTCCTTCCCGGGGTACAAGTCAATGTAAAAGTCCACCTCTATGTGAGGAGGTAGACCAGTAACATCATAAGGGAAGACATTCGCGTACTGGTCCATAACTACAGGATAATTCAGACTCTCTATATCAACTGCTCCGAGGGTAAGGCTAGCCAAATAATGTGTAATCAGTTGCACCCTCTTCCAGGTAAGTCCATCCTTCCCTGAAAAGGCTCCCTTCTTGCTAGTGAAGGTGAACATGGTCCCATCTGTGTGGACACACTGTAAATTGTGCCTAATATAGTCTATCTGAGCATGGAATGTTGATAACTAGTCCATACTGAAGATGACATCGTAAGGCCTTGACACTACTACTAGGAGATCCCAACCAAATCTCTCGCCTCCTAGAGTAAGCTCGCACTACCGACCCTAGTGCGTAATCGTCGAATCCGCTCCTGTAGGAGTATTTAGCCATAAGGATCGAGCCAATGGCTCCATTAGAATCTCTGAGCTCCAAATGAGGGCATTGGAAATAAAAGAATGAATGGAACCTGTATCTATAAGAGCTGCATCTAAGGTGGAGTAGACTGAGATTTTACCTCATATCATCTCCGGAGGGCCATGATCGTCAGCCTCAGCTGCCTGGAGCTGAGATCTCCCCTGTCTACCTGCTCCCTATGGTCAGGGTGGACCTCCTGGTGGTGGTGGTAGTAATATCTCAAATCATCGTCCACCCCCAGATTCAAAACCAACTCCTCTGCCACATCCACCTACTCCCTGCAGACCTCCTCAGCCGAACCTTTGTCTCTGCCTGGGAGATCCTTTGATTGTTTGATGATCATCCATATGGAGGGTCATACAGTCATGAGCCATGTGAACCTTCCCGCCGCATGCATAACACTGCCTGCTCCTGATATGATCGTCTCTACCTCGGGTGTCCCGCACAACTGATCCTAAGTCATGAAGGCATCCACCTATAGGTCTAGTCCTCTTGGACCACTATGAAATCTGTCTACTACCAGATGCAGAAGACTCCGCTACCTGATGACTGGTGGTGGATCTCGTTGCTAGTGACTTCTCAGCAAGGAAACTCACCACTAAGAGTGATCTCTCTAACACCCCTGTCTACATCTGGATGCTGAGTGAGATCATCAAAGCCGTGACCTCTCGACTGAGTCCCTTCTCGAAGGTTCTGGCCCTAAAGAAAGGGTCCCACACCATATCAGTGGAGTAACATGAGAGGTCAGTGAACCTCAATGAGTACTGAGCTATAGTCATGTTGGCCTACTACAGATGAAGAAGCTCCTATATGCACACTGCACGAAGAGTCTCTGGGATAAACTCTGTACGAAACATGCTCTCAAAGTCTTCCCAGAGAAGTGTCACCTCATCGTGAACCTGGAGCATCAAGATCCACTATTTTCCCACTGCTGCCTATAAAATTCTGGTGGCAAGGATCACCATAAGATCTGCCGGTGTCCCTACCAGTCAGAAGACTCTCACTACAACCTCCACCCTATCCTCAGCTACCTGTGGGTCTGTCTCTCCCCTGAACTTGGGAGGCCTCTGGCACTAATACTCATGCAACACGCTCAAGCGGCGTGCACTATCTGTTACTGGGGTAGTTGGCATCATTGGACCAATGGGGAATGGTACCGCTGGTGCCTCCGTTGGTGACTCTACTGGAAAAGGGCCCTACATCGAGGCCTCATCGCTCAGTTGGATATCAGTGCGTACAACTCTCGGAACCCTAGCTTTCTATCTGCATGGAGGCATCCTGAAAAGAAACAGGTTCACCCCGGTCAATAAGATATACTTGGTGAGATGACATAAGAGATCACAAAGAAAACTCTTGAAAACACACTCGCAATCTATGTTTTCGTGCACTAAGTAAAAAATTAGAAGTTAGGGTCCTGGTGTATGGACATCAGCCGCTGTACCAACACTAGATTCCGTAAACTAATAACCACACTCACTACACTTAACACTATTTCCATTAAAAAGAAAGATCAGAGTCCTATGTTCTGTGGTAGAACTGACCCCTATGATACCAATTTTTCATGACTCATCCCTTGGGGCCCGTACCGTGACTACCCCAAGCCAGCCTTCCCTAGGCCAGGGGAATGCGACTAGCACTAAAAGGCGTATTCCCTAAAACTGGTTAGGATTTTCTTTTATAACCTGTAAACTCATGTAACAAATCACACAACAAGATATGAACACAAGAAAACTGTATAACCAAAAGAGTGCTAAAAGGAAATGGGGCAGGAATACAAGCCCAACAGTAAAGGTATAAGTACTCATTTAATACAATACAACTGAAGAAAGAGAAAGACAACTACTGGATCACCCTCCGAGGTTCCTACCTGAAGGGTAGGTACAGATCGCCTCATTAACACTCCATGTCCACCCATATCCTCTGCAAATAGACTCATCGTATGGTACACCTTCGAGCACCGTCTAGTTCCAGTACCCTCATCCTCAGTCTGCATTGTCCTTCATCTGCATCCAACACAAAAAGGTGTGGGTATATCCTGTGCAGGGGTGAGTATAAGGATACTCAGTAAGGACCCCGAGACCCTCAAGGTCATAAAAAATCCACCAAGGATAAACCACAAAGTTTGAAATCAACAGATAACCCTACTTAGGTATATGCCCATATATATACCTGAGTTTTCAAGTAATCCATCTCAATCCTGAGGAAAACACAGAGGTACTGACTCAGCTCAGACTAGGTATATCTTTAGATATGGTAGTAGAGATGATTATATATAAATACTGAATCATCTTATTCCGTTAAGTGTCTCTCCTGCCGACCTGCACAAAATCGCTATGAGCTGACCCGCACAGAATCGCTTGGAGCTGACCCACACCGGATCGCTAGGAGCTGACCCGCACAGGATTGCTAGGATTTGACATGCACAGGATCACTAGGAGCTGACCCCAACAGGACCTCTAGGAGTTGTCTCACACAGGATCGCTGGGAGCTGACCCACAAAGGATCACTAGGAGCTGACCCACACAAGATCACTAGGAGTTGACCCACACAAGATCACTAGGAGCTAACCCACACAGGATCCCTAAGAGCTGACCCACACAGGATCTTTAGGAGCTGACCCGCATATGATTGCTAGGAGTTGACCCGCATAGGATTGCTAGGAGCACTCTTCTCGTCACAACCAGCTACTGGTTTTCCGCACTAGGCTTTCTCATCTCCGAGAGAGTCTGTTCCCCAAGCCACTGGTCGATTCTCCAACTACCAGGATATCCCACAAAGAAGTAAGTCAAAGGTTCGCCACGTCACATGGGTCTCAACGCAACAAATGGTGCGTCATTCGGACGCCCGGTCTGTGAGTTATTAGCCTTTTAGTCTCAGGGGCCTGGTTGGATTCTTGCTCGGTGAAACCTGACCATACCCCATCATAATCCAAAACTCTAGTGGGGTATACTCAAAGAGACCGTCTTGCTCCATGATTTACAGCACCGCTGACGGTTCGTCAAATGAACATCCGGTGCCAAAGTTATGGTCAAAAGAAAGTAAATGGGTTGTAGTGGGCATGAGTCCGGTCTGACTCAGTCGGCCCGACCTGGCCCGAGCCGGCCTGGGCCAACCCGGTTTGGGTCGCCCCAGCCAGAACCGCTGGGTCCAGCTCGACCCGTTGGGTTCGACCAGACTCACTGGGCGGCCCAGCAGGCCTCGGGTGGCTGCGAGGCCGTGGAGGGTGCCGCGAGGGTGCGAGGCCGCGAGGTGGGTCGGCTGGGGCGGTTCGGCCGGAAGGGAAGCGGCGGCTCAGGCGGTGCCTCGGCCCAGACGACGGTGTTGGCTCGGATGGTGGCTTGGCCCGGCGGCGGAGGCTCAGCCTGGACAGCGGCGACAACTCGGATGGTAGTGGTGGCTCGGCCCAGACAACGGCAGTGGCTCAGATGATAGCGGTGACTTGGCCCAGACGATGGCGGTGACTCGGCCCGACAGCGGTGGCTCAGACGGTGGCAGCGGCTCGGCCCGGCGGCGGCAGCCTGGACGGAAGTGGTGTAGAAGGCGGGGAAGGCGGTGGCAGTGGCAGAGCACCGCAGGGCGGCGCCGTTCCCTTCATCGCCTTTGTCTTGGTTGATATCTGACTTCCTTTATCGCGAATAACACCACAAATCATCAAAAGCATTGCGGAGGGGACGAGCCATGTTTTTTTGGCCCGCACTCTCCACATTAGAGTGGTAGCAAGCGACTATAAACTCTCTTGAATTACAAAGAGTCATCAATATTGAAAAAGGGAAGAACATAGGAATATAATCATACTCAAATTAAACCCCTACTTGTTCGTTTGATGACATCTATGAGGTCGCGTGGAAGAAGACGAATCATTGGGAAAAGACGAATGTCGGTGTCGTTGGCATTTTCTGTGATTTTCAGTTCATGCATCGTCCTCTTGATTGATTTCGAAGAACATTCTTAGATGGCATTCTTCGTTCAAAGAAGAAGTTCTTCAGTGGAATTCTTCGTTCGAAGAAAGAAGTTCTTCGTTCGAAGAAAGTAATCCTCCAAGAGTTCTCTCCTTTTCCAACCCAAAAGAAAAGCGGTTCCAATAAAAATTGATATAAGAAGAAATTAAGTTGGCACACACACACAAGTTGGAACAATTAATGTATGGCATTGGAACAATTAATGTGGAGGAAGCTCAATAGGCTCCTCCACATTAAAGAGGGATTTATCGGTTTCTCACTCATTAAGAGGGGAGTTTAATAGGTTTAAGCTTCGGGTGGTCCCCACCACCATAACCTCTCATGGGGGGTTTGGCTTAGGTGGTCCCCACCATCATAACCTCTCATGGGAGGTTTAGGTCTGGTGGTCCCCACTTCTCAACATCCACAAGGAATAAAAATAAAAGCAAAAGTTAAAAAAATTATTTTTATTTTATTCTTTCATGGATATGTGAAAAGATTACTTTCAGCCTCGACATACTACAGTCGACGTGAAGGTCCCCTTAAGCGAATATTGGCGTTGTGAGTTCAATGCTGCCCTCAGATTTCCATTCCAAGAACCGGTTAAAAAGTTAGAAAAACTCACTCTCACATTTACTGAACGTATCCAAAATAATGTTCAAAAATTGATTTCGAGCACTCTGGGTCTGAGAATCATACACCGTAATTTTTCGTGGACTCGTAAAATTCCCATTTATTTTAAAAAATTACGTGGAATTTCAGGATCTTTACAAGATATAAGGATTTCATAATACCCACAATTTTCTCAAAACCCTAGGTACATTTCTATACTCATAGTTTCTAATATCATAGTTATATATTGATATCCTCCATTCATCTACAACCACAGTTTTTGAACTGTGTGTATAGTTTCCTACACCCATTGGATAACTGCAATACCATTGAGAACCTCTCAGAAAACCTATAAATAAAAAAACAATGGTACCCATATAACTTAGTACCCTTGTTATATATTATCATTCAACCATAAAATTATAAATTGTTTTCAAACTATACACAATATTGTAACAAACATACCCAATCAATAACATAAAATTAGTTTTATTCATCCACACTTATCTCTACCTAAGATACAAATGGAGGGTATTATTATCTCAAACATCAACACTAGTTCCATAATAATCATCACCACCATCAGTTCCTAGAGCACCAACATCAGTAGAATCAATACCATCAACATCTTCATCACCACCACCACCACAACCACAAGTGTCATCAACTCAACCGCCACTAGTACCCTCTTTGAAATCAGACAACAATGGATTTTCAATTCAACTTTCTATGAATAAAATTTATTATTATGATAGTATATCATTAAAAAAATATTGAATTGATAAACCATGCATTAATTACAATTTATACAATTTTCCATTCGACCATTCGGCCATTTCCCAATTGTGCTAATTGGCCAATTGGTTATTAATCTATTTGACCATTTCAAAATATTTCCATTCATCCATTTTAAAATTTTAAAATTGGACATTTGTATATTTGGACAATCATTCAATTGTCCATTTTACCAATTTTCAATTTAACCATTTCGGGGTTTAGATGATCAAAATTTACATATTTCCAATTAGTTAATTTTTTAATTGGATAATTTTCTATTTGGACATTTGGACTAGCCAACTGATATTGTGGACAAACTGAGAAATGGAATGATGAATAATAGGCCAAATGGACAAATGGTTATTTTTCAATTTCATAATTTGGCCAATTTTCCATTTATCTAATTTGGAATTTTTTCATGCCCTCAATTTTTCATTAAAGGTGCATTTAAAGCCTTATAAATATAGATATTTTTTCAATTAATATGTCAATACCCAGAACCACTCATTCATGGGAATTTTAGTGAAACAAAAAGTGTGTATATACATCATAATATCTTTTTTCTTATAATTTTTTTCGAGTGCATCCTTAAAACAAAAAACCAATACAATTAATAACATTTAAACCCCATTTCTAGAAATGAAATAATTATAATTAAATGAAACACAAAAAACAATACCAAATAAAAAATATCATTCTAAAATTAAATTAAAATAAATTAATTATAGTATTTCTAACTTAAGGAACCCACGCCAAGGTAAAATGAATGAACTATGAAAATATATAGTTTCTTCTTTATATTACCCTCCATTACTTCATGTTCAACATAAAATCTCCCTATAGGATAATTTCAGTCGTCAAATAAAATATTTTCGTCAACACCAATCAAGTAATTATTAGTGTCCATTTTTTCCTGACCATCATGAAAAATATGTCTTGGAATTATTGAAATAATTACAATGCAATCAAGTCTTAGATGATCTTTCCAAAAACACCTATTTTTTAATTTATTCCAAAATATATGGTCCATCAGTATCCATTAATCAAGTCATGTCAATAACTCTAAATATATAATCATTAATAAATTTACCGTGTCATATCATTGAATCAAACTATTTATATTTCATTATTATGACTTGACCATGAGAGTAGTAATCCAATAGAAATATTTTCTAAATGAGTCCATAATAGGACACATTAACATATCATGGGATGCAATCTAATATAGTGGGATAAAAGTTTGTTTTAGTAGTTAACATAACTACATCTTTATTTGTTTTAATTTTCATCACTCGATCAATTGTAAATAATTTATATCCATTGAATATTAATGGTTTGTTTTCATAAACCAAAATATTGGGATGAAAATCCAACACCTTTAATTATTCAAAGACTAAGTCAACTGGTAAACTCAATTCCTGAAATATATATGAATAATAATATTAAATGAATAACTATATTTTAAGTTAATTTAATTAATGTTCATTTCTTTGATTTCAACCAAGTATAAAACTCTTTTATATTCAAAACCTCTCTCCGTCACAAATGAAAATATAAATGAACTCAAATTATAAATTTTTTATGTTCAATATTTAAAATGATAATTATGGTTTTCAATATTTAAAAAATTTCATATATGATATAGCATATACACATTAAAATAACATGCTTGATATAGTCATAAAAAACCCACAATTAAACATGAATGTTCAACGATCCATATTTTTCACTTAAAGGATTAATGTAGACAATGTATATGACCCATGAATTCCTCAATTTTGGGGAATATATGGAAATGAGGGATCAATTTACCCAAACTTATCATCTTAATTTATCATTGTTTGGTTACATCTTGTTCTCATAACTGAAAAATAAATTGAATAAAAATCCATAAATTATTGAGCCATATAACCATTCACAATGGAACATTCAGGGTTATTATTGTTTCAGACATAATTTTTCATTTTTCACATATTTCATTCAGTAGGATATTCCATATGTAACATCCCCATCCCAAAGGACACTAAACCAATGAACCATTCTGGGTAGCCACATGACCTGAGGCATGCCTCCCCTTACGCCAAAGGTTTCCGACTGACAATGAGGGTCTAATAGAGCATAGACTATACCCTCTTTATCAAAGTAAGACATAGTATATAACAAAAAGGAATAAAGTAAAAAAAATAACCAACAACATGAATAACAAAACATTTCCCAAAGCGTTGTACAAGACCACAACCAAATACTAAATATTCCATGTCATGTCATATAATTCCAAGTGTAAGGAAAATCCAAAAAAACAAACATAAGGATCCCCAAAATGGATTATGACACCAAGCCGGGTCCACCAATCCATGAATATCCCATTCCCAATTAACCATATAGTATATTTTCTTTTCTATTAACCTTGATTTAAATGATGAAATCTACTCGGGTACTCAATAGAAGCCCGAGCAGGGTGTGAGTACAACTCAGTAGTCTGCCACCAAAAGTGCCTACAAAATATCCAATAAAAATGGTTTTTGAATTAATGTACTAATAAATATGTGGGTAAATAAATGAATAATCAAGATAATAGTTCACAATATTCACTTTATCTATTCACATAATTTAATCCAAGGGTTAGAAATAACATTTATAACACAACATCCAATGCCGATCATCCACTAAGAAGAAGGAAATAGAGCAAGCTCCCTATCTCACTAGGAAAACCATTTCACAATTAATTTTATCACACTACCATGGAGACTCAATCCATGTAGTCTCGACCAATGAAAGTGTTAGGGGACTAGAGCCTCAATGCAACTCCATAACCCATGAAATCTTGGGGTGGGGTTTAGACACTAGTCCAACCTAACTCATGGGAGGAGCCACATTCCAATACCTCACATACCACCACGACATGGGAACATACTGTATTATAAATTCATCAAATAAACCATATCAATTACCATAATAATAAAAACACATATAATTGACCAATCATTTTTCATTTAATTCATAAATCATATTTATGTCTTACCCATTTAACGATTCTAGTTTACCAACCTAATTCATTTAACCCATTCACATTAATTAATTTTTCCCATTCATAACATAGAAAACAACCATTTTTGACATGTTTAAAACCAACACAATCACCATTATTCACTAATTAATAACCCAAACTAACATGTCATCATAGTTAATTTGAGAAATATTACATAGTAGTACAATTCGAAACTTTTCATTTCAATTTATATGTTCAAAAAGACACACACACAATGGGTGATACTTAACCTTGTTAAATAAACCTCAACACATCCCAAAAAGATTGTGAAAGTTTCAATTAAACATTTACCCAGCCAATTTACCAAAAGATAATAAATAAACAAAATGAAAAATAATAAAGAACCAAATCACAACCATAACCATCTAACCAAACATTAAGGATTTGGGATATTACTTATAAAAAAATAACTTAGATTCTGAAGAAGAATGCTCACTCAACCATTGAATTTGACTCGTATTTGAACACTCTTTGATGATCCAACCAAATATCCACTAGAAAAAGTGGTGTTTAGGACAACTAAAGTAGAATAGAAACTACAAAATCCCTAACCCATAAAAGAGAAGGAATAGGTGTATTAGACTCACCTGGAGCATCAATTCACAACCAATGATGTTCCAAACAACATAAAATAATGGAGATTGATACATGGGAAGCATGGGGAATTTTGGTTCATCACTAGAAATATAGGAGGAATAAATGATGGAAATACAAAGTTAGAACATTTATGGTATGAGAGGGAAAAATGGTAAATTCCCACTTTTATAGTGGTGAATAGTGTGTCCACACTGTTGATCAAACCGTGTTCCAACCATGCTCCACCCTCTATCCAAGAGGGGGTTAGGCCACATAGTTTCATGTGGATCTTACACAGTTAAAAAAATCATGCACAGACTATGCCGATATTCTCTATCTAAGACCACATGTTCTCCCCTTCCCCAATTAATTTTTTTAAACCGTGCACCCATCATCGATGCATACACCGTTTGGTTAACCATTTATTCCAAGCCTTCTACCAACCGTGCAACATACACCAGATAGACTATTTTACCTTATTTCATTTCCCAAAGCCTCAGAATACCCACTGAAACTCAATAATGTTTTTAAAAACATATCTTCTACCAAGATAGAGGGAATTAATCAAAAACTAGAAGAATAACATACCTCAAGAATGTCCAGTTTATTAAAACCTCCCCACCTTATAATTGATCTTCTTTAACCCACACTTCCATGTATTAGTGAGATTCCAAATAAAATAGAACGGGCCACTGAACCTACATAACCATCTCATTCTCGCAATTTTTGTCCTGAACATTGCAATCGTTCCTCAAAACTCTAACCCAAGCTAGATTATTTCCCCGCAAGACACTATCACTATGATCTACAACATGAAATTGATGTACCTAAAAGGATTCATCTTCTTTAATCTCAACTTCATTAAAATCAGTCACATGTGATGGGTAAGGGTGATACTTCCAAAGTGCGACACATGAAAAACATTATGAATGAAACCATACCATTATGGACAACCCAATGGGCTCACCATTGGTCTGATATGCTCCACTATCTCCAACAGTCCCACATACCTGGGTGAAAACTTTCCCTACATCCAGATCAGATGGTGACCCAACCTCCATGACACTTAGAGAAACACAAGACCACCCACCAAAAACTCAATAGGTTAACAATGCTGATCTTCATACGACTTATGCCTAATATGAGCCGTAAACATTCATTTATGAATCAGCTAAACCAATTTTGATATCTACCAAATGAGACTCAGTCGAAAAAACTATGGCTCCCCAACCTTCATCAAATAAATAGTGATCAACATGGTCTACCATAGAGTTCCTCATATGGTTCCATCTGAATCATCCACTGGTAACTATTGTTATATGTGAAATCAACAAGAACCAAGTGATTCTCACAATACCCACCAAAATCAAGGAAACATTCCCTCAACATTACCTTTATCACCTAAATTGTGTGCGCTAACTACCCATACATCTATGGATGTAAATCAATACTAAAAAACAACTTGGTACCATGTGATCTATGTGAAACATGCTAGAATTGCAAAGTAAAAAATGAGTCACTGTATGAAACTATTGTTCACAACACCTCAGAAAACCACAATATCTCTCGAACATACAAATCTCCCAACTGATCAATAATGAAGGTCTCTTGAATTATAGTAAATTTTCCACCTTGGTCGACTGATCCAAAACTACCCAGATCAAATCATTCTTCCAAGGAACCATCATAAGAACCACTAAAAAATCACTCGTTATGTCATCCCATTTGCATTATGGAGTGGTTAATGTCTGTAAAATACCATGTGATCAATGATTCTCAACCTTCACCTGCTTATAATTATAAAATTGCATCACAAAACCTAAAACTTTCTTCTTGATCTCTAGCCTACAATACTTAATACAAAGATAATGATAAATTTTGGTCAAATTAGGATGTACCACCCACTTCGATGCATGAAACCACACATTAGTTCTTCCCAAAATCATTTAGAAACTACAATATGGCCACAAACATAAAATATATCATCACCACAAACTATCCATACCGAGGGTGTCTTCACACCTTCGAGGAATTCCCTCAATGCCAAGCACTCTGGATTGTCATTCTCACTCTTAACATGGCTTAGGATAATAGACTCACCTGCCAAGGATTCAAGGGTTATCTTCCCCTACCCATCCTTCACTTCCAGATATATCTTAGAAAACAACGCCATCATCCTACACTCAAAACCATATTCCTAAACTGATTTATTTTGAGTCCTTTTACTCAAATAATCCACATCATTTTTTCACTTCAATATCATGTATACCAGAATGAAATCAAAGGACTCTATATATTCAACACATATTCACTAACGAAGATTCACATCACACTAGGAGAAGATGAACTTAAGGATTTTATGATCCTTATACGTAATAAAATTATCTCCTTATAAGTAGTTCCTCCAACACATTAATTCATAACCCACAAAATCTAATTCAAGATCATGCATAGGAAAACTTAATTCATGAGGCCTCAACTGCAGTTACCCATATGCCACAACCTAATTATCATGCATCACATTGCCCCAAGCCCAACACCGTATGGATAAAAAAATTATATATAATCCTTACCTGGAACAGGTAGGATCAAATATATTGAAATATTTAGCCACTTATTGAAATCCTAGAAACAATTTTCACATGCTTCATATGATTCAAACTAGATGAGTTACTTTCTTATGACTGAAAGTGGTGATTCCAAGAAGAGATCCTTGATATTTGATAGTATCTTACCAAACATAGAAAACATCATACATCAAAAAAATTCTTCGGATGTTATCAAGATATTATGGCATTCACTTTCTCTGGGTCCAACTAAACACCTTCCTCAAAGATCATGTGAGCCATGAAATGTACCTTATCAATCCAAAAATGAAACTTGGATAACTTAGTGTATAGCATATTCTATCTTAGTGTAATTAGGACGATGTCAAGATTTTGGGAAAGATCACCATGAGTCTTTAAGTACACTAAGATTTCATCAACAAAGACAAATACAAACTTATCAAGATATAAATGAAATATTTAGTTAATTAGGGCCATAAACACAGTCAATGCATTGGTAAACCAAAACGACATTATACAAATCTCATCAACCCATACCTTCTATTAATGGTAGTCTCTGGTATATCTGAAGGTCTCACCCTATTTTAGGGATATCCAGATCTCAAACCAATCTTAGAGATCCCAAAATCACCCCTACTAGTAAAAAAGATCATGGATTAGAGGAAGAGGGTATATGTTCTTAACAATCATTGTATTCAACATCATATAATCTATAGAAAACCAAAAGTATCAATAAAACTTCTTTGAAAATAACACTAGGGACCCTTAGGGTGATGTTCTTGGATGAATAAAACCCCTTCTCTCTTGTTACTACAACCGAGTTTTATGTTCTCTGAGTTCATCCAGTGCCATTACATACAGTGGAATAGAAATTGGTGTTTCTCCAAGAAGAAACTCTATCGTGAAATCCACCTCCAACTCAAGTCATACCCAGATAAGACTTCAAGAAACATTTCCTAAAACAGATCCACCATAGGTGGAAATAATAGTGACTATACTCCCCAAAATACAAGCATAAGACAAGACACATATGATGTGATTTTACCCAACTTATAACAAACTTTCCCTCCATAGCCTGCTTGGATATCCCATTCCCCATGGTGAACATATGCACTCCCTTATGGGGATGTAAATGTTACATTATGGCAGTAACTGTCAATATTGTCCTGGTACATCACTAGTCAATCAATTCCCAGAATCAGATCAAAACCCAACATCTCTTGCACAAACAATTCCCAAAGTGAATGTTACCCATGAAAACTTGAGAGAACACCCCAACACTACCATATATTTTCTTCCCATACTCCCAATGGTGTTTCAATCAACATAAAATTGACACGTATATTCAAACACTAGTCCCAAAACAGCAATAAAATAAGTAAAGATAAAAGAATTCCAGGAACCTATTTCAAAAAAATAGTATAAATAGTAGAATCTATAATAATATTACCTTGAACTGTTGATGGATCATCGTCTCCACCTATATGTGCTAGCTTAATGGCGTAAAGATAACCTTACCTTCTACCCTGAGCCCTATCTTGGGAACCTAGTGCTACACTAACCTATTGATATGGAAATTCTCTCCCAGAGCACCACATATATTACTTTGATCAGTAATTACAGTAGAGATCTAACTGCCTGCCTGGTATGGGGTAACCGACCCCATGCATGCACTCTTCATTAACATCGATCCTCCATCGGTATCAATCTATTGGGGGTTCATGCAGAACCTCTATACATGCCCCAACCTACCACATGTTTGACAATCGACTATTGGTAGGTGATATTGACTGCACTTGTGTCCTAGCCTTAAACATTAATAGAAGAAAACTTGGCCACTACTTAGAATGTATTGTTTTCTTTACCGTACTACTTTAGTTAATGATAACATGTGTGGTGTGGTTTACTCTAGTGTTTGTAATTACCCTTGTACTTCCATACATTTTTCTCTTGTCCATATCTATTTTAATCAATATTTTTAGGACAGGGCTCAACTTATATCATGTAATTTCCTTGGTATCCCCAACTATCCTAGTGTAATCTCTTTAAGCATCACTTCTAACCATTAGAAGCCAGAACACAGGAAGACCCGACTGGAGCTACATAGACACCATCAGAAAGAGTCCTTAAAAATTCCTTCTAAAATTAGTGCATGATCAACTACCTTAGTTAACCTCAATATATGAAAGATATTTACCTAGGACATAATCTCATGTCTCAGTCTATATTGTAAATAGTTTTCTATAGTTTCCTTATTTCCTTTTAATGATGAAAATGTGTTGCAAGTTAATGAAGTGGGCATCATGATCCATCAATGTCATAAACCCCCAGGTCAACCTCATCAACTCAGTAACCTTTTCATATATCATGTTTTTAGAATTTAAATGTTCTATAATGTTTTCCTAGTAAACAATCTATATCATATCATCCACCATAAAGTCTGAACCAGAACATCCCACAAGCGCTTTTCCTTTCCTCACAACATGTAAGCCCACCAATATGACTCTATTATCATGAGAAGTCTCTAAGTGATCATGAATAATTTGAATGAAATCTATCCAGAACTTAGCTTCTTCAGGTTCAACCTCTCTAGTAATGGTTTAAGGGTGTTACAGATGAAACTCCCTAGTCAACTCAAAAAACATAAATGGCATGAACCACATTTGGTCCCATTTATTCATTTGAATAAAATGATAAAATTTCCCAGGAAACTACTCCTCTACTCTATTAGCATATATCATTGAGGTTTTTGGTCCACTTTTGGTGGATCATTTTCAGAAATAACCTCTTTTCTCCCAATCAGAACATGTCTCTATTGTTTCATTTACCAAAAATTCCAAACACACATATTAAAAAGAATAATAAAAAATATCCACATTTTCATTAAATAAGGATCTCCACTAGCCATAAACAACCCATTTTTAAAACATAATCCTAAAGGATGTCATCACACCTCTATCACTACCCACATTCATCAATGTTTTGGTTATTTGTCAATATGGGTAACCCATCACACACATCCACAATCATCATCCTCGAGTAATGTTTTATTCAAAGAAAGAGGCACACTGGACACAAGAAAACATGGATCTTGGGGGTCTATAGTAATAATGACCGAGGGAATCAACTCGAATCAAATTAACCCTTTCTGGTTTCAAGGACATCAAATTGTGTATGATAAGGGGATTAGAGCCAGAAACATCAAGGGAAGCAAGGTGATCCGCAACTTGGTTCCCTCCTCTCTACACATGCAGCACTTTCATGTTTCTACTAGGAATGCCTCTACACTTTATGGAGAATTAGGAAATAGACCTGGGGTGGGAGTAAGACCAAACATGGCATTGTGAAGGATTTTGTAGTCAGTTTCTACATCTTATAACTCAATGTCCTTATGATGACAAAAAATAATACCCAGAAATAGATCATTCTCCTCTGCTTTAAGGGAGGATCTACTGCCAAGGCGTGAGGAGAAAGCAAGTATTACCGACCCTTTTCATTTCAAACCACTCCTCCACCGTAGAGTACCCCGAGCAACAAGAACCATCAGACCAGCGACCTTCTCTAGAGTTGAAGCCTAGCTAGGCATTGTGGGAGCTTCTTTGGAGAAAGACAAGGGATAGATATTCCCGCCAGTTCTTCAAGAGAATGGAAAAATCCAGAAGATTTTTTTTTCTTCTGATAATGATGGTGCTACTAGAGGAGGGGACTCTACCATGTCTCACTTTGTTATGAGAACACAATAGGTTCCAAATCCTCACATGTAAGATAATGGTAAAAGACTTCTTCTTTGGGCCACTATCTCCCTAACCATGAAACTAACTCTCTAGGAATGGAATGTTAGCCATGCTGGGAGCATAGATGGCTGTGGATTCTCCAAGGGAGCTCCATACATCACACGCCCAGTCACCCCGGATAAATAGGTGATCCACATTCTTTTCCATGCTTTTCCTGCAACAGGTTCAATGAGACACCAGAGGAATACCGTAACATTTGATATTGTCATCTATATAAATTGATCTATTTCAGATTCTCCATTATATAAAGTTATATTTTGAGGAAAAGGACTTGGGATAGAGGATTTAATTCCATGAGCTCATTATTTCTAGAGAGGTAAGGATACTATGGAAGTCTCGGGAGGAGAAGAACCCTGAGGTTGAGGGAGTAAAAATATAGTGGTCTGGTTCTGGATAGAGGTTGATGAGTCTGAATGTTCCCTATTGATCAGTTTCCAACACTACATTGGTGAAGGAGAGGAATAATTTGGCTTCTCTAAAGGAAATATTAGGAGATATGCATCTCAGAAACCCAATTTCCTTCCCTGTCTAGTTGTTGTTCCAGAACAAGATCTCTCCCTGACCCACAATCCATTAGGAGTGCGGTTGGAGGCTAACAAGAAGGGGCTGAATGATAGATGAGAATAGGGAACCTTGGCTCGTCTCCTATGAGGGATTAAAAAAAATGAAAGCAGTGCATGGAAATCCCCCACATCTTGCACTATTCCAGAATCTCACAGGCAAGTTTCACATGAATGCAGAGGGAGTTGTCTTCGAGAGAGAAGACATTGATTCCACCTTCCCTAACTGGACGAGCAACTTTTCGCTATGATTCTTAGTGGAACTTTCTTTCTAAAGCAGTGTCCTAGGTGAATGCATCCAAGAGATTTTCGATGAAACGAAGCACCACCTGAGGGACTTTAACTAATGAAAGAACATGCACAGGGGTTGCAATAATAACACTATTTATGAGATCAATACAACCTCCAAAAGACATATATTTGTTCTTCCAGTTGAGAATGTGATCAGTAATCTTGCAAGATATAAAATCAATGTCTATGATACAAAGTCTACCCAGGGACCCAGGGGCCCTGAGATAATCCATGGGGAAGATAACACTATTCATGTTAAGGTCATTCTGGACAGTTGAGGTTTGGGTTGGAGAACATTTTTAGAGATATAGAAGGTTCTTTTTTCTTTACTGACCACCGGGCCACTCTAGTGGGAATACTCCACCAAAAGCTTTGTAAGTCTATTTATGGATTTCATCCCTGTATTACTGAATATGAAAATATCATCCATGAACATCAGGTGGGAAATGATCTTTGATAATATGATTATTTTAAACAAGATCATCTACCCATTTGTTTTCTGTTGAGGTGGTGACTGAGAATGACCTTGGAGAGAACGAAGATACTTGCGGAGATTGGGTCTCCTTTCTTGAGCCCACAGGTGGCTTTAAATAACCCATAAGACTTCCCCATAGTAGTAACCTATAGACACAAGGAATTGAAACACTGAAAAAAGGGATCAATATTCATGGAGTCAAGTCCCATACTTACCAGAGTCTTGTTGATGAAGCTCCACTCCTCCCATTCATAAGCCTTGTTCATGTCTAGAATAGTGGGAGCATTGGATCCACGATACTTGATATTAATATCTTTGAGAATCTCCTGGGTGATTGTGATGGAGCCTTGGTTTGAGCATCCTTTCACAAAGCCATGTTTCTCTATTGAAATTCATTGAGAGAGATTCACAGATAGGTGGGAGTTGATCACACTAGCGAAAATTTTGTAATGAATGTTGGAGGGGCTCACTGGATTGTAGTTCAAAACAAAGGATGGGTTTTTTTATTTTTTGAATAAGCACAAGAGAGGGAGAAGAAATAACCGTTGGAATGATTCACCTGTGAAAGAAAATTTTTACAGTCGAGAAAATGTCCTCCTTCACGACATACCACAAGGACCTATAAAATGTGCCCAAGAATCCATCGGGTCCTGGAGCGTTGTCTAGTTTTATGCTCAACATGTCATCACATATTTCTTCCTCTTTAGTAATTGAACTAAGCCCTTAATTGTCTTGGTTAGAGAAGACAATGGGAATCACTTCAAAAAATCCAATTTCTTAACCCGAATAGCCACTAGGAATCAGAGGATTTGGACCTATGAGCATATTTTGGAAGAATAAAAGAGCATGGGATCCCAGTACATCCTTTTCATTAGAATAAGAGCCACCATCTAAAAGTAAATGGGGATTGGTTGTCCGCTTATTCTCTTTGATGCATGCATAAAAAAACACAGTGCTTTTTTCACCCTCTTTGATCCACTAGACACGTGATAAGTCCATTCCATTATTTCCAGTTTCTTACGAATTTACTGCAGGATCTCTTTCTTGCTGGAGAGAACCTCGAAGAGTAGATCATCCCATTCTTCATCAAGATTTTCCTTTTGACTAATAACTTCCTGCATAGTGTGATCCACCTCACTGTCATGAAAGAGGAGATCTTTCCCCCACCCCTAAAGACGTGGTTTTAATAGGCAGAGCTTATTGTGAAAGAAATCCCACAAGTTACATTAGGGAGGTTCATTCTATATTTCATTAACCAATGAGTGATACCAAGGGGAAGTGACCTAGTGTTGTAGAAATCGGAAACAACCAGAATAGTTCTAATTGAAAGAGAGGCATACCAGAATAGGGGAGTAATATGAGAGGCACATGACCTAATGATCCACTTTTTCATTGGAGAAAAGGGTAGTGGCTTGAAGTTTGGAAAGGCACCTATCTAATCAACTCCATGAATAGTGAGAGCCTCGTTGGTTGTTTCCCAAGGTGTAGCGATCTCCTGAGAAACTGAGACAAAAAATACCATTATCATCTTGGAATTGGGAAAAATCCATGCTATCTTTCCTCTGAAAGGGGCCCTTGCCCTTTTTCCCTTAGGATTGGAAATGACATTGAAGTCAACCCCAACGATCTAAGGGAGACTATATGGATCAAAATCACAGAAGTCCCTCAAGTGCTCCATTATTTTATGTCTATCGCAGCTCCAATACACAATTGTCATGAATAAAATGATGTCCCCCTTGGTCACCTTGGAAGTGATGAACTCGCTTCCAGCCTACACCAGGTCGATGGAAAGGTTACTTCACCAAAAGATACAAATGTGTAGGTTGGCAGGGTCAGCATGCAAGGACCCTTGCAATATGATTTTCCAGGTGAAGTCACTGGGCATGGAGGAGCTTTGTTTGGGCTCAAGAATAGCCACAAGGTCAACCTTATCCTTGGAAACTTCTCAAGAGAGGTAATATATTTTGGCCTGGGTCCTTATACCCCGATATTTCTATATTAGAATTTGAATCATTGGAAGGATAGAGTTCTAACACAGGCTCCAAAACTAAAGGCCTTCTTGAATTGGGTGGATGCGCTCTTTTTGGGGCTCCTGGATTTTGAGTGGGTACACACTCCTACCGTTAATGGAGACAGCTTGGTGGAGGTAGAAAGTAGGGGAAAAGTGATATAAAGTAGGTTGAATCCATTCTTCACTAGAAGGAACCTAGGTAGGGCCAGAATCATTGAGGATAGGGGCCACCGGGGGATGCCGACAAAGAATGCAGAGATAAGAGATCTAGAGAAAGGCAGGGAACCCACTAGGATTTACACTATAAAGGGGCAGAGGCTCGACATGAGGAAGAGAAGAAACTACAAGGGAACTATAGGTAAGGGCTGGAGGAGGGGATGTTAGGGCTTGCTTACTTGGAGAGTAAGAAAAAACAGAGGAGAAGGCTCACTCTTGGGAAAATAGCTTGAGGAACCAGAGAGCCAGAAAGGGAGGGGGGAGAGTCCCAAAAGGAAACCATACAAACGATTGGGGAAGGGGAAGAACACATTCAACTGGGAAGCCAAGGTGGAATCGAAATGAAGAGGATAAGGCTGAACCAGGACGAGATCTTGGAAGGAAGGATGAGCTAACACCGTGGCATCTGAAGGCTCAGAAGATGGGAATGAAGCAACATCAAGAGGAGGATTTGGGATGGCTATGTGCCCCAAGACCTTGGGATGAAGACGAGCTCCCGAATCGAAACCTCTACACACATGGATGGAGTGGCCTTGCAATAGGAAGTGGGAACATAATCTAGGGAAGACATGATATAAAATGTCCTCACTCCATCTGAAAGAGTCCTGCACCCTGAGATCCAGATTTTCTAAAAGGGAAAGGGGGAGATCCAGCTCCACACAAATGTGAGCCACCAACACATACTCATAGTTCTGGGTTCGAGCATCCATGTAGAGAAATATTCCAAGGGCATCACCGATAGCCTTCAAAAATCATATGTTCTAGAAAGGGAGTGGGATTCCCAGTAGGTTGATCCACACCGTAGCCAAAGGGATCTCTTTGACCCTGTGAGCGTCTAGTGACCATATCGAGAGGCTGAAGCTACATTTTATGAAAGAGTCGGGGGCCCTGCACCATGACATGACGAAATCCTCCTCCAAGGCTATGATTAAGCAGAAGGAGTTCTGATGCAGCCTAGAGATTTGAGGAGGAGAGACAAGGCCCCATGGGCGGATGACGTGATGAAATATCTTGATGGGAGGTTTATCATCCCCAAACCGAGACCCCAACATCCACTTCATGCACTCCTCCACCTTCACAAAGGATACTGATGGGAATTCAAGGGAAATACGATCATCATGCCGCGAGACCTTCAGAGGAGGCACAAAAACCTTAGGAATGAAGGAATGAGGGGGAAGTCAGTGGTTTTATATGGCGTCTTTGAAGAAACTAGGCCAATGAGCTAGGGGAGAAAGGTATGGATAATGAGGTAGGAGAGTATGGAAAACCATCGAGGGACAAATTCTTGGAGGCAGAGGTAGAGGAAAGGCATTTAAACATCATCAGCATCAACAACACCGAGAGAAAATCCCATTTGGTGGTCACCTTTCTTCAACGATCATCTTTACTACTCTCCATATTTGATGCACACTTTTATTCTTGAGTATTACTTTTTAGATTACTTCCATTTCCGGGGAGTCTCTAACGTGTACCTCTTGATTTTAGTTGATCCCTATTTCTAAACTATGTCCCGTGGTTTTTACCATTCAGGTTTTCCAAGTAGAAAATTATGGTGTCAACTTTATTTTCTACACATTTAATTTCGGGTCGTTGCGCATCCATATTATTTGTGGGGAATGATTTTATTTCCATTGTGTGTGTGATTTTTCTATTGTTTGCACGTTTGTCGCTTTCCTATCTTTCCCAATATTTGGTATCAAAGGGTTTGGTTCTTTTTTCATATTTATTATGGAGGCCAATTATAGTCGAATGATTTTGATGAATAGTAACAACTACCATATGTGACAACATAAAATGAAGGATCTGCTTTTTGTCAAGAGAATGCATCTTCCAATGTTTAGTACCCAGACGCCAGAGAGGATGTCAGACAAAGAATAGTTATTCAAGCATGAGATGGTTTGTGGCTTCATTTACCAATGGGTCGAAGACAACATGATGAACTATATTCTCAATATCTGTCATGCTAGAATTTTGTGGGAGAATCTTGAGATGACCTACACTTCCAAGATTGGAAAAAATAAATTGTTTCTTCTCAATCAAATGGTGAACTTGAGGTACAAAAAAGTTATGTCTATTTTTGATTATTTAAGTGAATATCAAGGATGTTTTGGCTAGTTTTCTGGACTGGGCATCAATTTTAAAGATGATGTTTTAGCTCTTTTTCTGCTTAACACTTTACCAAATTCATGGGAGAATTTATGTGTTACTCTAACCGGTTCTGCTTCTAATAGTGATGTGACATTTTGTTTTTTCAACTATTCTATTTTAAATGAAGAAGTTAGGAGACATACTCAGGAGAAATATTCTTTATATATTTTAGTAATAGAGAATAGGGGGAGAAGCCAAGACTGGGGTCAGAGTAGTCGAGGTAAGAGCTGAGCCAGAAGAAAATCCAGACAGATGCAGAGAGATTTCAAATGTCATCATTGTTGTATGAAGGGGCATGTTAAGAATTTTTTTAGTTGGAAAGAGAGAAGATATTGAAGTAAAACCAACAGAAGAAAAATGGTGATGGAGACGATCATGTCACCAATACTACAAGGGGTGATCTTGTTATTTTTTATGACTCCATTAACATTGCTTCTGATGATTCTTGCTGGGTTGTTGACACTGGTGCCTGTTTTAATGTGACATTGAAGAAGGAGTTCTTTACATATTAAAGCCTAGGTAATTTTTGGATTTTGAAGATGGGAAATGATGGTCATGCTGACACTGTAGGCATCAGGAATGTTTGTTTAAAGACTAGTACATGAAGTAAGAAGATTTTGAAGAATGTTTGACATGCACCTATGGTTCGTTTGAATCTAATTTCTACTAGTGTTCTTGATGATGAAGGGTTTATCAGTAATTTCGGTGATTTACAATGGAATATTTCCAAAGGGTCTTTAATTTTGGCTCGAGGGAAGAAACAATCAGGTTTGTACTAGACTAGAGATTATATTTCCAGTGATACTGCTTGCATTATTGAGTGCAGTGTTTCATCCAAGTTGTGGAATAAGAGGCTCAGTCACATCAATGAGAAATTTTTTGGTTTTTTGGAAAAAAGTAATATTTATCCAGATTTGAAGAGTGTCAAATTGGACACATGTGATCATTTCATGGATAGAAAATAGAGAAAAGTGAGTTTCAATAGTCATCCTCCACACAGGAAGTCACATGTACTTGAATTGGTACATTCTGATGTTTGTGGTCCTTTCAAATCTAAGAACTTAAGTGGGGTTATTTATTTTTTAACATTTATTAAGGACTACTCATGAAATCTCTTGTTTTATGTTTTGAATTCCAAAAGTCAGGTGATCAGTGTTTTTAATCAATTTCATGTTTCTAATGAGAGGGAATCAGGCAAGAAATTGAAATGTATTCTCACTAACAATGCAGAGAGTATTGTGGTCCTTTTGGTAAATATTTCAGGCAAGAAGGTATTCTGAATCAGAAGATGCTGCTGAAGACACCTTAGCTGAATGGTAGAGCTGATACGATGAACATGACCTTGCTGGAAAGAGTTCGTTGTTTGCTTACAAAAGAAAAGTTTCTTGGACATTTTTGGGGTGAGGATTTACTTACTGCTACTTATATTATCAATTTATCACCTGCGGTTGCTTTGCAGATAGAAACTCCTGACAAATTTTGGTTTTCAAAAGAGATCAGGTACTATCACTTGCATGTTTTTGGTTGCAAGGCTTTTGTTCATGTGCCTAGAGATGAGAGATCCAAGATGGATGGTAAGACACGCCAGTGTATTTTTATTGGATATAGACACGGTGAGTTTGGGTACAGGTTCTATGATCCTGTTTTGAAGAAACTTTTCAAAATCCGTGATGCCGTTTTTAAAGAGGATCTGACTATTGAAGACATTGATAAGGGATAAAAAGACGCTTCTCCAACTTCTGATGTTTTTGTCGGTCTTGAGCCAGGTTCTGATTCACATTTAACTTATATTGTTGATTCTGATGATCATGTTGATGTACAGAATAGTGCTCAAGGTGAATAGGTTGGAGTTTCTATTTTTGATGCACTTTTTGTTTATGATGATCCAGTTCCAGGGGTTATTAATGAACCCACAGTGCCACTTTAGAGGTCATCTCGACATCACATCATTTCTACTTAATATTCACCTGATGATTACGTGCTCCTCGCTGAAGGGGGAGAACTAGAATCATTTGATAAGGCAATGGAGAGTGAACAGAAGGACATATGGGTTGTGGAAATGGATAACGAGATGAAATCATTGCACGACAACCACACTTTTGAGCTGGTGAAGTTATCGACAGGGAAGAGAGCTTTGCAAAATTGGTGAATTTACCGGATTAAAAATGAAGAATCCAGTTCTTTTCCATGATACAAGGATATATTAGTTGTCAATGGATTCTGTCAGAAGAAAGGTATTGATTTTGATGAGATTTTCCCACCTGTTGTCAAAATGTCTTCCATTCGGGTTGTTCTTGGTTTGGCTGCTAGTTTAGATCTTTATATTGAGTAGATGGATGTGAAGAAAACTTTCCTCTATGGATATTTAGAGGAGGAGATTTATATGAAGCAACCAGAGGGTTTTGTTGAAACAGGTAATAAAAATCACGTCTGCAGTTTGAAGAAGAGTTTGTATGGTTTGAAGAAACCTGTAAGGAAGTGGTATAAGAAGTTTGAATCTATCATTTCTCATCAGGGTTTCAAGAAGACATCTTCTGATCATTGTGTTTTTGTTTAGAGATTTATTGATGATGATTTGATTATACTGTTAATTTATGATGATGATATGCTCTTTGTTTTCCATGATACTTCTAGAATTGACAGATTAAATAAGGAAATTTGTAAGTATTTTGCGATGAAAGACTTGGGGAAAGTATGACATATTATTGGATTGATGATCTCCCATGATAGGAAGGCCAAGAAGTTGTGGTTATCTCTGGAGATATACATAGATAAGGTTCTTCATAGATTTTCTATGGATAGAGCGAAAGTGGTTAGTACTCCTCTTGATTTACATTTCAAGCTTAGAACTAGTCAGTCAGCTTCTACTGATGAAGAGAGAGAGAGGAGATGCAACACATACCTTATTCATCTGTCATTGTCTATTTTATGTATGCAATGGTATGTACTAGACATGATATAGCTCCTGTAGTTGGTGTGGTCAGTTATATTTCTATCAAATATAGGTAGAGAGTATTGGAGAGAAGTGAAGTACATTTTTCGTTATATTCGTGTTACTTCTGATTTGAGATTATGTTTTGGAAAAGGAGAACCTATGCTTTGTGGATTTACAGATTCTGATATGGAAGGAGATATCAATTCAAGGAAGTATACTTTAGGCTATTTGATCACTTTTTCAGGGGGTGCTTTATCTTGGCAGCCTAGATTGTAGAGATGTGTTTCTTTATCTACCACAAAGTCATAGTTTATTGTACCTACTGAGGCGTGAATAGAATTGTTGTGGATGAAAACATTTATTTGAGATCTCAATTTAAATCAGGACAAGTATGTTTTATTTTGTTATAGTCAGAGTGCTATTTGATTGGGAAATAATTCCACTTTTCATGGTAGGTCGAAGCATATCGATGTTCGATATCATTTGATCCGCAACATACTTAATTCAAGAGAGTTAGAGCTTGATAATATTCACACTGATGACAACGAGTCAGAAATGTTGACCAATAGTTTACCCAGAGGAAAATTTGAGACTTGCTGATAGATTGCAGGGTTGGCGGTGGTCCCCACTTGAGTCGGATGGGGAGTTTGTTGGGCACCTTCCTGGTTGGCACACCGCGTAACGCCTCCTCAAATTTTCCCACATAGTTTCTCTTTTAATGGGGTGTTTTTAAATCGGGCCAAGACTGCATGAATTAATTCACACGGTGACACTCTTTTGACACAGTGACATTATTTAACGTTGATCCTTTTTCTTATATAAGGATGCAGAGGCAAGGCATTTCAACATCACCACCAGTAACAACACCAAGAGAAAATCCCATTTTGGGATCACCTTTCATCACAGATCAGATTTAATACCCTCCATATTTGACCCACACTTTTATTCTTGTGGATTACTTTTGAGATCCCTTTCATTTTTGGGGAGTGTCTACCATGTACCTCTTGATTTTAGTGGATCCCTCTTTCTAGACTAGGTCCCGTGGTTTTTCCATTTTGGGTTTTCCACATAAAACTTTTCGGTGTCAACTTTATTTTCTCCACATTTAATTCCAAGTTGCTACACATCTGTTTTATTTGGGGGGAAAGATTTTATTTCCGCTGGACGTTCTCTTTTTCTATTTTTTGCGCGTTCGTCGCTTTCCAGTCTTTCCCAACATAGGGATGCACGTAGGATGAAACCAATAGAGCCAGGTAAAACGAGGGAGATAGAGTGCATCTAGGGACAATGGGAGAGCTGGAGAGAGCTAATGGCGATCCGGGGAGGGATCACACAATAGATACAAAATTTAAAATCACTGGCAGAATGTGAGGAACATTCTCGGAGGACTCCATATTATGGTTCCTTTTTTCCACACATCCACAATCACTATTTCAAAAAAAAATCTTTTAACTATTATCACTTTTAGAATGTAAATATTTCCTTTATAGGAATCTTCACATCTTTATGTCTTTTCATAACCAGTATTTTAACCATTTACGACATTTCATTAATAACTATTATTTAACCTTTATTTCTCATTATTTAAATTGACTCACTTTTATCATCTTTATTATACACCACTTATTTCATATTTCCTAAGAGAATAAAATGCATCCTACACTTCATGTTCCACACATCATCTCCTTGCGTTTCCACCATGATGAATTCCATCTATATCCCTAGGTGCCTAAAATGATGCATGAATGTAAAACCTCATTCCATTTCAGCCATGTGAAAAATATCATAAAATAGTAACCTCGCACAATTAGTGCATCACCCAATGTTGGAATATCATCCAACAGTTACAACACACATCATGAACAACAATCCAACCTATGGTACATGGGTTTTTTCTTTACACATGGGTTAAATAATCCCATGAATAGGCTCATTAATAAGGCTCAACACCACCAAGTCTCCCATATACCATCCCTAAATATTAATACAACTAAAAATAACTACTCTGATGCCACTTTATAACAACCCAAATAGGGATTCCCCTAAACTAGTGCCATGGTATGGGTCAACACATGACCCCAAGTGCACATCCCATTTTTCCAGAAGATACTTACTAGTCATGAGGGACTAATAGAGTAGGTGGGAGACTACGAACTCTTTATTAGAGTAATAAAAATAGATAAAAAATAAAAATAAATGAAATATAATAACCAATAACATGCATTACAAAACATTTACCACAATTGGGTACAAGACCACAAAAAATAGTAAATATTCCATGTCATGTCATACAATGTGAAGTGTAAGGAAAATCCCAAAATATATATAAATGAAATCATCCAAAAAAATATTTCTGATCCTATGTCCATTCCCCTCCTCCATTCATCTCCTATTCCCAATCAACCCTCTAGTATAGGGTCTTTCCATTATTATAACATGTAGTAATGAAATATGCTCGGGTACCCAATGGAAGCTCGGGCATGATGTGAGTAAAACTCCCTCGGCCACCACCAATGGTGTTTAAAAAATATATAGACTAAATATATAGTTTATTCATATATTAATAGAATAAAAGGTTAAAAAATTAATAAATGAGCTACTAGTTCACAATATCCACTTTAATCATTTAGATAATTTAATCCAATAGTAAAAAAACATTTATAATATAATAGACAAATCATGTTAACCACTAAGAATAAAGAAATAGAAAATGTTCCCAATATCACTAGGGAAAATATTTTACAATTAATTTCACAACACTATCTTGGAGCCTGATTCAGGGTATTCTCGACCAATGCAACCATTATGAGCCTAGAGTCTTAGACTGACTAACTAACCCATGCATTCTAGGGGTGGGGTGTAGAGCCTCAGTCTAACCTGACCCATGGGAGGATCCTTAGTCCTGTCCCCCACATACCACCATGCCTTTTTCACATGGTTTAATTACCACTCATGACATAAACCATTTCAATAACCCTAATCAATATATACACATAGAATTTACCATTCATGGTTCATTTAATACATAAATAATTCCTATTTCTTACACATTTAGGCATTATCATTTATATCCCTATGTATTTTAACACTTTGACTTTAATTCATTTCTAACATTCACATAATTCCAAAAATACCCTTTCTTCTTAGTCAAAAACCAACACAATCACCATTAGTATTCAATTTATAACCCAAACTGAAATTTCAATAGACTTATTATGGGATATATGTCATATAAATCCAATCCCACACTTATAATTTCAATTTACATGTTAAAAACGTGGCACACCCCATGGGTCACCCTTATACTGGTAAAACCAACCTCAATGCATCTCATCCAACATTACCATCTTTATTCCAAAGGGAACAAAACAAATACAAACAATGAACAATGTATAAGGTACAAGGAGCGCTGAGGCTTACGGAGGGAGGAAATAATGAAGACCAAGGGTATCCCCTGGATCAGGTTCACCCCCTTAGGTTTGAGGTGAGAAACATGGGAAATACAATGAAACAAGTTACCTGGGTCAGGTTCACCCCCTGGATCAGGTTCACCCATACATGGAGAGAGGGGAATAAGGTGGAGGACCATTTGGATTCTATGGAAACCCCAGGTAACTAGTTTCATTGTATTTCCCATGTTTCTCACCTCAAACCTAAGGGGGTGAACCTGATCCAGGGGATACCCGTGGTCTTCATTATTTCCGCCCTCTGTAAGCCTCAGCGCTCCTTGTACCTTATACATTGTTCATTGTTTGTATTTGTTTTGTTCCCTTTGGAATAAAGATGGTAATGTTGGATGAGATGCATTGAGGATGGTTTTACCAGGATAAGGGTGACCCATGGGGTGTGCCACGTTTTTAACATGTAAATTGAAATTATAAGTGTGGGATTGGATTTATATGACATATATCCCATAATAAGTCTATTGAAATTTCAGTTTGGGTTATAAATTGAATACTAATGGTGATTGTGTTGGTTTTTGACTAGGAAGAAAGGGTATTTTTGGAATTATGTGAATGTTAGAAATGAATTAAAGTCAAAGTGTTAAAATACATAGGGATATAAATGATAATGCCTAAATGTGTAAGAAATAGGAATTATTTATGTATTAAATAAACCATGAATGGTAAATTCTATGTGTATATATTGATTAGGGTTATTGAAATGGTTTATGTCATGAGTGGTAATTAAACCATGTGAAAAAGGCATGGTGGTATGTGGGGGACATGACTAAGGACCCTCCCATGGGTCAGGTTAGACTAAGGCTCTACACCCCACCCCTAGAATTCATGGGTTAGTTAGTCAGTCTAAGACTCTAGGCTCCTAATGGTTGCATTGGTCGAGAATACCCTGAATCAGGCTCCAAGATAGTGTTTTGAAATTAATTGTAAAATATTTTCCCTAGTGATATTGGGAACATTTTCTATTTCTTTATTCTTAGTGGTTAACATGATTTGTCTATTATATTATAAATGTTTTTTTACTATTGGATTAAATTATCTAAATGATTAAAGTGGATATTGTGAACTAGTAGCTCATTTATTAATTTTTTAACCTTTTATTCTATTAATATATGAATAAACTATATATTTAGTCTATATATTTTTTAAACACCATTGGTGGTGGCCAAGGGAGTTTTACTCACATCATGCCCGAGCTTCCATTGGGTACCCGAGCATATTTCATTACTACATGTTAGAATAATGGAAAGACCCTATACTAGAGGGTTGATTGGGCATAGGACATGAATGGAGGAGGGGAATGGACATAGGATCAGAAATATTTTTTTGGATGATTTCATTTATATATATTTTGGGATTTTCCTTACACTTCACATTGTATGACATGACATGGAATATTTACTATTTTTTGTGGTCTTGTACCCAGTTGTGGTAAATGTTTTGTAATGCATGTTATTGGTTATTATATTTCATTTATTTTTATTTTTTATCTATTTTTATTACTCTAATAAAGAGTTCGTAGTCTCCCACCTACTCTATTAGTCCCTCATGACTAGTAAGTATCTTCTGGAAAAATGGGATGTGCACTTGGGGTCATGTGTTGACCCATACCATGGCACTAGTTTAGGGGAATCCATATTTGGGTTGTTATAAAGTGGCATCAGAGTAGTTCTTTTTAGTTGTATTAATATTTAAGGATGGTATATGGGAGACTTGGTGGTGTTGAGCCTTATTAATGAGCCTATTCATGGGATTATTTAACCCATGTGTAAAGAAAAAACCCATGTACCATAGGTTGTATTGTTGTTCATGATGTGTGTTGTAACTGTTGGATGATATTTCAACATTGGGTGATGCACTAATTGTGCGAGGTTACTATTTTATGATATTTTTCACATGGCTGAAATGGAATGAGGTTTTAAATTCATGCATCATTTTAGGCACCTAGGGATATAGATGGAATTCATCATGGTGGAAACGCAAGGAGATGATGTGTGGAACATGAAGTGTAGGATGCATTTTATTCTCTTAGGAAATATGAAATAAGTGGTGTATAATAAAGATGATAAAAGTGAGTCAATTTAAATAATGAGAAATAAAGGTTAAATAATAGTTATTAATGAAATGTCGTAAATGGTTAAAATACTGGTTATGAAAAGACATAAAGATGTGAAGATTCCTATAAAGGAAATATTTACATTCTAAAAGTGAGAATAGTTAAAAGATTTTTTTTGAAATAGTGATTGTGGATGTGTGGAAAAAAGGAACCATAATATGGAGTCCTCCGAGAATGTTCCTCACATTCTGCCAGTGATTTTAAATTTTGTATCTATTGTGTGATCCCTCCCCGGATCGCCATTAGCTCTCTCCAGCTGTCCCATTGTCCCTAGATGCACTCTATCTCCCTCGTTTTACCTGGCTCTATTGGTTTCATCCTACCCGCATCCCTATGTTGGGAAAGACTGGAAAGCGACGAACGCGCAAAAAATAGAAAAAGAGAATGTCCAGCGGAAATAAAATCTTTCCCCCCAAATAAAACAGATGTGTAGAAACTTGGAATTAAATGTGGAGAAAATAAAGTTGACACCGAAAAGTTTTATGTGGAAGACCCAAAATGGAAAAACCACGGGACATATTCTAGAAAGAGGGATCCACTAAAATCAAGAGGTACATGGTAGACACTCCCCAAAAATGAAAGGGATCTCAAAAGTAATGCACAAGAATAAAAGTGTGGGTCAAATATGGAGGGTATTAAATCTGATCCGTGATGAAAGGTGATCCCAAAATGGGATTTTCTCTTGGTGTTGTTACTGGTGGTGATGTTGAAATGCCTTGCCTCTGCATCCTTATATAAGAAAAAGGATCAACGTTAAATAATGTCACTGTTTCAAAAGAGTGTCACCGTGTGAATTAATTCATGCAGTCTTGGCCCGATTTAAAAACACCCCATTAAAAGAGAAACTATGTGGGAAAATTTGAGGAGGCGTTACGCGGTGTGACAACCAGGAAGGTGCCCAACAAACTCCCCATCCGACTCAAGTGGGGACCACCGCCAACCCTGCAATCTATCATCAAGTCTCAAATTTTCCTCTGGGTAAACTATTGGTCAACATTTCTGACTCGTTGTCATCAGTGTGAATATTATCAAGCTCTAACTCTCTTGAATTAAGGATGTTGCGGATCAAATGATATCGAACATCGATATGCTTCGACCTACCATGAAAAGTGGAATTATTTCCCAATCAAATAGCACTCTGACTATAACAAAATAAAACATACTTGTCCTGATTTAAATTGAGATCTCAAATAAATGTTTTCATCCACAAAAATTCTATTCACGCCTCAGTAGGTACAATAAACTATGACTTTGTGGTAGATAAAGCAACACATCTCTACAATCTGGGCTGCCAAGATAAAGCACCCCCTGAAAAAGTGATCAAATAGCCTAAAGTATACTTCCTTGAATTGATATCTCCTTCCATATCAGAATCTATAAATCCACAAAGCATAGGTTCTCCTTTTCCAAAACATAATCTCAAATCAGAAGTAACACGAATATAATGAAAAATGTACTTCACTTCTCTCCAATACTCTCTACCTATATTTGATAGAAATATAACTGACCACACCAACTATAGGAGCTATATCATGTCTAGTACATACCATTGCACACATAAAATAGACAATGACAGATGAATAAGGTATGTGTTGCATCTCCTCTCTCTCTCTTCATCAGTAGAAGCTGACTGACTAGTACTAAGCTTGAAATGTAAATCAAGAGGAGTACTAACCACTTTCTCTCTATCCATAGAAAATCTATGAAGAACCTTATCTATGTATCTCTCCATAGATAACCACAACTTCTTGGCCTTCCTATCATGGGAGATCATCAATCCAATAATATGTCATACTTCCCCCAAGACTTTCATCGCAAAATACTTACAAATTTCCTTATTTTACTTGTCAATTCTAGAAGTATCATGGAAAACAAAGAGCATATCATCATCATAAATTAACAGTATAATAAAATCATCATCAATAAATCTCTGAACAAAAACACAATGATCAGAAGATGTCTTCTTGAAACACTGATGAGAAATGATAGATTCAAACTTCTTATACCACTTCCTTACAGGTTTCTTCAAACCATACAAACTCTTCTTCAAACTGCAGACGTGATTTTTATTACCTGTTTCAACAAAACCCTCTGGTTGCTTCATATAAATCTCCTCCTCTAAATATCCATAGAGGAAAGTTGTCTTCACATCCATCTACTCAATATAAAGATCTAAACTAGCAGCCAAACCAAGAACAACCCGAATGGAAGACATTTTGACAACAGGTGGGAAAATCTCATCAAAATCAATACCTTTCTTCTGACAGAATCCATTGACAACTAATATAGCCTTGTATCATGGAACAGAACTGGATTCTTCATTTTTAATCTGATAAATTCACCAATTTTGCAAAGCTCTCTTCCCTGTCGATAACTTCACCAGCTCAAAAGTGTGGTTGTCGTGCAATGATTTCATCTCGTCATCCATTTCCACAACCCATATGTCCTTCTGTTCACTCTCCATTGCCTCATCAAATGATTCTAGTTCTCCCCCTTCAGCGAGGAGCACGTACTCATCAGGTGAATATTAAGTAGAAATGATGTGATGTCGAGATGACCTCTAAAGTGGCACTGTGGGTTCATTAATAACCCCTGGAACTGGATCATCATAAACAAAAAGTGCATCAAAAACAGAAACTCCAACCTATTCACCTTGATCACTATTCTGTACATCAACATGATCATCAGAATCAACAATATAAGGTAAATGTGAATCAGAACCTGGCTCAAGACCGACAAAAACATCAGAAGTTTGAGAAGCGTCTTTTTATCCCTTATCAATGTCTTCAATAGTCAGATCCTCTTTAAAAACGGCATCACAGATTTTGAAAAGTTTCTTCAAAACAGGATCATAGAACCTGTACCCAAAATCACCGTGTCTATATCCAATAAAAATACACTGGCGTGTCTTACCATCCATCTTGGATCTCTCATCTCTAGGCACATGAACAAAAGCCTTGCAACCAAAAACCTGCAAGTGATAGTACCTGATCTCTTTTGAAAACCAAAATTTGTCAGGAGTTTCTATCTGCAAAGCAACCGCAGGTGATAAATTGATAATATAAGTAGCAGTAAGTAAATCCTCACCCCAAAAATGTCCAAGAAACTTTTCTTTTGAAAGCAAACAACGAACTCTTTCCAGCAAGGTCTTGTTCATCGTATCAGCTCTACCATTCAGCTAAGGTGTCTTTAGCAGCATCTTCTGATTCAGAATACCTTCTTGCCTGAAATATTTACCAAAAGGACCACAATACTCTCTGCATTTTTAGTGAGAATACATTTCAATTTCTTGCCTGATTCCCTCTCATTAGAAACATGAAATTGATTAAAAACACTGAGCACCTGACTTTTGGAATTCAAAACATAAAACAATAGATTTCATGAGTTGTCCTTAATAAATGTTACAAAATAAATAACCCCACTTAAGTTCTTAGATTTGAAAGGACCACAAACATCAGAATGTACCAATTCAAGTACATGTGACTTCCTGTGTGGAGGATGACTATTGAAACTCACTTTTCTCTATTTTCTATCCATGAAATGATCACATGTGTCCAATTTGACACTCTTCAAATCTGGATAAATATTACTTTTTTCCAAACAACCAAAACATTTCTCATTGATGTGACTGAGCCTCTTATTCCACAACTTGGATGAAACACTGCACTCAACAATGCAAGCAGTATCACAGGAAATATAATCTCTAGTCTAGTACAAACCTGATTGTTTCTTCCCTCGAGCCAAAATTAAAGACCCTTTGGAAATATTCCATTGTAAATCACCGAAATTACTGATAAACCCTTCATCATCAAGAACACTAGTAGAAATTAGATTGAAACGAACCACAGGTGCATGTCAAACATTCTTCAAAATCTGCTTACTTCCTGTACTAGTCTTTAAACAAACATTCCTGATGCCTACAGTGTCAGCATGACCATCATTTCCCATCTTCAAAATCCAAAAATTACCTAGGATTTAATATGTAAAGAACTCCTTCTTCAATGTCACATTAAAACAGGCACCATTGTCAACAACCCAACAAGAATCATCAGAAGCAATGTTAATGGAGTCATAAAAAATAACAAGATCACCCCTTGTAGTAGTGGTGACATGATCGTCTCCATCACCATTTTTCTTCTGTTGGTTTTACTTCAATATCTTCTCTCTTTCCAACTAAAAAAATTCTTAACATGCCCCTTCATACAACAATGATGACATTTGAAATCTCTCTGCATCTGTCTGGATTTTCTTCTGGCTCAGCTCTTACCTCGACTGCTCTGACCCCAGTCCTGGCTTCTCCCCCTATTCTCTATTACTAAAATCTATAAAGAATATTTCTCCGGAGTATGTCTCCTAACTTCTTCATTTAAAATAGAATAGTTGACAAAACAAAATGTCACAGCACTATTAGAAGCAGAACCGGTTAGAGTAACACATAAATTCTCCCATGAATTTGGTAAAGTGTTAAGCAGAAAAAGAACTAAAACATCATCTTTAAAATTGATACCCAATCCAGAAAAATAGCCAAAACATCCTTGATATTCACTTAAATAATCAAAAATAGACATACCTTTTTTGTACCTCAAGTTCACCATTTGATTGAGAAGAAACAATTTATTTTTTCCAATCTTGGAAGTGTAGGTCGTCTCAAGCTTCTCCCACAAAATTCTAGCATGAGAGATATTGAGAATATAGTTCATCACGTTGTCTTCGACCCATTGGTAAATGAAGCCACAAACCATCTCATGCTCGAATAACTATTCTTTGTCTGACATCCTCTCTGGCGTCTGGGTACTAAACATTGGAAGATGCATTCTCTTGACAAAAAGCAGATCCTTCATTTTATGTTGTCACATATGGTAGTTGTTACTATTCAGCAAAATCATTCGACTATAATTGGCCTCCATAATAAATATGAAAAAAGAACCAAACCCTTTGATACCAAATATTGGGAAAGATAGAAAAGCGACAAACGTGCAAACAATAGAAAAATCACACACACAATTGAAATAAAATCATTCCCCCCAAATAATATGGATGCGCAACGACCCGAAATTAAATGTGTAGAAAATAAAGTTGACAACATAATTTTCTACTTGGAAAACCTGAATGGGAAAAACCACGGGACATAGTTTAGAAATAGGGATCAACTAAAATCATGAGGTACACGTTAGAGACTCCCCAGAAATGGAAGTAATCTAAAAAGTAGTACTCAATAATAAAAGTGTGCATCAAATATGGAGAGTAGTAAAGATGATCGTTGAAGAAAGGTGACCACCAAATGGGATTTTCTCTCGGTGTTGTTGATGCTGATGATGTTTAAATGCATTTCCTCTACCTCTGCCTCCGGGAATTTGTCCCTCGATGGTTTTCCATACTCTCCTACCTCATTATCCATACCTTTCTCCCCTAGCTCATTGGCCTAGTTTCTTCAAAGACGCCATATAAAACCACTGACTTCCCCCTCATTCCTTCATTCCTAAGGTTTTTGTGCCTCCTCTAAAGGTCTCGCGGCATGATGATCGTATTTCCCTTGAATTCCCATCAGTATCCTTTGTGAAGGTGGAGGAGTGCATGAAGTGGATGTTGGGGTCTCGGTTTGGGGATGATAAACCTCCCATCAAGATATTTCATCACTTCATCCGCCAATGGGGCCTTGTCTCTCCTCCTCAAATCTCTAGGCTGCATCAGAACTCCTTCTGCTTAATCATAGCCTTGGAGGAGGATTTTATCATGTCTTGGTGCAGGGCCCCCGACTCTTTCAGAAAATGTAGCTTCAGCCTCTCGATATGGTCACTAGACGCTCACAGGGTCAAAGAGATCCCTTTGGCTACGGTGTGGGTCAACCTACTGGGAATCCCACTCCCTTTCTAGAACATATGATTTTTGAAGGCTATCGGTGATGCCCTTGGAATATTTCTCTACATGGATGCTCGAACCCAGAACTATGAGTATGTGTTGGTGGCTCACATTTGTGTGGAGCTGGATTTCCCCCTTTCCCTTTTAGAACAGCTGATCAATTCTCTCCTCTCTTATATTCTGAAAACAATTTCAACTAGATGCCATACTGATCCTAAGCCTTTTAACATTATCATTAGTTGGAAGGTCAAGGTGCTGAATGTGCCACGTTAGGAAGTTATACTTAGTTGGGATCTTCTTGCACCACACCTAGACCAACCATCCCCCTAACTTCCCTTGAGTAGTTCCGAGCCTGTGAAATTCCTTTTCATTAAATCGACCCGAGGAGGAGGGGGTAAAAACACATCGATCCGGGTTTGGGATCAAAATGTTGGTGTTGAAAAGCTTCAGCTGGTTCGCATCCAGAAATCCCCTGAATAAGTGAGGGAATTGACTCTCCTCCCTGAAAGAGATCATCGAGCATAGACATACCAGGTAGCCAAGGACTCTCCCCGACAAATTGGGGTGCCATAAGAGGACATTTCCCTCCCCAATAATCCACTTCGAGGAATCAGTTAAGCTCGAGATCATGTTACCAACCAAAGACCAAAGAGGGGACTCCCTCCCTGAAGAAAAATCGTCATTAACTCCTTGTCGAAGACCCATAATCTTCCCCCACATGGTACGCTCTTCAATCACCTCCCAAGACATCTTCGCGTGCATGTAAACGATGGTGTTTTCAAGGATTTTGACATCAACCTCTCCCTCCGCAATGGGACAAGCCGTCCTCCCCCAGGAGACCCAATGCCTCTTCCCTTCCAACGATGCATCCCAAATGAACCGGGCCAAGATTTTGTCAATGGACCTAATAACCCCCTTTGGCACATTCGAGGATGAGAGAGTGTACACAAGAGTGGCTGAGAGGACACTATTCACTAGAGTGATTCGACCACCAAAGGATAAAAAGTGATTTTTCCAATTAAGAGTTCGGCTAGAAATCTTTCTCACCACACGGTCAAAGTCTCTGATGCGCGTGCGGTCTGGAGAAACAGGGGTACCTAGATATTCCATCAGAAACAGGCCACGACTCATCCCCAAGCTAAAACCCAAATCAGCCACCCTTCTCAGGCTGCATGTGTTTGCTATGTAGAAGCCACTCTTTTATTTTTTAATTTGTTGGCCACTCCATTGGAAGTAATCCTCAAGAATCTTTTAAATGCCCTACACTGATCTCTTTCCCGCATTAATGAAGATAAGGGTATCATCCACAAACATCAAATGGGAAACAGAAGGAAGCCTCAGTCTCTGCCGGTACAGAAGAATATCCCCTCTTGCAAGACCGCTACCGATTAGCCTGCTCAAGGTATCCTACATAAGGATGAAGATGCTCGGGGATAACAGATCACCTTTCCTGAGGCCTCTCACCGTCTTGAAGAAGCCATGTGTACAACCCATAAAGGAAATTTCCATCCAAACCAAACTAAAACACCTGAACATGATGTCTCAAGACCAGCTGGAGAAGCCCATATTTTTCATGACCCTGTTGATGAAACCCCATTGAATCCTATAATAAGCCTTGCTCATATCAAGCTTGATGGCCAAATTGGACCCCCGGGACTTGAAAGAGAGGTCTCTTAACATCTCATGTGCCATCGCTATGGCACCCTGAATAGAGCAGTCTCTCACAAAGCCGTGTTGCTCCTTGGATATCCATTATTCCAAATTACCAGCTATCCTCCTGTTGATAATACTATCCAGAATTTTGTAAGTGAAATTACACATGCTTACAGGCTGATAATGAAGCAGGGTTGAATGAGCCTTGTTCTTCGGTAGCAGAACAAGGGTCGTGGCCGAGGAAATCCGCGGGAGACTACCCCCTATGAAGAAGTCCTTAATGGAGTTGATGATATCCCCTTTAACCACCTCCTAGGCATGGCTGTAGAAAGAACCAGGGAACCCATCGGGACCTGGTGCACTCTCATGATTAAGGTTTTGCATTGCCGCCCTAATCTCCTCCTCCTCTGGGACTCTCTCAAACAGTTAATTATCATGAGGAGTAACCTGAGAAGGAACCCTCTCCCAGAAATCTTCACCCCCCACGGGGTACCCTTGTGGCATATCTAGATTAGTGCCCACTAGAAGGTCCCTGCAATGCAAGACAACCATGCCCCCAACCACTTCCCTGTCATCTATGAAGGATCCATCCTCAAGGGCCAGATTTGGTTTGACTGTACGCCACCTCTCCCTGATGCATGCATGGAAAAAACCCATATTCTTGTCGCCCTCCTTAAGACATTTAACCCTCATGCCTTCCCTTTCCCTGCTCTCTTGTGAGGGTAACAAAGCCTCCAGAGATTTCTTCTTTTCTAAGAGCTCTTCAAAGACTCCATCATCCCAAACCTCCTCAATGCTTTCCTCAAGCCGCTCAACTTCCTTATTATCACATCCATCTCCTAGTCAACGGGAGGAATACCCCTAGCCCAAGTATGCAGAGCCTGCTTGAGTCTCCCCAACTTCCCATGCAGACCCACCCAGAAATGGCCCTGGATCGGAGCTTCCCAGTTTTCTCTATTAACCTGGTGAAAATCCAGAACACCAGACCAATGCCTCATGTAACGGAATCCCAATTGCAGATCCCCACCCCTATTTAGGGAAAACCGGAGGGGGAGTGGTCAAAGGTACTCCGATTAAAGTGCAAAACCCTCGCATCTAGGAACAAAGACACCACATGAACGTTGGCCAAACATCGGTCAAGCCTGCTCCAACATCGACTGTTGCCCCTTCGGTTGTTGCACCAGGTGAAAGGGTCCCCTGAATACCCCAAGTACATCATCCCCATTCTTTCCATAAATTGACTGAAGGTTCTGCTAGACTACCTAGGGAATTCCCCTCTCCCCCTTCTCTCCACTTGTTCCACAACAATATTGAAATCGCCACCCAAAATCCATGGTTGATCCCCCGGATCAAACCCATTCAGTTCGCTCCAGAGGAACTCCCTCATATGGGCATCACAACTACCATAGATGAAAGGGAAAAAAGGGATGATCCATCATAGGACACCCTCATTGTGATATGACGATCTCCAGCTTGCACCAAATCCACTGACACCTCCTTGTTCCACAGGATCCAAATATGCCTATTGACCGGATCCACCTGCAATGAAGCATGCATCTTCACCTTACGAGAAAATTCATTGATCTTGGTAGAGGATTTCTTGTGGTAAATAATCTCCACAATTTTGACTTTATGCTTCCTAACTTCTGATGTAATGAAATCATACTTGACCCTCGCCCCAACCCCTCGGGCATTCCAGATAAGAACCGGATTCATGGAAATAGAGGCTGCCCAGAATTGACCCCAGGCGATGTGGTCACTTTTGAGAGGGAGACTACACCTTATCTAGCCTTCAAATTCCTCAGAGAGTATCTCGAGATCACTCATGAGCTTCTTTCCACAGGAATGGCTGAATAAGGAGACCGAATGTGAGAGAACCTGGACCCCTTCCCATGCACCACCTGGCTGGGCGAACAGGCCATGGGTGCCTCCTGAAACAGGATCTCACCATTAGAAGAAGAAGGGGCACCAACACTGAACAACTGGCCTTTATACAGAAAGCTCCTAGTTTCCCGAGGCCCTTCCGATCCTCTGCCCCCACCACTACAGCCCTTCCCCCTGGACCAAGAAGAAACCAAACACCCCTGAACACCATCTGCCAAACCCAGCACCCTCGGACAGGCGGCCTTCTGAACAAGCAAAGGCCCCAGAGGAAAAACCCGATGCAACTCAGGGGCCACCTTCACCAGGGACTCCATCCCAACACCTGAAACAATCACCTAGTAGAAAGTCCAAGGATTAGGCAAAGAAATGATGTGAACCTCATTGATGCTGCACTGAGAGGATGCAACCATCCCCAACCCATGGGAGCTCTCAGTGCACTGGGAAGCCTGCCCAACACCAACACAAGCCACTGCAGGGGAGGAGCATCCATTAGAAGAACTCGAAACAAGCGGAGCCAGCCATGAAGGCATAAGACTGGACACCCCAGCTGTTGAAACTGAAGAAACTCTTGACTTGGGATCAAAGGCACCTGGAGGGCGCACCCCTGGATGCTGATTCCTACAGCATAGATCTGAATGACCTTGCAAAGAATAGTCCGCACAGAAACGAGGATACACCGGGTACCCTATGGCCTGATGCCAAGAGACCACATCTTACACTTTCAAAGACAAACTCCCCAGAAGAGGTAAGGAAAGATCCAAGACGATGTAGATAAAAGGAACCAACATCCCCACTCCACTACGAGTGCACGCGTCCGCGCACAGGAAGCCCCCCAACCAATCATCAATGGATCTGAGGAACAATATATTCTGGAAAGGGAGCGGTAATCTAGGCATATTTACCCACACCGCCGCCCGGGAGTCTTCCTTCCCCTGATGCACCACCATCAACCAACGGGTCAGGTTGAAGCGCCACCTCCCGAAAGACCAAGGGGAAATGCACCAAGCCTGGACAAAGTCCACTTCAGAAGCCATAACCAAGCAGAACGAGCTCCTGTAAAGCACTAAAACCCGAGCCTCCACCTGCAGCCCCCAAGAGCCCACGAACCTCTTGAAAATGGAGAGTGGTAGCTTCGCCGCCCCGAAACACACTACCGGGGACCATTTTAGCCCTGTGGCCGCTTGGGTGAATGCTGAAGAAGGGGCCGACAACTCAACTCGTGACCCATCCCGCACCACAGAGTGGGAGAACAGATCGATCGCTTGAAAACACAACTCCAAAAATCTAGATCCTGATCTGCACAACGCCTGCTTGAAAGACTTTTCCGCTCACTGCTGAGGGGTAGAGGGAGGAGGAGACCTCATGCGGGAGGAAACGCCCACAGCTGGAGAGCCCACTCTAGGATCGAAAGCCACCGTAGACGAAGGCACCACCAGGGAGGAAGCCACCGGAGGCACCAACGGAGGGAAAAAGGGCGGGCCGATTTGAAATTCGGGGGGCGCGTGCTGCGCGTTCTCCTTTAGCGAAACCATCAATAAAAATTCTCCTCAATGCATCCCATTTGGATCATTAGGGGTTCAATTGAACATTTTCCCATCCTATTTAACAAATATTACTAAAGGCACCAAATTCACAATATGGAACCACCAAAGCACAACCATAAACACATAAACAAACATTAAGGGAATGGAATATAAATTATAGACCACCTACCGTGATTTGAAAGATGAATTCGTGCTTAAAAATGTCAATTGAATCGGATTTCAAAATCCTTCAATGACCTAACCTATGATACGTTAGAAAAGTGGGTTTTTGAGAATTGGAAGAAGAAGATAAACTACACAATCCATAATCCAAAACATTGAATGGATAGGGGTATTAGACTCACATGGGTCTTCAATACTCAACAAATGGTTCTCCAAATGGAATGGAAATGAAGGAGATTGATCCTTGGGAAGCATGGGGAGTTTTGGTTCATCACTAAGGCTATTGGAGGAAAAAATGAGGGAAATCCCATGTTAGAACTTTTATGGAATGAGATAGAAAAGTGGTAAATACCACTTTTGATGGAGTTCATTTCCTAGCCTCATGGTTGGATAAACGGTGCACCAATCGTATGTCACCCACATTCTTAGAGGGGGTTAGGCCCAACAGTTACCTATGAATATCGAACAGATTGAAAAACTGTGTGCATACCATGTGAGATGGATATGTCTATCCATGCAAGGTTTTCCTTCCCCATTATATTGTTTGTCCATAAAACACACCCCTCCTCTAGGAATGTACTATTTTAGTGCATGGTTAATAATAAACATATGCTAACTATGCAACATGCACTAGGTGGCCAATTTTCCCTTCTATTGTGTCTTGAACCACCAAAACACTGCGAAGACTCTGTAAAGATTCGTAAAACATATATTTAACCAAGATAGAGATACATAAAACAAAAAATAAACAAGAATGTACCTTATGAAATGATGGGATATTACACCATCAAAAAGAAATGCTTCCCCCAAGAAGTGATTTAGTTGGAAGATGAACTGTTAAATTCAGAATGCATGTAAACGATAACGGGAACATTTCTCTTACAACTCACAAAAAACTAATGGAACCTCAATATTCATTTTTATCAAGAAAGACTAGGATAAACATTTAGCACAAATGTATCTATAAAAATGGCACAAGTGAATGAATTTCACCCATACATTTTGGGATAGTAAGTATCAAATTGTTATTTGAATAAATTCAGGAAGAAGGATGTTATAATCCTGAGTTTTTAAGGAATTTAATTTCAACTTCATTCTATTGAATTATTTAGATATATTTCAAGAATATATATTATGAACCTTGACATTCTATAATAAATCTATAAATTGATTTTCCTCTAAATGTGGAATCACATAAGAAGAAAAAGGAAGTTTCCATTTATTTTTACTCATACACACATGATGCTCTTCTGGTTAAGTAACAAAATAAACCATATCCCAGAAAGATAATAAGTCATATATGGTATTACCCTTGATATTTATAATAATTTAATGAAACATTTAAAATATAGTTTTACCAATGTACATTAATTGAAAACAATGATGCAACAAATTGTAGACAAATATGGAAAATAAATAAATATAATTTTTTTTTCAATTGTAAGTGGATTTAGTATCAACATTATGCCTCTTTATATATTTCATATGACCTTTACCTAATAAAAAAATGAAATATTTCAATTTATTATGAACATTATAACATGACATACATTGAATTTGTTGTTCAGTTACAACAATATTTTCAAACCACCTTTGATTTTTCCTTTAATGATGATCTATTGGCAAGATTTATTGATGCACTATGAAACTGAAAATATGGAGATATTTATGACTTATCAATCATGAATTATTCATTATAATAAGAAATGATATTTTTATATATGTGATACTACCATAAATATTTCATATGTAGTTAAATCATTTATAATTCATATATGGGTACTATCCATCTGAAATATATTTTTTTAAGAAGCATTGATGTGAACAAACCTATGAACCAAAGATGCTATAACTCTATTATTAAATTCTTAAAGTACACATCTATATCATTTATAGGTTCAAAAATTCAAGATATTAATATACTCTAGAATGTGAATTTTTTTTCATACACATCCATGGAGGAGGATTATAATCCTGAATAAAAGTTTTCCATGTGTTGTGAGCAGTAAGAATCTGACCAAATAAATTGAAACAATCAAAGGAAAGACCCAACCAGAAATTATGTAGCTCAACTAAAAAATCAGAATGTTATGAATCAAATGATAGATATACTAATCCATATATAGGATGATTAAAGCATTCATTATTTTTGATTCTCCCAGCATCATTCCATATTAAATTGGTTAAGATTTATGCTGATGTGAAATGATCTTGAAGCCTGAGAATCAATGGAATTTCCAACATGGATTTATATGGAACACGAGATCAAGTTCCATCTATATTTTACTTCCATAAATATATACCACATTATTTACATTTATTATGGTTTAATTTTTTATCCATAAATAAAATTAAATATTTTGGAGTAGCATGGGTTATATTTGTAGAAAATCTAAGATACATAATTAACATCTATGTATTATATTTATTTGATCGAATATCTACACCATCAGGAAGAAATCCTTTCAAAAAGGTAAGAATATAATCATTGGTGGTATCAGAAATTTTATAAATGGTATTTCCATGATACAACCACATTAAGAATTACAACCTTTTCATTTTAGTACATTCTTGTTATACATGAGTTGTAGCATCATCCATTAATATTTGTACTCTCTCAACATCATCATATTTACTCTATTCCTCATGTGTGTATATCAATGTCTTCTTACACTGGAATACTATCTATGATGGGATGATGCACAAATAGAAACAAATTAAAAATCATTTTCTCTGTACCACTTATTTTTTTTCCTTTCATGAATAATAGAGTATTGTCTCAACTCTCCACTGTGACACAAAACATAATGTTTTTTTGAAATTAATATTTTATTATATTGTAGCTAACTTCTATCTGACTTAATGATGGTCTTACAACACAATTATAATATGGAAACTGTATATGGACTCCATGTGAAGCATTGTAAAATGTAAATTCTAAAATAATATCTACATTCATTTGAAACTCGTTTGAAATCTGACAAGTAGGAGACATCTATATTCTATCCATTCTATTATAGGGAATAATTTTATATTCAAATAAAAAATATAAACCATAATTAAAAAAATCATTAAAACCAATTTTAATATTAATGTCATCAAAGCTTTATAGTAGCTATAAAAAACGAACAAGAGAAAAAAATTATGCGAAAAGTGATTCCTATAAATAAAGAACCAAATAAAGTATTATACATGGAATGAAAAACAACTATTAAAGATTACTACAAACCAGCTATATATAGAAGAAGGAATATCATAAGTAAAATCCAATTAAAGCTCATTGAAATCCAAACATAGTGCATGTATTGAAATAAATAACAATAAAGGAATACTTGAAGTTAAATTTTTATGTCTTATCCATAGAGGTCTTTAATTTCAAAACAAAATTGAGGATATCATTTAGTCATTAAAGTATTTTATTTAAGGATAACATTACTGGTTTTATTAAAAAACTCGGAAAATTTATATTACATGATGTCCTATTTAAATTTAAGAATTATTTAATTTTGGGAAGATCTATATTGAGTAAATAATTAAACCATTCCATACCACTTTATGAAACCCATCCATTACTTCACCATCAAAAAAACCTCTTAATTTGGGTAAAGTGATATTTTATTATTTTTAGTTTATTTAATTCTAATTATAAATTAGTGGATAGATTCTCAATATTTAATAAATTAACTAAGGAAGATTTATTAACAAATAACTCTGTTATTCTCAACAAATAATCAATATAGTTGAATCTAAGGTTTATACCATTAATTTTTTCTTAAATAAATAAATTTTTATATAAAACATTATCAATCGATACCATTTTTCATAAAATGAATATAATCCAAAAATATGTCAATTCAAACTTATATAATTATTTCATGACACTTAACAAAGGCTACTATAAATATTTGTAAAAATAATGATTTTGAATTTCTTACACTTTTGAAATATAAATATTTAATTATTTGAAATATTTTTTATCATTATTTATTATCTAAATCATAATAATTAATTCTAAGAAACATGATTTACAAGTACTATAAATTCAACAATGAATTCCTAAATAACTAGCTTTTATAGATAATGAAATATTCTTGATTTACTTATAATAGTATAATCATGTAAATCATCGTACAATTACTTGATTTTGGGATAAAACAATCTAATATATAGTTTAACTACTGTTCCTTATATAAGAAATTAAATATCAATACATAATTCCAAAAACTAAAGGCTAATAAAAACCAACATTAACCCCTATAGTTAACTTAAATAATATTCCCAATATTAAAAAAATCTAACTCCCTAAAATATTCCACCTAGAGAATCTTAAATTTATTTCAAATTTATAAAAATCCTTACGGTTGTTTTCAAAATGGTGTAATTAAAATTAAAATTGTATTTATTTGAATTTAACAGACTATATTTGATCTCTATTAGACTATAATTTTAAAAACATGCTGATAGAAGTGGTGAAAAGATGCTCCAGTAGAATCACATTCATAGATAAAAAATGAATATAACAGCCTGTAAAAGATAAGAACAAATTGGAAATTAGTAATCTGATGTAAAATAAGATCAGAACTAACATATAATTTAATTAGTGGAGAATTATAGATAATAAAAACCACTATCACTTAGGTGTGGGGATAAGAAAGAAGAGGAGGGATGGAAATCTTACCTCAAAAATATCACCACAAAAATTGTTAGATATAGAGGAAGGAGAGCCGGATGATAGGGGATGCATCACCTAAGGAAGGGAGGGGGAAGGGTGATGTTCATAGGAGGATAGGGGAGATTAGGTATTTGATGAGGATGTTAGGGGAAATTGAGGGGGATAGTATTATGTAATGTATCTATACCCATGGTTTTTGAAAAAACATTTTTATTTCTCAACCTATACAAATGGGTTTTTAAAACCATGGGTATATATTTTGGATGAAAACCAAGACCCATGGAATTTAAAAACTATGGGTATAGATGTATAGGAATAACACTATTTGTTTTAGTAAACATACCCTACTAATCCACTCATTTGGGGTTAATGAATGTTTAGAGAATGATTACAGGCAATCTCATCAAAAAAGGACGACCATCAAAATCATGAAAAATGAAAAATATATAGGTGAAGAATTATGGATAATGAGTAAGTTGAGGTCATAAGTATTCATAAGTAGAGAAAATGATCTAGGTGAACTTAGTTTCCCAAATAGGGTATTAAAATAGTAGTTGGGAAAATTGGCATGGGAAAAGTTACCCTCGAAATGGGTTTGTGATAATAGGGTTTCATGATTAGATTTGGGGGAATTGAATTGGAAGATCCCTCTTTAGGGACGACAAGGACATGGAAGAAGTAGACTTGGGATAATAAAGAGATCTAGGTGAATCTATAATTTTGTGAAGTAGTAGACTTGGGTGAGATACACTTCAGTGAACCTAGTGAAATAGAAAAAACTAATCCAAACAAAGCCAAAGACTTGGGTGAACTACAATAGTTTGTTTTAAGGATGTAAATAGAGCATTAAACTCATAATATAATAATGATATTTTGAATCAAAATTCATTAAAATTTATAATTTATCTATATTTATTTAAACAATGAAGACCTCATTTGGTGTAGTGTTAAAGGGGGAGTTGAGGTAATTGATATAATGATGGTAGTGCACTATCCTTGACCTATTTTCAATGGTATTTATCCATGTAAAAAATGACCAGATCTACAAATTATAGTAAATAAACAGGTGATCAACAGTGTATTTTGATATGTATAACATATACAAGGTGTATGCTACCTGGAAAAGCCATTACTAGTTAACAAATGAAAAATTATTTCATGATCGTTTATTTATGAATTTGTATAATGAATGTGTATTCCATTCAAATAGGTTTAATGAGTTCATTCCAATGTAGAGACTAGATCCTTTTAATATAAATAAATAAGCTAACATCATGATTCACCCATACCCTCTTAGTGCTTTCAGGGATACAATAATATTCGATACATTTTAACCCTTATTTATTATTATTATACTAATAAATATGAACATGGGTATTTTCATTCATTGTTTGTAGGAATATAAATTAGTAACCCAAAAAATACTATATGTAGTGGATTTGACTATAGAAATTTAAATTTGAATTCCGGGTTAAAAAATATATACAGTTGGAATGGAAAATATAAACTAATGAGTGAACATAATTCATACTACTATAGGCCATTAGAAAATTGGTGGATGTAACATGGGTTTTGGTGGTCAGGATAGTGAGGTGATAGTAATTGAGACCCCTATATGTGGCTAGTGGTTATCTAAATTTGATCTTAACAGATTATAGAGAGTATGATAGATCTCTACTAAGAAATTGGTGGGTAGGCCTATCATTATTTAGAGATGTATTTTTTTTAATTTCACTAAAGTGGGGTTTGGATTAAAATTGATATTTAATAGGTATACGGCAAAACCTCCAAACTATGAACTACAAGAAAATCATTTCATTTTATGGGTATTGGTATCCCATTAAATGAAAATTATATCCTCATAGGCCTAGAGGGTTAAGAAACTAGACTTAAGACCCTAACCTGTAGATCAAACATAGTATGAAGGCTGTATCCCACTTGAGCTAGGGAATGTTACAAAACCACCCAGTTGGTCCACGTATCCCATTATCACCGACGTTGATGACCCCGAAAATATCCCACCATCACCGGCCACACCCCCCACATCATCATCTAGCCATAATCACTTGATGGCCCTTTACTCCATGGACCATTGCCATCCAATGACCAACCATAATCATTGGAATAAAAAAATAATTGATCATTGTCAGTGGCTCCTGCTGCCACCCCCAACATCACCCATGAATCTATATCACCAGAATCCATCAGACCCAGTATGGTATTGAGAAGCCCACTACCTGATCTCATATCCCTAATGTCCAACCTGAAACAAGTTCACTACCAGCTACCTTCCACTAACCATCCTAGATAATGTGTTCCCACTACTATCCCCCAAAAAATGAAAATAATTAATGTTTTCCACCTTTGATAAATAATCATATTGGATTTTTTATACAATGTAATTATTATTCTCTTGACATTATTTTAGTTATTTTATTATATTTCTTGAAGGATTTATGATCCATGAGCCTCAATGTTATTATTATGGTAAGATAAATATTTACCATTACTATATTAAAAAGGTCATTTTTACTTACTACACCACTCTAATTTCATCTCCTTCTTTTTGTTAGATATAAATTTTTATTCCTACATATTTATGATTTTTTACTTATTTTATTGGGAAAAATTATTAATTAAAAGGGTAGATTACCTCAATAAATTATTTTATTTATAATTATATTATTTTATATGAATCTTGTGTCTGTAAAGCATAATTTTCATAGATAATTTTCATAATAGAATAAAGTGGAAATTTCATAAAAACATAAATTAATTTGATGATTTATGTAGATAAAAATAATACTTTTTTAAATGAAAAATTTCATGAAACATTTTCAAATTAATGTGATCATAATTAGGTTAATGGAATCGATTAAAATATAATGAGATTTGATATTATATATGATGGTTATAATATTTATTTTTATTTAAATTATATACTATTATGAAAATTGATTTTTATGTTATTTTTTGCATTAAATTTGAGTTCATTATTCTATAACACTAATCAAATAAAAATTTAATTGAAAAAAGGACATGTGTATAAGATTACATTTGAGTTAAATAATTCCCATTGTGATAGAAATTTGGATACAATATTCTGATGGAAATTGTTTAGATTTAATTAATGATTAAATTATTTAAAGTGATTGATTACAGTTTTAAATTATTTTTAGAGGATATAATAAAAATATAGCATTCTGTATAAATAACGATTTGATGTACAATTAATAGTTTCTACTATAAATGAATTGGTAAAATGAAAATCTCTTATAATTATTTAAAATCAAATAATGATTTTCTTCCATTTTATTAAATAAATATTATAAAAGGAAAAAAATTATTTCTAAAGGTGTTTGGAGTGAGTTTTCATGCCATGAAAATCTTGATGAATTTGGAAAATTTATTTAAATCGTTATGAAAATTAAGATTTATAGGGAACCATTTGTGATGTAAAATGTGGTAATATGAAATGTATTTTTTATTTTTAGTATAAGATAGTAATTTTCATACTATTCATTGAATTATAAAATATAGAAATTATGAAAATTTGAATACAAAGTTTAAATGAATGACTTGTGAAAAGTAATTATTTTGAAATGTTGAATTTGGATTAGGATATTCAAAAACAGTTTAAAAATGAAAATGATGGCTTTGTAAAACATAAATATTGAATGAAACATTGTGAATTTTTAGTTACGTGAATTCAAATGAAATAAAAAGTGAAATTATTAATTTCTAAAAAAATAAATTGGGATTTAGTGTATATTTATACACTAAAAATTAATAATTTCTAACAATGAAATAGAATAAGTGAAAAATAATTAATGATTTTTTTCCAATAAGAAATTTATTAAGGGGAAAAATATTATTCATGTAATAAATGTCAGATGATGAGACAAAATTAAAAAATAAAAATGAATTCAATGATGTTCTCAAAATAATTATTTATTGAGAACATAATGATGTGATAAGATAAGGGATTCATTAAACATTAAAATTGTTTTAGATTGATGACAGATTAAAAATTTTATGCTGTATTGAATTAAATGAATAAAATATTGAATCATACATTGAATGATATAATGAAATGCTTGCGACTACAATTTTATATGACATGGGGTTTTTTAATATATGTGAAGGTTATGGTTTGATGATACAAGATAATATTGTGGATAACCTCAAGTGGTGTTATTCCGTGTTCATAATTTTTTTTTAAAACAATGGTATAATGAAGTGATGTATTACTTGGGATGTCCTATTTAACATTCCTGTATAAAATAACTGAATTAAATCCAATCTAGACCATCTATGAACATAATCAATTCCTACCTATATTCAATAGTCTATCCACAAGTGGTGAGGGCCAAAAATAATCATTGGTTGATTATGCCTCTCAAAACCCCCAAGGTAAATGCTCAAATATATTGAATATTATAAAAGTACTATATATATATCAAACATATGAAAACAATAAAAAAACATGACATAGTTATATAATTTGTATCCCATAATATTGTTAATAAAATAAAACAATATAAAGGGTGTATACAATCAAGTGAATAATATAAAAATAAATAGTATTGTATCAATAATAAATAAACAGGTTATCGTACATCGATGATACATATATAGTATAAATAAAAAAATAACTATAATATCCTTTGACCCATCAAACTAAACTAATCATACAAAAACACAGACCTCAAGAACCATTTTCATCCCAAGCAATTTCCCCAACTCCAAGCTAATACCTATAACATCAATGAAGCATAAATTATAACTAATAATATCCAAAACCATACCATGCATAATGGTATGTGTGAGTCCAATAAACAAATAGTATTCCCCAACAATAGTTTGACTCTCTGAGTGTTAGTGTTGAGGTGGATGCGTATGCAATTCTATGGCTAGTGTTATTCAACGAAACTAGAATTAAGAACCATATATTCCCATAAAAAACCATACATATATGCTATCATAGAAAATAAGAAACATAAAATACTAAAATCATACATGTTTACACAAATTAGGTGAATACAACCTACAATAGGCCAATGAATTGTTTACCCTCATGTCCCTATGAGGTATAACACATAGTCCTTCTATTCTAGGACTCTTCCACATTTATTTATTATGCTAAAACCAAGGAGAATTATTTTTCAGAGTCCCATTTGACATATAAATTATCTCACCACCAGTTAAAGAACTATTTCCAAAATTATCAAGGAAAATATTAACCATGTAAATAATATCAATAATAAGAAATAAATTTGGACCAAATATCAATGAAAATTTTATAAAATTTTAAAAAATTGTAAGGTTTGTAATATAATGAATAAATAAAAAATAACAATATATCTATATTTCTATAATTAAAAAATATTTAAAATAAGTAATGAGGGATTTTAATAATAAAAATACCATTTCTTTGATTCCCCATTTTATTTAAATCGCCACTATTGGATCAGTCCTTTATTCTTCACATAAGGCACTTCAGGCTCCATACCAATATGTCATAAGAAATCATAGTGGATGAATTCAACTAAATGGTTTTATATAACTCTAACTACACATTAATCCCACATACTAAATAATAAAACATCATAATCATTATATATTTTATTCCATAGGAATGGTATTACCATGGTAAAGGAATAAAGAAAAAAATATATTCTCAATTATAAGCATTTTAACTTCCATAAACATAATCACCATTATAGATTATAGTTTAATATTCTACCAAATCTTGTAAAATTTCCACTAAGTGTGACACAACCGTTAACTATGAATTTGATCTTCCATATGAATGAACCCCAAAAAAATGAAAGTCACACAAAACTCAACGTCAATCATAATACCTGATATATTATCTGATATAATCAACCCATATGACTTGTATTATGCTCCATGACATCATCATGCAAATTTATATGAAGTATGTGGCCTTACACTAAATCAAACCTTGCATCACAGGATATGTGCCTAGTCACTATATCATCCACTAGAAATATACGTGTATGTGGAGAAAATAAATAGGTGTACACTAATCTCATGATCCCATTTACACTATGGATTATTATCACCAAAAAACTATCTACCTAATTAAAACTGTAGACATAAATAAAAATAATAACATGTCTAAACCATAACCAAGATATCACCACTATCACAGGTTGATGGTGAACTTCTATACCATCACTTAGTGAATTCATGATGTCTCTCTCTATCTAAAGGTAATAATATAATCTATTCAATACTAATGTGTGATCACTCACATGTACCACTAGAATCCCTTATGTTATATTAAAGTATCCATAGATGTGAATAGATTTTTACCCAATTAGAACTCCCAATGTGTAACTCCTACAGACACATATATAAAACATCATCAATAATATTAATAGATATTATAGAATTCTCTAACTAAATAAAAATCCATGTGATGAATTTATATAAGGTTTTCAAGTTATCATAAATTAAAATGAAAAAATTAATGAAATAAAAAGAATCCATGATTTTATGGAGGTCATATAATCAAATATTATTTTAAAAATAAAGAATAACTCTATTGAGATCAATCAAGACAATGTTTTTTATACAGGGATCATTTTTTACCTTAATTTAAAAACATGAAACAAATACTTATTATAGAAATCATTGTAAATAGAATTTTATGCCATATTTTACCCACTAAATTACCTTAGATCAAAACCAGTAAAATCATATTGGAAAACATTATATTATTTGAAATTCATATTAAAAATATTTATTTTAAATTAACATTTTCTTTACTATTTTGGTTTCCACATCCCATTATATAAAAGTTAAATTTTCATTTTTCATAATTCTTATTCACAAATCTGAGTCATATTTCAACTCATATAACCCATAAATTTATAATAACAGCCACATACACTAGTATAACCAATATTACACCAATAAAAAAATTTAATTATCTATACATATCTTTGGTGAGTATAAAGATGATATTATCCCATCCCACTTATCATGTGATGTTATGTAATGTCATATAATCATGATCACTATATTTATAATATAACCTTGGTTAAAAATTACCAAAAAAAGTTCACACAATACTATCAATCAAAATACATAATGATTAATGGCCATATACCTTATATAATGATTTAACAACTAATTAATGTTTTTACTAACAAAATGAAAATCCCTAAACACTTTTCTAATATAAAATAAATATTAAGCTAGTAACTAATCCATTTAAAATAAAATATTAAAAACACAATATGTTTGGTAGTACTCACTGAGCGGTGATATGGTGTTGAAACATTGAGATACAATATGTTAGACTACACCTTGAATACATGGAAACCTATTTCACACAAATAACCAAATTAATAATAAAAAATAAATAATTGATCTTATGTTAATTTGAGAAAATTTAAAAATATTAATGCTGAGCATCATATAAGAGATGTGAAATGCTTGAAATGATGAGAAATCACCCTTCTTGATCCTTCCCTAGCAGTCACAGTAGAAAACCCTATGATTATGGGAACATTGCACAATGAATTTTTGAAACCATTAATCTATTCATTAGAAAGAATAAACTAAATTATAGAGAAAAAGGGTCGAAGATATGGAAATGGAATATGATGATCCTACCTCTTAATAGAAAATGAAACAAATATAAACCACTTTTATTAAAATAAGAAGAAGAGGGTATACATGGAACTTTGTTCCAATATATCCTTACATTCAGACTACCAAATATGAGTCCCATGAATGGGTTCTTATATGGAATAAGAAATTTCTATTTTTCATTTTCTTTGGAAAAAGGGTTAGAGGACCACCAGTTATAAAATGGGACATCATAGTCCTCTTAGTGTCATAATAAGAGTCCAATGGAGTGCCACTATGATTTTGATGGCTATACCATTTGGATTAACCTACTTATCTATATGTTATGCACATAATTTTAGACTACTGGGTAATTAATGGATATTAAATGATATATCCTTTCCATTTTTATTTATCAATGGGAAACCATTATTTTATTCTTTTCACAAATCATTAAACCTCAAAAAAATTATTTTATCATTTTACAAAAACCCATGACATCCCCTATCCAATATAAATACAAAATTTAGAAATCAATTTCACTCTTTTTTCGATGAATCCCATCCCTTATTTGGTTTATCATCAATCAATTAAATCAGTCCTAAAAATACTTTAACCTTAAAACATTACATAATAAAAAATCATACCAATCATTCAACCATAATCATAACAAATTTTAGTTACCCATTAATTTTTAGATCATTGTGTTCTATCATCAAATATCAATAATGACTTCACAACAATTCACAAAAATTTTATCAGAGTATTCATTTGATGAAACTATTAATCCACAATGATTCCCACTATTTTCTCCATGGTTACCATTTAATCACCAATTTCATCTTTCTCCATGTCATACATAAACCCTCCCACATCATAATTTTGATCAACCAAGCAATAAGGTTGTTTCCAATATCACACTTTGAGACTATGGAAAATCATACCTACCAATATCAAAACACTATTGGTTTCTCAATCCCTAGCATGATGATTATGATAAAAAAGAATACTATCCAATAATACATAATACACAAAATTCTTCTCCCTTTTATAGTATTCACCAACTGAAAAGAAATTTACCGACTGTTAAAATAATGAAACTACCCATTCTCAAAGTTGATTAATCTATCCATATAGCAAACACCTATTCATTTTTCCAGAATTAAAAAGTATCTCAAATTTACAATAAATCACAGCTCATTCAACTCAAATAAAAAGAATTATCTCACACTTAGTCCAATCCAAAAAATCAAGACAAACTATTATAAAACCACTGGTTTCTTATTTTGAAAGCATAGTAAAAATAATTGGACATAAACCAAAAATACTATAAATTTTAAATAGTTTTTGTGCTTAGTTTTTCATGAGGCCATAAAGAACTGACTTTGGAAAAACCAAATCCATCGTATGACTCAACCAGTCATTCTAAGAAAGAAAAGGAATGTGAATATATGTTTTAATGTCTTCATGAAAGATTATGATCTACGTACATGACTCTTAAACACCAAATATGATGTTAATCTATCCTCTTATGCATCATCCACTAAAATGGATATGGAAGGCACTCACATGAAGTATACTGTATATGAAAGAACCCTGATCTACATGCAAGAGTCTTGAATTCCAAATGCAATGTAAATCCGCCCCTTAAATGCTTGATCATTATATATAAGGAGGATGCTTCATGAAAGACTAATTACATGCCAAAATCTTTCCCGCGATCACTGATGTTTTTAGATATAATATGATGAACACCCCATTCATCAGTGTGATCCTCTTGAAGTCGAATCGCCACACTTCTGTGCATAAGAACAATCTATCATGACACAAGAAAAAACCTTGATCCTTCAAGGTAGAGATCTTGGGTGATTGGATCCCAGTGGGCCCGACCTTGAGTGGGCCCACAATTGTGTAATCCTCTCAAAATACCTTTCATCCCAAGTAAGGTTCATACAAAGACTCATGTTTTTCACACCCATAAACTTGATCATAACCTCGATCTTGTGTAAGATGTTGAACCTTGTTTACAATCCTTTGATTTTGTGCCCCCCCCACTTTGACGCTCCCCAACTTTCCTTTACATAAAACCACCATGTCTGGTCAGTATTCTCATGCAAGCCCCATGCCTTGCATTCACCTCTAAGGAAAAACTCTACAAACTTGTGCAAACCAATTTGTTGGTCCCTCATTAGGTGTCCCATATGCCTCTAGTGCATGGATTTATATACCTTTTTCTTCTTATTATTGGTATAATAATGTATTTTTCTTCTAACCATAGGTAATTTAACATAGACCATGTGATTGACCAATCCTATACAATATTCCAACCTAGAGTTTCTAAATCCATGTCCCCCCAAGGGTATATGTGTGATGGTTATGTAAGGCTAAGGGATGAGGAGTTAGTCCCCCATGACTGCAATACATGATGTAAAACCGACTAACACCAACATCCTCATCACGTGATGTTAGGATGTATTCTGAAATCGTGTGATGAGAATGATATCTCCCATGTATGTTCATCATGGGATGTCATATCCTCCCATCACGGGGAATAGAACTCCAAAAATGATCAAATTTCATTCCTAAACCCCAAACACCCTTCATTGAATGTTATATGTATGAATACCTAGGAATAAATTCCTCATATTAAGGAATGAGATCCTTTTCAAGTTGAATGACACCCTCCTTAAGCATCCTCCATGCGTAAAACCCACACAATATCTCATTTGTGCATATTCTATGACGTGATTTTCTCGTCTTCTAATTCCTCTTGTTTCTCAAACTAGGCATGAATCGTGTGGGATTAGTGGTTAATGGTGACCTTGAAAATCACCCATCAACCTCTATCCATGGGATGGTCATACACATAATCCCCATCCGTGTTCCCCAAAAATAGGTATCTTTCATATGTAATCCCAATCCAAATGGTCCTCCTCCTCAGGTGTAAGACATAATGCCCAATCTAGAAATTATGGGATTTGGCTGCCAACCAACCGAGATATGTAAGAATATTTTTAAGGTCAAATCCTAATACTCCATCCACTCCATCCATTAAAATAAATATACAACACTCCATTAACTCAATCTACTCCTCAAAATACCCAACACTCTATCCACATCCACCCTTATTCTCCATGGGCTGCCACATCCTGGTGATATTATGCTATCGACCCGGGTAGCTTAACGTGTAATCCCAAATCATCCATCCAAGATAGAACACCTTTCACTGAGTAGCTACCAGGTGTAATCCCCAATCATGTCCCCTCAATTAGGGAATCCTTACTGTTGTAAGCCCTAACATCTCGAACTATGTGGGTTTTGAACCATGTATCCTAAGTGGGGTATGTAGGAAACCTCCTCAAGGTTTAATCCCAACCATCTATAAACCTTAGTCCACCCTTATAGGGGTGAACCTCCCTAGTCCACCTCCATGGGTTCCCATATAATCCTTGATAGTGTGACATATACCCATTACGGGACTGAACACCCGAATTCCCCCCACAGGGTGTTCAGATCCATCCATCGTTGTGACATATTTCAACTTATGGACACACCTCCCTTCTCCAAAAATTATTAATTTAGTGAAAATATCTATCTCAACCAGATGATCTGATCCATATCTATAAGAGGATAAATTTGGGACCTATACCATAATGCTACCTCGTGTTAAACATGGGATTCCTAAGGTAAAAATCCATAGAGGTTACACTCTTATGGAGTCATCTACCTCATGATAAATATGGGATGCCTAAGGTGAATTCCCTAGAATATATTCCATTAGCAGTAGATACCTTGTTATTGAACAGATTTTCCTTGGGTCTCACACCCAAAGATGCCTCTATAACATTTCCTCCAAATAGGAAGAATACAAGGGACCGGTGTTCCACTTTTCAAACATTCTAGTGATTCCCAATGTGATTAATCTCATAACCAAAGTTTTCTTCCCTATCAAGTCCCTTTGGAATGTTTATAAAGAATCAGTATAATTAAATGTCATCCATGAATAGATGGAAAGGGGAATGAGTTCCATGAATATGACTTAACTCTATGATAGAGACCTGAACAAGGCGATGAGTTCCATAAAGGAATCCATGGAAGAAGAAACTGAAATCCCATAATCCCATTTCAATCAAGGAGTTCCCATATCTGTTGAGAGTTATGAATGCTAGAAACCTTTGGAAAGTGGTAATGTGAGGCACTATACATGACACTGAGTGTATGCTTATACACATGAGTTGGGTGCACCATGACCAAAACGTCAAACATAGAAATGGTAAAATCAACATTAAACTCATATCTTCAACATGGAGAATAGTAAAATCCAAGGCCTAAATAGGTTAGAATGCCACATGATTCAACTATCTTACTCCAGGACCCAACAATATAGTTGTGGTCCCAACATGGTACTCACCAGATATTGGGGAAATGAAATGTTGGGCATTCTTGTCTTCAACATCATCAGTAAATATCTATTTCTTTAACCATGTATGATTGGATGAAACTGGGTAATTGGGTATTGATTTCCTAGTATCCGTACTGATAACTGAATCTTCCTACTTCGTAGGACCCAAGTTGCGGGAAGCCAACCTCCCACTACCCGTAGGCATAGGCATAAGTGAAATTTCAATACAGAAATCATTCACGACTCCACCTCCACCACACCATCCACTGTGCTATTGAATATTGGGCTCCCATGCCATGTATTACAATTATAAATCATTTATAGGAGGGTTAACTCTCTCATAAGATAATACAAGAAAAAGAGATAGATTCCATGTGGGATATGGACCGCTAGGACCTATAGGTTTCAGTGCATCATTGACACCGCTGCCCCAAAGGCCATGTAGGGATCCACTTCTACCCACTCCATGAACAAACTGTTTCAGGCATCTCTCCCCTTATATATTCTTCAAATTTATCCAAAAATCCAAATATGTAAGGGATTCCTAAGTCACCCTGGAAATTACTACCTCTTGGAAAATTCCAAGGAGGGCTCCCACCATGATTTGTTAACACCTGCATCGATCATTCCTCCTTGTCGGGGAATAAGTGGACTATTTTCATCCTCTATTGGACGCAGTCCAAATGACCCAGTTCAAACACCGGTCACAAGCTATGGTGGATTCCCAACACAAGGAATCATCTTCCATAGCTCAAGTGGGTCCCTTTAATAACGATGCATTCTGCCTGATCTCTTCCACTGCCGAGCATGGATCCATAAATGCCTATTTGGGATTGTGACCTAAGCTGCCATATAGGCTAGTTGGGTTGACTTTATCAACCATTATCATCATCATCAAACCTAATGGATTAGTACATAATGATGAGGTTCAATACATAGGACATCCCTATACGGTCTCCAACCAAATAGGATGCCCTCCTCAATATCACACTTGACAAAGAGTTCCTTCCCATTGTCTTAGCATCAGTCAAAATAGAGTTCCTCACTATTTCATCAACATCTAATGCGAAATTAGTCCCCATACATATGGTTATGGAAACCGAGGTCCTCCTAGTGTCACCTACTGAAAACATGATGTTCATCCTCCTACAATTCCTAGCTAAAGCGGAGGTCCTCCTCACTATAGAACTTATCAATATGGAGGTTCTCCACAATTCATCATTAATTTTAATGAAGTCCCTCCTGATTCAATCACCAATGACCACCACAAGAGTTATCCATGTACCATGGCCCAAAATATTGGATTTCATACCCAATGTTTTAATGGTCATCATAGAGTCCCTACCCATATTTATACTAGCCATAGCAAAGGTCCTCCCCAATATCTTACCGATCAGTATAGAGGATTTCCCTGTACGTTTGTTCATGTAAAATGAAGTCCTCCCCGTTTATAGTTCGATCATTGTGAAGTCCCTCCTCAGACATCATCCTGCTAAATAGGAGTTACTATCTGCTCTCACAACCTATATGGAGGTCTCCCTCCCCCCACATGTTCCCAGGGACTGAAGGAGAGGTCCTCCCTACTACTTCAACAACCTGTGTGGAGGTCCTCTTTGATCCAATTGCAGTCCTTGAAAATGTCATCCCCACTCCCACAACCATCAATAAAAAGGTTGTAACCATATCTTATCTAATAAAAGATAAGTTTATCCCCACATAGTCATCAACCTACATGAAGGTCCTTCTCACACTAAATAATTCCCGTCCATGAAGAACCATCTTAGGGAAAAAGTGTGATCCTCTATAGAAGATGGAATAATTTTGGGAAGCACCAAGTCATTTTGAATTTCACTTTATTCTCAAATTACTAATATAAAGTGATACAATGATGGATCCATCACCCCAGTCAAATTTAACAGTGTCTAGAGTTAGATACTAGTATGTTAGGTTCATCATCCCAGATGTTGAGATCCATAAAATCCCCAAATATCTTTATAGGAACATATAGTTAGAGGAAGATTTGGATCCCTTCCAGGGCCTCATGGTGAAGTCACCTCCGTCATCACTAGTTTCATTTTCTACCTCTACTCGAGATCACAAAGAGTTATTATGGAGATCTATAGACAACAAGTTTCTTGTAGACACATAGATTAGTGTTGCTTCTCTCATACATGAGGTAGTGGTAAACACATAGTTCTATTGGGATTTTATGAAAATTATGATACTGCCCAACAAAGATAACCTAGTGTGTAGTGACTAGTCATATCTTGAAGTGGATACTCCACCGTCAATTCCACCACTGAACCTATCCACATCAGTGATGCCAAAATATCCTTGGGTATCACCAATAGAAGATTGGGGTAACCAATAGTCTGGACCTTCATTTGAGTAAGAAAACTTGTGGGATACCCTATTATTTGATCAGATGTCAATTATATTCTATCTATATGTGAATCCCTAATTCAAAATCTTGGATTCCATCATTGATGACTATGTCGCATGCTTCTTCCAAACTATTTGGATTCCACATTTTCTCCTCTATAATTTTTTGTAGATCTAATTAGGACAATGAAAGATCTTTGACGACACTGACAATTAGTGTCGCGTGGTTAATTTAGATGCACTCCCAGTGACTCAGCATCCTACATCACCTGAATACTATCAGACCATATAACATAGATTCATCAATAAAATAATATTTCTTTGATGAATCATTGAAGAGGCATCCTCAAATGTGTAGATATGGGGTTGGGTACAGTGTGTTGCTCTCCATTTCATCCCTAACCTGGGTCATCCAGACCTACTCGGTGATATATAGGATATTCATCTGAGTGTCATTACAATGAATATAGATGAGTTTTATAGGGATGGGGACACCTATGTATAAGATAACCCATATGATGTGGTATCACTATAGTAGGTGGACCATCATACAATTTTTCATACTCACATACAAAGGCAGGCACCCAGCCTTAGTGAAATCTATACATCATTGGTTGCCGGTCAGAAAACCAATAAAGAATTGGGACCTCTTGATTCCTCTTATACACATTCTTTTTCATAGAAGACATTGGTTGATCCAGCAATTGAATCATTACTTCAGTTGACTCCAGATCAAAAAAGGGTTATCGATGAGCTCCTTGTCGAGCGATTCTAGGATTACGGCTCTCATTGATAAGATTTTATTCATCCTCCGTTGGTGTAACAAAGGTATCCAAAATTCATCCTTATCAAGTTACCCCCAATTGAGATCAGTAATCCTACTCATCCCGATAGAACAGAGGCGATAGTGTACACAAAGAGACCATGGTATGCATTATTGAATCTTCCCAATCAGTGTGATACTATTCCTTGGGACCCCGATTCATCCACTATACAAGGCACTCCGTAGGTCTCCCCCTGAGCCACTAAGCTTGTTTACCAAGTTTTTGATATTATCAATACATTAGTGGTCAGGAATCCTTATCAATAGAGGAAATAACTCCAAGATGAGATTGACTCTATCATGACCCGCCTCAAATCCCTAGAGATGCTATATGTTTCAATTCCATTGATGGTAAGAAATATCTAATATGGGTAAAATAAATAATAGAACCCCTAGATTCTTGAAATCCTACCTTTTCATACTTCAAAGGGACGGATGGACTGTCATTGCGTCTGGACCACTTCATCTCAAGGTGTGGGATCATGTTAGAAACTCCAGAGCTATAGGAGGCCAAAATGATCCAATTTTTTGTTTATTCAATGGATGCGCTTACATTTTTATGGTATAGCTAGCTACCCATATTGTCCATCAGTGGTTGGTAAAACATTATAAAATAGTTTATCTACTAGTTTAGGTCCACTGCGCATAAGATAAGTATTTATGACCTCTTCAAGTGTAAGAATCTACATGTTGATCATGTCACATACTTTTCCTCCTGGTGGAAGGGCCTGACATATTCACTTGATATACAATTGAACCAAAAGTAGCTACTAACAATGTGTGTGTTTAATTTAAAGAATAATATATATACCAAATCCCATTACTCATAATCTCCAAGGAGGTTTCCAGGATTTCCCTGACAAGGCCCTTTTCCTCGAGGAAGCCTTCCAACAAGCCATGTAGGCACTTATATTACATATTCTAGCTCCATAATTAAGAGTCACCAAGGAAGATACATCCACCACTATATAATTAGAGGCCTCATATCCAATATAGATGTTTCCATCAGATCCTAAATAATCATAGTCTCATCGAGGACAATATCCTCATTAGGCTCATCCATACCGGGTGTAAAATCAGTAGGTACCCCCAAATCAAGAACCACTACCAAGATATGGGGAGGTGGCTCCAACCCCTTATCAGGCTCTTGGAACTCATCTGGGGAAATATCTCTATTGATCTTTTCTTGAATTGATGAAACCATAACTATTCCTTTTAGGAGGCCAAGGTTCCTTGTTAATTACTCAGTTCATTGGAATAAGGGATTCAAGAGCTACTAGAATATAGGAATCCACATGAGGATGAGCTCCTCGATCGAACTAACCACAAACCTAAACACCAAATCCTCTTCCATTCCATAAATATTTATTTGAGTTCAAAGAATATCATTAAGATCAAGTGGAAAATGGGGTGATCATGTTGAGTGATGTCCCGAAATTGGTGGAACACATCTATTCCAAGAACTATAGTGACAATGAGAGTTCAGTGAATGGAAACATGTTTCCAGTCATGGGACTCAAAATTATTATGGATTGTTGGCCCTGAGAGAAGTTTCTCAAACCCATTGAATCATACGTTCCCCCTTAGGCTTGCTTAAAAATTCTAAGGTCACCACACCTTCTTTGGATTCTAATTCTGCATCAATGTCATGGACTTTCACATATCATAAATGTAGTCCCTGATAGAAGAATGAAAATAAAATTTCCATCCCAGTTCCAAAAGGAATACAAAGTCCCCATCCCGTGTTGAATCCATTTGACACCCTTAGTGACTTCATGCCTCTTGATATGGGGATCAGACTCAGAGCTCATCCATCATTGGAAGACTCCAATAATGATGATTAAGAGTATGCCTCCATGAATAAAATTGAATTGGTAGACCCAAATATTGTCACTGATGTTGAGAAGTATTAGGAAAGCCCTCCAAATTTCCCCAGCTGATGTCATCAATGAAGAAGTCAAGGGAATGAAATTTGACAGTATACTCCAGATAGTTCTTTAAGCAATGCTATGGCTGCTACTGAAACAAGATTGTAGGTTCTGTGTAGATATTTGTAGGCATAGTCCTCTCATCCCACTCTTCCAAATGTTTTCAATAGTTGACTATACTAATTTACTAGGTAAAATAGTCGTGACCATACAATGATCCGTTGTGTCTAGCAAAACCCAGACCCCAGCCAGTTGACTATCAGTAAGTAGTGGTTATAGGCTGTTTATCTAATGAGAAGAAGGAAATTTATAGCACCATCTAGGATCCAATGGTTCAGCTAGAAATTATTGTCATGTCTTCAACCAACGAATGACCCCATATTCAAAGAAATGTGTGTCTGGATCAAAAGTATGACATGTTGAAGCACCTCCCCCACATCCCTGCAATGCTCTCAATACTCAATTCCCTCTTTTTGTCAAAAGAAATATTTGAGGCACTCAATGAATCCAAAAAACTCCCCCTCTAGTTTTTAATAGATCTTGTATTCGTAGAGGCCTTTTATGATGAGGAGGTCTTGTATGAAGTATTCCAAGATGTCATCTCACTCTCTAGAGGAGATGATGGATCAATCAAGTTGGGGGAATCTGCTCACTGTACATCTGAGGAAAGTTCCATGGCATGGAAGTTCATCAAAACTTGGTGGATATATGTTTAGGGATCAATCTTATCCAGTCATAGATACTTAGTGGGTTGGGATTCATGAAAGAGCGATGTTGTGGGTGCCCTCAAATGATTAATGTGATTTTGGGGTACTTAGGTGCAGTAGAGTGGCTGACCAAGGTCGTCTCTCAAAGGAGGAAGTAGATTTAAAACAAAATTTTAAAGGTATTCTAAATATAAAATAAAAGAGAATAAAAACACTACTTGAAAGGATGGGGGTTGGTTATAGTTTATGAATCTAGAAAAAGTTTGCTGGAAGGATATTGTATTTTTTTAGTTTTTAGTTTTGAAATGAAGTTCGATTAAAATGACACAACAAAAAGATGTTTTTTTAGACAATATTTAAAAGATGTAATCAATCTAACTATACCTCTTCAATCATTTATTAATCATTATAATTTAAATTAATATTCAATTAATTATGATCCCTTAATTTGTTAACCCCCGAACCCTACAAGAATTAACCTTACCACAAAGATGAAGTGAATTTAACCTTAGTCTAACTTCGGAACATGCAATCGCAACACCCTACTTTGATTGATGTTATAAGATTAGATTATGGTCAGTGGTAAATTAAGGCACATTTCCCATCTGGAAACTAAAATTAATTGAGTTTAGGGATTATAAATGAACTCTACAAATTGATCCCATGTGGTTTTGAATTACCAATTAAGTTCGCGCTCTCACAATTCACACAATTCTCGACCTCGCATGATTTGTGTTTATTGTTCAATTGCTTGCATAGTTTCATTTAAATTGAAAACTCAATTAATAGATCATATTAAGTGAATTAAAGTATCTCATTTATTCAAAATAAATTAATGAAGAAGGTAAGATATAGATCGATTACTAAAATACTACTCTTCCATGGGTGGAGTAATCATCGTAGAAGCGTTTTGCATGTGCAAAGGTTTATAATGGGTAAAAACCAATAACGCTTCTACTAAAAAATTCCAGACCAAATAGTAAGATTAAGAGAAGGAGAAATTTAAACTAAACAGAAGAAAATATAATAAATAAAATAAGAACAAAGAAGTTTATTAAGAAAACACAAACATTACAACATGAGGAAGAAGAATAGGGCTTCGACGAAGGGATCCTTGCTTCAAGAGCTACCCTTATTGGATTGCTTGGATAATTGGATTGGAACCTCTTATACTATTCCCTAAACTTACTAATGAACTTTCAAACCCCTCCAAATGAGAAAAACTCCAATTTATAGAGGGTAGGGGAGGAGAGGTTACAAGTAGTTTCAAGTGTGAATGTGGAAATTCGGCCAAATATTTTATGCCAAATTTCACCGTCATTTTACCACCAAAATGCGTGAATAGGCCGGAATTACATAAGGATAATATGTTAGGATATGGTTCATCTATCTCCTATAAGAATTTGGGCTTAATCCAGGCCCGATGAAGGAGTTATGGCCAAAATACAGAAGCTTCTCTATTCTGGCGTGTCCAGCCCACCTTTGAATTTGTGGCCCACTTACTCCATCCAAATGCATTATGTTTATCTAGTGTCTTGAATAAAAGTTGTAGGAAATGAATTAAAGAAAATAGTTACAAAATATTAACTTCAAATAATTCAAATAAAATTATTTATGATTGAAATACTACAATGATTTTGAAAGGGTAAAACTGGAATTTTCATCAAATATTCAAATGAATGATCTAATCCTAAATACATTCTAATTGAACATATTTAACACAATGTGAGGAAATTATATCCTTTATTATCAATAAAATATTCAATAAAAATGTTTTTTATCAACTCCCCCACACTTACCCTTTTTCACCCCTGGACAAAACCTCATATCAAGTAAACATCAATATCAAATCAAAACAAATTTTAAAACACATATCCTTAAGATCCAACAATTACACACCATGAAACAAAAGATATCATGCCTCATAAAAATAATTATTTCAAGTTCTCCATTTATATCATTCAATATATTTCCACTTCATTTATCCTCCCATGCACACAAAACACTTACCTAATATTCATTTTCACTCACCACATAAATGTTAATTTTTTTAGCAATGTCTTTCTCATCCAAACTCATACAAGGGTCACCATAGGCTTGATAAATTCATATATCTCCACCCAATGTGAGTCAAGGACATATGTTTATCATGAGGACATTTAAGGGTTGTTCTGTGGATTTCGGTTAGTAGGATTTAGATGTGAAAAATTCTGAGGCTGAATAAGGAGGGCTTGACTCTTTTTGAAGAAAAATTGCATTAATCTAATTTTCACTTAAATATGGTCTCCTCATTAATGCCCATAGTATCAATTAAGCTCCATCATCATGAAAATTTATGGAAGGTTTTCACCATTCATCAATTCAGCAACAAAAATGTCAATCTTCTCAAATATGATTTTCTTGAAAGCTCCAGATAGGCACAACTTTCTACCTCAATTAGAAGCTCCAGAAAAGGAACAACTTTCAATATAATGATTTTATTCAGTAGTAACCACATCTCTTCAAAATTTAATTTTCTACCCAAAGTATCACAGAATGTGGTAGCACAACACAAGATACCTTACCCCACACTTAAGCTCAACTAGATAATGCAATTTCACTTCAAGAGTTGGTTGGATAGGGAAAATTGGCTTGTAATGTGGCTAACCTAACAGGCTGTGCATGGATTCTAAGGGATACAAGGATTAAATGTTCAAGGTAGGCCATTATAAAAAAGGATTCTTTGAAATATGGGCTTTAATACCAAACAAATGCCTCAATCATTTCAATATAAGTACCTCAAACCCTCAAGTTTTGACAGAAATAAACCAAATTCTAGTTAAATCAAGCATGGTTTGGTTCTCTCAAGAAGTGAGGTGAATGTAAAGAACATGAAAATAATGGTTCAGAAGCCTCATAGGAAAGTGATTTAAAATATAAATACAGTGATATGTGGCATGGGATTCAAAATTCAGTGTACTTTCCATGAAATTACTAAATATTTGAACTTGAAAAAAAGGCATTTCAGTATTCATTTAAGCTCAGTTTCTTGGGATAAATTGTTTTACTCATTGATATGAATTTCAAAATTGTGATGAGAATCATTTCAGATCAAAAATTTAAAAAACACAAAGAAAATTTTAAAATAAACACACAAAATTTGAAAAACACTCAATTTTTTTTGTTTTTTTAAACAGGAAAACAATTGAAATTACTAAACTAAAAGGTTCCCTCCCCCACACTTAAAATATTGAAATGTCCTCAATGTGAACCCATGAGATGATATATGCACATAAAATGCATAATTTTTAAATAGGACAAATAATATAAAAGTGAAAGGGTTGGGAACAGCCTGATTTGATCAAGTGATGATGGGGTCATGTAGTGTGATAAAGTCCACTGCATTAGTAGGAAGTCCCTCAATGTATCTCTTCAAACGTTTACCATTGACTGTAATGCTCCTTCTAGTATCCTATTGTGTGATCTCCACTGCACCATAAGGAAAAACATTAGATACAATATAAGGACCTAACCATCTAGAACACAATTTACCAGGCATCGGCTTCAGTCGTGAACTATAGAGAAGGACTTTCTCTCCAACATGAAACTCCCTTTGTTGGATCATTCTATCATGAACTGCTTTTGATTTTTTCCTTATAGATCCTTGAGTTATCATACAAAGACAATCGAATCTCCTCGAGCTCTTGAATTTGCAGCTTCCTTTGGATTCTAGCTTGGGCCAAATCCATGTTACATTGCTTTATATCCCAATAAGCCCTATGCTCAACTTCCACAGGGAGATTCCATGCTTTCCCAAAAACAATCTGAAATGGGGACATACCAATGGGTGTCTTGTATGCTATCTTATAATCCCACAATGCATCATCCAAGCGCTTTCTCCAATCCTTCCTATTTGGTTGCACAGTTTTCTCCAAGATTTGTTTCAACTCACGATTTGAAACCTCAGCCTAGCCATTTTTTTGAGGGTGGTATGGTGTTGATGTTTTGTGCATCACCCCATACTTCCGAAGGAGGGAAGAAAAATTATGATTGTAGAAGTGTGTCCCTTGGTCACTGATGATGGCCTTTGGTACTCCAAACCAACAAAAAAATATGTGCTTTGACAAATTCCACTACAACATGAGAATCGTCAGTACTGGTGGCCTTGGCCTCCACCCATTTACTCACATAATCAATAGAAAACAAATTATATAAAAATCCAAATGAACTAGGAAAAGGACCCATAAAATCAATTCCCCATACATCAAAAATCTCACAGAATAATATGGGTTGTTGGGGCATCTCATGTCTCTTAGAAATGTTCCCAGTGTGTTGGAAATGAGAGCATGACTTAAAAAACACATGGGCATCATGGAATAATCTAGGGCAATATAATCCAGAGTCCAAAACATGCCTATCTGTTCGTTGGGGTCCGAAGTGTCCACCACAAGCAAATGTATAATAGAATTGCAAACCATAATCAAACTCATGATCAGGAACACACCTCCTAATAACATGGTCACTACACATGCGCCATAGGTATGGATTATCCCAAACATAAAATCTTGACTCACTCATTAATTTTTGGACTTGATGGTTCTTTAAATTTGCAGGGATTTCAGAGGCAACAAGGTTGTTTACTAAATCAGCATACCAAGGATGCGTAACTGAGATGGAATAAAGATTCTCATCGGGAAAAGTGTCTCGAAGTGGTACCTGGTCCAAGGTTTCATCCTCTAGTGTGTGAGTAAGCCTACTCATGTGGTCTGCAACCAAATTCTATGACCCCTTCTTGTCCTTTATCTCGATGTCAAACTCTTGAAGAAGGAGCATCCAACCGATAAGTCGTGGCTTTGCATCTGGCTTCTTTAGGAGGTACCTCAAAGCTGCATGGTCAGAAAAAACAACTACTTTAGAGCCCAATAAATAAGAATGTAATTTATCTAAAGAAAATATGACAGCAAGAAACTCCTTTTCTGTGGTAGTGTATTTTTATTGGGCTGAATCCAATGTCCTTGATGCATAGGAAATCACATGTGAACGTCCTTCCACCCTCTGAGATAAGACAGCTCCAACTGCGAAGTTGGAGGCGTCGCACATAATCTCAAAAGGAATCTCCCACTGTGGGGTCTGTATAATAGGTGGAGTGGTTAGACATTGTTTTAGCTCATTAAATGAATTCTTGCAAGAAACATTAAACACAAAATCAGATTCCTTTTGAAGTAATCTTGAGATAAAAAGAGAAATATTACTAAAATATTTGATGAAGCGCTGATAAAATCCTGCATGCCCTAGGAAAGATCTAACATCACACACACATGAAGGATATGGTAAAGATGAAATAATATCAACCTTTGATCTATCAACCTCTATCCCATGTTTTGAAACTACATGCCCTAAGACAATGCCATGCTCTACTATGAAATGACACTTTTCAAAGTTCAGGACCAGATTCTTCTCAATATAATGATTCAACACCTTTCCCAAACTAATTAGGCATTCATCAAATGAAAACCCATACACTGTAAAATCATCCATAAATACCTCCTTGCAGGTCTTAATAAAATCCGAAAAAATACTCACCATGCATCTCTGGAAGGTACCTGGGGCATTGCAAAGTCCAAATGGCATCCTCCGGTAGGAAAATGTTCCAAAGGGACAGGTGAATGTAGTCTTCTCCTGATCCTCTGGAGATATAGGAACCTGAAAATATCCAGAAAATTCATCCAATAAACAATAGTGTGTCTTCCCAGCTAGTCTCTCAAGCATCTGATCAATAAATGGGAGGGGGAAATGGTCTTTGCGAGTGGAATGATTTAGTTTCCTATAATCAATAAACACACGCCACCTATTCTGTACCCTCATTGGAACTAACTCATCTTTCTCGTTTTTAACAATAATAACACCACTTTTCTTAGGCACAACCTGAATTGGACTTACCCACTGAGAATCTGAAATGGGATAGATTATACCTGCCTCGAGCAATTTTTCAACTTATTTTTTAACAACCTCCAAAAGTGTTTGATTGAGTCTCCTTTGTGGTTGCCTCACTGGTTTAGCCCCATCATCTAAATTAATCCTATGCATGAAAATGGAGGGTATAATACCTGATATGTCAGCCAAGGTCCACCCAATTTCCCTAATGTTCTCCCTCAAAATATTCAGAAGTTTTTCTTCATGTTCAAAGGGAGATTGTTAGCAATGATAACATGTAATTTCTCACCACTCAACAAGTATAAGTATTTGAGATTTGGTGGCAATGTCTTGAGTTCCAGTGTAGGGGGGTGGTGTATGGATGGAGACACAGAAGGAACTGAAATATTTGCACAAAGAGCATCAATATCAGAATATACATCATCAAAATCAGAGAATAAAGCATCAAATCCATCAACATACTCAACAACCATGTCATAATCAGAGTTCACATGATCAAAATCAGAGTATGATTCCATTTCAAAATCAAATATAATATAGTATTTTGCATTAGAAATAGGCGTGGAAGTAATCTTAGACATCAAACTAGAACCAATACTCATAATCTCCCTAAGAATAGGACAATCAAAATCCATGGAGTTTTTACTTGGTGGTTCAAAATGGGAGATAACAAAAGCAGAATGGTCCTCAGAGGGGTACTTCATGGAGTCCATAACATTATCAATTACAACTTCATCTCCAAACTCCATGGAAAGTTTACCCTCATGAACATTTATGATAGTTTTTGCAGTTTTGAGGAAGGGTCTACCTAAGATAATGGGAGAACAAGAACATACCTAATCATCCTCCATTTTGAGCACATAGCAGTCTACTGGAAAGATCATGTCTCTTACCCGGACAAGTACATCCTCAAGGACTCCCACTGGATATGCCGTAGCTCTATTTTCCAATTGCACCACTAATCTCGTCGGCTTCAACTCACCAACCTATAAAGAAGAGAATACAGAGTGAGGAATCACATTTATTGAAGCTCCTAAATCACAAATAACATACGAGAAGTGAAACTCCCCTATGGTACATGGGATGGTGAATGTCTCGGGATCCTTTCACTTTGTTGGAATTGCTAGAGTTGGTGTAATGAGTGCTGAGAAATTCCTTCCAATGTTGATCCTCTCATTTACCTTGAGCCCTCTTCGATTGGTGCAGAGTTCTTTTAAAAATTTGGCATACCTTAGGATTTGATTAATGGCTTCAAGTAGAGGAATGTTGATCTCCACACGCTTGAATGTGTCCAAAATCTCCTTTTTCATTACTTCTTCAGCCATCTTCTTGGTTTGAACAACCCTGTTTGGAAAAGGATGTGGTTTAGGAGGAACATCATCAATATTTTTCTTACCTTTATCTTTCTCCTTGGATTTCTCATCAGTTGGTATGGAATGCAGCTTCTCTGTAGTAGAGGTGAATCCCAGTGGAATGGTAGGTATAGATGTATCGTTCATTTACTTCCCACTTCCCAATGTGAAGGCACTAACATTCCCCTTTGGATTTGGAGTGGGTTGGGACGGTAGATTTTCGGAATTCTTACTTATAAGTTCATGGATGGCGGTGCCAATTTGGCTCATTTGAGTCTTAAACTCCCTCAACTCCGAACTTTGAATCTTCAGCTCATTATGTTGATTAAGAACAATTTTCTTCAAAAGATCATCAGTATTATAATCTACCTTTGATGGGGGATTCCCTTGTTGTTTGCTTGTTGATGCTTGGGATTCAAATCTCTTTTGGGGTTGTGTGAAACCCTGTTGGTAAGGCAGAGGCTGTTGGAAGTTTTGTTGAAAGGGTGGCCTTTGTTGTTTTCCAGAGCCATACCTCATGTCCGGTTGATCTTTACACCCTTGGTTGTATGTTGGAGCAAATTAATCAAACTTCTTTTGAGGATATGGTTGTTGTTGCTGCTGAAATGGTCTCCCTGGGAATACTGCTACGCAATCCTCTGTCTCTTGTAGTTGTGGGAAACAGTCAGTTGGGTGGCTTGTCTCAGTGCAAATGCCACAAGGCCTTGAAGGAGGGGGTTGAAATTTCTTTTGAGACAATGCAATATGACTCACCATTGTGGTCAATTCTTCCAACTTGGTATCAATCAAATTACTTTCAAGAGAAGGACTTACCTGATGTACTCCCCTAACATGTGGTGTACCTCGATCACCAAATTGTTGGGAGTTTTGTGCCATCTTGTCGATCAATGCATGTGCAGCTACTGGTGTCTTGTCAACCAATGCCCCTCCGGCTGCAGCATCCACCATGATCCTCTCCATAGGTGTGCGTCCTTCATAGAAGTACCGAATGAAGAGTTGCTCACAGATTTGGTGATTTGGACAGCTTGCACACAACTTCTTTACTCTCTCCCAATACTCATAAATTGAATCCCCTTGTTCTTTCTTGATCCACGAGATCTCCTTACGAATGGAACTGGTCCTTGATGCTGAAAAAAATCTCTGCAATAAAAGACGTTTTAAATCGTTCCAACAAGTTACATCCTCCAGTTGTAAATAATACATCCAATCTTTTGCAGCTCCATCAAGTGAGAATGGGAATGGTCTTAATTTGATTTGATCTTCAGAAACATTTCTTGGTTTAAGGGTTGAGCAAACCACATTAAATTCTTTAAGGTGTTTGTTTGGATCCTCACCAGATAATCCATGCAATTTTGGAAGAAGTTGAATTAACCCAGATTTTAACTCAAAGCCTGATTCGAGATTCAGGTATTCAATACAATTTGGTTGATAGTTAATATCAGGTGCAACAAATTCTCGAATGGTTATATTAAGTTCATTTCCATTATTTCCAGCCATTGGTTCCTTTTTTATATTTGAATTTGAATTGCTTCCAATTTCAATGTTTCCAGAAGAGAGGAATTCGCCAACTGGTTGAATATTGAATCTTCCCGTAGACCGAGAATGTCTGATTCGAGCCCTATGGCTAAGTTCAATATGAGGGTCAAGATCTAAGAGATCTTCCGGATTAGTTATTGTCATAAATCAAATAAAAATTAAAAGAAAGAAAGTGGACCATAGTAAAATATAAATGAGAAGTTTGAGTTGATGGTCCAAAAAGAAAACGAGAGGATGAAAAAAATAAAAACTTGAGAAAGGGGAAAGATGAAAGAGAGAGGTGAAGAAAATAATAAAACGAAAAATAAAAGAAATACCTCTAAATGGTTGAATAAATTACTTTCCTCCTCGGAAAAGGTGCCAATTTGAAAGTGCGATGTCGTGATAACCCTCAAATGATTAATGTGATTTTGGGGTACTTAGGTGCAACAGAGTGGCTGACCAAGGTCGTCTCTCAAAGGAGGAAGTAGATTTAAAACAATTTTTTAAAGTAATTCTAAAAATAAAATAAAAGGGAATAAAAACACTACTTGAAAGGATGGGGGTTGGTTATAGTTTATGAATCTAGAAGACGTTTGCTGGAAGAAGATTGTATTTATTTTGTTTTTAGTTTTGAAATGAAGTTCGATTAAAATGACACAACCAAAAGATGTTTTTTAGAAAATATTTAAAAGAAATAATCGATATAACTCTACCTCTTAAATAATATATTAATCATTATAATTTAAATTAATATTCACTTAATTATGATCCCTTAATTTGTTAACCACCTAACTCTACGAGAATTAACCTTACCACAAAGATGAAGTGAATTTAACCTTAGGCTAACTTCGGATCATGCAATCACAACACCCTTCTTTGATTGATGTTCTAAGATTAGCTTATGGTCAGTGGTAAATTAAGGCACATTTACCCTCTAGAAATTAGAATTAATTGAGTTTAGGTATTATATTTGAACACTACAAATTGATCCCATGTGGTTTTGAATTACCAATTAAGTTTACGCTCTCACAATTCACACAATTCTCGACCTCACATGATTTATGTTTATTGTTCAATTGCTTTATTAGTTTCATTTAAATTGAAAAATAAATTAATATATCATATTAAGTGAATTATAGTAGCTCATTTATTCAAAATAAATGAATGAAGAAGGTAAGATATAGATCGATTACTAAAAGACTACTCTTCCATGGGTGGCGTAATCATCGTAGAAGCATTTTGCATGTGCAAAGGTTTATAATGGGTATAACCCAATAACGCTTCTACTCAATAATTCCAGACCAAAGAGGAAGATTAAGAGAAGAGTAAATTTAAATAAAATATAAGAAAAGAGAATAAATAAAATAATAACAAAGAAGTTTATTAAGAAAACACAAACATTACAACATGAGGAAGAAGAATAGGGCTTCGACGAAGAGATCCTTGCTTCAAGAGATACCCTTATTGAATTGCTTGGAGAATTGGAGTGGAACCTCTTCTCCTCTGCCCTAAAATTCCTAATGAACTTCACAACCCCTCCAAATGACAAAAACTCCAATTTATAGAGGGGAGGGAAGGATAGGTTACAAGTAGTTTCAAGTGTGAATGTAGAAATTCGGCCAAATATTTTATGCCAACTTTTACCGCCCATTTGACTACAAAAATGCATGAATTGGCCGGACTTAGCGAAGGCTAACATGTGAGGATATGGTTCCTATATCCCCTCTAAAAATTTGGGCTTAATACAGTCCTCTATGAAGGAGTTATTTCCAAAATACAGATGCTTCTCCATTCTGGCGTGTCCAGCCCACCTTTGACTTTATGGTCCAATTACTCCATACAAATGGATTCATTTTATCTATTATCCTGAATAAAAGTTGTATCCAATGAAGTATGGAACACAGTTAAAAAATATTAAGTTCAAATAATTCACATAAAAATATTTATGATTGAAATACTACAATTATTTTGAAAGGGTAAAACTAGAATTTTCATCAAATATTCAAATGAAGGATCTAATCCCAAATAATTTCTAATTGAAAATATTTAACACAATGTGAGGAAATTATATCATTTATTATCAATAAAATATTAAATAAAAATGCGTTTTGTCAATTCAATGAAGTATATTTGAGTCCCTACGACTTGAAAATCCAGGGTTATTGCAGTACCAAAAAGAGATCATGTGACAAGATCCATTTGAATACCCATTTAATTGGTTTGGTATAAAATATTGAAGTCAAAATTATCTCATATGATAACACTTACAATGAATTGGTGGTTAGTCCTTATATTCATCTATATACAGAATTTCCCTACTCATATCACAAAAACCTCAAGTAATACATCAATGGTCGAGTGGGAATGATCCTAGGTGATGTGTCCCCCTTAGACTCCTATGATTACAACTTTATGGATTCAAGTTTTTATAAGAGTAAGAAAAAGAAAGTTATAACCAATTAGGCAAAGCACACTGAAAATAACACCTGACTATAGATAGATTTGGATGATCCTTTCATCATCCTGGTTCACCAACTTGAGGTTACGATGCTAGAATTTGAAGGTTGTTCCTTCATTTATAAGACAAAAGGAATATACATCACCATGTATAAGAAACTTTGAATGTTTTATAATAGTCATAAATAGTCTAGGTGTGGGTGATACCAGAACCCCCAACCCCTGTTAGGTACAATATTTTCACCCCGTGGCTACAACTGTGTGTCATACTTGCCTGTTTCACCGATCTAGTTTGAACTAGTTGAAAATGAGTCATTATAATTTCTTTGAAATTAAGCATGGAAAACATGATCAAAGGCTTGATTGAATTGTATCGATAGCCTCAATTTTCATGGTTTTAGTAGAGCAGGAGTCCCCCTGTGTAAACTCCACAACCACCCAATCCGGTACCCGTGTTCTTCTAGAATCTTTTGGTCTGGAAAAACCGCCTCCAACCAATGATTCTTTTATCTTTGATTATGGTGAGGATCTAAAATATGGTCCTCTATCATTTTAATAGGGTTTCTCTACCACTTTCGATATGTTTTTAGGATAATATTGGTACTGAAGCATATGTGAGGCCAAAACTGATTAGTACTTCCATGACTCTAGGGGAACAACATTAGTAAGTAGATTTCCTAAAGAAAGGTTTTGGTGTACTCATATGGAGTTATGATGGGATTCTAAGACTATACCATCAAGCTTCCATCCACCATATTGGTCTTCCAGTGATTCATCACTGGTTCATATAGTCTCTTATAAAAATAAACCCCTCTGTTTGTGCCATCGTATATGATGAAGTTGATAAACTCATCAAAGAAATTTTTCTCAAGGATGTTTAGTACCCCAAGTGGCAATCCAACATTGTATGATATAGGAATTAGAATGGTATTATTAGAGTCTATATTGACTTCTAGGATTTCAACCATAATTTTTAGAAGAATTATTTTTCCCATCGAGTGAAGGAGTAGTTGATCAATGAAAAAACTATGTTCTAGGTTCCTTCCATTATGGATGCATACTCTAGATATAATCAAATCCAGATGTCCCCTGAATATAAAGAGTATACCAACCTTAGAGCACTTCAAGGAAAATTTCTATATCCAGTAATGAATTTTGGTCTAAATAATATTAGATCCACTTTTCAACGAGCCATGAATGACATCTTTTAATTAATCCTTAAGAAAATATTGTAATGCTACATGAATGATTTGTTGGCCAAATCCTACTTGTGTCCTGACCATCTAAGAGATATTGAGAAATTGTTCAGATTCCTCCGCTCCCTAGATTTGAAAATAAACCCCTTGAAGTGTTCTTTCAGGGTGACATATGGGAACTTTGTTGGCTTTGTATTTTTGGGGGTAAAGGCATTGAAATGGACCAAGATATGATCAAATACATCAGTCAGATTCCTCCTTTGAAAAACATTTTGGAGTTCCAATTCATCCAAGGACACTTATCTTACATATCACGATTTATCATTAATCCAACCGGTTAGTGTAAGACCTTTTCTAGGATCATGAATAAATGTATTATCTACCAGTGCGATGAAGAGTACCATGCCCCATTTGAGGGGATCAAGTAGTATCTGTGTAACAAACCAAAATTTTATAAATAAAAATTTCCTTGGGATTTAATTAAATATATTATTATGTAATATGGTTATAGAAAACACATGTAGTATTTTGGTATTATTTTATCCTATCATATTTAAATGACTGTAAATAATATATTTTACTGATAATATAGATGTTTAATAGCGATCACATGGATAATATATATATAGGGTTTTAACAAATACAATTGAAGAAAACAAAGTAAGTGATGACCCCAACTAATAGGATCATACCCTATAAAACCCATTTATCAAAGATTAAGAGGGAGATATAATCATTAGGATTTAACCTTTAATAATCCCATGACGAGATCTAAAAAATCAAGCCTGAATGAAACCATTTATGGTTTAAGTTCAAGCTCATCGAGATCACTTCCCAAACCATGTTCACTGAACCCCATGAAAATCTCACCATCATGCACCTTACACTTCGGGAATTTTCTAGTGTATAAAATAGATTTTTATCAAGATCCTATCAATAATATTACGTAAATTATTTTTTTATAGAATAATTAATTTATTTTAATCATAAAATTATTACATTATAAATGATTTTTATTTTGATAAAATAAAACAAAAACTGTATTTTAGAGTAATGTTCATATTCAATTAAGGATATTTTTTGGATAAATTAATTGTTTTTTTAAAATAATTTTTTTATAAGATAATATTATTAAAAAATATTTGTTAAATTTTAATGATCATACAATCTTAATGAATTAAAATTTAAATTTTATAAAGGTTCGAATATTGTTTTGTAAGAAAATCCCTACATTTCTTAATAAAAGTAAATTTTTTTAATAGTAAAAATTAAAATATTAATAAAATTATTTATATAAAATGAATATTATTTTTGGAATCAATATTTAAAAATTATCCCATGGTGAATTTTTCATAATTTTCTAGTACAGTTGAATTTTCAAGTAAAAATTAAATATCGTATAAATATAATTTGTTTATTATGGAATCAAAATGACAAAAAAGTGACGTAATGAATACAATAATTAGAATCCATGACCATATATATATTCCATTTAAAATAATTTTATTTTATGTTTATTTGGTTATTTTTATAAAGTCTTTAGAAACCCTCCAAAATAATTAATATATTTTAATGGTTTTAAAATCATTTATTTAAGATAATGACTCACTTCAACATAATCAAGGGTTTTAATTTAATAATTTCGGACAATGGACTTATAAAATAATGAATACCACTCCCATTTTGTATAAAACAAGCAAAAAAACCATGGGATGGTCTATTTATTTGGTTATTTTATTATATTGACTTCAAAACATATATTGTATCAATACTAAAGAAATCCACACTCACTTCCTATATTTACTCACCCATGCTCCCACTTATCTTCAATAATGATCCTTGGAGAAGATCATTACACTTACCTCCATCTCTATAGTTGTCCAAGGATCCCCTAAGCTCTCATGGAGCTCCTCCCATGCATTTGGAGTCACAAACTCAAGTAAGGAATCCTCACATTCTCTTATTTATTGAAGTTTCTTTATTATATTATGAATTAAATTTACAATTATTCTTATTGGGAAATTTCTTTCTATGTTTCTATGAGTTACTGTTTTATATGAAAAATTATGATAGAACCCTTTCTATCTCATCAATCCATTTTAAGAGTTTTTAACTGACGCCATTATGCTGACGAATTTTCATCACGATTTTCCATTCCATAACAATTGTGTATTAAAGACCATACACATTTTATATCACGAGTGTTTAAATTTATACACAAATACTTATTCAAATTGGGACTTACATGCAATAATTCCACACTCCTTGATTGTGTAATGATATATTATTATTAATGAAACAATGTTTTATGATATATGTGGCATACATTAGCATTAGAATGAAATGAATGTGATGAGAGCACCCATAATTATATAGTGCTTCAATTCATAGGGAAATGATTACCCATGTGAGAATTCATGTTAGGATAGGGATTGAACCTCTTTCCTTTATGGGACTATTTCCAACATTATGTCTTGGAAGATAGACTTCACCTATGTTTATGATGTTGTGTTTTAAGTTGTTGCCACATTTCCAAAATTTTCTTTACGATTATCATAATATATCATGTTTATGATTCTTTCTCCCTTTTGTTATCACTGTTATCTAAAATGTATTATTCTCTTCATTTTATGCAATGATTATTCCCTTATCAGGGTTTTTAGCACAACACTTTCTTATGTGTGTCCCAATGTTATCCCATGCAGTTTTAAGAGTATTCATGTGAAGCATGTTTTTTTGTAGAGACATGATTTTCACCCTCTAAGACTTTGTAATATTTATACATATATTTATAGAGATAGGCATTTAAAAGTCATGAAATTCTAAGGCATCGTGTGCCCGGAATAAATTATATGAAAATATTAAGTGTTTTGAACTACTCACACAACAGAAATGATATATCTCTTAAATGGTTGATTAGATCAGAAATTTGAGACCACAATTGGGTTTGGAACATGGTGTTTACACTAGGCACGACATAAAATATGTCGGTGTGGGAAATTCGGACCCATCGATTGTTATAGGTTAATTAAATGGATGAATTAATTTATTAATTAATTTATTTAATCTCTGAAACCCAAATAAATCTCAAAGGGTAACAGAGACTGGAAATCCAATGCCATGACTGAGTCTAAATCATGTTGTTTACCTCAGGAAGGGTATAATCTTTGTCAACACATGTCTTCTATACAAAAAGTCCTAGAGGGAATGGATATAAATAAAATAATTAAATTAAATTGTTTTATTTGAAATGCTACTTTGAAAAAAATTCAAACGGGAAATCATATTGGAAATATGAGACTGCCATCGAATTCGTAGCATGGTGTTTACCCTAGAGGTGACCTTAGTTATGAGGGAATTGGAGGTTTTGATTTTGCGTCCACTGGAATCTTCCTATAAATTGGAAAGTAGGAAAATGAACAAGAGTTTTCTTATTTATCTCTCGGATAGAAAATCTCTAGTCGATGATGATTTGACATCCAGACATCATCATATTGTAAAGAAACTTCAGACGCTGATAGATCTAAGCACAACAAAAATAATGGCAGAACCAGTTTCGAGGAAGGATTTCTATTTCAGATTATGCCGCCCTTGGTTAAATATTTTTTTGTCATTTTCAATTTCATGAAATTTTCTCTACTATGGAATCCTTTAACAATGGACTAAAAAACAAATACCATCATCTGTTTCAATTTCAGATTGTTCATTTTATGCGTTCTTCTTCAGAAATATTTGCTCCTTTGCACAAACGACCTCCAATCATGGAGTTGGACCCGTATCTATGAATCCCTGGACCTAAGGAGTCTCGATCTATGTTTGGGTTCATTTTTTGGGTGCCAGAGGAAGCGCAATGGTGAGAGGAGGTGGAAGTTACTTTATTCCATGCCAAAATGTCAATGGATTATCAACCAAAGGCGAATGTTGTGAAGGTCTCATCCCGAGTATAGATCTGGCCCCGGATCATGATTTGGACCACCTGGGTGAACCTATTGTCTACAGACATTTTTTGACATGGGTTATAGTTAGGGTGACCCAGTAGCAGCTAGTGTTTTGAGCCGGAATGGCTGGTTCATTCCGGTCTAGGTTGGTTCAGACCAGAGTTTTTACTAAAAACATGTATCTTTCAATCTGGCTATCTATTTTGCATGCCGTCTATGACCAAATGATCATTGTTTCACGGAGGACCTTTTTATGTTGTTTTGAGATATTTTTTTCTTGGGCTCAAGGAACGGTGATATGAGACTTCCATTTAAAATAATAATAATATAATTATTCTTATTTGATAATTCTCGTATCAGACGTAACTTAGGCGTACGATGTCCAATTGATGTGTAGTCAGAGGTGTTGTGACCCTGGAGTTGAGGAAACATTTTCAAGGCTGATTTCTAGTGCATAAACTGAAATAGTGGTGTGCTCCCCATGAGGCATGTTTCTAGCATTTACAGTTAAATGTGAATTTTTCACCGGTTATCCATTTTGGATGATCGAATAGTTGATCTTGTGTGTTTTATCATAAAGATCATTGTGGTACAATCTACCTGACTAAATCAAGGGCCAAGGTGTGGGCCTCATGGGACTACTTTTGTGTATAATGAAACATTTTATGAATTCTGCATGGGATGTCTGTTTGGGGAAAATGAATAGACTACCTTGCATGTTTTTTTCGTAAGGATCACAACGGTGCAATCCTTTTGGATGTGCATAGCCTTTTCGTGATCGGTAGTGATCGAGTACAGATCTGGTATTTGTGGTAAAAACTCCCTTTTCATTGGTTTTCCATTTTGGACAAATTAATAGTCGATCTCATGTATTTTTTTTGAGAGTATCCCAGTGGCATGATCTGTGTGATGCATTTCAGGATTGAGGCATGTTCCCCGTGGAGAACTATTTGTGTGCAGCACAGTGGAATGCGACTTCTTCACCGGGAGGTTGTTTCGGGTGAATTAATAGTTGATTATGTGTGATTTTCCATAAGGATCAAAATGGTGTAATCTGATTGGTTATTTAAGGCCATTTCAAGAGTCATTTAGGTACAATTATATTCTCACACTTCATATTAGTAATGAGAAATGTGCGCTCGTCAGCCTTTTGGCTATAGGTAACATTTACTCTGGGAGTACATTGGCACACATTGTGGGTACTATTACATAGTTTAGTAACCATGTATGTCTAGGTAAATAACTATATGAGGAGGTGGGGTCACACATCGTGTGGGCCCCACATGTGTCGTGTACTACTTTAGGAATCTACTACCTCTTATATCACTTTCTTCTGAACTCGGATTTTGGCATGCAAGTAGCCTATCATATGTTTTTTAGGCGTAGAACACAATGGTTCCCTCCATATTTTCTTTTGAGGTATGATGTGATATGTTCCAATTGTGATTCATATCTGAGGTGATACTCGATGTTCTAGGTGCGGTGCCTATTTGAGTCAACGCTCGATGTTCTGGGTCTGATGCCAATCCGATGTGATTCTCGATGATGAAAATAATGGAAGTGATGTTTTCTGAATCACCAATGAAATACCAAATTACCCTTAATCATGGTTGGGCAGTGAGGCTCATTGTTCTCTCTTCATGACTTACCCTCTAGTGGGGCTGGGCTGTGAGGTTCGTTGTTTACTCTTTCAGGCTTACCCCTAGTGTGACTGGGCTGTGGGGTTCTTTGTTCTCTCTTCAGGGCTTACCCTCAAGTAAGGATGGGTAGTGAGGTTCTCCATTTACCCTTTCCGGACATACCATCTAGCGTGGCTAGGCAATGAGGTTCATCATATAGTCTTTTAGGATTACCCTCTAGTTGGGCTGGGCAGTGGGTTTTTCGATGAATCTTTTAAGTATACCCTCTAGTGAGGCTATGAAGTGGGTTCAAGACTTTGTGACATAATATCTCGACTTTTCAAAATAGTACAGATATGTTTGTGATGTGACTTTGGAATCTCAATAAATAGGGGAACTTTTCACACCAAGATGCATCCTTGTGACATGAATAAAACCATGTGCGTGAGACAGACCCACCCAAAGAAGTTAGTATGAAGGTGTGGTGATTGATCCCATTTGAATTAATGATTATGGAATACATTTGAGATGTTGGGAATTGATGGGGATTTCTTCTAGAACTGTTGGAAACTCTTTTCCTAGGTTTATCCAGTGATATGGATATCCCCTTACTCACTCATTTAGTCTTCTTTGGTTGAGAATATATATATTTTATTGCAGTACCCACTATTTTGGCATTGGATACTCTCCTACTAGGTAAAGAGAAGACACACGATGTATGCCACATGATTTCAGTATCTTGTTTCTCATGGTTGGACCAGTCTAATCTCCTATTATTAGTAGTAAAGACTCAATGAGAAGATAATCTTCTCACCATTTGTAGCTCCTCATGTTTAGACAATATTACTTCACTCCTTTATTGGGTTGAGCTGTACTCTTTTATTGTACCTTTTCCTATCTACTATTTCCATATTTAGTGCCTATATGGCTTCTCACTTGAGCCTTTGGGGAATCCTACTGGGTATTTTTATACTCACCCCTTCTTGGGATTTTCCCGCACTCAGTGTGCCCTTGTAGATGAAAAATAGGTTGATCGCGACTTCAGATGAGCATAGGAATATGGGGTGCTTGGATCACATGTGGTGGTCATTGCTTGGGATCCCAAAGAGGGGATCTCTCTGCTATTTGACTTTTACACCTACTGTCAGGTTGTGGCACTTTTCTGATTAGGCATGTATTTTTTCCCTTTCCCTTTCAGTTTATTTTTCTGTACTTTTACTGTTTAGAGTTTCATGTATATTTTTGGTTTATATATATAGTAGTGTTGTATCTTGTTTTCCTTTCCCTCTGCGCCTTTTCATTGAGTTGGTTTCATGTGTGTACAAGTTCTTAGGTAATGGCCTCCATGATTTTGTTATGCCTTCGGTGCTGGTCACCAGCCCCTGACCTATAAATGCGGGCTTGGGGTAGTTACGGCTTAGGCCTTGGTACGGGTCGGGTCATGAGAAATTAGTGTCAAAGGTGGTTCATTCCTTGGGAAGTTGTTAGGACGATCTATAAAAAGGAATTGGTTGGGTTTTAGGACAACTGTTTCAACCTGTCTTGAGAGCAGCTCTCAGGTCTGAGAGTCTAGTGATGGTACGGTGGCTGTTATAGCTACTCACCAGGACCCTGATTACCCTATTTCCATCTCGGCATACATATACACTTATTTCATTGAACATTGGTACATGCATCATATAGGATTGATACTTTTACTATCCTTCTTGAGATATCTCCCCATCATTGTTGATATATATACATATATATATATGTGTGTGTGTGCTCTTTTGAATGTGACACTCCATGATTGGATTTAAGATTCCACGGTGATGATAGAAATCCAGGATACTAGCTCCCGTTCGTGATGACGATTATGTGAGTGACAAGGCCTAATTTCAGGATCCATTAGCTAGAAGTTGTTAGTTGGAATTCCCTTGACGCAGAAGGCCCCCTCCCCCATGATAAGACTTAGGTACATGGTCAGGGACAACGTAGTGCGCTGGGGAAGTCCTTGATGGGCTGGTTCTATGTGTGTGATGGGTGAGGTCACATCAGATGAGAATAATCAACCATATGTGATGATATTTCTAGTTAGTTGGTAGATTCAAAAAAAAGAGGAAATGTCATGATCAGTGATCAACCAGGTGAGGAAAGGGTAGTCCACAGGGAGGCAGTGCTGGTAGAAGAGCAGGAAGAATTGTGGTTGATGGGTGACATTACAAGGTCCTTCCACCACCACTAGGCAGCCCATGCCAGGCTCATGGAGCTGGTGGCTAGGGCCACGGGTAGATTTATGATAAGGATGTTTACAATCCTATAGCATGTGAGATGATAAAATGTACACTCTTTGTCTTTTATACATTTTTCTATACAACTTTTTAGACACCATGTGAGGTACTTTTTGCTTACAACTATTTGCTCGAGGAGTTACTGAGGGTGATGCGTGGCATCGGTGTGACACTGTGTCGGTGTTTTTTGATGCAAATTTTAATGAATGAGAAATACATATTCTTTTCCCATGGAGAATCATTTTTGTTATATGAGAAAAACCATGAGGTAGAGTCAGTTCCACCCAAAGTGGATAGTATCGAGGGGTAACAGATGAATCCCTCTGACTTGTGTGTTGATGGCAGGGTTGTGCAGTGGTGTGTCAGAGTAGGTCTTGGATTTGCTTGTGGATTATTGCTTCTTGAACTACCTTTTCTTGGGGTTCCACATTTGGTTTGGAAGAGTGCTTGTTTTGGGGATTACACTCCTTCCAATAGGGCAAAGGTGTGCAGAGTATGTCACATACTTTCTGTCTCTGGCCTCTTATGGTAGGATGTGTTTTTTCACCTTCCCATTTCATTAGTACATTGTGTTCTCAATATCAATCTTGATACTATTATCATGTATCAGTTGAGGTGATGGAAACCCCAAAAACAGAACTACACGACTCACTATGTGGTAATGACAGTGGTAGTCTTCACTTTGAGAATGTTGAGATGCTATCTTCTAGGAGAGCACTTGGTGGATTTCTCAGACCACAAGTGTCTTAGGTGTATCTTCACCCCAAGAGACTAGATCCTAAGATGGCAGTGCTTGTTGAAATTTTTATAGGACTATGACTTAGAGGTATTCTGTGCTCCAGAAAGAGGAAAACTTGATGCAAATTCCCTTAGCAGGAAATCCCAGGCTCACCCGGTGCGAGATGTTTCGTAGTAGTTAGCTTCCTTGTAGCTGAACTTGGGAGAGTAGGAGGGTAAAAATTTTCTTCAGTCTATGGTGTTTACACATTTTTTTCTTTAGTGTGTTAGATATTCTTAGTTATGATTCATAGGTTGTGAAATATTTTGTGCCTAGACATCCTTATGTGTTTTACTAGGTGGATATTCTGAAGCAGGGAATCACGAGACCCTGTACCGGGAAAAAACCGAGATTCCTACGATGATTTAGAATGTAGAGCATCAGTTGGAGAATTAAACTATCCCCTACTTTTTTTTACGTTCTAAATCAAAATAGAGATGGAAAGGTTGCATACCGCCTTGCCCTACCCCACAATAGCTTGAGTGGGTGGACGATGTATTCCACATGTCACAACTGATGACATACGTGCGTGTTCTTATGTATGTCATCAAATGAAGAAGATATTATGAGTACGAACCATCCCTTTGGTTTGTGTGTCGTTCCAACATGGTGATTTTTAGGTTTTCCAAAGAGCGGGAGAGCCAAATGTGAGCCCAATATCTGAGGTTGTTTTTCCTAGTTTTGCTTTTCAGGGAAGAAAATTTTGAAGGAGGGAATGATGTAGAGACCCAGTTTTCACCTTGTAAGACTTTGGAATATTTCTACATATATTTATAGAGTTATGAACTAATAAGGCATAAAATTATTAGTCCTGGTGTGCCTGTAATAAATTATATAAAAATATAAAGTGTTTTTGTACTATTCATTCATTGGAAATAAGGTATCTCTTAAATGGTTGATCAAATCAGAAATCTAAAACCATGGTTGGGTCTAAAACATGGTTTTTACTATAGGAGTGATAAAAAATAGTTCAGCACGGAATGATCAGACCCCTCTCTTGTTAGAGGAATGTTAAATGGGTGAATTAATTTATTAATTAATTCATTCAATTGGTCAAACCCAAATATCTCCCAAATGGTAACTCGGACAAAAAATGAAAGGCCATGGTTTAGTCCAAAGCATGTCGTTTACCATCATAATGGTAAAATATTTGTTGGCATAGGTCTTATATAGAAAAGGTCTCTTAGGGTAAAACTGTAAATAAAATAATTAAATTAAATAGTTTTATTTGAAATGCTACTTTGAATAACTTCCAAGTAGGGACTCAGATTGAAAATATGATACCCCCGTTGAGTTCTTAGCATGGTCTTTACTCTAGTGAAGACCTCAATAGTGAGGGCACGAGGGGTTTGGATTTCACAACCACTGGCATTTTCTTATAAATAGTAAAGTATGGAAATGACCCATAGTCCGTTCATTTCTCACTCATATGGCGGAGCTCTGGCCAACAACAATTCGATGTCCTAACGTCGGTAGATCACGATGAAATTGCAGATGCTGATAGATCAGAGTGTAATAAACGCAATGGTAGAACCAGATTTGTGGTAGGATTTTTATTTTGGATTCTGCGGCCCCCCAGTTGAATATTTTTACATTATTTATGACCTTCTATTCATTTTCACTGTTATGGAATCCTTTTATGATGGGAAAACAAATAATGACCATTGTCTATTACTATTTTGGATTTCCTGTTCTTCTTGTTCTTCGAGTTATTCATCACAAACTTTTATTCTTGCACAAACGACCTCCGATTGGGGAATTGGACCCATAGCTGTGAAGCCCTCGACCTGAGGAGTCCTGATCTGTTCTTGGGTTTGAGTTTCGGGCACCAGAAGAAGCACAATAGAGATCAGAAGTAGCGATTACTTTATGCCATGTGGAAACATTGATGGATCATCGACCAGAGGCTGGCACAGTAAAGTTCTCTTACATGGAAGTCCAAATATGGACCTATATCGCGATTTGGACCACCAGGGTTATCCAGGGGGTATGCAGAGGTTTTCCGGCTTGGGTTTCGGTGAGGGAGGATCTGGAATGAGGTGGATTGAAGGAGGGAGGTGTAAAAAGAGGTGGTGAGGTGTAAAGTGTGGTGGTAGGAGACATTGTGCAGTGGATGGTGATATAGTCGAAGTGGTGCGGCAGACACATAGCGGCACGACAGACCCAAAACAATGTCTGGTGGTTCGAGCCGGACCGGCCTGTTCAGGCCAGTCCCAGCTGGTTCGGACTAGATCTTTTAATAAAAACCTCATATCATTCAATTCGGGGGTCCGTTTTCTGAGACATATATGGCCACTAGATCATTGTTTCATGAAGAAACCCTTTGATGTCGTTTTGAGATCTTTTTGTCTAATGCTCGAGGCTTAGTTATATGAAACTTCAATTTAAATTAATAATAATATAATTTTTATTATTTGACGATTCTCACACCAAATGTAAATTATGCGTACGATGCGTAGTTGATGTGTTGTCTAAGGCGTTGTGACCCTAGAGTTGAGGTGGACTTTTCTAGGACGATTTTGGGTGCGTAAACTAAAATAGTGGTTCGGGCCCCACGAGGCCCATTTTGGGCATTTGTGGTGAAATGTGACTTTTTCACCGTGTATCTGTTTTGGACGATCGAATAACCAATCATGTGTATTTTTCCATGAGGATAGCAATAATGTGATCTACCCGACAAAATTTGGGGCAGAGGTGTGGGACCCACGAGATGCCTTTCAAGTGTAATGTAGTGTTTTATGACTTTTTTTCAGAAGTCCATTTAGATAAAATGATTAGTGTACCTTTCATGTTATCCTGGAAGGATATCAAGGGTATGATCTATTTTTATATACGGAGCCTTTTCTAGATCGATAGTGATCGTGCATCGATTGATCATTTGTAGTGAAAAAAACTTTTTTACCGGTTTTACATTTTGGATGAATGAATAGATGTTCTAGTATGTTTTTATAAGGGGATCACAAAGGAAAAATCAGTGTGATGTGTTTCGGGATCATGTAATGGGCCCCACAAGGCATTATTTTTGTGCAACATGGTGGAATGCAGCTTCTCGACCAGGAGTCCATTTCGGGCAAATAAATTTTCGATTCTATGCTCTTTTATGCAATGATAACAACTGTGTGATCTATTTAGTTATTTGAGGTAGTTTCCTAGAGGCATGCCAGTAGAATTACCTCCTCACCCTTCAAATCAGTAACAAACAATGTGTGTTCGTTAACTTTTGGGATAGAGGTGCCATGTACTCTAGGAGTATACTGAAACGCCTTATGGGTACTAGTTCACAGTTTAGTACCTAAGTATGGCTATGTACACATCAAGATTATTAGTTTGGGTCAAACATCTTTCTGGCCCCACATGTGTCATGTACCACTTTACGAATATTCTACCACTTGTATCTCTTTCTTCTGAACTCGAATTTGGCCATGCGAGTAACCTATCCTGAGTGTTTATTTTCATGTAGAACGCGATGGTTCTCTCCGTAATGGATTATGAGGTATGATGTGAGATGTTCTGAGAGATATTCCTATATGAGGTGAAACTAAATGATCTGGATGTGATGCATATCATAGGCGATGATCGATGTTCTAGGTGTCACGCCTGTCTGAGGTGATGCTCAATGATGACAATGATGTTTTCAAAATCACTATAGAAATACCTGATTACCCTCTATTGTGGTTGGGAAATGAGGTTTTCCATTCCCTCTTCACGACTTAACCTCTAGTGGGGATGGGTAATGAGGCCCATCATTTACTCTTTCGAGCTTACCGTGTAGTAGGGCTGGGTTGTGAGGATTTCCATTCTCTCTTTCGGGATTACCCTCTAGTAAGGATGGGCATTGAGATTCGATGGTTACTCTTTTAGGACACACCCTACAACATAGCTGGGCAATGAGGTTCGTCGTTTAATCTTTCGAGCTTACCCTCCATTTGGGATATACAATGGGTTCGCTGATGACTCTTCTGAGTATACCCTCCAGTGGGTCTGGAAAGTGGGTTTACGACCTTTTCACACAATCTCTCAACTATGCGGCATAGTAATGACACGTGCTTGAAGTGACTTTGTACTCCAAAGAAATAGGAGTGATTTTACTACCAAGATGTGTCCTTCTGATGTGATTTAAACTATGCGGGGGAGACCGACCCACCAAAAGTGGATAGTATCAAGGTGTACTGATTGAACACCTTTGACTTGTAGTTTAGGGAAGACATGTGGGATGCTGGCCATCGATTACAATTACTTCTAGAATTTTTGGTGACTCTTTTCTTTGGCTGAGCTAGTGATATGGATATCCCCCTACTCTCTATTTTGGGCTTCTTTGGTTGAGAATATATATATATATATATATATATATATATATATATATATCGTATTATAGTACCCACTCCTTGGGATTTTGTTACTCTCTATCTAGGAGAGGTGAATATGTGAAGAGTATTCCATGTGATTTCCATGTCTATATTCTCATGGTTGGATGATTCTACTCTCCTACTATAGTTAGAGAAGACTCGATGAAAATTTCATCTTCGCACCATTTATAGAACCTCGTGTTTTGGAGAGATTACTTTTCTCCTTTGGTGGGTTGAACTTTACATTTTTACTATACCCTATCATATCTACTGGTTCCATCTTCAGTAACTCTCTTGTGGATCCCATATGCCTTTGGGGAATCCTACTGAGTATTTTTATACTCACAACTGCTTGGGCTTTTCCCGCACTCGGTGTTCCCTTGTAGATAATGGAATGGTTGATCGCGACATCATATGATCGTAGGGATACATGGTGATTGGACTATGTGGGGTGGTCATTGCTTCGGATCTTGGATCCGGGATCTCTTATCTATTTTAATTTTCCACCTATTTCAAGGTTTTGGAACTTTTCTTTTTGGGTGTGTAATTTTCCCCTTTCCCTTTTAGTTTACTTTTCTGTACTTGTACTATTTATAGGTCGACGAATATTTGTGGTTTATATATATAGCACTACTGTACCTTGTTTTAATTTCCCACTATAGTTTTTCATTGAGTTGTATATATGTGTATAGGTAGTAAGTCAAAGGCCTCCTTGAGTTTTTTATGCCTTCAGCGCTAGTCGCTAGCCCCTTGCCTATGTTGGTGGGCTTGGGGTAGTTGCGGCTTGAGCCCTGGTATGGGTCAAGTTGTGAAAAAGTGTTATAAAATGTTGTTCATTCATTGGGACATTTTTTGGATAATCCCTAGAAATTAATTGGTTGGGTTTTAGGGAAATAGGGTCCACATGTCTCGAGAGTGGCTTCAGGATAGGGAGTCCTGTGATGGTGCCGCAACCGTCATAGCCATTCACCAAGACCCTGATTACCCATATGTCGACTCGACATGATAAGACACTTATTTTATAGAACATTGGTACATGCATCATATAATATTGAGTCATTGAATATCCTTTTTGATTCATCTTCACATCGTTGTTGATATATATATATATATATATATGCTCTTTTGACTGCAGGACTCCTTGATCAGATTCAAGATGCCTCCATGCCTCTTACCAGCCAGAATACATGTTTTGGTTCATGATGACAATTTTGTGAGCAATGAGGCCTCTATTCATGATCCATCATAAAATTCCCCTTTCTCTAGGAAGGAAGGTAAAAGAACCTCCACCTATGGAGTAGTTGTTAGTACTATCATCACAGGCCGAGGACATGTATAGGTTGAGTGCGCTTCACGAGTTACAATGTCAGAGACCACTGAGGCACCACAATAAGCCAGACCCTTAGGCATTGAAGAGTTGGCTAGAGTTAGTGGTTCACCTCTTCAGGCTTGATCAGACAACGATAGATCAGATGGTGTATTTTGAATCCAATATATTTCCATGGAGTATCTTGGTGTTGGTAGAGCTGGAATACTCAGATGCATGATGAGTTGGAACTCTCATGGGATGACTTAAAAACTTTTGTTTCTTGAGGATTAATACCGCTCTTAATTATGCTCTGTATATTTTCAGGAGCTATTAGAGCTTCAACAAGGAGGGATGAGAGTGGATGAGTGTGTGACAAGGTTCGCAGAACTTACTCGTTACTCATTGGATGGGATCTATAATGACATATTCAAGGAAAAAAATCGAAGTATGGTCTCCATAGAGGAGAATTGTGCTAGCGTAGTGCCCTTGTGCATCCTCACCTACCTCAAGGTTTGGGAGCTGGCACTCTTGATAGTATGATTTCTGTCAAAGGGGATCCGGTTTTCTGGTTTTGGTAGTGGATTCAACAGAGTTGGGACATCTGCCTCAACTATCAAACGTCAGTTGGTAGTCCATCAACGTTGTAGGCCTCCCCTTTATAATACTCAGAAAAATATTTGAGGATAGTGTAGAGCACCGGGGAAGTCCTGGATGGGACGATGCAATCCTTGTGACAGGCGAGATCACATGGATTGAGAATACCCGACCTGATATGATGAACATTCCAAGTAGTTAGTAGATGCATGCCACAATAGAGGTAATGATGTGATCATCAATTTCCTAGATTAGGATAGGTTAGTCCCCAAGGATGCAGTTTTGGATAAAGATCATGAAGAATTGTGGTTGGTGGACGACGTTGTGAGGTCCTTCCACCAACACTTGGTGGCCCACATCGAGCATAGGGAGTTGGAGGTTGGGGTCATGGGAAGCTACATGCTAAGGATTTCTATCCTAAAGCACATTATATGATAAGAGGTACACACTTTGTATTTTATACTTTTTCAGTAGAACTTGTTAGAAACTATGCAAGGTACTCTTTTCCTCCAAAGCCATGATCGAGTATTTACTAAGGGTGACATGGGTTGTCGGGGTAACATTGTGTCAGCGTTGTTTGACGTAGATTTGAATGCATGATAGAGACAGGTTCTTTCCTACTAAAATGCATTTTTGGGATGTGAGAAAAACGTTGAGGGAGATTCAGTGCCACCCAAAGAGAATAGTATCGAGGTGTGGTGGACGAATCCCTCTGACATGTGTGTTCATGGTAGAGTTTTGTAGTGTAGTGTTGGGGCAGGTCGTGGCTTTGTTAGTGGAGTATTTCTGCTTGAACTACCTTTGCTTGAGGTGTAACTAGTGGGTTGGAAGAGTGCTTGTTTTTTTTGGATTACTCTTCTTACAATAGAGGACAATATGTGTGGGTTATGCCGCATAATTTTTGTGTCTTGCCTCTTGTGGTTGAATGATATTTTCCACCTGCTCTGTTTATTAGTACCTCAGGTTCTCAACATCAATCCCGATATTTTTATCAAGTACAGATTGAGGTGATAGAATCCCCATAAATAGAACAATGAGACTCACTATGTGGTGTTGGTAGTGGTAGTATTCACCCAGAGAATGTGGAGATGCTATCTTCTAGGAGAGCGCTTTGTGGTTTTCTCAAACCACAAGTGTCCCAGGTGCATCTTCCCCCATAGTGACTTGAACCTGAGATAGTGGTGCTGGTTGAAATTCCTACAAGACTATGAATTTTAGGTAGTCTATGCTCTGGAAATTGGAAGCGTTATAGTAGAATTCCTTAGCAGGAAATCCAAGGATCACGAGGTGCGGGAAGTTTTTTAGCAGTTAGTTTCCCTACAGCTAACCCTGGTGCAACAGAAGGGTACAACTTTTCTTCAGTCAATGGTGTTGACTCCTTCGCTTCATGAGTATGTTAGAGATTCTCGGTTGTGATGCTTTGACTATGAAATCTTACGTGACTAGATATCCTTGTGGTTTTCACTAGGTGTACATTCTGAAGGACGGAATTACGAGACACTTTTCTTAGGAAAAACCATGATTCCATCCATGACATGGAATATAGAGGTTTTTTCAAGGATATAAACTATCCCACTGGTTCTTCGGGCCATTCCGAATCATGAAATAGAAGGTGAGGTTTCCTACCGCCTTTCCCTACCCTTATAGCTGGAGTGGATGCAGGATATCTTCCACATGTCACAATATATGACATACATGTGTGTTCCTACACACATCATCAAAAGGAGAAGACCTTATGAGTACAGACCATCCCTTTGGATATTGTTTTGTGCCCGAATGGTGATGTGTAGGTTTTTGATTAGAGCAGGAGATCCAGATGTGAGCTCAGTATCTTGGTTTGTTTTCCATATTTTTTCTTCTCGCGAATGTAAAAATTGAAGGATGGAATGATGTAAAGACCCGATTTTCACTCTATAAAAATTTGGAATATTTCTACCTATATTTCCAAAGTTATTCTCTAAGATAGAGTGAAATTACAAGGCCTAGTGTGCCAAGAATAAATTATAGGAAAATATTAGGTGTTTTGTACTATTAACCCAATAGAAACAATACATCTCTTAATGTGTTCATCAGATTAGTAATATGAAACCACAGTTTGGTTCGGAACACAGTTTTTACCCTAGGCGCGACATAAAATAGGTCAGAAAAAGACGTTCGGATCCATAACTCATCAGTAGTAAATTATAAAGATGAATTCATTTATTAATTTATTCCTTTAATATGTCTAACCCAAATAACTCGCAAATGATAACTAGGACTAGAAATCTAAGGATATGGTTGAGTCCAGAGTGCATTTTTTACCCTAGAAAGGGTATAAGTTTTGTCGGTGTTGGTATTTTGTAGAAAAATCACCATAAATAAAATACGTAAATAAAATAATAAAATTAATTTTTTTTATTTGAAACACTAATTTTAATAACTTCTATACGGTGACTCAGATTGGAATACAAGACTGCCATTGAGTTAGTAGCACGGTGTTTACCCTGGGGGTGACCTCGGTTGTGAGGGTGCAGGAGGTTTGGATTTTGCACCAGCTGGAAGTATCATATAAATAGTAATGTAGGGAAATGATCCAGAGTTAGCTTATTTCTCTCTGGGATGGTGAAGATCTGGGTGATGGAGATTTGACATCCAAACGTTGTTGGATCACGAAAAAACTTCAAACGCTGATAGATCAGAGTGCGGCGAACGCAACAACATAACCGGATTTGAGGTAAGATTTTTATTTTAGATTCTGCAGCCACCCCCCTGGTTGAATATTTTGTCATAGTTTTCAACTTCTATTCATTTTTTATTCTATGGAATCCTATAACGATGGACAAAAAAACAATGACCGTTGTCTGTTTCAATTTCAGATTGGATGTTCTTCACATTCTTCATTAGAAAAATTTTCTTCCTGCATAAATGATCTCCGACCATGTAGTTTGACCCGTATCTATAAAGCACTCGACCCGAGGAGTCCCAATCTATGCTCGGGTTCGAGTTTTGGGCACTATATGAAGCACAACAGTGAGTAGAAGTAGAGGTTACTTTACGAAATGCTGAAAATTCAAGAAATCGTTGACTAGAGGATAGAAATGTGAAGGTCTCATCTCGGGGAGTCCAGATCTAGTCCTGGATTGCTATTTGGACCACTAAGGTGATCCCGATGTTTGGTGGAAGTTTTCCAGTGTGGGTTCCAGCAAGGGCGGATCCAACGGGCGGTTGCACGGTAGGAGGTGTGACAAAATGGCAGCGAGTATGGTAGAAAGACACAAAGCACGACGGATGGTGACGACAAGTGGTGGTACGACAGACCAATAGCTGCAACCATCAGTTCGAGCCAGACGGGCCGGGTTGGGCCGGTCCAGGTTGGTTCGGACTGATGTTTTTAATAAAAATTTTGTATCTTTCAATGGAGAGGTCCATTTTGCATGCTGTCTACAGCCACACAATCCTTGTTTTACAGACAACGTTTTGAGGATATTTTGAGATCCTTTTGTCTTGGTTTTGATGCTCGGTGTTACAAAACATCCATTTAAAATAATAATAATATAATAATTATTATTTTATGATTCTCGTATTGGATGTAACTTCAGCGTATGACGTCTGATTGATGTATCATTTGAGGCATTGTGACCCTAGAGTTCAAGCAGACATTTCAAGGCCAATTTAGGGTTCATAAACTAAAATAGTGGTGCAGGCACGATGGGGACCATTTTGGGCATTTGTGGTGAAATGTGACTTTTTCTCTGGGTATCCATTTTGGATGATTGAATAGTCGATCTTGTGTGTTTTATCGTGATGACCGTAATGGTGTGATCTGCCTGAAAAAATTCGAGGCCAAGGTGTGGGCCCCATTAGATGCCTTTCAAGGGTAATGTAGGGTTTTACGACTTCTGCATAAAAAGTTTGTTTGGGGAAAATGCATTTTATAACTTGTGTGTTTTTTTTCAAGGATCCAAATGGTGCGATCTATTTGGATGTGCGGAGCCTTTTCATGATCGGTAGTGATCGAGCACCGATAAGGAATTTGGAATGAAACTGACCCTTTTCACTTGCTGTCCAATTTGGATGAATGAATAGCTGATTCCATGTGTTTTTTCGAGGATATCCCAATGGAATTATCCATGTGATGTGTTTTGGGATCAAGGTGTGGAACCCATAGGGAACTATTTATGCGCAGTATGGTGAAGTGCATCTTCTTCATCGAGAGTCAGTTTCAGTCGAATGAATAGTCGATTCTCTGCACTTTTCTGCAATGATCACAATTGTGTGATATGTTTGGTTATCTGATTCCATTTGAAAGAGGTATGTTAGTATAATTACATTCTCTCACTTTAGATCAGTAATGAGAAAAATGCACTCTTATGACCTTTCGCTAGAGGTGCCATGTACTCTAGGAGTACACTGGCATGCCATGTGTGTATTGGTTCACAATTTAGTACCTGAGTATGGATAGGTACACGACTAGATGATGAGGAAGAGTCACACATCGTGTGGGACCCACACGTGTCGTGTCCCCCTTTACAAATATTTTACCACTCATATCTCTTTCTTCTGAACTTAGATTTTGGCATACGAGTAGCCTATCATGGTGTTTCTTCATGTAGAATGAAATGGTGCCCTTCATATTAGCTTTTAAGGTATAATGCATGATGTTCTGAGTACGATGCATATTAGAGGTGAGGCTCGATAATCAGGTTGAGACACCTATCTGAGGCGATGCTCAAGGTTCTGGGTGAGACACCTATCCAATGAGATTCTTGATAATGATAGTGATTGTAGTGATGTTTTCAGAATCACCAGAAAAATACCAGGTTACCCTCCATTACGGCTGGGTAGCGAGGTTCACTATTCTTTCTTCTTGACTTACCATCTAGTAGGGATGTGCAATGAATTTTGTCATTTACTCTTTTAGGCTTACCCTCCAGCATGGCTGGGCAGTGAGGTTCTCCATTCCCTCTTCAGGTCTTACCCTCCATCACATCTGGCTAGAGAGGTTCTATGATTACTCTTTCATTACTTACCCTCCAGCACGACTGGGCAGTGAGGTTTGTCATTTACTCCATTGAGCTTACCCTCCAGTTGGGCTGGGCAGTGGGTTCACAAATGAGTCTTCTTTCTATACCCTTCAATGGGGATGGGATGTGGATTCATGAATTTGTGACATGATCTATTACCTCTGTGGAATAGTATCGAGACCTTCTTGACATGACTTTGAACTCTCAAAGAAAGAGGGGTGATTTCCCACCAAGATTCATCCTCGTGACATGATTAAAATCATGCGAGCAAGACACACTTGTCCAAAGAAACCAGTATCAAGGATGGGTGATTGATCCACTTTGAGTTGTAGTTCAGGGCAGATGTGTGGGATATTGGGCATCAATGGTGATTACTTCTGGAAAATTTGTTGACTGTTTTCCTATCCTGAGCTAGTTATATTGATATCCCCTTACTCTCTCATTTTGACTTCTTTGGGTGAGCTTATATATATATTGTATTGTTGTACCCACTCCTTGTGATTTGGGTACTCTCCTTATAGGAGAGGCAAAGATATACTGGGTATGACACGAGAATTCTATGTCTATATTCTCATGGTTAGATGATTCTACTCTCCTACTATAGGTAGCAAAGACTTGATGAGAAGTTCATATTTTCACAATTTCTAACTCCTTGTGTTTTTATGAGCTTACTTCACTTATTTATTTGTTTGAGCTTTACTCTTTTACTTTACCTTGTCATATCCAATGCTTCCCTCTTCAGTACCTCTTTTTCTACTCCCTTGATCCTTTAGGGAATCCTATTATGTATTTTTATACTAAACCCTTCTTGGGTTTTTCCCACACTTGGTGTGCCCTAGAAGACGACAAACATGTTGATCGTGACTTTAGAGGAGCATATGGAAATGGGGTGCTTGGACCAAATGCGGTGGTCATTGCTTGGGATCCCTGAGTGGGGATCTCCCAGCAATTTTACTTTTGCCACTATTGTTGGGTTTTGTAACTTTTCTAGTTGAGTATGTATTTTTCCTCTTTCCCTTTCAGTGTACATTTCTATACTTGTAATGTTTATTGGTCGATGCATATTTGTGGTTTATATATATTGTAGTTTTGTATGTTGTTTTCCTTTCCATATCCACTTTTTCATTGATTTGGCTATGTGTGTGAACATGAACTTAGTAGAAGGCCTCCCAAATTTTATTATGCCTTCGATGCTGGTCTTCAACCCCTGGTCTATGGAGGCTATCTTGGGTTAGTTGCGTCTCGAGACCCTGTATGGGTCGGGTCGTGACAGTTTTCAATAAAGATGATGTTTCTCTTATTTTAAATTTTTATATAATGTATCTTTTTTCCCAAAAAATATATACTTATTGATCTTCGTTGTTGTTTTATATGTATGTTTATATAATAAAATAAGAATTCATGTGTAATAAAGAGAAGGGTTATTGTAGTTTCAATCATATTAAAAGATTAGTTATTTTTGGTTATATGTATATAAAACTATAGTAAAAGTCTTAGGGATAAGACTAAGTATACAAAAACATCCATAAATTTTTGTAGTTGTAGAGTAAGTGTTTAATAAAGAAATAAATCCCTTTATATATACTACAAGTGGTTTTGGATATTGAAAATATGTACCTAGGGGTAACAACTACAATAAGGTGTTTTGGGCCTAACTCAACGTAAACTGGTTCGTGACAACGTAACATAATGCGGACCTAGTTTGACACTCTTAGGGGATTTTATTTGTTAAATTACATAGCTCATTACAACCCATTATTAAGGGAATAAAAAATACCCATAAGAGTATATTTTAGGAAATAGAAAATGGATAACATGCAATGGATTTTATAAATTTATATGTTAAAGAAATACATTTAATTTATATGCTAACTATTTATTTTCATTAGACTCTCTTTTATGTGTTTTATAGTTTAAAAATACTCATACCTAATTTTCACTTTATTCTAGGAAATGGATAGAAATAAGAGGAATCTGGTAAAAAATCAATGGAATGGGAAACGTGACGACTACCCCAATGAGATTCAGAACCTGATGGGAGAGGAATCACAAACTTTATGATGATACTCTCTTTGCTAACTCGGGTTATGAATTGAATCCTAGATTAATAGGACTTCATAAATCCCCATAAGAGAAAACAATCTACTATTGAGTGTTTTATGTGAAAAAGGCCTATGAAATTAAATGGATCATACGATCCCTTAATCATAGTATAATTGATTAACTCTGATGAAAATATCTTCTCCATTCTTCAATGTTCCACACATGAGATGGTTCTCCTAGCTGTTTATGGAATAGATGGATATGTTGACCACTTGTGTTCATTTAACAAAAATAAGAATCATGAGTAAGTGATTGATGTGATGGGGTGGATGTAATTTTGGAAAATGTTTTTTGTTATATATTTTCTTTACACTCTCCATTGTAAAATGAAAAGGTATTTCCTTTCCCTCAAGAAAAATGAACACAAATCTAATATGGTGTATGAGGAAAATTTCACAAGACTTGCATGATACACCTCTAAATTTATCGTTACCCCTAAATACATGATTGAAAACTTATTTTTTGAAAAAAAATAGAATACAAAAATCATTGGAAATCCATGAATTTGATATCTATGAGGAAAATTATCTGATGTGCCATCAATTTTGACATGGAGATCAAGGAATATCATGTGTATAAATGGGATAAGAATAAGAATGTAGAGTTTAATTCTTATGGTCTGATCTAGAAATATAATGGTTCCATGAAATTTCAACATCCCACTTATGAAAGGTGTAGAAAGAAGCACCCTCTAAATCACCTAATTGGGAGAAGGAAATGCTTTAGTTGTGGGAAGGAAGGACATCTAGCTGAAAATTTCTGATTGGAGAAACCCTCTAAAGCATTGGAAGAGAAGAATGGTATATAAAACCCTTAGGGTATCTTTCATTACTATAACAACATAGAGATAAGGATCTTTTCAAACCAATACACTAATAAAATGGTTTTCAAAGACAAACAACAACTTCCAATGCAACAAGGGTGATCTTTTACCATCTCAACAGTTGAGGTGGATCCTAAAAAAGAAGTGGTGATAGGTACCCTAGATATTCATAGAATAATAGATACTTTACTTTTTCATTCCGGTTCTATGATAACTTTCTTATATTTAATGTTTAGTAGAATAATTCAGACATCACCATAGAGAATGGAAGTAGAATTTTTGTTGAAAATGGAAAATGTGTAATTATTTCATCCATTGTATATAACTCCTATCTTATCACAATTGTTTCCTATCAATAAGAACTCAACCAACACATCCCAAACACCCCATGAGATCCAACCCATTAGGACAAAATGGAGTCTAATGAAATAGATAAGGGATACAGGGAAGTGATTGAGACTAACCACATTTTGATAGTGAGCAATGGTCATGGATAAAAAGAAACACCTGACCGGGATGGGCGAAAAGAGAGAGAAGGAGGGAATCAAAGGAATAAATGAAGAGGGTGGACCTACAGAAGAACAAGGTCACCAGAGAAGTGAAAAACCCGTCCAAGAATGAGAAGCAGGAACAGAAGGAGAAACCAAAAAATGAATGAGCAAGATGGCGAAAAAAATAAGTAACGTCAAAAAATAGGATATAAAAAGAAGCTTGAAGAGGATGGGCTAACGCTATGGGATAAAAACCTAGATGGAGGTGAAGTGCACTGTGCTCGGGAGAGCATCCCTAAGAGAAAAGTGTGACATCCTCTATAAGTGTGTTCAAGAACATAACTTATGAAATTCAATAAAAAACATTCATATATCACAAACATGTTTCATGGAATAAAACATTAACATTTCCCAAAAACATGGATTATAAGGTTGATAAATCATCAGATATCAATCCCGAACCATAACTGATGTTATAAAGATTTTTCATCGTCATATATAGTGAAACCCATTTCACTTGTCAAGGATAAATACCAATAAAATCAACATAGTGTATTAGGACTCATCACCTATTTTCTATTGTGGATCACAAAACTCTTTTTTTACATAGTGGATCCGAACACACCTGTTTCCCATAGTGGATTCGACAAACCTATTTAAAATTGTCATCTATTAAGATATAAAGCTTTACCTAATGAATTGTAGGGAGGTATAGTTATCACATGTACAATAACGAAAATTATACATACTTATTCCACAAGATCATAAAACATTTATCATATCATAACCCATTAATAAAATTGGCATTCATAAACATTTCACCATATCGTAATCTGTAGAAAAGAGGAAGGTTTTATAATCATTTTATCATTTCATCATAGCATGACCCACGGAGAAAGAAGTGAGTTTTATAGGATTTATTTAGTGGTAGAACCTATATAAGAGAAACATGTTTCATAAAAATCATTCCATCTCAAACGAAACCATTCAAAGAAATAATAATAATAGCAATACCTGGTTCATATCCTCAAAAGACAAATATGTTACATCAAACATTTTCAACATAGAAAAAGAATTATTTTGAATGACAATAACTTAGAATGGTTTTTGGGGAAGATAAATTTTCTATGAAAATCACCCTTTGAAAATAAAATTTGTTAAATTATTTTGGAATTAATTTTCATTGAAAATAACCCTAAAAAATTATAACAGACACTTTATAAAACATTTAAAAATATTTTTATATAAAATATCATTTCCTCTTTGATTTTTTTTGAAAATAAATTTTTTTTAAAAAATAATATTATTTGAAAATAGAATTGAAAACATTTATAATGGAATATGGAATTAAAATAATGGCAATGATAGTGATAATTTTTATTCATGTCGTACACAAATATTCTTTTCACATTTTTGTTAAAATTAAAATGGGAATTATTTTTGAGAATGACATGAATATTCCTTTTAAATAATTATGTAAAATGACAAACAAAGGAAAAAATGAAATTAAAAAATAAGTCCTAAATAAATTTTATAGTCATTTTTTAATACATTTTTATAAAATGTGGTTTTTAAAGAAAAAGGGTTTTCGATTAAAAAGATGATTTTTCTTAAAATCCTTATTTTTGATCAATTGAGTTCATAAATAGAAAAGAAATAAGGGAAAAAATTGTATTCATTTTATAACCATAGGATAATAAAATTAATGAATTTCTTGGGATATGTATGATGATGTTATATCATTATATACATAATAAAAAACTATCATGATAAATGATGAGATTGCAAAATAAAATATTTACCAATTTGTTAACATTGAAATGTAAAGCCGATGAAGTAATTTCATTAAATGAAACATAAAATATAATTATTATAAATAAATTCATTAAATTACATGTAAAATGGTCTGTATATACACCACATATATGAAGATAGATACATAACAAATTCATATGTCTCAAAGAAGACAAATTGAGACAAAAAACCTTATCGATTCAGTAATTTTTGAACCATAAAACCCATTAAAGATAGATATTAAAATAGATATGTAAATAAAAATAACTTTTATTAATAGTGTCATAAAATTAATTCATCGGTTTTATATACACCACATAAATGAAACATGTGGTGAATATGAAATGTGTCTCGCAGAAAAATAAAACCGAGACAAAACCCCTTAACTTACATCCCAACATTCATCTTACACATTTTAAACTCATTTTTAATAAATATATGTTTATTATAAATATATTTCATAACCATAAATATATTTATATTACCAAATATTATTAAAGTATTTCTTTTTATGACCCATTTATTAAAAATTCTATGTTAAAATAATTTTTAGCTAAAAATGCTTTTTTTGTATATCTTTTTATTTGTTAATTTCAGTACTATTACATTGATCAGGGATCCATAATATAAAAAATAATAATCATTAAATAATAATAATAATTATACATCAATTATACTTTTATTACCAATTATGAAATATTTTTTGAGAAATTAAGTGCGTTACTATTATAGAGACGATATGTCGTACATACACATGAGAAATGTTTCCACTTTTCAACAATAACTATAGAGAGTAGGTATATAATATTTTATGTATCCATAATTATCATAATATCATAAATATCATACTATTATTTTATTTACTTATATATATCATCCATGTGAATAGAGTCACATTGCCTTGTGAAGGCGGTAATGCTCACGTACATGAATGACTTTATCATCTTTCAGTAAGTGAAAATATATGAAATAAAATGATATATAAAAATTTTATAATGATAAATATTACATAAAAATAATATTTATCTAATTTATACCACATTTATTCATTATTTTAATCCTTATTATCTTCTATCTAAATCCTTATTGAAAACAAAGCACATAACTTCTCAAGGTGGTTGTTTATTGTATACACTAGTGACGTTATATTATCCCCAAATGGGATGAAATGTAAAAAATAAATATAAGATATAATGAATCCATAGGTATAATGTCTTTATATAAATAACATATATAATTTAAACCCATCATCATACCCAACCGTAATAGGTGGTAATGGAAAAAATGAATGACATCAGATTGCAATGTGGCAGTTCACCGTACAAATGAATAATGATTTCATAACCCATTTGATGGGAGTAGATATAAATCAATGTCATTAAATTAACATAAAAAATATCAGTATATTTATGATACTAATGTTGATATATATTCATGTATTAATATGATTTTAAGGAGGTGAAAGAAGGATTAAAATAAAAATTCATGTTGAAGAATGTTACTTCTTCTTTGGGTATCTTCCATAGGTTTGCACCAAAATCCTTCCTAGATTGGATATATTTCCAGAATAAGATATATATAATGGGAAAATGAGATTTGGGAAGTTAATTTTGTAGGTTCGTATCATTCCAAATGGGTTTAGAGGTGTAAACAATTGAGGGGAGTGAGTAACCTTGTATAATTGAAGAGGGGTGGCATTTTTGTAAATACCAAAAATTATTCAATAATCGGATGTCACCCCAACCTCTTGTGGAACCAAAGATGATAAATAACTAATTATAGGGTTTATGTTTCAGATAACCACCTCCAACACAAAAAAAAATTATTTTAAACATGTCATTCCCTAGCCTTTATATTTACTCCCTTTTTACCGCTTTTGTCTCCACTATAGTAATTAGTTTTTTCAACATAGGTTACTAAATCTTTAAGCCTAAAATAAATTGATTCTTATTAAATAATTTTTAAATAATAATTATAAATACTAATTTTTTTTCTAAAAATAGTACTATGTGTGTTTAAAGTTAATTTTAACAAACAATAATGTAACGTGCAAAAACACCGCTTTTAACCTTAACCATATTGATTAATTTTTAATGCATATATTATTTATTATTGTAAAAGTTTAACAATAAAAAATAAGATATTATAAATTATTATGATTCCAAATATTTAATCAATTTTTTCAAATTTAATTCACGTAAGTGGAAAATATAAACTTTATATTAATCCCGAAGACATAACGAGAAGGCTAGTTATTGAAAAAATATTTTCACATGTTTGAAGCTTTTTTATAAAAAATTTCAATTCATATTTTATTACAATGAAATAAATTATATTAATAGATATTTAATTAAAATAATTTCACTTTAAAACAACTATAATTTATAATTTATCTTCATAGATAATTTAATTGAAAAATGAGTTTTCATTTAAAATTTTGTATTTTTTACTATTTATAAAAAAAATAATCTTTTTGGAAATTTCTCAAAAATTCACCCTATGGTATTTTTGATTTGATTATTTCAAAAATTAATTTTGTTTTTATAAAATAAATATCATGAAATTATCGAAAATTAGTTTTAAAATAATTATGCAAATGCTAACAAAACTATTGTTTAGAAAAATACATTTTTTAAATGAAAAATTGAATTTAATCATATATATTGTATAGAAAACACATAGGATGAATGTTAATTTTTTTATCAAATATAGAATATATAAATTTACTTACAAAAATTCACCAAAAGTTCCATGTATTATTTATTAATGTAAAACAATTTTGTGGGTATACATACAGTTTTTCAAAAATTTATTTCACTTATTTTCAAATGGTTCATATTTAAATTTATAATCAATTTCTTGAGAAAGAATTGATTTTATATAAATGTGTAAAGATTTTATTTTTATAATTTATTTAATATTTTTCATACCCACAATTCAAATGTACATGTTATAACCATCATGATTAAATTTTAAAAGAATTTCATGTTTTATTTTAACATTGTATTGCATGTAATGCAAGCTAAAAATGGTGTTGTGTGCATATAAAATATCAAAAAGGTTAAAGTTATTTGAAAACAATATTCCACAATATCTCAGGGTGTAACATTATACCCCCTTAAAATGAATTTCACCCTCGAAATTCATCTTATCCTTTAAATGTTTAATATTTTATAATTCCTTCATAGATACCCACATCATAAAAAGGGTTAATAAAAAACCTCTAGAAAAGAGAAAGTGATGTTTGAATGTCATCTCAAATACCACATACTAGTTTTCCAAACCGGAGAACATATGTGGGAAGTTAAAAATGAAAATATAAGAGAAAATAGACATCTAAATTCTAATAGAGAGTGATAGAAAAGATGGTAATGTGAAAGTCAATGATCACAAATCCATAAAGCAATGATGAATAAAAAAGGTAATTCATATAATCAAATATGACGATAATAAAAAACATTTTATTTTAAGGACCTTTTCAAAATTTTGAGGAATCCCTTTTTTAATCTAGACTAAGAACTTATGATAATGTTCCTACTTGATATTTTTTTATTTCATAGACCCAACATCATTTATCTTGTTAAATGATATGGAATAATCACAACATCATTTATTCTAGTAATCATCACATTTGGATGCTCATCATAAAACTCTCTTTCACATTCAATGTTAACCATGTTTCATCTAGTTTCCACCATTTAATAAAACAAAAAATCATTGTGTAAGTAACAATAATCATAGTGGGGAACCACATAAAAATGAAAAAACACTCATTATATGTGTAAATAATGAAACCATATTTCTAATCTATGACAACATAGGTTTATCCTAGTCCATTCATTGTCAACATCTATAGATATCATATATGATTGTGAATAAATATATTGTGAATCTATAATGTATATCTAGAGGGATTTTTAAACTAGGTATGAACCAAGGACTACATTCATAATCCCGACGACGATTGAGTCCAAATCAATTTTCTCTCTTCAGAGTTATTACACCTAAGTACCTATATGCAAGAGCCACATGCACTTGTAGTATCTAGATAGGGCTATAATTTCATGGATATGACTTTTTCTATCCATTACCAAAATTACAAGATATTTTTCAATACATTGACTCGTCCTTAGACTTATCCTTAGATACATCCAAAGATATATCCTTATAAATATCTCTACATATCATATTAAAGTTTTCTCATCCTAGTTTCCAATGGATAACTAAACCTTTCCTACGATACCAACTAAAGTGGGCTTGAATATTCATAGATAGATAATACATCATTTTATAATAATATTCAAAACATTACAAAAACAAACACCTAAGGAACATAAGTGTTTAATTTATTTAGAGGCTGGCTACAAAATATTCTAATTTGGTGAAAGATCTTCAAAATATCCCATACAGATCTTCCGGTATAGTTATCCACTTATTAATACCCATCCCAAAACTCTCTTTATAACCAAGTAAAGAATACATAAGAAAGGGTGAGATCATATACTAAATAATGGTTAACATAAGAGATGTAATCCTTTGATCATATAAAAGAATAAGATAAGATTAAAGGTATGTGATCATGAATATAACTTGCAGTGTTCATACTAAAAATTTCAAAGATCATAAACATGATTCATGGAATAAAACAATACCATTTCCAAAAAAATGGCCCATAATGGGGGATATCTCATCATAAGTCAATAAAAAACCACTAGATAATATCATCATGTTTTAAAACCATCCTAAATATTAAATAAAATCATTTTTGAAGGTTAACTACCAAGACCATCAATATAGTGGTTCAATACTCTTCACATATTTACCATTATAGATCAAGACACACCTGTTTTCCATAGTGGATCAAAATACACCTGTTTCTAATAGTGTATTAGGACACACATATTTCCTATAGTAATATCATGATATATAAAGCTTTACCCAATTAATTGGAGGGATATATAGGTATAACCCCTTACAGAATTAAAATCATACATATGTGTGCCACATGATCATAAAACATCCATAATTTCATAGCCCATGAAATAAAATGGGGTTCATAAACATTTAACCATATCATAACATGTGGAAGAGAGGTAGGTTTAATAATCATTTCATTATTTCATCATGTCATAACCCATAGAGAATGAAGAGTGTTTCAAAATATTTTTTTCATTGTATAACCTATAGAAGAAAAACAAGTTTCATATGAATCATTCAATCATTAATATAAACCATTAAAAGAATGAATATGAATTTTATGCTTGGTTCCTCTCCCTAGAAAATAAAAAGTTACATCAGATGATTTCAGATTATATGGAGAATTATTTTGAAAGATAATCACTTGGAATATTCCTTAAAAAGATAAATATTCTTTTAAAATCAATTTTTTAAACTAAAATTTATAGTTTTTATGGAAATAATTTTCTATGAATTAAACTTGAAAACTTATATTGGAAGCTTTTGAAAATAATTTAAAAAATTTATTAATGAAAACATCCTTTCCACTTTGATTTTTTTTAAAACACTATTCGTTATGAAAATAATTTAATTTGAAAATATCCTATAAGAAAATTATAAAGGAAGCTTAAATTAAAATAATAGACCTAATGGGGGGAAATTTTATTCATTATATACACAAATATTCCATTAACATTTTTTATAAAATCAAAACAGGCATTAATTTGGAACACGAAATGAATATTCATTTAAAAATATTTTTTTAAAATTAATAAATTGGTAAAAATGTATTTAATAAATCATTTTAAGAATTTTTTTTAATTTTTTAAAAATATTTTTAGAAAACATGGGATTGGAAGAAAAGTGGTTTTCAACTGAAAAGACAATTAATTTTAAAAACATTATGTTTGAAGTCTTGAGTACATAAAGAATGAAAAATTAAGTGAAAACACATATTATAATGACATAAAATGAGTATAAGAAAATTATTTCAATTATTGATAGATGAGTACAAAAATTTACCATTGGAAACATAATCATAAATGATCTCGATAAATGATGATATTATGATAAAAAGTTTTTTCCACTTTGTTAATAATGAAACACAAGATCCATTAAGTAATATAATTAAATGGTACTTAAAATATCATGAAGATAAATAAATTCATTTTATTTCATGTCAAATTGCCTGTATATACACCTCATATGAGAATATAAGGTCATAACATAATCATATGTCTCAAAGAAGCAAGACTCAGACAAAAATACCTTAATAATTTGGTAACTACTGAACAATAAAACCCATAAAAGAGAGATCCTCAAATGGATTTGTAAAAAAATTAATTATAATCATCCTAATATAAACTAATGGAATATACATACAAAACATTAAAGAAACACATGGTGAATTTGGAATGTCTCTTATAGATAAATAAAAGTTAGATGGAATCCCATTAACTTTACATCTCAACATTCATTGTAATCATTCAAAAATAAAGTGAAATAAATATAATATTATTATACATCCATTAGAGAAACATAAATTTATATATATTAACATATATAAATTACATTCCCTTTTATATTACCCATTTTTTTAACAATTCTATGTTAGAGTCACGTTTCAGGTAATAACCGCTTTGTTTTTTTATATGTTTTGATTTTTTTCATCTCTATACCCTAACATTGATAATGGTTTCATAATCTCAAAAATAATAATAATGGATTAATTATTATCATTATACATCTATTATAATTTTTTTACCAATCATGTATGATGGTTTTTGATAAATGTAGTATGTTATGATCATAGAGAAGGTAGGTCATACATACACATGAGTAACATTTCCCTTTTTCAATGATCATTATGGAAATGAGGTAAGTAATATATTATCTTTAAAAACTAATAATAATATCATAAATACCATATTATTTCTTTAAATATAGTTATACATATCATACATGTGGTGTGGTGATGAAAAGAGAGTCACATCGCTCCGTGAAGGTAATATTCCACATGTACAGAAACAATCTTATCATATATCATTGATGAAAAGGTAAGAAATAAAATGAAATATTTTATTTTAAAAATAAAAAATATGTCACTAATATCTTGATTATTCCACTTATATCACATATATTCATCAACATTATCCTTATTATCTTCTATGTGAAGCATTAATGAAAACAAGTCACATCACTATGTGATGCGGTAGTCCCTTGTACACACAAGAGATGTTATCATATCTGTAACATCCCTAACCCAGAATCCACTAAACCGGTGCTACGAGCCGGGTAGTTACATGACCTTAAGCACGCCTCCCAATACGCCAAAGGCTGCCGACTAGCAGCGGGGGTCTATGGAGTCAAGTGGGGAGACTATACACCCTTTTTATCAGAGCAAGCCGCTACAAAAATAAACCAAATAGCAGAAACAATAAACAATAAACAAATAACACCTATACCAACCATTTCCAACAATAAACATTCCATGTCATACTACAAGTGAAAGAGTGAACAAAACCCAAAATAAAGACAACGGCCAAAATCCTCAAAATGGTCCCGACTCCAAGTCCGGATCCTCCACCAAGTGCTACCCATTTCCAATCAACTATCTAGCAAGGACCCTTGCCCTTCTCCTGACCTGCAAACATGAAGTCTTCTTGGGTACCCAATGATGACCTGAGCAGGGTGTTAGTACAACTCAGTAGGCCACCACCAACAGTGTCTAAAAAATATCCAGTATAATAAGTAGTGCATGAAAAAGTAATATGAATGATAATTACCAAGTAATTTCTTACAGTGCCATTAACAAGTTTAGGGCCAAATCCATTGCCACTTCTATTACCATTCATTACAGACCAATTATCATCACTTACCAATTCATCACATTTCCATGGGATAATCACATAAATTATGTTACATGGGTATAAGGACAACAATCACAAGCAAGAGGGAAAACACATTGTTGTCCTATCTCACTTGGACTAACCCCCCATAATAATCATATCCTCACCTTGAAGCCTTAGTCTAGGTGGATGCAACCATTAGGATAATAGATCCTCAGTCCTCATTTCAAACCCGTGTATTTAGGGTGGAGTTCAGAACATCAATCTTTACTCGACCCATGGGCGTAGATCCTCAAGTCATACCCCATACTACCAAGCCATGTGAACATGCTTATATATAAGTAACCATCAACCCACCATCCCATTTACTTTAGGAAAACACCATTCACAACTAACCACACGGGAATTCACATTATGCCTTAACCCATTAACACATTTCCATTTCACATCATTTAACCATTCACACAATTCCCATGTGTTTTGCTTATCTCACAAAGAATTCAACACTAGACTCATAATCCATCCCATTATGGTCTTTAAATCAGTTTGCACATTAACCCATTTAACCTATTCGTCATTCCCATGAATCAACCATTCAACCTATTCCATATAACCCTCTGGTTATTACCAAGTCTAGGTGCATCAACTAACTTCTATTCCTAGTTCAACCAAACATGCCAACATATTCATCAAGGTCTCTACCCTTTATTACAACAAGGTCACTTGTTCGATCACATTACCTAAGTCCGGGAGAAGCCGACACATCCCATGGATAGTCCCAATTAGGTCAAGTCATTCCCAACACGTCCCATGGGGATCATGAGAGTTTCCATTTACCATTTTAAACACCAATATTACCAAAAATTCCAAGGTTATTCAAAACATGACCAAGGGAAAGAAAAACACAACTAAACATGCACAAATACCCAAATAACTATGGGATATCACATGTAGACCACCTACCTCGAAACCATGATTGAAAACACTCTCAATCGAGTCCTTAGACCTCGATCCGACCAACCATTGGAGCTTGAACCTAAAATTCACCCAAAAGATAGGGTTTTAGAGATTCGGAACAAGAGGGAGAAAATATACAAACCCTAAACCCAAAAGAGAAGCAAGGAAGGGATTAGCCTTACCCAGAGCTTCAATCCACAACCAATGGTGCTCTAAACGGACAAGAATCGAAGGAGAACCACCCTTGGGAAGCTTGGGTCGACCAAGTTCTTCACTAGGGTTGAGAGGGGATGAATGGAAGAAAATCCCGAGTTGGGGTTTAAAATCCCAGAGTGGAAAACTTGTAATTTTTCCCAACATTAAGAGGCCACACAGTTTAGACGCACGGTTTGAAAACCCATGCGCAAACCGTGTGCATGATACTACCCGAAGGAGAAGGGTTGCATGGTTTACCTGGGAAGGCCGCACGGTTTTCCCTGACCATGCGCAGGCCGTGCGCCCTAGCCTATCTTGCCCAGCTTTCCTTTCATCCATGCCCAGAGCCCCTGAAACACTCCCAAGGCCTCTCATACTTTTAGAAGACATACATTGAAACCCAGAACAAGGGATTCAACCAAAACATAAAGAAAACATACCCTTCCAAAAAACCGGGATCTTACAACCTCCCAACCTTATAACGGCTCGTCCTAGAGTTGAGTTCCCAAGCCTCGTTGCTCCAACGAAGAGAAGAGTTCGGGCCACTGAGCCTGCATATCCAATTCCCGCTCCCAATTTTCTTCCTTTACTTTCCCATGCTGCCTTAGTACTCACACTAATGGCACAACCTTTCCCCACAAGATCTTTTCACTACGATCCACCACACGAACCGGATTCTCCTCAAAGGACACATCAGCCTCAAGCTCTACATCCTCAACATCAACCACGTGAGATGAGTCAGGGTGATACCGTCGAAGCTGCGACACATGAAACACATCATGCATCCCACCATACTACTGTGGAAGTGCCAATCAGTAAGCCACTGGTATGATCCTTTCTACAATCTCAAAAGGTCCCACATACCTAGGCACCAACTTACCCTACTTTTGAATCCGATGGTGACCCAACCTTAGCGATGCCCAAAGGAACACTTTATCACCCACTGCAAACTCAAGAGGTCTATGCCTCCGATCTTCATACGACTTCTGTCTACTCTAAGCCATAGCCATTCGCTTCCTAATCAACTTAACTCTCTTTGAATTCTCTTGCACGAGACTTGTCCCCAACAACTCAAATTCACTAGCCTCTAGCCAACACAATGGAGATCTATATGGCCTCCCGTAGAGTGCCTCAAACGGTTCCATCTGAATCGTAGCCGGAAAAATATTGTTGTAGGAAAACTCAACTAATGATAGGTGCCTCTCCCAAGAACCACCAAAGTCCAAGACACAAGCTATAAACATGTCTTCCAACACTTGGATCGTATGCTCCGACTGCCCGTCCGTATGCGGGTGGAAAGCCATACTAAAAAACACCTGCGTACCAAGTGCCTTCTGCAACCCTTTCTAGAAACGCGACGTGAAACGCGGATCTCAGTATGAAACTATGGTTCATGGAACACCATGAAACCACACTATCTTCCGAACATACATCTCATCCAACTGGTCGACTGTAAAGGTCTCCTGAATCGGTAAGAAATGATTCACTTTCGTTAACCAATCCAAAACCACCCAGACTGCGTCATTCTTCTGCGGCTTCCTCGGAAGACCCACGAAAAAATCCATTGTTACATCATCCCACTTCCATTTCTGAATGGGAAATGGATACAACAAACCACCTGGGCGTTGATGCTCAACCTTCACCTGCAGACATGTAAGGCACCGTGCCACAAAGCCTGCGACATCCTTCTTCATTACAGGCCACCAAAACTACCTTCGTAGATCATGATACATCTTGGTCAAACTAGGATGCACTTCCCACTTTGATGCATGAAACTCACGCATCAACTCTTCCCACACAAACTATGGCACAACCACACGATCCCGAACCCGAACAACACCTTCCACGTCGACGGTCCAACCATAAGGTAGCTCCCCACCTTTAAGCTTTTACTTCATTATCAAACACTCAGGATCATCAAGATGACCTTACTTAAATCAACTCAAAAGTGTCGAATCCATCTTTAAGGAACCAAGAGTGATCTGACCACTCTCCTCCTGCACCTCCAGGTGCATCTCTGCAAACAAAGGCATCACATTCCACTCGGTGCTGGACTCCTGATCCACCTGATTCTGAACCTTCCTACTCAGAGCATCAGCAACACTGTTTCCCCTTCATAGCATGTACACCAACTCAAAGTCAAAATACTAGAGACATTAAACCCATCTTTGCTACCGAAGATTCAGATCCCGCTGTGAGAAGATGTACTTTAGGCTCTTATGGTCGATAAACATAGTAAACCGTTCTCCCAACAGATAGTGCCTCCAGCACTTCAAGGCGTACACTACTGCAGCCAACTCAAGATCATGAGTGGGATAGTTCCTCTCATGGGGTCTCAACTGCCTTGACCCATAAGCCACAACCCGCTCATCCTGCATCAACACAGCCCCATGTCCGACTCCAGACGCATCACAAAACACGATGTACTTCTTACCCATGTTAGGTAAGATCAAGATAGGTGCAGTCATCAACCACTTCTTCAACTCTTGGAAGAAATTATCACAAGAATCATACCACTCAAACCCGATTCCTTTATTGGTCAAGCCCGAGAGTGGTGCTACCAAGCCAGAGAAATCCTGAATGAACGTTCGGTAATACCCGAACAAACCCAGAAAACTCCGAACATCAGAAACACTCTTGGGATGATCCCAGGATACAACTGCCTACACTTTCATGGATCCACTATCACACCTTCCTCCGAGATGATGTGACATATAAAATTCACCTAACCTATTCAGAATTGACACTTTGATAGCTTTGCTTATAGCCAATGCTCTCTTAGCGTACCCAAGGCGTTATCAAGATGTTGGACATGATCGTCATGAGTTTTCAAGTACACTAAGATATCGTCAACAAAGACAACCACAAACCGATCTAGATAGGGATGAAAGATTCGGTTCATAAAATCCATAAACACCACCAGTGCATTGGTGAAGCCGAAAGGAATTACCACAAACTCAAACAACCCGTACCGACTCCGGAAAGCTATCAGCGGTACGTCAAAAGATCGCACCCTCATCTGGTGATAACCTGACCTTAGATCAATATTAGAAAACATGGATTCACCCCTCAATTGATCAAACATGTCATTAATTCTAGGAATATGGTCTTGATTTTTCACCATCATATGATTCAACTTTCGATAGTCAACACACAGCCTCAACAACCCATCGACCTTCTTTGCAAAAAGCACGAGAGATCCCCAAGAAGACGTAATAGGACGGATAAACCCCTTACGCTCCAACTCCTCAAGCTGAACCTTCAGTTCTTGGAGTTCTGCTAGTGCCATTCGGTATGGTGGAATAGAAACTGGCTCCGCTCCCGACAGCAACTTGATCGTGAACTCAACATCCCTCTCGGGGGGTAACCCCGATAAATTCTCAGGAAGCACGTCCTGAAACTGATCCACCACAAGAGGAAAATTAGATTGTTCCCCTCACTCAACATCATCAAGCATGATAAATTCCACTTGAGCCATGAGTCCACTCATCTGTTGACAAAACAGCCCTACACGCCCTGCTCGAATATCCCATTCACCACGGTGGATATAAACGTCAACCTTAAGTGACCTGAATGATACACTTCGATGATAACAGTCTATATGAACCCGATACAACACCAACCAATACATTCCCAAGATTAGGTCAAAATATGACATCTAGAGAATGAACAAGTCCCACAGAAAATGATACCCACCAACTTCCAAGTCACATACCTTGCACTACTTGATATCCTCAACCCGCACTCCCAACAGGGTTTCAATTGACATAACTACACACACCCTCTCCATAGGTAAACCCAGAAATACCACAAGTTGAGCAGAAAGAAAAAGAGTGTGTGGATCTTGTGTCAAACAAAGAACTATAAAACATAGAAGGTACAAGGATCATACCTCGAACAGTTGACAGTCCGGCCTCGCCATCACCAGGTGAAAACTGAACTGCCTGAAGCTGACTTGCCCCTCTACCCTGGGCTCCAGCCTAAACACCCTACGCCGCACTGCCCTGCTGGTGTGAAAGATCTTTCCCTGGAGTTTCACTTCCACCTCCCCTGACAGTACGGCCCGTGGAGCTCCAACTGCCTACCTGATACCGGGCAACTGATCCGCTTCCCGTATTCGGTATCTGCTTTTCCTCATTATGCTCACCTGTCTGCCGAGGGTTCCTACAGAACCTCTACACATGCCCCATTTTTCCACATGAATGGAACTCAATTGGAGGTCGAGGACACTGACCACGCATATGCCCCGGCCTACCGCACTAATAACAAAACACCTGGTTCCCACTCTGAGTGGCTGACCCCCTCTTCTGACCACATTGTAGGACACTTTCTAAATGGTGCTTCCGACCTTCGGAAGATGCACCACTAGTCCACCCAGCTGGCACGAAAAGACCACCACGCAAAGCTCCCTTCAGGTTCCCTTCAAAGATGACTGCCTGATCCATAACCTCTGAAAACTTCTTCATCCAGAAGATATTCACATGAGACCTGATCTCATGTCTCAAACCATCCTGGAAATTCCTCACTATCGCTACCTCATCCCCAGCTAACACTGGGACGAAGCGTCACAAATCAGTGAAGCGACCAGCATAGTCTATCACCGATAGCGTTCCCTGAGTCAGGCTCATAAACTCTGCAGCCCGCTGTTTCCTCAATGTCTCTGGGTAAAAATGCACCAAAAACATCTCCTAGAATACGTTCCATGACATCCCCTCAGCCTGCTCGATCTAAGCCTGAATGTCCCACCAACACCTTGCCAGGCCCCACAACATGTAAAGGGCCGGATTTACTCGATTTTCAACAGGGGTCTCCAGATGATCATCTATCATCTGGTCAGACTCTAACTAGAACTCCGCTACCTCTGGCCCACCCTCTCTGGTGAAAGTCATAGGGTGCTGCAGCTGGAACTCCCTGGTCAGCTCAAATATAATCGGTGCAACCCACCCTGGGTCCCGATCCATCATCTGCATAAAGTGAGATAAGTTATCTTGGAATTGGTCCTCTCCACCTTCATTGATCACCAAAGTTTCATGCTCTTCTACCAGAGGAGTGTTCTCAGCAACATCCTCCTTTTTCCCAACTGGCAATCGACGTCGTGGTGGCATCTCTCTATATTGCCAAACACGAGATTTAGTACGCATACCTTAAAAATTTCACACCTTCCTCAAAAATCTCTTTACTAGCTACAAAAACCCATTTTTGAAACACCCCATGCTTTCACGGTATGTTTCCCTTTGAATAATGCAATTGCTTGCATTGTACGCAACTTCGAGTTCTAACACACACCACAACCAATCAAACTAGCCGTTATGAATATTAATACCCACTTTTTAAAATTTTATAAATTCTATCTTTCAAAATGGACTTCATTTTTGGATTTGGAATATCTAAATTATCTTATGGTGAAATTTTGGTACTTTTCGGATAACTTTTATAATTTGATGAATAGTGAAAATTACTAAATTTTAATTAAATACAACTTTTTTAATCAGAATAATTAATAGTGATATATTATGAATTTGAGTGGTTTTAAAGTATATTTAGAATATTTTTTTACCATTTAAAACAATTTTGTTCATTGGACATAATTTCACATTTAAACCGGAAATAAACAAGTGTCAATCTTTTGATAGTTATTATTTCTTAAAAACACGCTTTTTGTTTTGACAGCAGGAATTAATTTTAAATTAATTTCTGCAACTTATGTGTTTTGAATTTGTAAAAAATGGATTCCATATTTGGAATTAGGATGTCCAAATTGTCTAAATAGGTAACTCTTATTTTTATACATTTTGAATAATTATTTCGGTAAATATTTTATTTACCATGGTTAAAGGGTAAATCTGGTAACTAAGGGTAAACAAATAATATTATAATAATATTAAATTACCCTAAAACGTGTCCTAAATCTATTGGTTGATACATTTTCTACCATGGTCATCTTTGGGTCGATTTTGGGACCCCATGGAGCCACTTGTAGGTGATAAGGACACTTTATATTAATTAAGTTAAAGTAAATACAAAAATGACATAAGAATATATTTTTTTGAAAAACAATTTTCACATAGGGTTATATATGTTATATTTTCGACTATAAATATTAATTAGAAAGATAAAAAGATTTCCTACATAATGGTAGTTTATTTATAATTTTTAGACATTGAATAATTAAATTTATTTATGACACAATAATGATGCAGTATTTTCCTTATTAATGAAAGAATCAAATAATTAGTATTATAAATGTTAAAATAAATATAATTTAAACATTTTGATTCCATACACGACTTTTATTGGTTAATATGACATGTTAGTATTGCATAAATGAATTTGGTTTGAATTAATAAAGTTTTTATGATTTTAACAAAAATCAATTATTGAATAGTGTCAAAATTGACATAAATGAGTTTTTAAAACAGATATTATATTATTAATTGATATTATATTCCTAAAAATCTACAATTCTTCCAAAAGACTTATATAATGATAGGTGTATCATTAATGGACCACTTGGGGGTCTCTTGGATGTATATAGGATGTTTATTAACTATATAATATAAAAATACAAAGTGACATGGTAAATGTCAAACTAATTAACTAAGAGTAAAAACTAAAAGATAAGGTTAATATAGTAACCCAAACCTATCTAAAACCTAGTGGTTGAGTTTTTTTGACCTATACACAACTTAAACATTAAATAATCCACTTTGGAGCCATTATAAACCAAATATGAATTTATTATAAAATAATATTTCTAGATTTTCCTAAGGTGCCCCTCACCCCTCTTATAAAAGGGAACCCCCTTTCCCTCTAATTCATACCCTCAAATCCTTTTGGTTCGGCCTACCCCTACCGAAATATTCTCTAAAATCCCTTAAATTCTACCTAGAGGACTTATTTTTATCCTAAATCCAACCTAAGGATCCCTTTTTGATCAAATTAAAAGGAAGAACCTGAAAAAGGAGGTAATGTTTTCACCACCCTCTTTCAAGTTTCTTTGTTTTTCAAATTCTTCTTTCGTTGTTTTTCCATTCTAAAATAATAACTCCAGTATCTTATATATACTATGATGTTATTATAAATATGGTACAACCATATTCATTATTCTATCCATCCCTTGGATGACATGTCACCATATGTGCGTACGTACGACTTACCGTCTCCACGTCGTGGAGTAATTGTTATTCAATACATTATTATTTGGATGGGTATAATAATGATGTGCAATTCATGTAAATAATTAATATAACATGATAATTATTCTTTATATATGATACAACATCCAATTATATATTATTTTAATATCAAAGGAATGATATTGTCGTTTGTGCGTACGTACGGACTACCGTCTCCACGAACACGATGAGATTCATTCCCCATCATATCAATACAAGTATAATTTTCATTTAATGGTTAAAAATAATGTTTAAGGACTTGATATCATTCTGAATATGAATAATATATAACTTATCCATAACAAACATGACTTATGTAACAAAACATATAAAAGAAAACGAGTAAGTTAACACCCGAAATGACGATAATACTAAGATATTATTAACAAAGAAATGTTAAAAGATCATATATGATATCATATTAATGTATATGATTCTTGTATAATTTAATAACAATTATTTCACCATTATACAAGAGTTTAACCTACCCTCAACCAAATAAAAGTACAAGGTAAGGGTTTATTCAACAATCTCTTCATTATCTGAGGTTGTTTATACGTAATTATCTACTGGGATCTCTTTATCATCCACATCCATGTTTCATAAAAATGTTTTTCAAAACATTATTACTATTTTACAGAATATGGGTTAAAGTCATTTTTACCCCTGTTTCACTTTTTATAAGATGTTTATAAAGGAATCTTTCCGTCATTTTCCAAATAAGTTCTTTTTTAACCTTTTTGACAGAATTAAGGTAAGAATATATTTTTTTAACTTATACAGTGGGTGCGGCTATTTTCCGCCGTTATAAAATAGTCAAATCTTAAATTAAAAGATTATAAGAATATTTTCAAATTAAATGTTTTCTTTTACAATTATGTGACTTTTAAATGATTTCAAAAAAAGGGATATTTCTCTCAAAATAGTTTTGATTTCATCTATGCCAACATCCTTTGATGGATTTTAAGCTTATTTAAATTTGATTTATTATGATACAAAACTTCCACATTGTATTGAAGTTTTTGTGATATGTATGACTGTGGATGTGTTATTTTTATACCATTCATGGTTTATGGAGAAAGTATTGACATTTCCTATGCTATTTTTAATACAAATGTTTATGTTATGATTAAACCTGTTCATATGAGGAATGAATTAGACATAATAAGTGACGGGTGGAGCCCTCTATAGCTCCTCAATGCATCGGTAAGTCTCATTAGACAAACAAGTGTATTTGAATAAGGCCTTGACAAAATCTTATTTTTAGTCTTGGCATAAGGCCTTGACTATGTGGTTATAATAGTCTGGCATTATGCATTCCATCATTATGAAAGTAGTTAGTGATATTGAATGTGATTATTCGACTAGTAAAATATCCATGTGAACAAGTAAATGGAATTAATTCATTTTATTTTTACCATATTATGCTGCAGTTCAAGTTTAAAAGGATGTTGTTTTAGTTATACATTGCCTTAAATGTTTATGCTTATTTATGAAGGTTTCCGCTGTATGTTTATCCTTACTGAGCATCTAAGCTCAGCCCTTTCTATGTTTTATTTTTCACAGGATTCCAAGAAGTGTATTGTGATTGATATGCAGGGTTAAGCCAAGGGAATAATGACGTTTGTGAAGGATTATTTATGTTGTTTTGTATGTTATGAAGTGTAATGTAACATTCATGTATGTAATCTATTTTCCAAGGCTGCTAAATTGACCGGTCCTTCGAGACTTGATTCCTTGCAATCATTCCAATGTATTAAAATAATACACTAACTCTGGGTAACTGGGGTCAGGGCGTTACCGTTGGTATCAGAGGAAGTTTAGAAATAACCTTGGAATCTAGATTTAGATAAACTCTGATTAGAGCACATAACCCTAATATAGACTTTGAGGATTAGTACATATGAACTTCCTAGGATTTTGATATTGTAGAGATTTTGTGAGTTTTTTGAGAAATACATCCCTATTTGGATATGAGCAGGTAGAGGTGGCTCTGGCACAGATGTACCTAGGGGTAAAACCTGAAAGAACCATTTTGAGCTAGACTCAAATGGGAACTGGTGCATGAAAACACGCCTTGCTGCACTCTTGGTTACGACACTCCTGAGGGATATGCTTAGGATAATTCTCATTTTATTTAAAAACCATTATTAATGGTTTATGAGTATATACTTCCTTAAAGAATTTTTTTTATGTTTATGGATTATATCCATAAACTGTTCAATTTATGTTAAGTGTTTTAAAAGTTCATATTTATGTATTGCGATTCATAAACTAATCTAGTGTATTCCATTGTTTAGAAATGGAGCTTAGTGGAAGAAATGGAAACTGTATCAATGAACACACTCCATCTAGGGATTTACCACCTACTTAAGATAATTATAGTGGTTCTAGTGATGCAACTGGTTCTGATCAGCTAATCACCATACTGGGACAACTCACTCAGGTTATGAATAATAACCTTACCCGTATGGAGCACCCTGATCAGCAGTGTGGAGGATCAATGTTAGATCGCTTCATGAGGCAGCAACCACCAAAATTCAATGGGAGTGCAAATCCCTTAGTAGCTGAGCAATGGATAAATTACTTAGAGAAAATATTCCATGCCTAGGGGAGTATCGAAAGGGAAAAGTTGTCATGGCAGTTTATGGCCTCACTGGAGATGCTGATCAATGGTGGTCATTGATTCATAAGATGAAGGAAGTTGATAAAGTATAAAATATGTAATGGAGGGAGTTCAAAGAGCTTTTCTTAAAAAAATACTTTCCTCGAGACCATCGAGCAGACATGGAAATGCAATTTCCAAGTCTGAGACAAAATGATGATGAGAATGTCGCAAAGTATGAGGCTAACTTTAAAAGGATAGCGAGGCATTTCGCAGATTATATACGTAACCCAAGAAGTAAGATTGATCATTTCTTTGATGTGTTAAAACCATTTCTTTGTCTAGCATTAGTCTCACAATCCTTCTCATCGTACGAAGATATTGTCTCATGTTCTATCAAGATACAAAAATAATTCTCTATGTCTTATGACTTTAAAGAAAAGAAAGAGAAGAAGAGATCTTCTAATCAATATGGAAATGGAAATAAGGGGAAGAAGGGAAAATTTGAATATCCATCATGCAGTAAATGTGGGAAGAAACACCCCGATACTTGCTTAAAAAGAATGGGAGTCTGTTACAAGTGTGGTGAAAAAGGACACCAAGCTCGTGATTGCAAGGGGAAGAAGGAAGCTACCAATGTACAATGCTACAATTGCAGAGAGATGGGACATTATGGAAATGAATGCCCTAAGCGTCAAGGAAACATACCTCAGAAAAGTCCAAGGGATCAAGGCCAGGCTTTTTCTATCACTACTCCTGAGGTAGAAGCTCTGAAAGACGTGGTGATAGGTAATTTAATAGTTTCCTCAAGTTTAGAAAATGCATTATTTGATTCTGGATCATTGAATTGTTTCATATATTCCCAGTTTTCTAAGAAAATTAGATATTTCCAATTTGATTTAACAAGGGAGTTGTCAGTTAAAACTCCTAAGGGAAGTATCATCGCAACAAAGTTTTGTGAATTTGTTCCCATTAGAGCATATAAATGTTCTTTCTTTGTTGATCTCATCATCATACCTATGATGGAGTTTGATATAATCCTCGGTATGGATTGGATTTTGGACCATGATGAGAATATTTATTGTAAGAAGAAGGAGGTTACATTTTTTGATGATGATGATAAGGAACACCTTATCTTTAGAGCAGAATCGTCACCACTTGATTCTAATCTAGATCCACCCCCAGTAGCTCAACTAAATTCAATTATCAGGGAGGAAGAGAATGAAATAACTATAGGTGAGGATAGAAATGTTCAAATAGAGGATGTACCTATTGTGAAAGAATATGTAGATGTGTTTCCAGATGATTTACCTGGACATCCTCTAGAAGGAGAAATTGAGTTTTCTATTGAATTAATTCCTGGTTCAAGGCCCATATCGAAGACCCCTTATAGAATGGCCACTATGGATTTAGTTGAACTAAAGAAACAACTAGAGGAATAGAGTAATAAGGGATTAATTATCCCTAGTGTTTCTCCATGGGGAGCCCCTGTCCTTTTTGTTAAGAAGAATGATGTATCTATGAGGTTGTGCAATCACTACAGGGAGATCAATGCTATAACAATAAAGAACAAGTATCCCCTACCTCGCATTGATGATTTATTTGACCAACTACATGGATCTCAATACTTTTCAAAGATTGACCTTCGATATGGATACCATCAGTTGTGTGTGAAGAAGGAAGATATTCCGAAGACAGCAGTTCAAACCAGGTACGAGCATTATGAGTTTACAGTAATGCCTTTTGGGATGACTAATGCACCCTCTGTTTTCATGGATCTAATGAACAGAGTTTTCAAGGAATACCTTGATAATTTTGTAGTGGTATTTATTGATGATATCTTGGTATACACCAAAATCTACAAATATCATAAAAATCACTTGCGCATTATATTGAAGACTCAGAGAAGACAAGAATTATATGTGAAGTTTAGCAAGTGTGAATTCTGGATTCAGGAGATTTCTTTTCTTGGCCATATTGTATATAAGGAAGGAATTTCCATTGATCCTTCTAAGATAAGAGCAATCCAATAATGGAAAACACTTACGAGTATAATTGTGGTACACAGTTTTATTGGTTTAGCATGTTATTATCGACGTTTCATCCAGAATGTTTCCCGGTTGGCTAACCCATTAACAAAGCTCACACGTAAAGGGGTTAAATTTGTTTGGACAAAAGAGTGTGAAGAATGTGTCAAAAAACGGAAGATAATTTTAATCAATTATCCTATATTGACTCTACCATCAGGTAATGATGGATTCATTATTTATAGTGATGCATCGAAAAAAGGACTGGGTTGTGTCCTTATGAAGAATGATTGGGTTATTGCCTATGCATCACGACAGTTGAAAATTCATGAGAAAAACTATCCTACTCATGATCTCGAGTTAGCAGTTGTGATCTTCACTTTAAAGATATGGAGACACTACCTCTATGGTGAAAAATGTGAGATTTATACTGATCAAAAGTGTTTGAAGTATATTTTCTCACAAAAAGAACTCAACATGAGGCAAAGGAGATGTCTTGAATTACCCAAGGATTATGATTTCACGATACACTACCACTCGAGGAAGGAAAATAAGGTGGAAGATGCTTTGAGAAGAAAAGATCTTGTAGGTTTGAACAATATGAAAATTGAAATGGATCATATTTTCATGGATCTAGGGAAGATCGACTTGGGAATAACTTTGGAAGGTGAAAAATCAAAACTTTTTCAAATGGTTGCCACACCATATTTACTAGAAAGGATTAAGAGTTCTCAGACCGATGATGAATAGTTTCAAAAGAAGATTAAAGCTGTGAATGATGGTAGATTGAGTGACTTTGTGTATGAAGATGGAATTTTGAAATTTGGGAAGAGACTTTGTGTTCCCAATATACCTGATCTAAAAAGGGAATTGTTGGATGATGCTCATAGTTCTAATTTCTCTATACACCCTTGGAGCACCAAAATGTATAGAGATTTAAAAGGAACATTTTTGGTGGGACAACATGAAGAGGGAGATTTATGATTTTGTGTCAAGATGTATGGTTTGTCAACAAGTGAAAGCTGGAAGGCAACAACCTGGAGAAGTCATGAAACCTCTTCCCATACCTGAGTGGAAGTGGGATAATATCATGATGGACTTTGTCATGGTACTACTAAAGACTCCTAGAACGAACAATGTAATATGGGTCATTGTTGATCGTCTTACCAAGTCAGCACATTTTCTTGCTATAAGGGAAGATTTACCACTTGAATGTCCAGAAGAACTATATATTAATGAAGTTGTGAGGCTTAATGGAGTACCACTATCAATTGTTTCGGATCGTGATCCCCGTTTTACATCAAGATTCTGGAAAAGTCTTCAGAAAGCCATATATACTGAACTTTGTTGGAGCACTGCTTACAACCCCCAAACTGATGGACAATCAGAATGGACTATTCAAACCTTAGAAGACATGTTGAGATCATTCTCACTTGACTTTAAAGGTATGTGGGATTAATATTAACCTCTGCTAGAATTTTCCTATTATAATAGCTTCTATTCAAGTTTTCAGATGGCACCATATGAAGCGTTATATGGAAAGAGATGTCGCACACCAACCTGTTGGGATGATGTTGGTGAAATAAAACTCGTAGGCCCCGAAATGGTGGAGGAAACGATGGAAAAGGTGAAGGTAATCCAAAACCACATCAAAGCAGCTCAAAGTAGGCAGAAGAGCTATGCTGAAAATCGAAGGATTGGAAATTTCAGGTAAGAGATCATGTTTTTTCAAGGTATATCCATGGAAGGGTGTTATACGTTTCGGTCAGAAGGGAAAATTGAGTCCCAAGTACATTGGACCATTCAAAATTCTAGAACGAATTGGGGCTGTATCTTACCATTTGGAAATGACTCCAAGTCTCTCCAAAGTTCACGATGTGTTCCACGTATCACTATTGAAAAAATACATGCCAGACCTAACGCATGTACTCACCTATGAGGAAGTAGAACTGGAACCTGATCTATCTTATTGTGAAGAGCCCGTCAAAATTCTGGATACGAGAGAAAAAGTGCTGAGAAACCAGACGACTTGTCTGGTAAAAGTTCTATGGAGAAACCAAAAGATGGAAGAGGCAACTTGGGAATCCTAGGAACTTATGATGAAGAACCACCCGAGTCTTTTTATAGAATAATTTTCTAGAAATTTTGAGGATGAAATTATTTGAAGGAGGGGAGAATGTAACACCCCAAGCTTCCATGGTATGTTTCCCTTTGAATAATGCAATAGCTTGCATTGTATGCAACTTCGAGTTCTAACACACAGCACAATAAATCAAACTAGTCGTTATGAATAATAATACCCATTTTTTGAAATTTTATAAATTTTATCTTTCAAAATGGGCTTCAGTTTTGGATTTGGAATATCAAAATTATCTTAGGGTGAAATTTTTGTACTTTTCGGTTAACTTTTATATTTTGATGAATAGTGAAAATTAATAAATTTTAATTAAAAACATAATTTTTAATCAAAATAATTAATAGTGATAAATGATGAATTTGAGTGGTTTTAAAGTATATTTAGAATATATTTTTACCATTTAATACAATTTTGTTCATTGTACATAATTTCACATTTAAACCGGACATAAACAAGTGTCAATCTTTTGGTAGTTATTATTTCTTAAAAACACGCTTTTCATTTTGACAGCAGGAATTAATTTTAAATTAATTTCTGCCACTTCTGTGTTTTGAATTTGGAAAAATGGATTTCATATTTGGTATCAGGATGTTAAAATTGTGTAAATAGGTAACTCTTATGTTGAAACATTTTGAATAATTACTTCGGTAAATATTTTATTTACCATGGTTAAAGGGTAAACCCGGTAACTAAGGGTAACAAAATAATATTATAATAATAGTAAATTACCCTAAAACATGTCCTAAACCTATTGGTCGATACATGTACGACCATGTTCATCTTTTGGACGATTTTGGTATCCCATGGAGCCACTTGTAGGTGATAAGGACACTTTATATTAATTAAGTTAAAGTAAATACAAAAATGACCTAAGCATATATCTTTTAGAAAAACAATTTTTACATAGGGTTATATATGTTATATTTTCAACTATAAATATTAATTAGAAATGTAAAAATATTTCCTAAATAATGGTATTTTATTTATAATTTTTAGACACATGATAATTAAATTTATATATGACACAATAATGATGCAGTGTTTTCCTTATTAATGAATGAATCAAATAATTATTATTATAAATGTTAAAATAAAAATAATTTGAAAGTTTTGATGCCATAAAATACTTTTATTAGTTAATATGACATTTTAGTATTCCTTAAATGAATTTGTTTCGAATTAATAAAGTTGTTATGACTTTAACAAAAATCAATTATTGAATAGTTTCAAAATTGACAGAAATGAGTTTTTAAAACAAATATTATATTATTAATTGATATTCTATTCCTAAAAATATGAGTTTCAGAAAAAGGACTTATATCATGATAGGTGTATCATTAATGGACCACTTGGGGGTCTCTTGTATGTATATAGTAAGTTTGTTAACTATATAATATAAAAATAAAAAGTGACATGGTAAATGTCAAACTAATTAACTAAGAGTGAAAACTAAAAGATAAGGTTAAAATAGTAACCCAAACCTGTTTAGAACCTATTGGTTGAGTGGTTTTCTACCTATACCCACCTTAAAATTTAAATAATCCACTTTAGGTCCATTAGAAACCGAATTTGAATTTATTATAAAATAATATTTCGAGCTTTTCCAAAGGTGCCCCTCACCCCTCTTATAAAAGGGAACTCCCCCTTCCCTCTAATTCACACCCTCAAAGCCTTTTGTTTTGGCCAACCCCTTCCCAAATATTCTCTCAAATTCCCTCACATAGACCTATAGTCCTTATTTTGATCATAATTCCAACCCATTGAGCCCTTTTTGATCAAATCAAAAGGAAGAACCTGAAGAAGAGGTAATGTTTTCACCACCCTCTTTCAAGTTCCTTTCTTCTTCAACTTCTTCTTTCTTTGTTTTTACATTCTAAAATAATAAATCCAGTATCTTCTATATACTGTGATGTTATTATAAATATGGTACAACCATATTCAATATTCTATCCATCCCTTGGATGACATGTCACCATACATGCGTACGTACGGCTTACCGTCTCCACGTCGTGGTGTAATTGTTATTGAATACATTATTATTTGGATTGGTATAATAATGATGTGTAATTCATGTAAATAATAAAAAAATGATAATTATTCTTTATATATTATACACCATCCAATTATATATTATTTTAATATCAAAGGAATGATATTGTCGCTCGTGCGTACGTACGAACTACTGTCTCCACGAACGCGATGAGATTCATTCCCCATCGTATCCATACAATTATAATTTTTATTTGATGGTTAAAAATAATGTTTAAGGACTTTATATAATTATGTATATGAATAATATACAATCTATCCATAAAAAACATGACTTATGTAACAAAACATATAAAAGAAGACGAGTAAGTTAACACCCGAAACGATGATAATACTAGGATATTATTAACAAAGAAATGTTAAAAGATCATATATGATATCATATTAAGGTATATGATTCTTTTATAATTTAATAACAATTATCTCACCATTATATAGGAGGTTAACCTACCCTCAACCAAGGAAAAGTACAAGGTAAGGGTTTATTTCAAAATCTCTTCATTATCCGAGGTTGTTTATGCGTAATTATATATTATGACCTCTTTATCATCCACATCCATGTTTCTTAAAAATGTATTTCAAAACATTCTTAATGTTTTACAGAATATGGGTTAATGTCATTTATACCCTTGTTTGACTTTTTAAAAGATGTTTATAAGGGAATATTTCTGTCGTTTTCCAAACAAGGTCCTTTTTAACCTTTTCGACAGAATTAAGGTACAAATGTCTTTTTTAACTTATACAACAGGTGCAGCTATTTTCTGCCATTTTAAAAATCTTCTAAGCTTCCCTTACAAGCTTATACGAATATTTTTTAAGTAAATGTTTTCTTTTATAATTAGATACTTTTAAATGATTTCAATAAAAGAGATATTTCTCTCAAAATAGTTTTGATTTCATCTATGTCAACATCCTTTGATGGATTTTAATCTTATTTGAAGTTAATTTATTATGATACAAAACTTCCATATTATTTTTATGTTTTTGTCATATTTTTGACTGTGGATGTGTTATTTTTATACCATTCATGGTTTATGGAGAAAGTATTGATATTTTGTATGCTAGTTTTATTACGAATGTTTATATTATGTTTAAACCTGTTCATATGAGGAATGCATTGGGCTTAATAAGTAACAGGTAGAGCCTGCTATAGATCCTCGATGCATTGGTAGGTCTCATGAGAAAAACTAGTGTCCTGGCACAAGGCTTTAAAAAAATCATATTTGTAGTCTTGGAACAAGGCCTTGACTATGTGGTTATGATAGTCTGGCATTATGCATTCCATAATTATGAAAGTGGTTAGTGATATTGCATGTGATTATTCGACTAGTAGAATATCCATGTGAAGAAGTAAATGGGATTACTTCATTTTATTTTTTACATATTATGGTGAAGTTCAAGTTTAAAAGGATTTTGTTTTAGTTATATATTGTCTTAAATGTTTATGCTTATTTATGATGTTTTGCGCTGTATTGTTATCCTTACTAAGCATCTGAGCTCACCCCTTTCTATGTTTTATTTTTCCTAGGATTCCAAGAAGTGTATTGTGATTGATATTCAGGGTTAAGCGAAGGGAATAATGAAATTCGTGAAGGATTATTTATGTTGTTTTGTATGTTATGAAGTGTAATGTAACATTCATGTATGTAATCTATTTTCTAAGACTGCTAAATTGATTGGTCCTTCAGGACTTGATTCCTTTTTAATCATTCCAATGTATTAAAATAATGCACCGACTCTGGGTAACTAGGGTCGGGGCATTACAATTTTCATATGCTAATTTAACAACATTAGCACCTAAAATTCACCGCCCCGACCATCCCTACCGCGGGCCATGGTCCACATGGGGTAAAAAGCCATGAACTACCACCAAACTCACACAACATTTTACAAAACATTTTCTAATTCGGTTCAAACCCTTATGTTTCATTAAACATCATTTAACCACTTGTTTTATTTCATTCTTCTCATTATTTCTTGGTTTCATGAAATACATGATGCACCCTACCTTCCCGCCTCACACACCCACCTCATGCGTGTGCCTAACGCGATGCATGCCACCTATCTCCCCTTAGGTGCCTACAATGATGCATGAATGAAAATCCTCGTGTCATTAAGGACACGAGCCAAATATCATAAAATATTCACATTAAACAACATGTGCATCACCCAACGGTGAAATATCATCAACTGTTACAACACACAACCAAGAACAACTGTAACACCCCAAGATTTCATAGTGTGTTATTTCTTCAAAATAATTCAATAACTTGCACTACACGCAACACCGAGTTCAATAACAACATGACTTACAAAAAAAAAGCCATTCAAAAGAGGTTATGAATAGTATTATCTAAATTTTAAACTTTATATAATCCTTATAATTTTAGAATCCATATTATGAGTTTCTTAGATATAATGCAAGAACAAATTCATTTTCAGTATTGCACTTTTATCAACTTTTAATAGTGAACCATTTTTAAATACAATATTTTAAACTTTTTTACTAAATGGGGACATCAAAAATTTAAAATGAAACATCCCAAGCTTCCATGTTACGCTTTCTTTGAATAATACAGTAGCGTGTGTTGTACGCAACCTTGAGTTTTAACACACACCACAACCAATCAAACTAGCCGTTATGAATAGTAATACCTACTTTTAGAAATTATATATATTTTATATTTTAAAATGGACTTCATTTCTGGATTCGGAATATCGAATTTAGCCTAAGGTGAAATTTTGGTACTTTTCGGATAACTTTCATATTTTGATGAATAGTGAAAATTACTAAATTTTAATTAAAAACAACTTTTTTAATCAAAATAATTAATAGTGATAAATTATGAATTTTAGTAGTTTTAAAGTATATTTAGAATATATTTTAACCATTTAATATAATGTTGGTCATTGGACATAATTTTACAATTAAACCGAACATAAACAAGTGTCAATCTTTTGATAGTTATTATCTCTTAAAAACACGCTTTTTGTTTTGACAGCGGGAATTAATTTTAAATTAATTTCTGCCACTTCTGTGTTTTGAATTTAGGAAAATGGATTCCATATTTGGAATCAGGATGTTCAAATTGTGTAAATAGGTAACTTTTATTTTTAGACATTTTGAATAATTACTGCGGTAGATATTGTATTTACCATGGTTAAGGGTAAATCCGGTAAATAAGGGTTAAAAAATAATATTATAATAATACTAAATTACCCTAAAATGCGTCTTAACCCTATTGGTTGATACATGGTCGACCATGGACATCGTTTGGTTGATTTTGGGACCCCATGGATCCACTTGTAAGTGATAATGACACTTTATTTTAATTAAGATAAAATGAATACAAAAATGACACAAGCATATATCTTTTAGAAAAACAATTGTTACATAGGGTTATATATGTTGGATTTTAGATTATAAATATTCATTAAAAAGATAAAAATATTTCCTACATAATTATATTTTATTTATAATTTTTAGACATTAAATAATTTATTTTATTTATGACACAATGATGATGCAGTAATTACTATAATAGTGAACAATTAAAATAATTGATATTATAAATACCCAAATAAATATAATATGAAACTTTTAATGAATTAAACTAATTTTCTAGGATAATATGATATATTAGGATTGATTTAATTGACTTTTTTCGGAGTAATCAATCTGTTATGAGTTTCACAAAAATCAACTATTGAATAGTGTCAAAATTGACATAAAAGAGTTCTTAAAACAAATATTATATTATTAATTGATATTAAATTCCTAAAAATCTAAGGTTCGGCCAAGAGACTTATATATTGATAGGTTGATCATTAATGGACCACTTGGGGGTCTCTTGGATGTATATAGTAAGTTTATTAACCATATTATATAAAAATACAAAGAGATATTGTAAAAGTGAAACTAATTAACTTAGAGTTAATACTTAAAGATAAGGTTAATATAAGTACCCATACCTGTCTAAATTCTATTGGTTGAGTGGTTTTAGACCTATCCCCACCTTAACCTTTTAATAGTAAACTTTGGAGCCACTGGAAACCGAATATGAATTTATTATAAACTAATATCTCTAGCTTTTCCAAAGGTGCCCCTCACCCCTCTTATAAAAGGGCACTCCTCCTTCTCATTTCTTCACACCATCAAAACCTTTTGGTTCGGCCAAACTCTGCCCAAATACTCTCCCAACTTCCCTCACTACAACCTAGGGGCCTTAGTTTGATCAGAAATCCAACCTAAGCAGCCCTTTTGATCAAATCAAAAGGAAGAACCCGAAGAAGAGGTAATGATTTCACCACCCTTTTCTAAGTTCATTTCTTCTTCCACTTCTTCTTCCTTTGTTGTTACCATTATAAAATAATAACTCCAGTATCTCACATATACTGTGATGTTATTATAAATATGGTACAACCATATTCAGTATTCTATCCACCCTTTGAATAACATGTCACCATATGTGCGTACGTACGGCTTACAGTCTCCACGTCGTGGTGTAATTGTTATTCAATATAATATTATTTGGATGGGTATAATAATGATGTGTAACTAATGTAAATAATAAATATAACATGTTAATGATTCTGTATATATGATATACCATCCATTTATATATTATTTTAATATCAAAAGAATGATATTGTCGCTCGTGCGTACGTACGGACTACCGTCTCCACGAACGCGATGAGATTCATTCTCCATCGTATCCATTCAAGTATAATTATCATTTGATGATTTAAAAATAATGTTTAAGGACATGATATAATTATTTATATGAAAAATATACAACCTATCCATGACAAACATGGATTATGTAACAAAACATATAAAAGAAAATGAGTAAGTTAACACCCAAAACAACGATAATTCAAAGATATCATTAACAAATCAATGTTAAAAGATCATATATGATATCATATTAATATATATGATTCTTGTATAATTTAATAACAATTATTTCGCCATTATACAGGAGGTTAATCTACCCCAACCAAGGAAAAGTACAAGGTAAGGGTTATTTCACAATCTCTTCATTATCCGAGGTTGTTTATACGTAATAATCTACTGGGATCTCTTTATCATCCACATCCATGTTTCTTCAAAATGTATTTCAAAACATTTTTATTATTTACAAGAATATGGGTTAAAGTCATTTATACCCTTGTTTGACTTTTTATAAGAGGAATCTTTCCGTCGTTTTCAAAACAAGGTCCTTTTTAACCTTTTCGACAGAATTAAGGTAAGAATGTTTTTTTTTAACTTATACGGCGAGTGCGGTTATTTTCTGCCGTTATAAAATCTTAAAAGTTTTCCTTATAAGATTATAAGAATATTTTCGAAGAAAATGTTTTTTTTATGGCTCTTAAATGATTTCAAAAATAGAAAGAGATATTTCTCTAAAAAGTGTTTTGATTTCCTCTATGTCAACATCCTTTGATGGATTTTACGCTTATTTGAAGTTGATTTATTATGATACAAAACTTCTATATTGTATTAAAGGTTTTGTGATATGTTTGACTGTGGATGTGCTATTTCTATACCATTCATATTTTATGGTGAAATTAATGACATTTCGTATGCTAGTTTTAATACGAATGTTTATGTTATGTTTAAACCTTTTAATTTGGGAATGCATTGGACTTAATATGTGACGGGTGGAGCCCGCTATAGCTCCTCGATGCATCGGTAGGTCTCATGAGACAAACTAGTGTCTTGGCACAGGGCCTTGACAAAATTTTATTTGTATTCTTGGCATGAGGCCTTGGATATTTGGTTATGATAGTCTGGCATTATGCATTCCATCATTAGGAAAGTGGTTATTGATTTTTCATGTGATTATTCGATTAGTAGAATATCCATGTGAATAAGTAAATGGCATTATTTCATTTTATTTATGCCATACCATGTTGAAAGTTCAAGTTTAAAAGGCTTTTGTTTTAGTTATACATTGCCTTAAATGTTTATTCTTATTTATGAAAGTTTCCGCTATATTGTTATCCTTACTGGGCATTTGAGCTCACCCCTTTTCTATATTTTATTTCTCCCAGGAAGTGAAGAAGAAAATTATGAATGACCTACAGGGATATTATGTGGGGATATGAGTGTGGATTATGGAGACAATATGTTGTTGTAGTAGTTTTTCATTTTATGATGTAATGTAAGACTTATGAATATATCTAGTGTTTCCAAGGCTACTAAACCAATCGATCTTTCGAGATTTGATCTTTCTTGTGATCATGCCAATGTTATGTAATAATGCACCAACTCTGGGCAACTAGGGTCGGGGCGTTACAATTGGTATCAGAGGATGTTTAGTACAAACCTTGGAAGCTAGATTTAGATAAACTCTGATTAGAGCACGTAGACCTAAGATGAACTTTGATGATTAGTGTAGAAGAACTTCCTCGAATTTTGGTATTGTAGAGATTTTGGGAGTTTTCTGAGAAATAAATCCCTGTCTGGATACGATCAGGTAGAGGCGGCTCTGACACAGATGTACCTAGGGGTAAAACCCGAAAACACCGCTTTGAGATAGACTCGAACGGGAACTGGTGCACGAAAACGGGCCTTGCTGCACTCTTGGTTACGACACTCCCGGGGGATATGCTTAGGATAATTATCATTTTCTTTACAAACCATTATTAAGGGTTTATGAGTATATACATCTTCAAAGGAGACATTTTTATGATTATGGATTATATGCATAAATAGTTCAATTTATGTTAAGTGTTTTATAAGTATGGGATTGTGTATTTTGATTCATAAACTGATCTAGTGTATGCCATTGTTTAGAAATGGCACCCAGTAGAAGGAATGAGAACTCCAGAAATGCACATGATCCAAAGAGAAGGAAGGATCATATCTTTCATGGTCTTAAGCTAGAATTTATAAGAGAAATAGTCTCCCATGTATTATCATCATATGAAGAAATAATATCATGTGTTGATAAGATAAGTAAAGAGTTTACCGAGTCCTATGGCTTTGAAGGGAAGCAAGAGAAGAAAAGGATGGAAGAGAGAATGATGGATAAAGGGAAGAGGGAAAAGAAGAATTTTCCCATATGTGGTAACTGTGGAAAGAAACACCCTGGAACTTGCCTGAAAGGAATGGGAGTTTGTTATAAGTGTGGAGGAAAAGGGCACAAAGTACGTGACTGCAAGGGTAAGGAAATGGTTTTAAATGTACAATGCTTCATTTGCAAGAAGTTTGGACACTACGCGAACCCATGTCCCAGTCATCAGACTATGCCGCAAATGATGTTATTGGATAATAATCAAGTTATGATACTACCACAGATGAAGAGGAATGATTAGAGTTCTTATGTTGATTATGTCAATTGAGTGTTGTATCAACAATGTACTTGTTATAATAATTATGGAGTATATAAGGATTGTACTGTAGTAATATTTCATTAAGGACTTGAGATTGTGTGGAACAAAGAAAAGTGACTCAATAGTAGGATAAATTTTTGGAAAATATATGGTTGAGAGAATGATAAATCATAATATGGTTCTGATACTGAGGTAGTGATTTTGGAATAATATGTGATTGTTTTGGATAAATTATATTGGATATTCTTGACTACCTTGGAACTGATTAATGATTTGTATATTCCATCATTGTTGGGGTTTAAAACATTTTTGGATTAATGAAGTATATCCATCATTATACATGGAATAAGGGAGCATGAATGTAATCAATAAGGAATATGGTAATACATGATGAAGGTATTCATATGCTATTACGGGGTAAAAAGGATCTATATTATGTTTACCTTCCTTATAAATGTTGGACTGTGTGTTTGGAAAAAAGTATTTTGGATAGTTCTAGTTTGGATTATTTTGGATTGCCATAAAAGGACAACCCGGAGGTCGGGCTGCAACCTGTCGCGTCCAGCAAGGCTGCGAGACTTGAACCCGCAATCGAAGGGCGACAAGGGTGTATCACCTACCACTGGCCCACGAGATGTCCTGGATTAAATAATGTAGTTTTTATTAAAAGATCTTATAGATGAATTATAAATTCGTTTATTTTGGAACCCTATACGAATAGTGTAAATAGAATTTTTTTACATTCTATTATCTTTTAGAGTGAAAGATGAGTTTGTGGTAGAAATTTATTAATGGATAAAACTCTAATTATAAAGTAATTATATCTCCTTATGATCTTAGCCAATCTCATAAATAAATTCCTCAATATTAAGAAAAGAAACTTAGAACAAAATTTTTTTCCTAGATGGTACCTTAAATCATCACTAATTTATGGCTTTGGGATTGTTGGCCTTTTCATAGCCATGTTCTCTACCACTCTCCATCAGATAATTGATGGTTAGATTTTTCTTACATATCCATATTTTCCTACATGGAACCCTAGTATGTGTTATTTTCGGTAATCTTCATACTTTCGACTCTTTATTTTAAATAGAGGCCTCATTAATTCATTTTTCGATGTGGGATTTCAACTAAGATATTTTGAAACGTCAAAAATGTGTTATCCTAATACCCTATGTTTTGTTGAACCGATGGTATTTCAAATCATCATAGATTGATGAATTTAAGGACCTCAATTTTATACTTTTTTGTGACTGATGACCTCAATCACTACCTATAAATATTTACGTTTTTCCTCCAATTATATGTCTCTAATTGCCACCAATGTTCTCCTAATAGAGATCATAATTTGGTGGTGACCCTTTCATTTCTCTTTTCCTCATATTAAGACTAAATTTTAGTAACCCAATTTCCGATGTGGGTTTCCCCACAAATATATTTTCTATTTTCAACCTTTTATTTTTGAAGAACAATTTCAAATTGAGAGGACGCAATTTATTGAAGGAGGGGAGAATGTAACACCCCAAGATTTCATAGTGTGTTATTTCTTCAAAATAATTCAATAACTTGCACTACACGCAACACCGAGTTCAATCACACCATGACTTACAAAAAAAAAAGCCATTCAAAAGAGGTTATGAATAGTATTATCTAAATTTTAAACTTTATATAATCCTTATAATTTTAGAATCCATATTATGAGTTTCTTAGATATAATGCAAGAACAAATTCATTTTCAGTATTGCACTTTTATCAACTTTTAATAGTGAACCCTTTTTAAATACAATATTTTAAACTTTTTGACTAAATGGGGACATCAAAAATTTAAAATGAAACATCCCAAGCTTCCACGGTACGCTTTCTTTGAATAATACAGTAGTGTGTGTTGTACGCAACCTTGAGTTTTAACACACACCACAACCAATCAAACTAGCCGTTATGAATAGTAATACCTACTTTTCGAAATTATATATATTTTATATTTTAAAATGGACTTCATAATGGATTTGGAATATCGAATTTAGCCTAAGGTGAAATTTTGGTACTTTTCGGATAACTTTCATATTTTGATGAATAGTGAAAATTACTAAATTTTAATTAAAAACAACTTTTTTAATCAAAATAATTAATAGTGATAAATTATGAATTTTAATAGTTTTAAAGTATATTTAGAATATATTTTTACCATTTAATATAATGTTGGTCATTGGACATAATTTTACAATTAAACCGAACATAAACAAGTGTCAATCTTTTGATAGTTATTATCTCTTAAAAACACGTTTTTTGTTTTGACCGCGGGAATTAATTTTAAATTAATTTCTGCCACTTCTGTGTTTTGAATTTAGGAAAATGGATTCCATATTTGGAATCAGGATGTTCAAATTGTGTAAATAGGTAACTTTTATTTTTAGACATTTTGAATAATTACTGCGGTAAATATTTTATTTACCATGGTTAAGGGTAAATCCGGTAAATAAGGGTTAAAAAATAATATTATAATAATACTAAATTACCCTAAAATGTGTCTTAACCCTATTTGTTGATACATGGTCGACCATGGACATCTTTGGGTCGATTTTGGGACCCCATGGATCCACTTGTATGTGATAATGACACTTTATTTTAATTAAGATAAAATGAATACAAAAATGACACAAGCATATATCTTTCAGAAAAACAATTGTTACATAGGGTTATATATGTTGTATTTTAGATTATAAATATTCAATAAAAATATAAAAAGATTTCCTACATAATTATATTTTATTTATAATTTTTAGAAATTAATTAATTTATTTTATTTATGACACAATGATGATGCAGTAATTACTATAATAGTGAAAAATTAAAATAATTAATATTGTAAATACCCAAATAAATATAATATGAAACTTTTAATGAATTAAACTAATTTTCTAGGATAATATGATATATTAGGATTGATTTAATTGACTTGTTTCGAAGTAATCAATCTGTTATGAGTTTCACAAAAATCAACTATTGAATAGTGTCAAAATTGACATAAAAGAGTTCTTAAAACAAATATTATATTATTAATTGATATTAAATTCCTAAAAATCTAAGGTTCAGTCAAGAGACTTATATAATGATTGGTTCATCATTAATGGACCACTTGGGGGTCTCTTGGATGTATATAGTAAGTTTATTAACCATATTATATAAAAATACAAAGAGACATTGTAAAAGTGAAACTAATTAACTTAGAGTTAATACTTAAAGATAAGGTTAATATAAGTACCCATACCTGTCTAAATTCTATTGTTTGAGTGGTTTTCGACCTATCCCCACCTTAACCTTTTAATAGTAAACTTTGGAGCCACTGGAAACCGAATATGAATTTATTATAAACTAATATCTCTAGCTTTTCCAAAGGTGCCCCTCACCCCTCTTATAAAAGGGAACTCCTCCTTCTCATTTCTTCACACGTTCAAAGCCTTTTGGTTCGGCCAAAATCTGCCCAAATACTCTCCCAACTTCCCTCACTACAACCTAGGGGCCTTAGTTTGATCGGAAATCCAACATAAGGATCCCTTTTGAGCAAATCAAAAGGAAGAACCCGAAGAAGAGGTAATGATTTCACCACCCTTTTCTAAGTTCATTTCTTCTTCCACTTCTTCTTCCTTTGTTGTTACCATTCTAAAATAATAACTCCAGTATCTCACAAATACTGTGATGTTATTATAAATATGGTACAACCATATTCAGTATTCTATCCACCCTTTGAATAACATGTCACCATACGTGCGTACGTACGGTTTACCGTCTTCCCGTCGTGGTGTAATTGTTATTCAATATAATATTATTTGGATGGGTATAATAATGATGTGTAACTCATGTAAATAATAAATATAACATGTTAATGATTCTTTATATATGATATAACATCCATTTATATATTATTTTAATATCAAAAGAATGATATTGTCGCTCGTGCGTACGTACGGACTACCGTCTCCACGAACGCGATGAGATTCATTCTCCATCGTATCCATTCAAGTATAATTATCATTTGATGATTTAAAAATGATGTTTAAGGACATGATATCATTCTGTATATGAAAAATATACAACCTATCCATGACAAACATGGATTATGTAACAAAACATATAAAAGAAAATGAGAAAGTTAACACCCGAAACAACGATAATTCAAAGATATCATTAACAAATCAATGTTAAAAGATCATATATGATATCATATTAATATATATGATTCTTTTATAATTTAATAACAATTATTTCTCCATTATACAGGAGGTTAACCTACCCCAACCAAGGAAAAGTACAAGGTAAGGGTTATTTCACAATCTCTTCATTATCCGAGGTTGTTTATACGTAATAATCTACTGGGATCTCTTTATCATCCACATCCATGTTTCTTCAAAATGTATTTCAAAAAATTTTTATTATTTACAAGAATATGGGTTAAAGTCATTTATACCCTTGTTTGACTTTTTATAAGAGGAATCTTTCCGTTGTTTTCAAAACAAGGTCCTTTTTAACCTTTTCGACAGAATTAAGGTAAGAATGTTTTTTTAACTTATACGGCGAGTGCGGTTATTTTCTGCCGTTATAAAATCTTCAAAGTTTTCCTTACAAGCTTATAAGAATATTTTCAAAGAAAATGTTTTTTTTATGGATCTTAAATGATTTCAAAAATAGAAAGAGATATTTCTCCAAAAAGTGTTTTGATTTCATTTATGTCAACATCCTTTGATGGATTTTATGCTTATTTGAAGTTGATTTATTATGATACAAAACTTCTATATTGTATTGAAGGTTTTGTGATATGTTTGACTGTGGATGTTCTATTTTTATACCATTCATATTTTATGGTGAAATTAATGACATTTCGTATGCTAGTTTTAATACGAATGTTTATGTTATGTTTAAACCTTTTCATATGGGAATGTATTGGACTTAATATGTGACGGGTGGAGCCCGCTATAGCTCCTCGATGCATCGGTAGGTCTCATGAGGCAAACTAGTGTCTTGGCACAAGGCCTTGACAAAATCTTATTTGTAGTCTTGGCACGAGGCCTTGGCTATGTGGTTATGATAGTTTGGAATTATGCATTCCATCATTATGAAAGTGGTTATTGATTTTGCATGTGATTATTCGATTAGTAGAATATCCATGTGAATAAGTAAATGGAATTATTTAATTTTATTTATGCCATACCATGTTGAAAGTTCAAGTTTGAAAGGCTTTTGTTTTAGTTATACATTGCCTTAAATGTTTATTCTTATTTATGAAAGTTTCCGCTATATTGTTATCCTTACTGGGCATTTGAGCTCACCCCTTTTCTATGTTTTATTTGTCCCAGGAAGTGGAGAAGTAAATTATGAATGACCTACAGGGATATTATGTGGGGATATGAGTGTGGATTATGGAGACAATATGTTGTTGTAGTAGTTTTTCATTTTATGATGTAATGTAAGACTTATGAATATATCTAGTGTTTCCAAGGCTACTAAACCAATCGATCTTTCGAGATTTTATCTTTCTTGTGATCATGCCAATGTTATGTAATAAGGCACCAACTCTGGGAAACTAGGGTCGGGGCGTTACAACAACATTTCCCACCCAGGGTGACTTGGGTTTTCCCCCATACATGGGTTAGATACTCCCAAGCATGATCTCATTACCATGTCCCGACACATCTAAACCCTTGAAAACCTATCCCAAATAAAAAGACCTCAGAGATAGAGAAGAAATACCTCCTTTGATACCACTTTGTAACGTCCCCGACCCGGAATCCACTAAACTGGTGCTTCAAGCCGGGTAGTTACATGACCTTAAGCACGCCTTCCCGTATGCCAAAGGCTACCGACTAGCAGCGGGGGTCTATGGAGTCATGTGGGGAGACTATACCCCCTTTTTATCAGAGTACGCCGCAACAGAAATAATCCAAATACCGGAAACAATAACCAATAAACAAGGAACTTGTATAACAACAATTTCCAATAATAAACCTGCCATATCATACTACAAGTGCAAGAGTGAACAAAACCAAAAATAAAGACAATGACCAAAATCCCCAAAATGGTCCCGAATCAAAGTTCAGATCCTCCACCAAGTGCTACCCATGTCCACTCAACTATCTAGAAAGGAACCTTTCCCTTCTCCTGACCTGCAAACATGAAGTCTACTCAGGTACCCAATGGTGGCCCGAGTAGGGTGTGAGTACAACTTAGTAGGCCACCACCAACGGTGTCTACAAAATATCTAGTATAACAAGTAGTGCATGAAAAAGGAATATGAATGATAATTACCAAGTAATTACTTACGGTTCCACTAACTTGTTCAGGGCCAAAGCCATTTCCACTTTCATTACCATTCATTACACAACAATTATCATCACTTACCAATTCATCACATTTCCATGGGTTAATCACAAACCATATGTTACATGGGTCTAAGGACAACAATCACAAGAAAGAGGGTAAACACATCGTTGTCCTATCTCACTAGGAATAACCCCCTCATTATAATCATATCCTCACCTCTAAGCCTCAGTCTTGGTGGATGCAAATGTTAGGAGAATAGATCCTCAGTCCTCATTCATAACCAGTGTATTTAGGGTGGAGTTCGGAACCTCAGTCTTTACTCGACCTGTTGGCGTAGATCCTCAAGTCATACCCCACACTACCAAGCCATGTGCACATGTTTATATATATGTAACCATCAAACCGTCGTACCATTTCCCTTAAGAAAACACCATTCACAACAAACCACACCAGAATTCATATTATGCTTAACCCATTAACACATTACCATTTCATATAATTTAACCATTCACTCAATTCCCATGTGTTATGATTATCTCACTAAGAATTCATCACTAGACTCATAATCCATCCCATTATGGTCTTTAAATCAGTTTACACATTAACCCATTTAACCCGTTCATCATTCCCATGAATCAACCATTCAACCCATTCCATATAACCCTTAGGTTATTACCAAGTCTAGGTGAATCACATAACTTCTATTATAAGTTCAACCAAACATGCCAACATATTCATCAAGGTATCTACCCTTTATTACAACCAGGTCACTTGTTCAATCACATTCCCTATGTCCGGGAAAAACTGGCACACCCAATGGATGGCCCCAATTATTTCAAGTCATTCCCAATACATCCCAGGGGGATCATGAGAGTTTATATTTACCATTTTAAACACCAATATTACCAAACATTCCATGTTTATTCTAAACTTTACCAAGGGAAAGCAAGAAAAAAACTAAGCATACACAAATACCCAAATAACTATGGGATATCACTTGTAGACCTCCTACCTCGAAACTACGGTTGAAGACACTCTCAATCAAGTCCTAAGACCCCGATCTGACCAACCTTTGGAGCTTGATCCTAAAACTCACCCAAAAGATAGGGTTTTAGATCTTCGGAACAAGAGGGAGAAAATATACAAACCCTAAACTAAAAAGAGAAGCAAGGATGGGATTAGCCTTACCCAGAGCTTCAATCCGCAACCAACAACGCTCTAAACGGACAAGAATCAAAGGAGAGCCACCCTTGGGAATCTTGGGTCGGCCAAGTTCGTCACTAGGGTTGAGAGGAGATGGATGGAGGAAAATCCCGAGTTGGGGTTTAAAAGCCCAGAGTGGAAAACATGTAATGTTTCCCAACTTTAAGAGGCCACACGGTTTAGAAGCACGGTTTGAAAAACTGTGTGCAAACTGTGCGCATGCTACTGCCAAGAGGAGAAGGGTTGCACAGTTTACCTGGGCAGGCCGCTCGGTTTTCCATGGCCATGCACAGGTTGTGCGCCCTGGCCTGTCTTTCCCAGCTTTCCTTTTTTCCATGCCCCGAGACCCTAAAACACTCCCAAGGCCTCTCATACTTTCAGAAGACATCCCTTGAAACCCGGAAAAAGGTATTCAACCAAAACATAAAGAAAACATACCCTTCCAAAAACTGGGATCTTACAATAGCCCCTATATAATGGAAATTTAAAACTATATATACTATATAATTAATATATTGGAATAATTATTTTATAAATATTAAATATATACTATATATTCATCCTCATACCCAACCATGAGAGGTGGTAATGGAAAAACTAATGACCTCAGTTCATGAAGAAGTAGTCCACTGTATTCACAAATGATGATTTCATAACGCAATTGTTGAGATTATAGATATTTTTAGGTCATCTAATTAAAAAATAAACATATTATTATATGTATCATACACATATTATCATATAATAATGTCTTAATAATAATTAAAATAGGTGGAGGACGAAATTAAATAAATATTGTCATTAAAGAACATTAACTCTTCTTCAGGTATCCTCCATAGGTATGCAACAAAATCATTCCTAGGCTAAATTAATGGCCAAAATAAGGTTTTTATGATGAGTTAAGGAACTTTTTTAAGTTATCAAGTAATTTTTTAGTCGATAAAAATGGTTTGAGAGGTATGAAGAAGTATTGGGAGTGAGTTCCCTTTTATAATTTGGGATTGGTAATTTTGCAAATACCCAAGCATATTAAGTAATGGGATGTCACTCTCAATCATGTGGCTCAAAAATTGATAAATAATGAACATATGTGATTATATGTTTTATCCACTCCCACAACAAAAAACACATGTTTTAAATGTGTTAGTCCTTAGCCATAATGTTTACGCCTTTTTTACCACATTAGTTTCCACCATGATAATTACTTTTTTAACCTAAGTAATTAAATATTTAAGACGCAAATAAAATGAGTATTCTTATATAATTAGGAAGTAATGATTATAAATATTGAATAATATTTATCAATTAAAAATTAAATGTTTTTTGAAAATTAATTTTTATGCAAACACATGTGACATGAAAAAACAAAACTTTTATTATCCTTTACCACAATAATTAATTTTATTATATTTACTAATAATTATGATCAAAAAATAATATTTACTTATTAAATACTATAAATTATTATTAATTCAAAGATTAAATAAAATTTTCCTAATCCAATTCACACGAGTGAAAAAATTAAATTAAAAAATAATCCCACACACTCAAAGAGAAAGTGGGTGTTTAAAGAGAGTAATGTTTATATGTTTGAAATTTTTTTATATCAAAATTCAATATCAAGTTTATTAATATGAAATAATTTTTTTAATACATATTTAATTTTTCTTATTTTAATTTAATAACAAAATAACATATAATTTATCCTTTTAAATAATTTAAATTTAAAGGATGTTTTCAAATAAAATTCATTATTTTCCACTATTCATAAAAATATTAATCTTTTCAGAAAATTAAAACAATCATCATAAGAACTTATTTTATATTATTATTTAAAAAATAAATATTAATTTTTTAAATATATTTCTAAAATTGACAATAGTCTTTTAAATTAAGTGCAAAAAAGGAGACAAAATTATTTTTTTGGAAAAATATAGTTTTTTAATAAAAATTGTATTTACTTTCAAATGGTTATTATATTAATTTCTAATTTATTAGTCGATAAATAATTAATTTTATATACACATGTAAAGTGTGTATTTATTTACTTTTTTTGATATTATTCATAACTCCCATTAAAATTCCAAGGTGATAACTATCCTAATAATAGATTAAAAGTTTTCTAAATTTCATTTAAACTTAATATTGCATGTAACACAAGCCAAAAATGATTTTGTGGGTAACATAATTTATCAAAAAGATTTAATTCATTTCAAAAAATATATATTTCACAAAATCATAGGGTGTGACACTCTAAATCATTAAGGTTCCTCATTGAATTGGACATGGTTATTTTTAGAAACTTCACATGATCATGGGAGACTGTTCTAGTTATATGTTTCTAGTTATGAAAATTCCACTTGAATGTGGGGGAATCGAGGTTTGTTTGAACATCGTACTTGAATGCGGGGATGGTCAATAAAATATACATTTTCCTGGAAAATTTTTATAAGTTACCATGTGATTGTGGTGGATATGTATGAGTGATTTTTTAGCATTAAATTGGGGGTGGTAATATATATAACGTTTTAGGTAACAAAAAACTTTTCATATTGATTAAAATTCAAATAAAAACATGTTTATTAATTTATATATATCATCATGTATTGGTAGTAGTTTTAAGAACACATATTAGAAACATAGTCTTCACATAGATAGAGAACATGGGAAATCACAGGGGTATCCTACATAGTTATCATAATCACCCCCACATGTGTATCTTTGTGCTCATATAGATAATGATTTTTCTTTTTTAGGTTACTCGAATCATTGATTCATTGGTTGGGATACTAGTTATTTTTAGATAGTGGTGATTAGTAGAGGATATTTTTTCAGTGTTACCTTGAGTGATTGGAAAAGTTATAGTTGTTTCATGGAGTGTATTATGTTATTTTAGTTTTTATATATTATGGATACCACCAAATTTGTTGAAATCCACCCTATATATGGTAATGGTATGAATATATTTGTGTTCTGAGTCGGTATATCATTCATTATAGAATATTATATATATATTTATTCTATTACTGAGAATTTGGTGGTTTTTTTATTACACTAATGTTTGAGTAACAGTAGAATCTGCTATGTGGTTTGGTTTTAGAATTTGATCTATATGTTAATGCCATAATCTCATCTGGGGCCTCAAACGGCTCGTTTTGGGTGAACCAAACATTCGACCCACCCCAAAGGACTATTCTGGGGCTGATGAGTGGGTTGGGTGCAAGATCTATCAAGGGAGTGAAATGATAGTGTTCCATGCACAAATGGATTACATTCCTAAGATACCTTATAGTTCTTTAGATACTCCTTAGGATGATGGAATTCCTAAGTCCCATGCATGCAAGATGAAATCATTGTGTGCAAGATCACAACATTGCACACAACCTTGGAGTGAAACCATCCAATTGTACTCCAAAGGTGATGGTAACCTGGAATTTTTATGTGGTTGTGTTCCAATGTCAATGGATGAACAAGAACACAAATCCACTTCCATGCAAAATGATTTGCGTTCCCATGGACAAGTATTTTAGCTATAAATAGAAGCTCACTCTTCCCTTAAAGGGGGCTCTCCAAAAGACAATGTGATACTATATAGTGAACAACTTAATTTATTCCACGATATCTTGAAAACCCAGTTATCATGGATACTAAAAGGTAGTGAATTTTTGTGATAGACCTCCTGTGGGCCCAAATAAGACTTTTCATATGACGGATTGATTCATTTGAAACACTTCTTGAGGCATGTTGGTTGCACAAAATGAAAATCTACCTATACGTAACTTTATTCTATGAGAAACTCAAAGACTTGTGCCAAACAATGCCTCTTGAATCTATCTGTTTCCCTTATTCTAGATCCCCTTTTTCAAGAAACTTTTTCATGCTACCCAACTTAGTTTCACACAACAACTTCCTATTCCCTTTTCTGACAGTCCATGATTTTATAGTTCATCCATTACCCTACAAGTTTCTTTGTATAATAGGTACCCTAATTCTCATTTCTTCTCTTTATAGGTACCATAATTCCAAAAATCCTAATTCCCATTTCTCCATGGTAGTGCCAACACCGTTTCAATCTCAAGGGTGCATGAGTGGTGGTCACATAATCACTTGAGTGACATATTCATTAGAATCTACGTACCTATGATAGTTGAGGGTCTTTATCCAAGATCTTCCACTCGCCTCGACATTGTCCCCCATGAGAGGTGATTCTAACAACATCCAAGATTCAGGATATAAATCTGCCTAGTTCCATGTCCTAGCCATACAATGTTAAACTACATTATAACTTCCTCAACACATTTTTTTTAAATATATAGCCTTAAAATTTGTTATAAACATTGGATTCCCCATGTATGACCATCATCGGATTCCACCCTCTCACACCATGGAGTAAAATCCACATCTAGAGCAAATAATCTATATGTAATCCTCACACCATCCCTTGTAGATCCTCTATTTTCATCACGATCTTCCATACCACATGTCATTAAACTACATGGACTAGTCCTATAATATGAAATTAAATTGTGGCATCAAATTATGTGGGTTTTGATCCCCATCTCTTAAAAAGGTTATATTGGATGCCTCCTTGTGGTTCAATTCCAATATTGGTAACCTAACATGTCGTTCCCTTCTAGGGATGCACCTCCGGAATTTGCCTTCATGGGGTGTTATGATCAATAGGTAAAATGATCCATGTGTGACATATTCCCTCATATGGACACACCTCTCATATATTCTTCTACAAGGAGTTTTGATCTATTAGTAAACTTAGTTATTAACTGATTGAGATGCACCTCTCAGATCCACCTCCGTGGGGAATTATGATCAATTGATGAACTCAGTTGTTCCGTTATAGGGAAGCACCTCTTGGATTCACCTCCACAAGGATTTTTGATCTATTAGTGAAATCAGGAATTCACTCATTGGGACACACCTCATAGATTCACCTCTATGGGCCATTCTGATCCATTGGGGAACTCAAGTGTTCCCTATAAGGGATGAATCTCCTGAATCTACCTCCATGGATTGATATGATCTATCAATGAACTATCAAGTTGTGACATATTACCTCCTAGGGATGCACCTCCAGATCCACCTAAATAGGTAATTATGAACTACCACTTTATCCCAATAAGAAAATAACAACATGACTATATCCATAATATGTCAAACTCATGCCCTGATCTATTTCACCAAGATGTCCTAATCCATATCTACAGGATTCTGAACTTGTGACCTAAACCAAAATAAATACCCCATGAAATAATCATGGTATTCATGAGGTAAAAATATGTGGAAGAACTACAATTATGGCATTTATTACCTCATGAAAAACATATGATTCCTTGGGTTCCATTCCTAAGATGAATCACATAAGATTACCTTCAAAGAGGAATATTAACAGGTTACCAATGTTCCTAATTTCTAGACATGACCAAAGATTCCCAACATGACTACTCTTCTGACCAAAGTTTTCTACCATATCATTACAAAATCAATGTAATAACAAGGTTTCACATTATAATGAAACCATAAATCACTTCAAAAAACATTACGTAATCTATGAGGGAGACCCGAACTAGGAAACAAAGTCTAAGGAAGAATCCATGAAAGGGTTAACCAACATCCTGTCATCCCATTTCAATCAAGGTGAATAAATAACTAATGAATGTGATGAAACTATCATTCCATTATGAAGTTGTAATGAATGTAAAAAATTAAATTTGAGGCACTGACCCCTGTGAAAGTTTCAAAAGAAAAAATAGTGAAACAAACATGAAACTATTATTCTAAATATGGGTACTAGTATGATTTTGACATCAAAATATTTAATTTCACTTGATTCAATCATACAATGCTAGGTCACAACAAAAAAGTGTGTGGATAACATGAAACTGACCTACACATTGGATAAATTATCATAGGTATTCCTTATTCGGTGGCATTTCCCACCTAGACCCTTCTCTATTTTAGAATATTGGATGATATAGGGGCATTGTGCATCTATTTTCTTATGCCTATATTAATAAATGAATTTTAATGCTTTATATGAATCATGATTTAGGAATCCAACAACACAGTGCACGTAGGTGATAGGGAGAAGAAACATTGATGTGGAAATCCCGCCCAACTCCACCTTTACCTTGACATCCACCACAAATTCTGCAATATGGACCCCATGCACTATCTCACACTCTGAGATCATCTATCAGAGGTTTATTTATGACATCATGTTCCAGTACGAGTGAAATTGGGTAATTAAAACCAATGATATGGCCCTCTAGGACCTAGAGTCTTGGATACCCCATTAACATTGCCACCCTAGAGGGCCACATATTGGGAAACAACATGTGTTCCTATGAAGAACAACTTCATGGGTATCTACACAGATCACTTTGATGGATCACACCCTGATTCCATGGACGTAGGGGACATTAGGGTATTGTAGGCCATGAATGATTCCTTGGAGATACCATGGTGGGATCACACTAGGCCTTTTCTATTCCATCACTAACCAACCCTACAAGAAGAATAGCCCATATACTTCATCCCCATTTAGAAAAACATGATTCCAATGTTAGGTTTTCACTAAGGACGCTGCCTAAAAATGCTTGTCTTCTATAACTCCAACGACCCTAAAAAAGACGACGTATCATGCCCGACTGAGAAGATGTTAATATAAGGATCATTCTTTTATCTATTGGTATTGATACCCCATCCACCTCACATGATGATCAGGTTGACTCTTTCAATCCATTACACCACCTATAACTATTACGGTCCACTTTATAATGAATAGATTCAGTGCATAGGTCCTCCCCACACCATCACAAACCAAAGTGGAGGTCATAACCACTCTTTTAATAGATTGTGGAGAGGTCATCCATGTATTCTAGTCAATTAGCCTAGAGTTTCTTCCCATGCCGCAAGGATCCAAAGCCAAGGTCCTCCCCACATTATCAACAATCAGCATGGAGGCCCTCTATACGATCCTAGCACTCATAGAAGAGTTATTCCTTGATCCTTCACCAAAAAACATGGAGGTACTCCCTATTTCATCAACAATATGAGTGGAGGTTCTCTCGACTTTTTTGAAAATAATTATAGAGGCCCTCCTTGTAATCTCATTTCTCAACATGGAGGTCCTACCCATTTCACTACCAACCATCACCGAGGTCCTATCCATGTTCAATCCAACCAAAGTGAAGGTATTCCGCAATCCTAGATGAGAAAAATTAGCAGTCCTCCCCATGCAAAAGATGTAATCTTCCTAAAAAAACATCTCGGGGTAGAAGGGCCAACGCTCACCATCAAAGGAGAAATCTTGGGAAGCGCCATGTCATTATTGACCTGGTTGTCCTCTCATATTATGAGGATATAGATGAATATATTATAATACCTTAATCATAGCTATTAGAGTCTAGGGTAGGATCCCAATTTTTGATATTACCCATCACAAATGTTGTGGTTGACAAGATCCTTTGATTCCTCTATAAGTACTTACAAGTAGAGGATGTTCTCACCCCTTTCAAGGGATCAATTTGTAGCTGCCTTCACTGCTACTAGTTTACCACCTCTCCACATCCTATATAGAATTGAGAGTGTTTTCTAGGTCAGAGTTGGTGCCTTCAGATTGTGAGTTCTCTGCTGATCCACATATAAACATTGTTGACCTTGCACATGAGGCTGTGGTGAACACCCCATTCTATAGGGATGTGATGATGATGTTTCTGCTACCCCCGAGATACATCCAAGAATAAAATTACCATTTTAATTGTTTAGTGACTCCATTCAGGGAAATATAGTAGAAGATATTGCCAACATCTATGTGTCAGCCCATATCTCAACCAACACCGATTAAAGATTGGCTTGACAAAGAGGAGGACCCTTTCACATATAAAGAGGGTCTACAGGAGGTATTGGGTGATAACTAACTGTCTGTGGTATTTTGGACAAAAAAGTATTCTAATTTAACATACCTTTGTCCTTTACAAATTTCCAAGACATGTTGTTTTTTCATATTATTTGTCTAATTATCCACCACCTCTCCGATCATCAGTTGATATACCTGAGAATATCTGATAACCTCAATAATATTGACCAATAGTTCTGGATGGTGTAAATAGAACTGTTCATAGAATATTAGTTCTGTAATATGTATAGTTACTTATAGACACTTCATAAAATATGCGTCAATATATTCATAGTTCTCTATTCAATTATGGATGAATAATCACCACACGTACATATTATAGGTTTGGGAGAGTATGCTTCCTCTATTTGATCTCTATCATGTGGAAGCCCGATTTATTCACTAATAATGAGAGTTCTAATCAAACCACAACCATATATAATATGGTTATCCCCATCCTAAAAACGTACTATAGGGATATGGGCATAAACACAAGGATTTAAAGGGAAGATACTCCTCAAGGGATGACACAGTACCATGAAGACCCTTTTTTAGGTGTCCTCACTTGTCAGCAGGGAAAGGAATGTGGGCCTAGATATCACTCAAATGAGGCATTGTTACCTACCCACAATAATATCAACAAGTTTAAAAATCATGTTATTTTCTTGATCCATGTGTGGTCACACTGAAACAAATATGAATCTCACTTTAGCAACCTTACTCCAGCGGGTCAAGTAGTAAAAAAAGACTCATTCTTGACTTCATTACTAATCGATGTATAGAATATGGAAATTCCCTATGGGACCTCTTATCTCCTTTATTAGGGAAAAAATTAATCCTTTTCAAGATTCCCCTAGTCAATCATGGGGGCCCCACACACCTAGTTAGTGTATATGCTTGAGGATATGGAAAGCGTTCGAGATTCGAGTCATCTAATCCACCCTAGCTGTGGGATTATCCTCCTCAGTATTCCAGCCATGAAGATCCTAAAACTGTGGAGCATATTTCTAGAGCTGGTGATCCTTTCATTAAATTAGTTCTAATAGACCCTCTTTAAGATAGGAACCCTCACCAAAATGACTTGATATCTTCTTTCACCACTCATCTTGAGGCCCCAGAAACCCAACAGGTGTAAATCCTTCCTGATGTAAAAATGTGTCTTGCATGGGTAGAAAACATACATGAACCAATATAATTTTTATATCAAAGATTCACCCCATTAAACAAGATATGTGACCCACTTCTAAACTTGGACCACTTTATTTCAAGGTGTGGGCCTAGGTTAAGGACCCCAGAGTAGTAGGAGATTGCTAGGATTTAGTGTTTTGTTCAACCATTTAAAGTTCCCATATTTTTTTATGTATAAAGATAACCATAAGGTACATACCTAGTTGTAAATACATTTTTAGATAGTTCCTGTACCATTTATACTCCACCATATTCAAGACAAGTACCTTTGACCTTTTAAGGTGAATATAGAGGCATGATGACCGAGTCACAGACTTTGTTGCATGGAAGAGGGGCCTCATGTATTCACTCGACATGTTGCTATACCAGGAGTAGATATTAATGATGTGTATGGATAAATTCAAGGGTGATATGGTCCCTACCATCCTCACCTATAATATTCTATGTGGATTCAAGGGGTTTTTTATTTGGCCCAGTGTGAGGAAGAATCCTTACAGTCATCAGGACAATAGCCGCACTTGATGCCTCATCTAGCTCCCTCGATAAGCCATGTAAAGGAAGATACTACCTCCACCATTCATGTAGATATACTATATTAAATATAGTTACTTGACCCTTTTATAAAATATATTCACCAAGTAAATGGTGTTTTTAAGTATATCTTCATCTAGCATAGAACCACCAGGCACTGCATCACTATGTGTATCCTCCTAGGTGAGAGAATGTGGATCTATACCCTCATCAAGTTTAGGATCCTAGGGTTCCCTTACCAAACTGGAGGATTTGGAACTATTACTTTAGGTATTCATAGGCCCCAATCTACTTTATATATTCCATGGATAAGGGGATTCTGAATTCTCTAGAGTAGAGGAGGCCCTCAGAGGCCAGACTCACCGATCACCCTGATAATTGAACATACCACAAGATCCTCAGATAAACCATAATGAATTAGATGTATTCATATATTGGCTACAACCCAAAGTGGATTGTTGTTTGGTCAAATTGATTGATGTCCCTGTGGAGGTGATGCATGTCTTCACCAAACCTAAGTTAGCAGTAAAGTATTTGGTGAATGGTAGCAGGCTTCTAGGTGCGGGACATAGAAATATGATGACCGATTGGTTCTTAGGGTATTTTCTCATTCCCATGGTGTCATATATGCTCACATAGGTAGGCTGTAACCTACTATGGTTTCCATGACCCGTCCAGCCATTACTTTTGAATCTCCGACATAGCCTTCCAAATCTTGGATGAATAAGTGGTGACAATGCATAGTAAATCAAAGCCCCCTATCTTTCCACGAATGTCATGAAAACTTATTGAATTAATGCCTCTTGAGTTAGGAGATACACCCATGGTCCAACCAATACCTTATAAATTCACTGATAAGGAGAAAGAGTACTCCTCAATGTGCACTATTGAGTTGGTATACCGCTTCGTGAATCCTGTTGGTGAGGGATACCATTCAAAAACCTCAGGTGCCTCCAGCCAAAGCTGTCTAAGGAATGTCTAAAGACATGTGTTCCACTATAATTCTATGTCAAACACCTCAACATAGGATATAAATTATACTGATACAATACTATAAGTTTTTCACAAAGCATAGAAGGAACTATCTTCCATGTCTTCTCTCTCATGTATGAATCTACAGTCAACTGTGTTAGTTGATGAATCAGACCAGTCATTAACATTCCATGATAAGCCTTGTCTATCCAGATCCATGAATCATTTAATAGGTATTTAATATGGGGATGATATGGGAATACCATCTAGTCAACAATATAATGTCAACAACACTAGTCATCCCCATTGGTTTGGTCGACAACATCGCTTGTGCCCCTTCTAAGGAAAGACCCTCAACAGAAGAAAAAATTCCCTTAACATGGAATTATGATGTGTTGAAGAACCTAACTAAATTTAATTTGTTCCTTTAGATCATTTAGGAACCCTGATTATTGATGGAAATGCACAAGGCCCTTGAAGAATTCATAAAAAACTCCTCTAATTCGAATTTGATGTACCTACCTCTGAGGTTTAATATGCAGAGGAGGCTGAGTAAAAGAAGTTCAATGACATAATTTTTTACAAGGAATAAAAATGAATTATAATGTATGGGAACATATTCCCACTATATTTCATAGGCTTGTTCAATTACATGGGATCCACCACCGCATGGTGGACCCTGTTTCCTAGATTAACATCATTCTGACTCAGACACTTCACATGTAAGGACTGGAAAAAACATATTTTACTCTCCCCAACTTGAAATTTCATGGATATAAAAAGATTAATTATAAACTATGTTGATTGGTTTAGTTGAAGACCCAGTTTGGTGGATTGATAAAAATTATTGAATTCATTATATTATCTTAGGATATCATCTAAAACAAGATGTAGGGTAGTCCCCAGTTTAATATTCATGTAGAGGACCCCTCCTCATATCATCAATGCCTCAGGACTCCCTATTTGGTCGAGTATGGGTAATCCATGGTGATGTGTTCCCTTCCACTCATATGAATCATGTTATCTAGATTCCTTCTTCAACACAAGGGAGGGGGAGTCTGCTCAGAACAATGTGGGTGAGCACATCAATAATCCCAATGAGCTGACAACCACTATTTTAAATCTATGGGTAGACATAAATTATGCCTTCATTATCTCAATTCATCATCTAGAATCCACTAATTTATATATAAGAGTTTTCTTTTTTGTCTCCCTGAAGAAGGGTTTTAGTGTCCATAAGAAAATGGCTTCCTTATAGATTACCTCATACATCTACATTGGACCTTTATGGGTGACACCCGAAGACCCTAATCCTATAAAGTATTAATAATTTTTCCTTATGGACACCATTTATGTAAATTATAACCTATTTTGTAGAGAAGGGTTGAATTGACAGAAGCCAAATTTTCACCATTTATTTTACATAAAACAATTTACCCCACAGTAGAAGGATGGATGGAATTGGATTGACAATATCTATCGCCACCATGTCAGCAGAACAAGAACACATCAATGAGAATTCTTTTTCCACAAATCTAGGCACTAGTGCTTCCCTTGAGTCAGATGTTCCCATCGATTCACCTTCCTCAAAAGACAAGGGTGATTTGAAGTATGCCCACCTATATTTTAAGAGGGTGTCTCCACCACCACTGAGGAATTAATTCTGATGAATCTTTGTACTAATGAAGATCCACAACTAATGCTGACCAATTCAGATATGCCCTTAAAGGTGAAGCATTGGAATGATTTTTTCTAAAAATGGAACCACAATGTCATCACATAGAGCAATGATGAAATCCTAGGACTAGACCCCCATGTCACCATTCACCATCTCTACTTCCCAGGGAGTCATCTCAGATCAAAAAATTCTCCCATAAAGATACTCCCCTCTAACTATGATATCATTAAGACCAAGGTAGACAAGATCATCATATTGAACTTCATCAGGGAAATCTGTTTCCCCATATGGATAGCCAACATCATCCTTGTTAAGAATAAGAATGGTATGATCAGTGTTTGTATCAACTTATGGGGCTTCAGCCAACATTTCTCAAAGGATTATTTTCCTTTCTAGTGATAGAGCTGTCGATTAATGCTATAATAGTTTTTCAGGTCCTCTATATAATGGAAGGATAATTTGGGTATAACAATATCTATATTTCCAACAATGATGAGGAGTGAACTACCTTATGGGTTCTACAATATACCCACTTCTACAAGGTAATTCTATTATGATATAAAAATATAGAATCCAATTATCAGTGGGCCATGCGCCACGTATTCAAACCAATTCATTGGACAATGGTGGAATGCTATGTGGATGACCTAGTGGTCATGTCCCACTAGTTTCAAGACCATCTCAAAGACTATGATGAACTTTTCATCTTCATATGCTCTCAAAATTTGAATAAAAACCACCCAAAATGTTCAGTCATGGTTACCTTAAGGAATTTTTTTGGCTTCATCATCAGATAAAGGAGCATACATATTGACCTTAAGAACATCAATTCCATCAAAAAAATTCCTCCCTTGAGAAACTTTTAGGAGTTGCAGGGTCTACAAGGACATAAATCCAACATATATTGATTTAAAATGTATCTATAAGGATAGAGTCGATACTTCTTGAGGATCACGAAGAAAGGAGTTGTTTACCAATGGGATGAAGAGTTCTAGGACACGTTTGAGGAGGTCAAGAAGTATCTGAAAAAACCCCTGATTCTAATGAAACCCATTTTAGGGGAAAATATGGTCCTCTATATAACAGCCCAAGAAATATCCTTTAGTGCCCTTCTCTCCCAAATAAAGAATTTGTGTAGAGAAAATATTTTATACTATCTCAGTTGCACGCTCCTCAACAAAGAGACTAGATACTTCCCTATCGAAAAGAGATGAATCATTCTATTTTTTGTAGTGTATAAGTTCTATCATTATCTGTAGTATCATGAGATAAATTCTGTGTCCAACATGGACATATCAACGTATATTCTCAATATCCCCATACTAACGGGATGACTAGCACAATGGGCCATGATTATATAGAATTTTGACATTAGTTTCATTATATAGAAAGCCATCAAATCCGATGCATTGAAATAATCTATAGCCTCCTCTCCTGCCCCAAAAGAGATTCCCATGGATGTTGATTTCCTTTTACGATATCATCTTAGTTTATTAGACTATGTCATGCTTGTAGATTCATTTTGGGAGTGCTTCATATAGACAGATAAATAGAAGTCTCTACAATCCCATGCTTAATAGAGTAGGCCTAGGGACCATCTTTATCACCCTTTCACAAGTAGTCATATTGTACTCATTCCAATTTTTAGAGGCATAAACAAAAAATTAGGATGAGTGTCATTCTATCATTAATAATAATGAGGTGGACCTTGTGATTGATGTCCCCCACCTAAATGTGAAGGGAGACTATGAGATAGTCATTAAACATATCAATTGTTCCAAAATCATCAGAAAGAAAGATATTTTTCCCCTGCTAGAGAATACTCATCAATAGTTGGAATGATTTACTTCCCAACCCAAATTCACTCATGTCCCACAGTCAAATAATGGTCGAGATGATGCTTTTTTCAGTCTAGAAGCATCCCTTTCCAAACCTGACCATGATTATTTGGTCATCCATGTGGCACACTAAATGGTCATCACCTCCACTATTGTTCATGATGATGATAGGAAAAAGGTAAACTATATGGATTCTGATACATCTATAATTGGACCCTTAGGTTCCCTAGAAAAAAAGGAGACACACAATTAGATCACTCCATTCATTATATTGGTGTTTCATTCTCCCACAAGACTGAGCCGAGCTCTAGCAAGTCCATTGGCATGTGTTCACCCTCTATAAAGGGACTAATCTTAAGAAGACAATATATATACATGGGTTTTATGGAATTATCATCTATTTCATATAAGGAGATGATATCATTTTGTTTATACAGGAAGTCTATATCATGTCCTATGGCACCCAACATGTGGGACTGATGTTCTCCCACAAGATTTAGATACTAGGAAACATGTAGCCCATTATGTTCTATGACTATATCATGTTTTCCAAGGGGTGTCATGAATGTCAAATCCATTCCAATTTTTTTCATAAACCAGTGGAGATTCTCCACAGAACCGTGTATTCTTTTCCTTTTTTAGTATGGGGGTTTGATGTTGTGCGACCACGCCCACCAGTGACAGATCACTAGTCCAAGTTTATTCTGACCACGATAGGATTATTCTCTAAGAGAGAGAAGCGACTTCCCTCAAATATGTTAAGGCCTGATCTATGATCAAGCTTGTGAGCTCCCACGTCATTTATGGTTTTTTAGTGTGTCACTCTATTCTAAAAACAATATAAAAATATCTCAAGATATCGAGCTGATGAAATGTTATAACGTGTACAATATCTGGTCAACCATACATCCCACAATCATGATCAAGAGAGTGGGATGATTGTAGCATTAAAAAAGACCCTCCATAACATCATGCAGAAGATAGTGGGACAAAACAATAAGTGTTTGATAGAAAAGATCCCTAACGCCCCATGGTTATATCATAAGATAACTCTAAGTTCCACCTAGGTTACCCCCTACTACCTATTATATGGAACATATGAAGTCATGCCCATTGAGGTTCAGTTGTCGTCTCTCATAATAACTATCCATGACCAAACAAATCTAGGAATAATGGAAGAGGTCTATCTAGATGTGTTGGAATCCCTTGAAGAGAATGGGCACCATGCCTCTCAAAATCTATAGAGGCACTTAAATAGGATTTAATGAGAGTTAAAAAAGAAGTTTCACCTATGCTCCTTCCTCTATAGTGACACAATACTAACTCTTACCACACTAATGATACTCATTAAAAACTGAAAAAAGTTTAATTCAATGTGGGACAAACCTTAAATAATTCATAAAGTCTATTCCAAAGGAGTATACTATTTGATCACCATGGATGAAGAGAATACAACAACACCCACAATTCCATGTTTCTCAAGAAGTACATTGTGTGGGGTGTCATGGACCACACATCATTACTTTAAACTATGTGTGAGTTCCCGGCTAGAATGTGTTGTGTGGCACAAGGTGACATTGGATCCATTCATGTCGGGGTTTTCACTTTACTGCACTACACATATTATTTAGGACACTCAACACCATGGTCCAAACTCTATATAAATACACTATGAGTCATGGTCCATGAAACATGCCCTTAAATTGTTACCAATGATCCAACCATTATGAAATTAAATTATTTGGATCCCCTATTGTATAAGTATTATGCATATAAACTGAAAATACTGACATCATTAATGCTTGACATTAAAATGAGATCTTACACTATATAAAAATGATATTCCTTATAAAATAAGTATGAGATGTTCATGAATCTTACCACATACTATGAACATAGGTTTCCACACAACAGTTGTGGGATCCCCCAATTCCCCCTCTATAGAGGATTTACTATTACCAGTGTTAGTATCCTACCATTCCATGTTATAGAACTGTGTGTGGCTTGATTCTGATATTTATGGGATATGTAGAAACACTCGAACATTCTATCTTCATGCCCAACCAAAAATCTATCAACCCTTTATCCCCATTTATAGCCCAAATACCACAAACCTCTGATTGTGTGTATTTCATCTCATGTTTTTCATGTAGTAAATGATCCTCATTTTTCTCATTCATGTTTTCTACATATTTCATGCCACATAGATCCCCTTGAGACCAAAATTATCCCAGTTCATGCATTATTAATTAAATCTATTATCAACCTTCAATGTGATCTTATAATAATGACCTTAATCTAAGTTCCATTTGATTATGGAAATTTTTGTGGTACATGGTTCTATGTGACCTCATTTTACATAGGTTCTACCTCTATCGTACAATGTGGATAAACTCAAAATAAAAAACCCTTATGTTCATGCATCATGAATTTAAATTTTATTCTTCTAGTTTATGTACCGTGACATTAAACCTTTTCCCCTAGTCTAGGCAGCATGACTTTAAAATACATGAAACTGACTCTAGGACTATTTCATGTTGTTGTTGGACTCCATGGATCCATTAAAATCATATTTTAAATCATTTTCACCCCAATAACATACTCAAATACCTCATTCCCCATTGTCTACGAATTATATCCATAAACTGTTTTCAATTGGTCTAAGCTATATAAACTCAAACTGAGAGCCCTAGTCCAAGAAAAATGACCCTAAATTATGTGAATTAACCCTTAACTCACATGGTTTGCTTCATACTTGGTGTTGAAACATGAATATTCCTCTACCCTCCTTACATAACTATGTGTTGATTGATTCCCATATTTATGATATTCATAGTGTTGTATAGACTTTTCATTTTAAGGACTAGCCATAGATTCACCACAAAAACCCAAAGTTACATGTAGTGATTTCACCCAAAAATACCATCACTGGACTCCTTTTATATAATATCCCAACTCATTTACTAAGGCCCATCAGTGGTTTATGATTCCTCTATAGATTGATATGAGAAAGGTAATAACAGAAAAATCAACGTGTAAGCCCCACAAATGATCTCATCAAAAGATGTTAAACTGCATTATTCCCCATATAAATTCATTATACCTTTTAATGAGAGATGAAGTTAACCTATATAAAAATAGGATGCTCCATGTGGAAAATATGGAATGAAAAATATACTAACTTCCTCATCACATGATTTTAAACTATAGAATTACCCCATACAGATTCAGGATGTCTCATATCCTAATATTAAAAGAGTTAATATCCTCATTCGAGAGGGTGTACCCTTCTAGAATTAGTCTCTTACCATGTCATACTATATAACTATATGTGTCTCAATTCCCATCCTCATGGGATATTTAGTGACTCCTGGATATTTCCTCCGGGTCCCAACCCCCTTCTTGGACTCCTTGTGCGATATTTTCTTCCCTAGTGTCATGATATCAACTAGGGGTATAGATTGTCAAGTTATATGTGATAGAGGATCCCTTTACCCATTCTTTTTACCATGTTCTCACAAATTCATGTCACACAAACCTCCTTCAGTCACCCATTACCCTAGTGAAAGCTACATGACCTTGAACTAACAACCATTTATACAACCCGAATTCTGAGAATTTGAACTATCAACAGCTTTAGTCCATGTTATATGACTTTAAAATGAAAAAAATAATGTCCTTAGGGAACAATGTTAAACAATATCCTTACCCGATATAAAATAAGGATACTTGATATGGGAAGTATGGGATGTTAATAATCTTACCCCTTTTGAAACTGGGATGCCTCATATGAAAAATATGATAAGAACCACACATTACCCTATTTCAAACTGGGATTCATCATAATGTGATATTATTTGATATCCTCTCTAGAGAGGATGTCACTCTACCGGTGTTGGTATCCTACCAATTTGTGTCTTATAAATACATATGGATTTATTCCCATCCTTATGGGATATATATTTATTATCGAATATTCCATATAAAACCCATCATGGATATCTACTAGTTTCTGGGACATTCCCCACTTCTGCTTCAGCAATACCTAATTTCCTCGGTTTAGATGACCATCATCCTCCCAGTTTGAACCATATCCCTTTAAAAATGTTCTAAAAAAATACCATCTCACCTACTGTATGGGGATCATGCCCTGAATGATATTTGGAAGCATATATCAGATCCCATGTTTTGAATATTGGTTAATAATCAATTTTTCAATTTTTTAATCCCATATTTAACCGAAATGGGTATAAAACCTTTTCTTCAAACATGGTCATCAATTTTTCCCTATCTATTAGTTATTCCTCTTTCACTATCTAGGTCTTGAAATTCGTAATCTATCTCATGGGATTTTTTTACCACTGTCTCTACTCATTGTGTTTTCCCTTATAAGAAATGTGAACACCATACCTCCCATTTTTTCTTTCACTAACCATTGATCACATGGTTTTAGAAGTCTGGAGGGGAACATCGCCAAGAATGGTTGAGACACATGATCACCCAATGATCCAAACACTATAACCTTAAAATAGGTGTCTATGCCCAACCATCATGTCTCTAAATGGTGTACAAGTCACCCCATGAATGTTTCATGTTGTGAAGGGACTCTTTTCCCCCAGTACGTTAACATTTTTCCCTTCCCCACGCTACACTTATCTATTTCATATTCCACATATGGTATGAGAATTATGAACTTAAACTATTCATTATCCTCCATGGATGTATTGAATGAAACACACCCTCCATGGACCTCAATTCAAACCATGTTGTCACTCTGTCATGATGGAAATTCCCTTATAAATTAATCAATACACTATACAAAATCTATGAACCAAAATTAGTATTACATGTTTGAAGACTCATGCCCATAAAATGTGTGAATGTTTGCTCAGAAATTTTTTTGGGACATCAGGTGGCCTCTTAGTCCCATACATTAATGTCAGGTATCATTACTTCAATGTCTAGAATTTTCGTTCGAGACATGCAACCCCATGATCAAAAATCTATGACCTTAAACTAAGATTCACGATCCAAGACTGATGAACTTAAGATATGTGAAATTTTTCCCTCATGTTTCATGCATCATATGGCCTCCAATGGTCCCCATTAACATCATGTTTTGACTATTTCATTCCATTCCAAAAATTTTAGGGTGCACATAGTTCGAACTCTATGACCATAAACTGGGATCAATGCTTCAGTCCAATCATCAGGAATTTAAACCGTATGCTTATTCTCTTTGGATTATTTTGTGAGGAGTTGGGTCCTATGAACTCTCCATTAAATTTGAGTTAACTCTCCCCTATGAAACAAAAATACCCAGGGAAACAACCTTTTGGTCCATGTGTCATGATCTTAAACTATATATAACTCTCCCTAGATTATTTTTCTTAGTGCAGTGTCTTCTAAGATTACTATGATTTATTGGCCTCTAAAAGTATTACCCCTATCATGAAATCCTCTTATCCCTATAACCACATCAGATATGAGGGTACCATTCATGTCAGTTCACATGTCATTTCCAATGATGTTAAACTGAAACCTTACTCCATGAAATGGACATGGGATGCACTATTTATCTAACATGAAGAAGAAATAATTTTTATCTCACAACATATGCCTCGCACACCACATACTGATCACATGACATTACATAGTGTGTTACCAAATCCTTACCGCATGATGTTAAACTACATATCCAAAATCCTCAACATACAAAATTAAAATGAATTTCTATCATACATATTACATGATGTCAAACTGTGATTCATATTGGTCCTTCCCAAGAATACCTTTCATTAGAGTCGGTCACCTATGACATCATTAATGTTCCTAGATCTTGACTCAACAACTGAGGAGTCAGTCCCCCTAGAAGATGATTTTGATTTTTTTTAGACTGATACTCTTACCCAATGTGCTCCAAGTCATGATGGAATAGTTCCAAGATAGTTGGAATCCATTCAAATATTTCATCACTCCATATCCATGCATCGTATGTACCTATATTTGGATCCTCATCCCCCATGTTCAAATGGGCCCCCTAACATCAGTGGTTCCTAACTAAACAGGCTCACTAAGAATCCTAAGAACATGCCCTAGAAGTCATTGGATGACATTATGAGATAGGAATCATGTTTTGGACATGGCCAGTAGTAAAACCTCATTTGTTTTTCCCCATTCCTATAGAAACGATATAAATGCGATGTTTCGAACTTGTTTAGAATCTATCCTATGTCATCACACAACTCCACGTGTGTTCCAAATTTTGGTCATTATGATTCACTCTATTCAATACACTTTGATTGGATAGAATTAAACACCCCTGGATTTATCCCATTCATGCATTATCACATGTTGGAATATAAATTAAGTTATTTATAAAGCATTGTTTTTCATCCACAAAACCTCATTTGTTAAACACTCTCAGTGGTTAGTTGGTAAATTTACCCATAAAATGATGTTTATATGAAACTCTCATATAAATTAATGATAACATGGTTGTCCCTTATTTCTCACACTGAGCATGACTCATGTGAGATTAGGGATTGGTCAGTTGTTTTTTCATGAATATGATTGAAGTGTGATAAAAAATATGATGAATGAAATATTTCCTTGCATGAAGACATTGTTAAATTATTAAAATTTGACATTTAGAAAGGGCCATCCACACATTTGAGGATCTCTTATGTCCTAGAACAAATTCCCCTATGGCTCCACCCGACAATTGACAGCTCCATCCAAACTATACTCTAATGTGTGGCCTCCATTGTATGATGTATCCTCCTGAACTCTATTTAATCCTCCTCATCCATGGGATGATGATCATTATCCCGGATCTTCAACCCATTCCACTCAACATGAAACTATGCTATCTGAGATATCACATGTTTTTCTTAATCCTCAGTCCCCACTATGTAATCCCTAAATTGGGTGATAATCTATACTTGAGAATTGAGGAGATAAACATGATCATTTAAATTCTCCTCAATATGTTGAATTTACTCTTTGGACTCTTAGAGATTCCATTTGTTATAAAATTTATATTTTTCTTTAAAAAATATAAATGATCGGCCTCCACATGCACTCGATCAGCATGGTAATTGTGCACCAGTGCATGGAAGTAGTGAGAACCCCCTACTCCAGTTCTTAGGTTATGCTACGGATGATGAAGGGAACCCATCCATCTCCCTAGGTATGGATATAGGGTCTCAGGGATGAAATTATTCATGGTCATCCATGTCGTACAATGGACTATGCAGTTATCCCCCATGGTTTTGGAACTAGAGTGTTCTTTCTAATTGAGATGTGAAGGATCATATTCAAGGAAAGATGCAAGTATATAAGTAGAAGGGTCCTTATTTAGGATCCTCTTAGATAAATCAGGCTCAATGTTAAGATGAAATCTATCTTCTTATTACTATTCCTCGACAATATCAACTCTTACGTCTTCAAGATCCATCCCACCAGTAACCTTACATGAAACAGTAACAGACTGTCCTCTGAAGTCCAAGGACATGTCTTCTTGACTTACCATATCCTCATGGATTGATGTAGATGTTTGGGAAGGGTACCTAGATTCTCCAGTAGCTTACACTTATTGGGAGCACACTTATTCGATCACTTCTTGAAATAATATCACGTCAGTCATTTGATCAAAAATGACCAGTTGGACAAGCATGTATCATGTGAAAGAAATATACACATAGTGGGTGAGAATATAAAGAATCGGTCCATGAGTCTCAAAATAGAGTTACACTATATGAGACCCCTCAATTATAGTTGGCACATTATTGATATCTCTAGCTCTTTTGAATTTTTTGAACTTGGGATGCATGAGAAAAAAAATCATGTTAATGAAAAAGCTCCATGATATTCCTGAAAATAGTACTGGATGGATTTATATTTAATATTACCTTTATGTAAGGGGATCTTAATAATGATCTTCCCTAGGTTACCTACTTTATTAGAAGCATATGCCACCATTTGAATACCTAGGTGTGGTCCCTTGTATATGATTTATATGATTAGAGGATATGAAACTACAACTCCAACCATCATGAAGGGCCCACCAATTATGGAATCCTCAAGAACAGGTTCTGGAATGTGATATTCAGGGCCCAATGGAGAACCCTATACCCCTATAGTAGGGACCCCTTATTCATTCTCAATTTTCTCATGCATAAGGAAAATTTTAGTTAGATATTTTGAATAGAATAGGAGAAGCACCAAGGGATAAATCTTAATAATCATACATCAAAGTAATATATTAGATTGAAATTATCCATAGGAATCACTTCACTACTCTCCTAGAGACTCACCAACTTAGAAGATGACCCCTAGTACTGTCCATCATAGGATCCTTGCTTATCATCACCATCTGATGTCTTGTCCATGTATTCTTAAGGTGGAGTCTCCTCATGTTCTATAACACCACAAAAAATTACATGTAATTGAATGAGAAGAATCCCAAGTTCCCTATACAGATGAGATAAGGCATCCATGGTCACTAGGTACTCTAACATCTTCTGGATAGATACCCTAGAAGTGATCCTAGCATACCCTTCCTCTAATAGATCGATAAAATCATGGGTTTTCATTCTCCATATCTTCTCCTCTATCATTTAAGTCCTTAACATTCCCCATGCCATTAAAAGTTAAAGGAAAGAAGAGTTAGTTATTGGTTCTAGAAGATGCAATTGTTTCATTCCAAGAGATTCCAAGGCTCTTCTACATTTGGCCGAAAATCCCCCTGTTGTATCCCCAACTACATTTAGGACCCCTCGTTGATAAGAGGCGGTGGTTCATAAGAGAATTTTTCTTACCCCACTTTAACTCTAGATTGGGATGATCATGATCCCTATCTCACCCCTATGAGAGTAGACCACCCACCTCCTTGCTACTATGGTACCTCACTTTTCATCATGACAACCCTTATTCATTGCAAAAAGATATTTCCCAGTTATGTTGTCACACATTTGTTAGAATTTATATGGGACATGATAGCCTTTACATTGGTCAGTGGCGACATGATTTTCTCCCATGATCCTTTCCCAATGAACATCCACCACAACTAATTAAGGATACATGTATTATACTAATTATGGAAAACCATGTATACTTTCTTTTTTGGCTTCCACACACATCAAAACATCCTAGAAAATTGGGGTGGTTTGTATCACTCATAATAGATGTTTTTATCGATTTTGGTGAATACTATTCCACCCTAAAAGAAATCAAAAACTCCCTTTTCTCTAGTGTCCCATTTAGGTTGTCCACAATTGCACCAACTAGGGTTTCAAATGGGTAGAAGTTTAGGTTCTCTAAATTAATGATGCCAACCATAATCTATGTATCATTATGTATCACTGGATGGACTCCAATGGTGTTGAGATGAGAAAGGAACATACCAAAATTTGATGGGTTAAAATCATTCCAAAACATGTACCTATGAAGTAAACAATAGTCTTTACATGATAAAATTTTAATGGGACAAAAAACGTCATGTGAATGTCTCCCCACACCTCATGCCCCATATGACCATAGATCCATGAAACATTGGTACCCCTAGGTTCACCCTACTATTGGCCGCCGTGATTCCCACCATCACTAGTGTCCAAGGGAACATGCCCATGAACTAGTCTATTTGTAGGAGAATTCATCACAGAATTCAGTTTATTGGACTAATGGGTCCTAGTCTTCCCATATATAGTATCCCCACTGTTCATACTCTACCCCATCTAGAATCATCTAGCATGATCCCAACCTCCTCCTTTGTATCCCCTCAGACACTTCTTTGGTCATCCCGAAAACATCACATCCAGTAATTTCATCAAAAAAATTCTTATCCATATGTTTACAGAAATATCCTTTCAGAATAGGATATTTTGATTTAGTACTCTGTTTAAAGCATCTAGCAAGTGTTGTGCCAAAAGAGAATTATCCTACCTATCGCCCAAGGTGTTCAGCACCAGGAGAACCTTTCCATACTAGAACCTATTTATTGGTATTTAAATAATAAAGTGAACATACTAAAATATGATTCTCACTTCTCTATGATGATAGTCAAAATAGTTGGTGTTTGGAGATCAATGGATGAAAAGATATGGTAGTAGTTCCTTTTGGAGGTATGTGTGGAATTGGGATGTCCATATTGTTTCAAATAATATAATGTGATGCAGCTCAACACCATACCCTAGACATGTATAGTGTAACTAGCACATCTGTCCCATTCATTAGTAAAATTTTCTTTCACCCACAGGTCCCATTTCATATGCCAATACTTTTCTACTGTTCAACATATTTCTCTCGAAGATACTCATATATCAAGTAGGTAATTCTTCATCCTCTGGTTTATCCCTCAGAAAAATCCTCATTATTCCACTAAGCATGTAAATGGAAACATCCACATGATCTTATGTTGGGGGAACATGGACATCAATGTTACATTGGTTGAGATCTTCCTCACATGTGAACCAAGAGCATGGTGTGTTGACTTTAATGACTAAGATGGCCACATCATCAACCAACTCAAAATTATGCAACATGAGGAGGATATTCAATGGAGTTTCCCTATAACCATAAGTCAGAATGCTCTATAGTTCATGGTTTTCAACGATAACCCTCATGGTGCATATGATCGCATGGTTTTGTTCCATTTTAACCGTCTAGGTGGTAGAAACAGTAGACTCGATCTTACCCTAGTTTGGTTGGATGAACATTTCGAAATATTCTACAAGTTCTAAGAGGGGTGTATAAAAATTAATTCTCTTGGTGTGAAAATAGTGATTTGGTGTGAAAAATTGCGAGGGAGCATGGAAAAGGGTCCCTTATCCATTGAAACAATTTCCCAAAAAAGGGATTTTCATGAAAGATGTGGTTGAAGCTTAGGTTTCATACAAGGGTGAGTTACACACATGAGATAAAATATTGATCTCATAATAATTCCGAGTATTGTACAAGGGGGGACCTTTAATTTATAGGCGGTTCCCATCAGGTTTCATAAAGCATGAAAAGACAGTTGTTTATCCAAAGGAAAAATTTGTTCAACCACATGAAAATGATCAACTTTCTTCAAAATTTTCCATTGAACCTGGAGTTCCAGTCCCCTTTGACATCATATTCTGAGGGAGGGATTGTTTTTGCAGAAAAATATCAACTGGGGCCTTGACTAGCCAATTTTGGGTTAACTAAACATGGAACCCACCTAAAAGAACTATTTTGGAATCTAATGAGTGGCTTTAATGCAAGTTTCTATGTGTGTGCACAAATATAGATTACCACTAACAAATGTCTTATGCGCCAATGGAATCATGTAGTTCTAAAAATTCTCCCCAAGATAATGGTATTCCCATGTTCCAGGTGCACTAGATAGAAGCATTGAATGCTAGATCACATCATTGTGCACAACCCGAGAGAGTAACCATCCAATGGTGTTCCAAATGTCATGCTGACCTGGACTTGTTCTGCATCCATACATTAATGAAAAAGGATGATGAAGTTCACAATTCTAGTTCCATGCTGATAGAGTTTCATTCCTATAGCGATGTATTTTTGTTATAAATAGAAGCTCAACCCCACTAATAAATGGGTCTCTTTGGAAGATGACACAATGCTATTCTTCATGCAACTCCAGCTCTTTCATGAGAACATGAAAAACTAGTGATCATGGAACCTTAAAGGTAGATAATTTGTGTCACAAACCTCTTATGGGCACAAACATGACTCGGTCTGTGGTGGAGTTATCCTCGTGAAACTCCTCCGATTGCTGGTAGGGTGAATTGAAATAGAAGCTTCATATACATAACCTCGATCTGTGTGTAACTCCTAGAATTACGTGAAATTATGCCTCTTGAATTCATCAGTTGTCATTGTTCTATAACCCCTTTATCAAACATCTTTTACATACATCCCAACCCAATTGTTCACAACAAAATCTTGGACCCTTTCCTAATGTTCTTGGTGCTTATAGATTAGCCATTACACTACTATTTTCTTCTAAGAATAGGAACCCTAATGCTCGTTGATTCTAATCATAACGACCGTAATGTTAGGCCTCCTGATTTCAAATAATCTAAAAAATATCTAAGGCCATGTCCCACTAGGAGGCACATAATTAGTTTTCATGTAATCTCTAGAAGTCACATCATCAAGGGAAACCATGTACCTATCTTGGTTGAGGGTCGTTATGTCGGATATTCAACTCACCTTGACATAGTCCCCCTTAAGGAGTGAGCCCGCTAATGGAAGAGTTGTGTTATGTGAAACTACCTAGTTCTAGGTCTTAATCCTGCAACATCAAACAACATGACAACTTCCTCAGAAAATGATGTAAAGTATAGCCTTACGTTGTGTGATATACCTATAATTCCACATGTTTAATCATCATGGGATGTTATCTTCTTCCATCATGGATTGAAATCCAACCCTAGAGGGAAGTTTCTATGTGCATGACCTACACTATATATATCTTCCCAATCCTAACATAAATGGATATTACATCATTTTTTATGAATATTCAAAATATTAAAAAATTACATGCTTGAGGAGCATAATAGTTTAGTGTATTTGTAAACTTGGAAAAAATATTCTAACTTGGTGAAAGATATTCAATGTCATTAATAAAGATATTCCCCTATAGTACTTCTACCTAAAAAATTCCATCATAACCTGCTGGAAAGGAAACATAATAAAGGGGTGAGCTTGATTTCTCAAAAGGGTAAATAAGGTAAGCACATAAGTATAACATGAACATAAGGGTATGAGAACATGAGAATAACATTTTACGACCATAACCTACATATCAGAGATCATAATAATGAGACATGGCATAAATATTGGCAGTTCATATGACATGAATCGTAAGGAAATAAATATCATAATCCATGTAATAATAACATATGTATAAGTCATGGAATTGTGGCACACACATCAACCTATAACATCGTGAACATGTATATGTAGAAACAGGTTCACACATTTGGTAATGGAAATGAATTCATGCACTCTCATAGACTTATCGAAAAGAAACCTGGTCCACACATAATGTTTTCAACATTAAATCAAGTTCACACATAACATTTTTAACATGTAACTAGGCTGATGCATATACTTATGGGCATTGAACTAGGTCAATGAATTATATTATGAACATGTAATCAAGTTCATGCCTAATAATGTCAACATGTAATCAGGTTCATGCATAAACTTATAGACCTGAAACCAGACCAATTCATAACTTTTGGAACATATGACCAGGTTCATGCATAACATTTATACTCATGAGCCATCCATTGTTACCCAATTCATTAGAGGGAGATACAAGTCTCATCTATCTCATAATGAAATCTTTCATACATGTTAAACAAGATAATTAAAACTTGAATCATAACATGACCCATAAAAATATATGGGTTTTATAAATATCCCACCAGAACCCATGAAATGACATCATTATTATTAAAATTTCATCACATCATAACCTATAGAAAATAGATAGGTTTCACAATCATTACATCAATGCATGACCCATGAAAAGAATTGGGTTTCAAAATAATATAACATGTGAAATAGAAATAGGTGTCATAATAATCATTCCATAAAAACATAAACCATTAAATAAAGAATATAAATGGAAAATTTGGATCATTTCATATTAGGGTGTGAGTAACATCAACAGATATCATCCTTGATGGAAACTAACTTGGAAAAATATTTTGAAAATATATCTTGACCAAAATATCATTTCTTCTTTGAAAAGTATTTTTAAAATATATAGACCTTTAGAAAACCATTTTCTTTTAATATTTATTGAAAAAATAAAATGATGTATTTAAATAATTTTGAAAACATTTTCCCCTGAAAAAATATAAACGAAGCACTACTAAAAAACTGGGTTTATCCAACATTTGGGATTTAATAGTGCTAGCTAAAAATTGTGTTAAAGAACTCCTTTGTTATTGCTAAAAAAGAATTGTTAAAGGAGGACTTTAATAATGCATTTTATAGCACCATTAAAGTAGGCCTTTAACAACATTTTTTACAAGTGTTGATAAATGGGGCCTTTTATCAGTACATGTAAAAAAACACTAATAAGAGGGGTGGGGGTTATCAGTTCTTTTTTAGAAGCATTGATAAAGATCCTCTTTATCAGTGTTTTTTTACAAGAAATGAAAAATAATACTTCAGAAAACATTTCATTAAAATTAATTAATTAATAAATATATATATTTATATTGATAAAAAGGTAATATTTATTTTTTAATATATGTTTTAGATAAGGTAAATAGGTATTTACACTTAAAATTTAAGATATTTAGTGAAAATAGAATATAAAATAATTAAAAAATATTTTCAATTTATAATTTTCTTATTATTACCGAGTAATAGTCATTTAATATCAATATGAAGATAAAAAATATCAAAATAATAATAAAATATCACAAATGAGTTGAAAATGTAAATCAAACTTCCAACAACTATAACTTTTGATCCGTGTGTCTGTTTGGGATCTAACACATATCAAATCGAAGCTTGTGATGAGATATACATTGTAATGACTTAAGGGGGCTCTTATATTAAAAACTCTCTAGAAGGAGGGGCACACATGGGAGGATGGGATTATCTAAAGTGTTGATAAATGGGTGGGCGGGTGGGAAGCGCTAATAAAGCTCGGTGACTGGGGTGTGTAAAAAATTTATATACCCTTTATCAACTCTTTTTTAGTGAAATTAATGTCCCCCATTAATAGTGATAAAAATAATTGTTAATGGAACCTTTTAACAATGCCTTTTTAGCACTGTTAAAGTGGTCCTTTAAAAGCGCTATTTTAGCACTGATAAACGTTTCATGATTTTAACAGCGCATTGATTATCAACACTTTTTTAGCACTGGAAAATGGCTTTTCTAGCACTGTCAAGGGTCAATTTTATAGAAGTGAATCATGAAAACATTTTGAAATCATTTTCCCATGAAAAATTACAAAGTAAGGATGAAAAGTCTTTGGAAACCATTTCTTTTAAAATATTTTGAAAATATATAAAAGGATTGAAATAGTTTTTATAACCATTTTCCATGAAAGCATATAAAATAATCTTGAAAATAGTTTTAAAACCATTTCTTTAAAAATACATTGAAAACTTATATATAGGATTAAAATCATTTTTAAAACCATTTTCGAGACGACTTCGGTCTTTTGGCCATAACTTGAACCACGGACCTCCGATCGACGAACCGTCTGCGGCAACGCGATCCTTAGATCGAGACGGTCGTTTCGGTATACTATACTCAAGGCGCGCCTTCTTTTTCGGGAGCCTACGTGGTTAAAACTCCGTAGTTAAGCGTGCTTGGCTTAGAGTAGTGATCAGGATGGGTGTCCTCCTGGAAAGTTTCTCAGGGTGGGTGTGAGACGGAAAGGCTGATATCTTTCAGACTAGACGTCCGATTGACGAACCGTCAGCGGCAATGCGATCCTTGGATCGAGACGGTCGTTTCGGTATAACACACTCAAGGTTTCGGATTACTTTGAGTTCGGCCGGGTTGGTTCGTACACGAAACCAACCGGACATTCGGAGCGGAAACACTCATATCTTGAGCTACGGACGTCCGATTGACGTGCCGTCAGCTTTGTTGTATTCCTCTTAGTGAGACGGATCTTTTGGCATACTCCGCCCGAGGTTTGGACGCAGGTGGAGTACGGTTGGGTTGGTTTTGCCTTAAAAACCAACCGGGCCCCGGAGACGAAAATGCCAATAACTCTCAGACCGGGCGTCCGATCGACGCGTCGTCTGTTGCGTTGAGTTCCTATTGACGATACGGAACTTTTGGATACATCAACTCTGGACTTTGTGACAGTTGATGTATCAGCCTCTCGGCTCATGGAGCGGACCCTCCGAACGAGCTTGCTGTGTGCGGGAACCCTAGTGCTGGCTGCGACTGCGACTGTGACTACTACTGCTAATGCTACTGTGACTGCGACGACGACAGTACAAAGATCCTGTGTGGATTCGACGACAACGACTACAGCACTCAGCGATCCTACGTGGAACAGTGCTACGATCCTGTGTGGGTCTTTGCGGGGGTTAGTACCTATCGATCCTTCGTGGGTCCGACGACTTAGATGGATCAGTGATCATCTTCACCGTCATCCGAAGAAGTTTACCTGAGTGAGCTGAACCTTCTATTTTACTCGATAGAGGTAGTGCGCTTGGTTGTATCGGCAGACCCGCGATTCTGGAGACGAGCATACGGAGTACGGAGACCGTGTAGCCGGCTGAGACCTGAAGACTGCTCGACCGACTCGACTTGGAGTGAGTCGACTAGCCCAGTGGACGGAGCGCCCGGTATTTGGCGGCAGACCCACGGCGGACGGAGCGCCTGGTAGTTGGCAGCAAACCCGCGATACTCGACTGGAGGAGTACCTCTGTAGGCTATTTGGGTGAGCGCCCGGTATTTGGCAGCAGACCCTCAGCGGACGGAGCGCCCGGTAGTTGGCAGCAGACCCGCAGTACTCGACAGGAGGAGTACTTCAGCAGTCTTAGGTTAGTGAGCAGTACCTCGGAGTCGTGACAGGACCACTGTACACTTCAGAGATGGGGCTCTTCAGCAGTTACGGTTTTGATAATGAAAATCCTGGTGTGAGCTGAATCCTAATTGCTTTCCTGTGTGGATTGTGTTGTGCTATCCTGTGTGGATTACGTTTTGCTTTCCTGTGTGGACTGAGTTGTACTTGGGCTCGGAGGTTGGAGCGTATTTGAAATTGATGACTTAGGTATATGTATGGGAATATACCTAAGCATTGTCGGTTGTTACTTCGTGTTTGTATTTTTCTTTGTGGTTTATCCTTTGTGGATTTCGGGAGACCTACAGGGGTCTCGGGGTCCCTACTGAGTATCGTATACTTACCCCTGCACGGGCTATGCCCGCACTACGTTGTGTTGGTTGCAGACGACGGACAGCGTTGATCTTGGCTGAGGCTTGCAGAGCAGGACGGTACCTGGAGGTGGACCACTGGGCGGGACGTGTTCGGAGCGGACGGCGGGACCCTTGGAGCAGTGGAGCTATCTGTACCCACCTTTCAGGTGGGATCTCTAGTGGACAGCTCGGTGTAGCGGCTTGTTGCTGTTTTCCCTTTCGAGTTGTACTTTACTTTCAGTTTGGGTTTGTATACTGGCCCATTTACTTTTCCGCACTTCCAGATGTACTCTGCTTTTGCTTAGTGTTTACTTTCCGCTTGCTTTCTCTATGGTGTTTGTTTACTTTACAAAGGCAATGCCTTCCCTTTTTACCGGGAATTACACCTTGGTGCTAGTCGCCAGCCCCTGGCCTATGGAAGGCGGGCTTGGGGTAGTCACGGCACGGACCCGAGGGCGGGTCGTGACATTACAGAAGGTTAAAAACATATTAAATATAATATATAACATATATAAATATATTTTCCATCATAATTTTCACTATTAGTGGAGGTAATTGAAAAAAGAACAATCATCATTTAGTGAGGAGGTAGTTTTCAATACATATAAACAGTATGTTTGTTACCCATTAGATGGATGTGTTTGTATGTGTTGGTATAAAAATTATCCTAAAAATAAAATAGTATATTTAGGGTTTGGGGTTTTTTTATAAAATAAAGGAATAATAGAGTTGATAGAGTGGATAAAGAAAATAAAAGAAAAGAGTTTGAGGGAGGGTGTTACCTCTTAATCGGGTAACTCTATTTTGATTGCACCAAAGGGATTATTTGGAAGACTTCACTCTCGAATCGAGGACTCATGAACAAAGGGGTGTTTTTTGGAATGATTACTCGGAATATCATGGCAATAAATAAGTGGTTTAATAGTTGTGATGAAGAGTGAGAGGTGGTGACCTTTTATAAAGAAGGGAACTGACACATTTGGTATTTAAAAAAAAAGATATGTGTACCCACATTATTACCAAACAATATTCATAACAAACAAAAAAAAACCATGAATGTATTGTAAATTGACGAATCATGTCAAGGAAATGGATTTTGTAAAAGTTTCTAGGTAATTTTGAGTCTTCAATTTATGGTTTAGTACACTGTTAAAATAATTTTTCTCTAAATCGTTGTAATTAATTTTAATAAATTTCACTAATATTTTTGTTAAAAAAGAACATTATAAGAAATAAACAATTATTCTTATTTCAAATATAAAATAAATTCTTCAAAATTATAGTCACATAAGTGTCATTAATTATGTTAAAAATAACACCACTGATGGGGCGACACTGTGAGTTTTTAAAGTTAAAACATCAAAATTTTGGATAAGTTTTTATACCCAATTTGAAAGTGAAATTGATTCCAATGAAAAAATTTGATTAATTTAAAAAAATTATTATCTAATAAAAATTTACTAAAAATTTAAATATAATTTAACCCTATAAATAAATTAGATGAAAATGAATTTTTGAATTGAGATTCTTTATTTTAACCAATCCTTAAAAAATGAAACCTTATAAAAAATAGAAAAAAATTATCATACCCTAATTTTTTTATTTTTATTTCAAATTTTAAATTTATTTTGACATATTAATGTCCTTGTACTGAACCTTATACTTCACTTAACCATGAAGATGATTTCTCCACCTACATGGCTCTCCCATGGGGCTTTGATGAATGGGCTTCCGGCCTAATTATATGGATTTCGCCTTGGTTGAGGTATGATTAGGTTTGGTCCTTATTTGAGTCAAAAAATTCCCTCCACACTTCGTTAAAAAATACGATTCTTCAAATTCAAAAACACTTATTCCTGAATTTAATAAAAATATACCAAATATAATTGATCTTCAACTAAATAATTTTAGTACCTGAAATAAGTAGAAAAATTATAATGGGGTAAAATTAAAATTAAATAGAAATAATTAGTGATGGAATTAGACACATATATTATAGTCATCCAACCCCCCAAAAATAAATCCTTTTATCATCCCCAAGTAAAACTAAACAAAGAACAAAAATAGTCAAAAATCCATAAGGGAAATTTTTAAACAATCATGATAATATAAAAAATCTAGAAATGAATATTTTTTAAATCTCAAAACTCAACAAAAATCATGTTCCAAATCATGCATCCGTTAAAATTTAAAATTCAAGACATTTATTTCTTTTCTTCTCAAACCACTCATACTTTTAAGAAGTACCCATTCCAATAGAGATTTACCTCACTAAAATGTATTTCACACCATTCTCAAGGACATTTGAAATAGAGTTATAATCAATATAAATCATTTGTGAACTATATATAAACATTAATTTTATATGAATCTCCATATAGAGATTAAACTAACCATATCATGATGTATTTTTCATTAATGAAGTACTGTCATTGAGGCACAATGTGGGTTTGTAAATATGTAAACATGAGATTTATGGGGCTAAAAAGGAAGTATGAATTATAAAGTTACAATGAATGGAATTCAAGTATGGAATAATTTAATTTAACCCCCCTTTAACTATATTTAAAATAAAACATTCCACATGTCCTTCTGCAGTTCTCAAGTAAATTTCACTCTTCAACATACAAAACAATGATAAATCATCCTCCTACATTTCTTCATGTATTTTTTTCTTTTTTTTACTGTAATATGTGTAGAACAATTCTCCCAACCTAATAATTAAAAAAAACAGTCACGTCAATCCCCACCAGAAATCACATGTCGACAAAAACATGAATAGTTAGTATAAGAAGGGCTAAGATTTATATAGCTACAACATTATTCTCCATTACCTTTATTTTAGGTATGATTTAATATTTTTTATTTTGGATTCTATATTTTATTATTAATGTTTCGGATAAATAAATTTATAGGATTCATATAATGGTGAAATCAAAGATTTTTTTGGAATTTTTCAGCTTAAACCTATAGTTTTTTCAATTTACTGGGTAGTTACACATCGTGTAATGGTGGTACACATTGTGTAATTTCTATCAAGAAGAATCTTAGAACTAGATACATAACATGATTGGTATCCATTCTGTGAAATGGCTTACATCATATAATAGATAATATCATGTTTTTAAACAAAATGTGAATCCTTTTGGGGTATAAGAGCTTCATGTATTAAACGACATGTAAGGGGATTACACTCCATGTAATAGCTGCAAAAATTTATTTTAATGTGATTCATGAGTATTTTCATATTTTATTTATTTTAGGATGTGTTTATTTCATCAAGGAGTATCTCTTTAGGTTATTTTGGATGATTCCACCTCTTTAGGGTCACCTTGTTTAGTGATTAATCACTTTTGTGGATGGATTTTTTTTCTTTGGGTATATAATACTTCTTGTTTTTATTTGTATTTAGGTATGTATATGGTTTTATCTATGTTAGTGTTTGGATTTGTGACCAAACAGTGGTTTCTATCAATCCTTTTCACTTTCTTGGTATTCCATGTCATTTTAATGTTGTTTTCTATGATTTTTATCACATTTGTTGAAGGTAGATTGGTTTATACTGTAATAAGGTAGGTTATTCTATTCAATGGTTTTATTTGATTAATTTCATGTTGTTATTGATAATTTCATTTGGGTTGTTCATTGATTTGAATTTATATGTGGTTTTCCAGGATTTTTCAGAAAGGAATATATTTTTAAAAGGGGGTTTTCTTTGAAAATGTAATTTCTTGGTTTGGAAATGGGATTTCAAACTCCAAAGCAGTTATTCATGGATTTGAAAATGTTTTATGAAAACATGATTATGGTTTTGAAATGAATTTGGATAGCTTCACATTGGAAACCTTAGGTGCATCAGGAAATCCACACTAGTATCCTTAGTGTGTTTATGACACCACAAGAAGGTAACCTTTTTTGTTATTGACTGGTTGGACTCAATATAAGTTGGATCAAATGTTATTCCTGTTTTCTATTTTTTTGTCTAGTATATAGTGGACCATATTTTATATCCTTATATGTGAGGTGATTTATCACTTATAGTTATTTATAACTTGATTGTTTTTATCATGGATTTTTCTTCACTGGGTTTAATATGAGGTTGTATCACATATATTCATATCATAGGTTGTTTCATGGAATTTTTTTCTTATTTACCTCTTTATATATAGATATTATTTATTTTTTTATTAAAACTATTTGTCTTATTTCTAGTTTGGGAACATTAAAGGATTCTATTATAACCACAAGGAAAATGATTTACAATTGGATTTAATTTTTAAAAATGCATTCTAAAAACATTTTTTCTAAAAATATATAATTTTTGAGTTATTGATATTTTTCCTTGTATAGAAATTTTAGTGGTATCCTACTGTGCTTTGGTTCACAACCTACTTGATCAATTTTGTGTTTTTAGTATTATTATCATAGGATTTATCTAAATATAAGATAATATTCTAGAATGAAAGATTCAATTTCTTGTTGTTGTTTTTTGTTTTGGTTGGTGTTAAGATGACTATTAGTCATTTGTGGATTTGAGATTCTTTATTATTTATCCAGTTTTGGATTATATTTTATTTCCTTATGGTATTTCATTTTATTTTTGTACAATATTTGTATTTATTATTTTTATTATATTCAACACCGGTCTCTATTTTCTTGTTTTACCAAATTTTCCTGACTATCCAGTTTGGGTGGCCTTTCTAGTAGACCTAGGTTAGTTCGTAAAAATTTTGTATCAAGGGGATTTTTATCCTGAAGCGTGTTACACAACTTGAGTTTGGTTCTGTTTCATGGATAAACATGAGTTAGGACCGTTAGAACTTAGATAGGACGTGTAGAAATGGGGGCAAGACAAATCACTTCCATTACAAAAACCGAGTCACCATGGGTGGTAAGGAAGTTTTACCAGGTGTGACAATTTGAGTTTAATGTCATTTGAATAAACAGTATGTGACTCTTGTTTAAATTGAAATTTTCTTTTTTTTGTAATGTCTTTTCTGGTTTCATTAAATTAGTAATGTTTTAAATCATTGTTATTAATAACCTATGTTGGTCCAATGATTTTTGAAATATATTATGAAGGATTTTCTCATTATCTTTTGTTAGGAAATGCCTCTAAGAAGATCCCTTCAAAATACATGAGAGGATTCTATGAGATAGGTTCTATAGGTGAACCCCTTAGTGGATCCTACTTTGGTAGAAGATATTATCTGAACGATTCATACTCTTGGTCAAGTGGGTGTTGAGAAACCAAGAGACATGGTGTATCATGGTTCTGGATTTACTATGAAACATCCAACTATATGTTCCTGGAAAATTTACCCTAGGAATATGAATATTGGAATGAGAATGTAGATAGGATCTTCAACTTCATGAAGACTCTAAAAGACTCTATGGTCGAATTTTACATGCATATGACTACGGAACCAAGAAGGATATGGTGGGAATCTGTTGTAAAATATATATGGCATGAGGATATTACTTCTGATTCCTTCAAGAGAAGATTTTAACTAGTAGTTTTAACCATAGCCATTGTGTTTGAAAAAAATACCTGGGAGTTTCTGACCATCATGAATTTGGAGCATACTGTTATATTGAATTCTACCCATTTTTATGAGTTAGTGCATATGGAACCAAATCTTATTAAGAATGGGTACCTAAAGGATCAGAGGTTTGAGTTAGGACTACAAATTTATATTTGGGCTACGTTGATACTCATGATTCTTATGAACTTTTTATAGGTAGTTGACAAGGTATCTTTGACTGAGGCAGACATAGCTGGGAATATAGTTTTGGGTGGAGCTTCAGTTGGTTCAGTGTCTGGCCAGGATGTATCTTCTGGATATAAGAGGAAGTGTAAGATTGGTAATTTTTATTTAGGATTTAGTTTTAGGATCTTAGATAGGGAATAAGTAGGTTTTATTCTACCAGTTTGGAAGGAGAGGTCACACCAATCCCAACTATGCAGTGGATTTCAAGACTTTTCATCTTTGTGGGTGATCTGGTCTTCCAAAATTATTATGTTAAAATATATCTCAGGGTTGTATAGTAGGATCCACTCTCACCAAGGGTTCGAAGGTTCATGAATATGCTTCAAATGGTGGTGGGTCTAATTCAAATTCCATGGGATATGTTCATGTGTCTATTACTAGGAGGCTTTATGCAATGGGGTATGCACCAATGTAATCCAAAATAGGGATATCAATAGCTAGTGGTATGGTGTTTATGTCATATTCTATGGTGCTAGATTTGTTTTTTACAAGTTCAACTCATTCCTTTATATCATCAATGCTATTTTACGTGTTCATTTTTCATTAAAAACTTATTCCATTCTTATTTGATATTCCCACACCTTTGATAAAAATGTCCAAACAATGTTTTAGATGTCCCACGTGTTAGGTGGTGAAAGTTGAATTTGAGGTGAAGTGGGACTTTTTAGTCCTTGATCTTGACCTCCTCAACATGATTATTGGAATGGATTCAATAATTAGTGTTAAGGAATAGATATAAAATTATATCCATCAGGTTCAGTTCTTATCTTCCGATAAGGTCACTTATTTATTCCAAGGTGAGTGGGACTATAGATTTGGATGGGAAGTTCAGATTGTTCCTTTTTCTAGGGTAATTTCATGCCATTTATCAGAGATACCTCATGATGTATTCAAACATTGTTTGGGTAATCAACCTCCTATAGTGGTGTGTGGATACCCCGAGGTATTTCCAGATTATTTTTATGGTTTATCACCATAGATAGTGGTTGGTTTTTCAATAGAAACTCTCATTAGTATGATTCCAATTCCTATATCATATTCCCATATATAACCTATTGAGTTGTTGGATAATAAGGTCGTATGTGAGAACCTAGAGGTGAAAGAATTTATTCCTCCTAGCTTGTCATAGTTGGATTCTCAAATCCACATTTAGAATAAGGAAGAAGGGAGCCTCAATCTTTGTGTTTATTAAAAAAAGGTTAATAAGGTGACCATTAAGAAATAATATCTTTTTCCAAGGATATATTATCTCTTTTATCAACCAGAGGGGATCGTTGGTTTTATATGATTTACCTCCGATCAAGGTATCATCATTTGAGAGTACAAGAAGAGGTTATACCTAAGGTATATTTTAGAAGTTTATATGAGAATTTTTTGTTTTTGGTTATTCCATTTAGTCTCACTAATACTACTATAGTATTTATATCTTTGATTAATTTTATGTTTTATCAGTTTATGGAATCTTTTTTTTTGTTTTCATGGATGATATTATGGTATACTCTAATTCAAAGGAGGAGCACATGGACCATTGGGATATCATTAATTGAAAATTTAAATAACATCTAATTTATGTTAATATTTCCAATTGATAGTTTTTCATTTGGGAAGGGACGTTTTTGGGGAACGTGATATCTAGGATGGGTGTCTTAGTTGATCATGAAAATGTGCATGCATTTATGTCCTAAGAGTATTACAAAAATGTGTTTGAGATCAGCATATTATTGGGTTTGGTTAGTTACTGTATACGGTTTGTTCATGACATATGCAAGATTTCATCTTCAATGATAGGTTTAACATATAAGGGTGTAAAGTTTAAATGTAATTGACTGATATATTTTGAGGAGATGAAGGTGAGGTTGACTTCATCACTAGTTTTGATTATTCGGGAACCGATATTAGGTTTTGATGTTTTCTTTGATGCTTCCGGTATGGGTTTGAGATGTGTCATGATGTAGGGAAAATAGGGTGTGGCTCATGACTCCCTCCATTAATTATTTCAATAGATAATCTACTATACCCATGATATTGGGTTGGATGTGGTTATTCATTCACTCTGAACGTGGCATCACTATCTCTTTGGGTAGTGGTGTATTGTATATTCTAATAATAAGATCCTGAAATATATCTTTACTGAAAGGGATCTAAATTTATGATAGTGATTATTGGTAGAGTATCTATAGAATATTTATTTGGATATTTCTTATACCCTTGGTAAAGTGAATGTGGTTTTAGATGCATTGAGAAGAAAATTACTCACACAAGCTATAAAGAAATCATTTGTGGAGTGGTATCTATTTATTTTGATGTCTAAGATGATCCTTGGATTGTAAGAGGATGGTGAATAGATACATAAGGCATCGATGTTGGATTACTCATTGTTTGATGAGTGAGTTCATCTTGAGTAGACATCTGACATTGATCACTTGTATTTTAATGAATTCCTCTATAGTGGGGAGACATTGGGCAAGTGGTCTTGGTCTCCCAATAGAGCTTTGTTCTTCCATATAAGGTTGGTTGTTCCATTTTTCTTGAGGTAGGATTTCTTGTATAGTGAACATTGTTATTTTTGGTCCATGAACCCAAGTATTAAACAGATTTATCAAGATTTTGGATTTCTTTATTGATGGTAGGGGATCAGAAGATCAATTTCAGTTTTTTATCACGATACCTTTCTCTTAGAGAATTAAAGTGGAACACTAGATACCTAAAGAGTTGTTTCATCCCTTATCCACTCTAGTATGTATGTGAGATGTGATTCACATATATTTCATCAAAGGTTTTCCATGTAATCTTAGTGGTAAGTATTCAACTTGGGTGATCATTGATTGAACCACGAAATCAATTCATTCCCAAACTATCTAATAGATTAATAAAGTGGAACAAATAGTGGAATTCAATGTAGTATAGATAGTGACACCTCTTGGGGTTCCCTCTATTTTTGTCTCTAACAATTACCAAAGAGTCACATCTAGGTTTTCGAAAGGTTTTCAGGAGGCGATGGGTTCCGAAATTAGATTAATTATGCCTCACCATACCCAGACGGGTGTTTAGATAGAAAGGAATATCCAAGTTCTAAAGGTTATGATCTAGGTTTGTGATATTGATTTCAAAAGAACATCAGAAAATAATTATCCTTTGGTTGAATTTTCTAATAAAAATAGTTATCATGATTTGATTAATATGGAAACTTTTGTGGCTTTTTATGGGTGGTTATGTCGATCTCCCTTATTCTAGGTGGATTTGGGAGAGCGGTCCTAGGATTTGTTGAGTATTGTTAATAACATGAAGAAGATGGCTCTGTTGACCTGGAAAATATTGACCATGGAATACAATCCTCAGAAATCATATGTGGACCATTGTTTTTACCCACTGGAGTTCAAGGTTGGGGATCTGGTATTTCTTAGAGTTTCACCTTACTTGGGACATTGTTAGTTGGGTAAGCCAGGTATTGTGGCATCGAGGCATGTAATCCCATTTGAGATCGTTTGATGACTAAGGAGGATTTTTTTTAAATTTTTCTAGCTTGATATATATCTATGGCATGTTTAATGTTTCCCAGTTGAAGTGGTATATACAGAATCTGTCCTCTGTTATCAGATAGGAAGACGTGGATCTTGATCCTGATATCACTTTGGTTGAGAATCTAGTTCAAATTATAGATCGCCAACATAAGGTGATGCATGGTAAAATTAATCCCCTGGTCCTGGTACTATGGAATTTTGGATATGGTATCCCTATTATGTGGGATCATGATTCATTTATGAGGAAAACATGGCCTCCTATTTTTGCAGATATGGGATTTGGAGTTATTTATGGTGGCATAATGTATTTATGGTGGGGAGATTATAATGCTGTATTACCTTTCTATATGGTATTCTGTAACATTTTCTTTTGGTTGTAGGTTATAAAAAAAATAAATCAGTAGGATACCTTTAATGGTGATGTTATGTATTTTTTTTAATTTTTATCTCAATCCAACATTTTTGGTTGTTCACTAGGTTATTACACAGCGTGTAATGAGATTACACACCATGTAAAGTCCTATAGGAAGAATCGGTGAACTGGATACACAAACTATGAGGTATATACACCATTTAAATTGTTCCCATAATATAATAAAACATATTGTGTTTTTAATAAAAAAAGAGATTGGATTATAATCATATAAGAACTTAATGGATTACATGATATGTAAGGGTTTACACATCATGTAGTAGTCACCAACATATATTTTAGGTTTTTTCATGATCAGTTTCATATTTCATTCTCATAGGCTTACTTTCTCTCAATATAGAGACTTTCCCAAGATTATTTTGGGTGATTCCCTACCTTCCATGTTACTTCGTTTGGTGATTAATCACCTTTGTAGTCAGATATCTTCTCTTTGAGTACGTAATCCTTATGTTTTTTCATTTTAATTGGTTAAAGATATGGATTTGGATATGATTTCATTCATACTTGAAATTAAACAGTGTTTTTTATCAATCCATTTCAGGTTTTGGAATTCTTAATCTTTTAAGGGTCATTATATTGGTGTATGATCACTATTGTCAAAGGCAATTGTGTTCGACCTAGTATATGTATGTTTTTATATAAAATGAATCAATTTAATGAATTACATAATGTTGTTCATAAAATCAATTTTTCCATTGATTATAATTGATATGTTTTTAATGTATTTCTTATAATGTCAAATATTCTTTAAAAGAGTTTTTATATGAAAATAAATTTTCTTTATTCAGAAATTGGATTTCAAACTCTGAAACAGATTGTCATATATTTGAATTTTTTATGAAATGTGAGATTGGTTTTGAAATTAATTTTGAAAATTTCACATTAGGAACATTGGGTGTGTTGAGAAAGAGAAACAATTATCATTAGTGTTTGTCTGGAAGAACTAGGAGGTACCATTTTGTGATATCGATTTCTAGGACACGATATTGGTTGAATCCAACATTATTCTTTCATAGGTTTCATAGTGCCTAGTATGTAGCGTTTCATAGGCTAGAGACAAAAATGAGAGGCTTCCTTTTAATTTATGGTTATTTATTTCATGATTTTTTTATCATGGATTATTTCTCATAGGTTTTTGTATGATGATGTATCATATTACATTGCATGATATGTTGTTTCATTGATATATTTTTAACTATTTACCTCATTATATATGGATATGGTTTCCTTTTCTATCACTTATAATTTTCATATTTATTCATTTTGAATATTAAACTATTTTATGAAAATCAAAGGTAAAATGATTTAAAAATAGATTTTATTTTTAAAAATGATTTTTAAAATAGTTTTCTTTAAAAAGATAAAATAGTTGAATTCTTGATATTATAAATTGAATAGAAACTTTTGACATATCATACTAGGCTTTGGATCTCACCCTAAATTTTCCTTTGGGGATTTTTTAGATTTTTTATTACATGATTTGGGTAAAAGGAATAACATCTTATAGCATGTTGACTTCTCTTGTTGTCCCTACTTCCCCTTCAGGTTGGTCTAGATGATTCATTTGGTCAAATAGGGATTTGAAATTATTTTTGGTTTAGCATGTTTTTTCTTGTATTTTATTTCATTTTTTATCTTGTTTTTTCAATAGTATTCCCTAGTTTTATGTATTGTTTTTCTTATATTCATGATTGGTATTTGATATCTTTTTTTACCTAATTTAAATGGCCGTCTAGTTTGAGTGGATTATATAGTTGAACCAAGTATGTTTGTTACATAAAGGTCAATCCTTTGTGTCCCAAATTCTTAATTTTTATCTATTTCAAAAAAGGATGGAATTAAATAATAAATAAAAATATAAACCTCTCCACCAAAAAATCAAAAGAACCAAACCCCACTTCTCATTTTTGTATATAAATATCCATAAAAATATAAAAATCTTATTTTTAGATAAAATTAATTATCATTCATATATAAACTAATAAAAAAGTTATGAAGAACATACTTATTGGAAATGTGGCTTCCTATCATGTCATTTCACGGTTTCAATGTTACACCCTGAAAATTGTAAAAGAGTAACTTTTACTCGATAACGTGTATAACACGCAATACCAATCATAGAACAGAATATAACCTATTGATACACTATGTTAAATTTAATATTTTAAATAAATTTAATACATTATATATCTTTGAATTCATGAAACACTTTGTTATGATGTGTTGCACACAACACAAACTTTCTTTGATGACTTGTGTTACACACAAGACCGAGTTCGACCAAAACAATATATTATTAAAACATTATAATTCAATATAATATAACCTAGACATTAAATTACTAGATATTAATAGTATTTAATAACTTATGGAAATGTATGTTTTAAAAAAATCTACGTTTATATTATTGGTTACCAATTAATTAGAAATGAAAATATACACCAATTGAATAAAAAGGATATATTTTAATTTTTATACTTCCAAACGAATTTTGTATTAATAAATAAAATTAATTAAAATTAGAAAATCATATTAATTATATATATATTTTATATATTAAATTAAATATTTTTTACTTTTATCCAATTGATTTTATATGCATAATATGTGAACGAATCTAATTTTACACATAAAAATCAATATTTTTATAAAGGCACTATTACCAACTTTTAAGGGGGAAGAAATTTTAAATCAACTTTTAGAAACATTTATAAATTTTATATGTGAAATTAATATTTTTTTTGAAATCAGAATATAAAAATTTTCTTAGTTGGATATTTTGGTATTTTTCTGAGAGGTTTCATTTTTTGATTAATAGTGAAAATAACTGAATTTTTATGGAAAACATTTTTTTCATTTAAATAATTTATGTAGTTAAATTATATTTTTAATTGGTTTTAAATTTTAATTAGTTCAAATATACAAACAGTTTTCCAAATTAGGTCATTAGAATCAATTTCACATTGAAATTGGATATTAAAACTATACAATCATTTGAACATTTTTCTTTTTAAACCTGCATTTTCGTCCCATATATAGGATTAATTTTAAATTAATTCCCGCCCCTTTTTCATTTTAAATTTTTAAAAATGGATACCTTATTTCAAATAATAATAATTTCTAATTTCTAATAAGGTAAACATTGTTTTTTATCAGAAATATTAGTGATAGAAATTACTTTTGATTATAGTGATTAAGAGAAAAATTAGTTTAACATGGGAAAAATATTAAACATAATGGCCAATATATCCTAGAAACTTGTTAAAAATAAATTTTATGTTAATATTTATACCATATTATCTCTTTTATCTAATTTTATATTGATTACAGACACACAAAACTATAGAAAACATTGGTGAAATTCCCATTAATTTTTTTTACTGGAATGTCACTCCTTCTCTATAAAAAAAGGCAGTCACCACTCCCACTTATTCACAAAGCTTAGGAAATTTTTATCAACCAAAATATACCCAAATAATATCCCAATATACCTATTCTAGTCCTCAAATTCTCTCTTTTTTCATAAATCCAACCAATGAAGAGTTTTTGTGTAAACTAAACGGAGTTACTGAAACAAGAGGAATGTTCTTCAACATTCACTTTTGTTTCATTTACTTCTCCACCAATTAAATTATTTTTATATAATGATTATATAATAACATAAATATATCCAATATACTTATATGTTTTTATCCTAATATTTTGACGTGCACTTTCACACACATCTATTAAATGGGACACACAATCATCGTTCATGTGTACGACATACTACTGCCTCGTGAACCGATGTCATTCGTTATTCCATTTACCTATTTTAATGGTTGTAATAATGATGTATTTTTAGTTTATATAAGATATATATAGTATTTATAATTCCTCTATGATTTTTTAACTATTTATATAACCATATCTTCATTCATTCCATTATGTTGGAATAGGATAACATCATTTGTATACATGTTGACTATATCCTCCTCAAAGCAACGTGATACATTCAAAAATTACAAAGAATATATAAAGAATGGTTTTAATAAAAAATATGTGACATATATAAAATAAATATGATACTATAATTATAATATAAATGTATATCATTTAATTTTCTTTCTTTTAAATATGAAAAATTGAAGTAGCGTTCATGTTCACGTACTACTTACCATCTCCATGAACGGTGAATTCTATTACCCTTCTCCAAATGTTATGGAATATTATAAATACATATATAATGAATAAATATTATAATTAAATATTTTTTTAAAATATAGATATTTTGAAATCATTATTTATGTAGGAAGAACAAAAATAACAAGTCAAAACAAACTAAAAAAACAAGGCAATTAACACTCAAAATAGTGAAAACAATGAAAGACGGCTAAAATGGTTAATAAGGTATTATAAGAAGATAATATGTGATATTATATAATTATTATGGTTCTTGTACAAGTTAGGGTCATTTTCATAACATTTATATAGTAATTTAATGTATGTTAAAATGAAATTAAATTCAAGGTAAGAGATTCTTGTCTAATTTTTCATTCCTTGAGGCACACACCATTTTCACCACTTATTTCTTTTGTGTTATTTGTACACTACACCTATTTTTTTTTATATCATGAAAAAATTTAATCATTCTATTCATATTTTCATTTGAAATAATTTATTTCATGGGGATTATAATGAATATTTAATCAATAGTAAGGGACGTCGTCTCTATTTCCATTCTTTGAGGCATAAATTATTATTGTGAACCTAATTTATTATATATGGTGTACATAATACCACATTGAATTGTAATATCATGATTCATCAATTATTTATTATATATAGAGTTTTAATTTGAATTGTTTCATCTAAGTGGATTTACACGTAAAATTACCAAGTGGTAATGAAATTTTATAAATCAATTCCTTTTTCATGTGGTTATATTACTCCCACATTATCATTGATATTATACGACTATTTTTATAATTAAATTGACAATAGATTTATTTATTCCCACTTCTTATATTTTAAATTATAGTTGATACATATTATAAATCCATTGATCAATTCTCACTTCAACATTATGATCATTTTAATGGTTTATCTCGCAATCTCATACTAATCGATATTTCTTATTCTTGAAAATAAATTAAAGGAATTTATATTATAATTTTCTATTGGAAAATTTAATTATATTCTCTTGTGGTTATTCATGAGGTTTAAATTAATATTAAAACTTTTACACTCTTTAGTAGTTAAAATGTTTTAGAAATTGTTTTCAAGAAAACCTGACATCATTTCTCTCTTTATTCAGAGAACCTGCTTTCTTCTAAATACCCTATTTTATAAAAAAGTTTTCAAAAGAGTTTTTAGCATTTTAAAAATTATTTATTAAATTCATATTCACCTTTTAAAAAATGATTTATTTTTTTAAAATTTATTTTAAAATAATTTTTTTTCAAAAGGTTTTCCAAAACATAAGGATATTTTCATCAATAATGTTTTAAAGTTCTTATTTTATTTCATCAATGAAAAAAACTGTTTATTTTTAATCAACTTAGGATATGTTATGTAGATACCATCCTTATTATTCCCCTCTATGGTTTGTGATTTTTTACCAAGGATAGTATTGATTTGGTCATAAAATAAATAGTTTGGGGGCAATTTAATGTAACCACCTAAATGCATTGGAAGTATCTTGAGATAAAATAAGTTGGATGGAAACCCTTTGAGTTTTTTTCTAAGAAGAATAGATGGGTTTATACCCACAAAATTAAATTTTCTTATGAAGGTTCTTGAGAGTAGTTGCCTAAACTATCTTGTGATAGGTCATGAATGTAAAGGTATCATGTTCATGGGAAAGATGACATATGATAATTAATCATTTCTTTTAATCTGTATTAAGTTATTATTATCTATGAGAATTTTTATTTGACATTGTATATGTATGCATTTCATTCTCATTACATTAAATAAATGATATGTGTTTACATTATTTTCCATGGCATATTGATTATTCTTTATTTAGTTATTTAAATGAAATGTGTTTTCATTTATTTACCTTTCTATATCGTTTATACACTTCTTTCTCTGTTTATTAATTATGTTGAATGAGTCTCAAGATAAAACATTTCCATTTTAACTATCCTCATTGATTCATTTTGTCTTCCATTATAATTACCATTACTGAGCATTTGATCTCTCCCTTCTTTTGTTTCCTTTCTATAGGATTCCTTGAAGTGTAATGAGAATGATACATAATGATAATATACATGTAATAGATTTATTATTGTTGAATGGAAAGAATTAATGTTGAATTTTTTTAACTCATTTATGTATCTACTTTATAAATAATACAAAATCATTCGGTCCTTGGGGACACGATTTATCCATATCTTAGGCCAATGTAATGGTAGAATGAATCCAGTTCTGGGATTTCTAGGGTTGGTTTCCCATATTTTGTATCACAATAAGTTTTATTACAACCTTAAAAACTAGATTTAGGAAAAAATAGATTTTGGAACATAACCCTAACATAGAATTTGAGGATTAGAATAGAAGTACATATGTCATCATTAACTTAATGGTTATTGATACCATAATAAGATTATAATATTTTGATTGATCATAAGTTATATGACCTAAAAATATATTTTATGTTTTACGTGATTGGAGTCTTCCAAGAATAAAGAAATTTTGAGAATCTTAGGGAATGCATATGTTTAATTTGACAACATTATTTTATAAATAATGAATACACATTTTATAAACATAAGTTTAATTTTATTTATTACCTTTAGTGTTAATATGATCATTAATGTAATTATAATTACATCAAAATATTATTCTTATATTTTGTAATTTGTTTATTGAAAACCCTAGTAAAAATTATATTTAATGATTAATTTCATTTCAACGATTCCCATAATTATTTTTTAGGAAAATTATTGTAATTATATTAATATGGTTTTAGAAATGAAAAAAATATTTTCCATGTGTCAACCTGTCAGTCTAGAAAGGCATCATGACATGAACAGATGACCGAAGGATGGCAAGGGTTTCACACTAACCACTCATCTACCCAATGTCCTGGTTTATATGTAATTGTTTTTAGTTAAAACATTTTATGAGTAAATATTAATGAAGAAATTTTAGTGTTAATTTTAAGGTTTTAAGATTAATGTACTAACCATATAGGTTTCATAGAATAGTGAGAGACAAATGTAAGGACTTTTCAGTTTATTATGGGCCTTAAGAACTGTGAAATGCACATTTTTGTTTTTTGGGCTTCAAAGATAATTTTTGGATTTCCATTTCTTGAATTCATGGATGGGAAAAAAGGATGAATATTTTGTTTATAGAAATATATTAAGTAATTATATTTCCTTATATCCTTATACAGTAAAATAATAACCCAGCTTTATGAAAATGATCTCGAAATAAAATGTTTTCATAATAACTTACTTTTTGTAGAATCGATGGTCTTTTAAATCATCACAGATATATAAATTTTAGGCCCTCAATTTTCCATTGATCATTAACTTGTTTTTGATTAATAACCTCAATAAATACATTTAATTGATCACTTCTATTCTCAATGTCTATATTTTTAATTTCTATTTATATCCTCTTATGTATAAAACTAGTTATAAGTTGTTCCCAATGACCTTCTCACTTATCATTCTCTATTATTAAGAGGTTATTTTATAATCTTTATTATTAAGAGGTATTTTAAACAAGGGAATTCTCAAATATCAGTCCACTTATCATAGTAATTGAGTATAAATTTTTAGGACACAATTTTTTTTATGGTGGGGTGAATGTAACACCCCAAAAAATATAAGAGTATCTTTTATTTGATAGTATGTATGATGTGAAACACCAAATGTACAAAAGAAAATAACCTCCTAAGAATTTATGGTATATTTAATATTTTAAATTAAATTAATATATTCTATATATTTAAATGTAGACAATAATGATTACTCTTATGTCTCATGAAAAAACACATTTCTTTAGTGACTTGCATTACTGACAAGATCAAGTTTTACCGAACAACAATATATTATTATAAAATTATTATTTAATATAATATGTCCTTCTCATTAAATTATAATTAATTAATATTATTAAAAAAATTATTAAAATATATTTTTTATAAAAATATAAGATAAATTCATTGGTTATTAATTAATTAGAAATTAAAATATAAACTAAAGGAATGTAAAGTATATATTTTAATTTTAATGCTCCTAAAGGAATTTTTTCTTAATAAATTATTTTAATTAAGACAATAGAATGATATTAATGAAATATATGTGTTATATATTCAATAAAATATTTTTATATTCATCCAATTTATTTTGCATGCATAATATCATAACAAACACAATTTTATTAAGGCACTTTTGCCACCTTTAAATTGAGAACCTATTTAAAATAAATTTTTTGAAACTTTTATGAATATTATATTTAAAAATATCCTTTATTTTTTAAATTTTAACAACAAAATTATCTCAGGTTTATTTTTAGTTATTTTCCTGAGAAGTTTTATTTTTTAATTAATATTGAAAAATATTGAATTTTAATTGAAAAATAATTTTTTTGTGTAAATAATTTATAATCTTAAATTAAATTTCCATTTTTTTAATGTTTAATTATTTCAATTATAGATAAATTAATCCAAATAAGGTCATTGGAATCAATTTCAAAATGAAATTGGATTTAAAAACATTTCGTACTTTTGAACATTTTACTTTAGAAACCTGTTTTGTCATCACATCAACGAGGTTAGTTTTCAAATAATTTCTATGAATTCATTGATTTATATTTGAAAATTTTTATTCCATAATATTTTTAAAAATAAATGATAACTTATAATAATGTAAACATATATTTTTCCAAAAATATTAGTGAATGTAATTAAAATTAATTACAGTTATTTAGAGACAAATAGGTTAACAATTAACTAAATCTTAAAGATAATGGAAAACTTACCTAGAAAATTGTCCAAAATAAATTTTATATATTATTATGAATACCCTATCATACTATGGATATAATTATTTCTATTATTGGAGACAATTTACATGGGAAACAAGTGGGTAGAATACCCCTTTCAAATAATTAATTGAAAGCCACTCCTCCTCCACTATAAAAAGGTAATCGCCCCTCCCTCTTATTAAAAAATATCACAAAATTTGGATCATAAAAAATCATACAAAATATTATATAAACACCCAAATAATAATCATAGAAACCTAACTTTGGGAATAAATCCAACTAACTAAGTCTTTTGGTAAAAAGTAAAAGGAGTTACCTGAATAAGAGGTGACATTATTCAACGATCACTTTTTTATAATATACTTCTCCACCCCTTAATTTATTTTTATATAATGATTATATACTTATATACTTATATTAAATATAATTATATTTTTTTATTATAATATTTTGACCTACACTTTCACACACATTCAACACATGGGATACTGAATTTTAGTTCGTGTGTACGACGGACTACCGCCATGCGAACCAATGTTATTCGTTTTCTATTTACCAACATTCACAGTTGGAATAATGATGGATTTTTAGTTTATATATGATATATATAGTATTTATAATTTCTTTATATTTCTTTAAATATTTATATAATCATACCTTCTTTCCTTCCATTTTGTGAGAATACGATGACATCGTTGGTGGATGTGTGGACAACCGCATCCTCAAAGAGAAGTGATTCGTCCACACATTACATGGAATGTATTAAAAATAGTTTTGAAAAAATAAGTGAAATAAGTGAAATAAAAAATATAATTTAATTATAATATATATATATATATATAATTTACTTTTCTATTTTTAAAATTTCAGAAAATGAAGTAACTTTCAAGTGAACACACGACCTACTGTCTCCATGAACGGTAAATTTTATCTCTAATCTCCAAATATTATGGATTATTATAAATAAAAATATTCTTAATATATATGATATTTTCATCATTTTAAAAATTATCAAGATTAATAAATCATTATCTATGCAAATATAAAAAAAAAAAAAATAAAAAAAACTCAAAAATCTAAGAAATTAACACTCGAAATAGTGAAAATAACGAAAATTATTAACAAATGAGTAATAGAATATTATAAGATGATAATATATGATATTATAAATATTATTATAACTGTATTTTAATTTATAGAAATGTTTAACACCATTATAATTGATTTTAATGGATGTTCACCTAAATGAAAAAACAAGTTAAGGGATTATTGTCTCACTTTTCTTTTCCAGAGGCAAACTCCATTTCCACAACTTATTTATTTTGTATTTTGTATGTACTACCCCTTTTTTATCTTATATTATTAATAAATTTATCATTATGTTATTTATAATTTCAATTGAAATTAATTCTTTCATGGGCATTATAATTCAAATGTTACCATGTTGTAAGGGACTTCATCTCAATGTCTATTCTTTGGGGCTTACTTTATTAGTGTGCACCTAGTTTATTTTATATGGTGTAAATAATTCCAATTACAATTATAATATCATTATTAATTAATTTTTCATGATATTTTCATCTTTAATTTGAATTATTTAATCTATAGGTATTTACAATTAAAATTACCAAGTGATAGAGAAAATTCATAACTCAATTTATTTTTCATTTGGTTATATTAATTAATCATTATGATTAATATTATATTATTATGTTTATAATGAATTTTAATATCCATTTATTTATTTACACATATTATAGATTAATTTATATCATATGTAAATAATTAATTCATTGATCAATTCTCACTTCAAAATTATGATCATTTTAAGGGTTTATTTCCCAATATCATTATAATCAAGATTGCTTATTCTTGAAATTTATTTAATGGAATTTATATGATCATTGTCCAATAAACTTTTTAATTTTATTATCCTCTTGTTATTAATGTATTTTTCAAGTAATATTAGAATTTTTATACTCTTTGATACTTGAAATATTTTAGAATAGTATTTAATAAAACCTAATTTCATTTCTCACTTTAGTCAGAGAACCTATCTCATTCTAAAGACCTTGTTTTTTAAAAATGATTTTAAAAATTTTGTAAAATTATTAAAATGATTTATTAATGGAATTCTCACCATTTAGAAAATGTTTTATGTTTTTAAAAGTTATTTTCAATGTAAAGTTATTTCATAATGTTTTCCAAAACAAAAGGATATTTTCCTCAATAGTGTTTTTAATGTTATTCTTTTATTTAGACTACAACAACTACCCTTTATTTTTAATCCACATAGGATAAATTTTACTGATAGAATCCTTAATCTTATTCATGATGGTATATGATTTCATTAACTAAAGGTAGTGTTTAAATTTACTCCCTTGATTACTTTTTTAGTCCCCTTGAAATATTCAATTTCTGAATATCATGGGTCATTGAATTTGACCTAGTTATCCGTATCATTTTTCTTTGGTATATTCATTTCCTAAACCATATACCTTTTTTAAATATGGTGGATACTTGGAAATTTATTTGATTTATTGGAGAAATATTGATAAATTCTCATCCTTTACTCAATTCAGATATTGAATAAGGCACATTTCTTGGAATTAAATTTATTATTAGATATATAATAAATGATTTGTAAATGCATGAAATGGGTTGGGGACCATTTAATGTAATCCCCTATATGCATTATTAGTCTAATGGGATTAAATTAGTTTGTGAAAAAACCCTTTGAGTTTGTTTTCAAGATGAATAGATGGGTTTATAACCATAAATTTTAAATGTATTATGAAAGGTCATGAAAATAGTATACTAAACCCTCCTATGAAATATTTTGAAGGTAAAGATATAATGTTATTTGGAAACATGATGTCCTATAATTATGAATTTATTTCATTCAGTATTCAGTTTTTATTATCCATTGTATTTTTTCATTTACATTATATATGGATGTATTTCATTTTCATTTCATTTATTAAATGACTTATGTTTCTATTATTTTCTTTTTTATATTTATTATGCTTTATACAATTATTTAAATGGAATGTGTTTTTAGTTATTTACCTTTACATTCCATTTTGGAACATCTTTTTCATTATATTTATGGCATGGTATATGTCTTCAATTATTACCATTTAATATTTTATATCCTCATTGATTCGTTTTTTGCTTCAATTGTACGTACCCTTACTGTGCATTTTAGCTCACCGTTATTTTACTCCCCTTCCCCATGATTCCTTGAAGTGTACTAAAAATGATATACAAGGATAATATTGATTTAATAGAGTTATTATCCTTTAATTAAAAAAAATTATGTTCTATTTTTTGACTCATGTATATATCTACATTACCAAGACTATTAAACTATTACTTTTTTAGGGACACGATTTAGCCATAAATTATGCCTATTTATTGTTAGAATGACAGAGATAGGATTTCATGGTTGGGTCACTACATTATATAGGTTTCAAAATGGAAAAATTATATGGAAGGTCACTGTGTAAAATAGACTCAAATAAAATTCATTGATGCCTCTATCATGTTTAATAAGATCAAAATTGTTATGTTTTGAAAATAAAAACTAGCATGTTCTAGTAGTAAAACAAATTATGAGCTCTCTCTAGAAATGGATTATGAGAAATAATTTGTGGAAAATGGATCATAATATTCTTGAGGATTAGAATTAAAAAATTTGTATAATTATTTCCTTTTTTCAATGTTAAAATGTTTTATAATAACTGAAAACATTTAATAATCAATTTCAATAATTAAAATCATATCAGTAATAATTTTTATCAAATAAAAATTGGAATATACATGTGACTATCACAATTTTTTTCTTATTTATTCTCCCTTAATGGAATTTTTTGTCCAATAACCCTTTATAGTATGCATGAGTAGTGTTTGTTGACAAGGTGAATAAGGCATTTAAAGAGAAGACTATGCTACAAACCATGCTCCATGAGGTGGAGGAAATTGTCATTGGGGACCATATCATTTTGACCACAACAATGATGTAAAGGAATCCTTTTAAGTAGTCAATTATTAGGTCATAAAGACTATGGAATAGAGGCAGAAATGAGATATTTTAGTGGATTAGGAAATTTTTAGGTACCCATCCTGCAATGAAGATGGATAAACCAAAGCTTTTTGAGTGTGATGGTGTCCATGACATAACTACACCTTCTGAAGTATATGGTCCAAAATTAGTGGAATTATAGAATTCATATTTATCTTTATTATTGGATTGTACATCATAATTTTTCTGGAAATGTTTTTTGAACTATTTTAATGCCTCAATAGACATTATATAAAGAGATTAATAAGAATAGTTAAGATGAGTAATTTCTTTTGGGGATGTGGATCTTTTCAACCGCATGACTCCACACTATATCACAAATGATGAATCTTTAGTATGTTTAGATAAATATATTTAAATTCATTATTAATTATGGACACATTGTAGTATATATAAAATGAGTAATACTGTGTTGTAGAACATATTTCCATGATGCATCCATTTTATTTCCAGTCATATTACCTTTTTAATGAAGAGTTATATGATAAAATTTCTTGTGTTTAACTTGGATTTCATTATTGATGATGAACCTAATAAACCCACATGTCACCTTCCAAAATATGAGATATAAAAAAATCAAACCTAACAGTTAGTTTGATATGAATAGTAGAAGAATTTTGTTCCATATAATATATAAGGAATGATGGAGGGACTTTTCTAGGTGTATGAGTTGAGATGATATTTTCTATATTTAATCTCGAAGGCTGATGTTCATTGAGGGATTAATTCTAGGAGTCTTATTCTCATTGAAAATTAATTTTTCATGTGTGGAATAGAAACACCACCATTTTTATGTCTGTATCATCTTCTTTTGAATAAGGGGAAATTTTTTGAATTATTGTGTTACTTTTATAATAAGAGTAGTGTGTTATTTAATTCTTCATAGAAGTAAACTAGGAGTTTTAGATAGACTGCTCTGAATTATAAATAATTTATCTCTAATAGTCTACTCCATAGACACATGGTAGTGTATTCTAGTTGGATTATCCCCATGTGGGTAGACTAATTAAAAATCCTCATGTCATTTACTAATTTCATTACCCTTTAAAGGAAAGATAGAAAGAAATTGAATTGTTCATAAATGTGAGCTAAAAAGATCTGGTCACCAGAAAAATTGACTTCAAAACATTTCTACATTAATTAACCCACTCTCATATCAGGGTGTTATCTTCTATTGGGAGCCAATAAGTTTTTTCAAATTTTGGCTAATTAATTTTTTATATTGGAATCATGGTATTGGTTTCCAATCATAATGGTGTCCCCATATTTGAAGGGAGTAATTTATAGTTGTGAAAAAGTAAGATGCAACATTATTTTTTCCTTTGGTGTGGAGGTTTATACAGTATCTAGTCCTGAAATAACTACCAATATTGATAGTGGATCACTGATGGAGGGAGGTCCTTGAGAGTTGAATCTAGATTCCAAATCAATTAATTAATTAGGAAGATCCATTTTAAATCTCATTTTCACAAAATTAATATTTTTCAAATCCTCTAATGATATATTGTAAAATATTATGAAAGTTTATAAATGGGATCAAATGGTTACAGTGGAAAAGTATCTTGTTATGTGAAATAAATACGAATAGTTGAGAATGAGTTTAAATGAGATAGTAAATTCGTTTTTGGTCATTTAAATTTTCTTATTGTAGTTATATGGAGATTCGTTGATGATCTCAAATATGTGATGATAATAAGGAGGATAATTAGAAGAATCCTTGCTCATTTCAATGAAAAATTGTTTGTTCTAGAAGAAATAATTTCTGACTAATATTTCTGTCATGATTTTTCATTTTACTCTTTTGTATTATGAGAGGATAAATAAGGATAATTATTCAAGTAATCAGTAAGTGGATTTTAATATCATAAATAAAGATTCAAATAATAAGAATCTAAAATATAATAAAAATTAAGTGGTTATGTTATATTAGTCCTCTAATATTAAAAGAGGAAGTGGAAGATTTCAGGGTAACCTCCCTCAGGATTTCTAAAATTTTGGAAATGTGGGAAATCTTGTAGGTAAATGTACAAAAAAACATTAAATATGATGATGATTATGTAAAATAGACCAATAAAATGAAAAAACAAGGTTCAATGAATTCTTAATAGAGGTCCTTTAAATAGAAGAACTCGCTTTATAAAAAAGAATATAATTTTGGATAAATCAATGTAGAAAAAGATAAAAATTGTAAGGATGAAGGCATGTTGACGAATATTGATAATAAGGATAGAAATATTAACATTGATAATGAGAATTATGGAGTTTTTAAGGGTTTATTTATAATATAAACTTGATTCAACGCCTAATGAACATGGTATGTGGATACAAAATACTGATATGGAAAATGCATTGATTCATGATTCTATAATATACATGAAACAACAATGAGAATATAAGTTAGATATGATATCCAAATTTAAAAAACATAGATATAGATATTCATGAAACTTAGATAAGGATGTATGCATGAAAAGTAATGTTCAAAAATAAATATGAATCACTAATGATTTGGATAAAAATATTAATGAAATAGTTAAGAGAATTGTGGAGCTGGAAGAGGTTTTCTTGAAATGGTGTTGGAAGTTTAAGAATCAATAATGTCTACTGTCACTAGGAATGATGAAATCAAATGTATAAGAATCATCTTCATGACGATATTAGTGATTATTTGAGGAATGATAATTTAATATTCCTCATATACCGAGGTTTATAGATAATGGAAAATACATGGTTGTCACAATACCAAAATCCCCATCACCTTGAAAGAAGGTATATATATGAAAAACTAAGAACAAAAACAGGCCACATGGCCAAGAAAAACTCCAATTCTTTAGGATCCGTTGGTTTTTTAGATGGAGTACTAGGAAACATGTATTATGGGTTCCCTGATGCTAGGAGATCCCTCTAATAGAAACACCAATCCAAATAGAAAACAAAGAAATATGTGATTCACGTTAAAAGGGGAATTTTTTTTAGAATACATAAAGTAAAAAAATATGAAGGTCTCATGAGTGATTTATTTATCTAATGTTGTCAATTATGGGCCTATCTCAACCAATGTAACAGATTTAAAAATGTATTATTTGTTGTTTTTTTGATTATTTTAGCAATATGGTTTGGATTATTACTATCACACACGAAAATAATCTTTATATATATCACCTTATATTAGAGGGGAAATGAAAAGTTCATTAGTGTATAAATGTAGAAACTCTTAATTGATAATTGAACTGAATTTAAAAATCATCAAGTTGAAGAATATCTAGGAAATAATATAATTGAACATCAAGTTTCTTCTGTTAGAACACCCACATAAAAATAGGTTAACAGAATGAAGAAACTACATTATCAAGAACATGGTCTAGAAAATGATTATTAAAATGTCACATATATAAAAATATTAGAACGAATCCATTCATACACTGGTGTTCTTCTCTAATATATCATTATTTTGGGAAAATCAATGAATATATCCAAATTAATTTTTTTATAGAATGAAACAAGAATTCAAGTACATCAATGAATTTATGAGTAAATTTTTTATTCTCAATAAGGATAGGAGAATAAAACTTGAATATTGAGGTGATTAATTAATATTTGTTGTATACAAATCAAAGAGAAAATCCTATAGGTTTGTGAATGTTATAATTAAAGATATGATTGAGAAAAATAATGTTGTCTTTATTGAGAGTGGGTAAATGATAGAGATTGTTTATTATATTTCACATGATAATCAACCAACAAATGAATGTGAAAGTCAATAATAAGGATAAGGTTTATGGGGAATTACACAGAATGAATCAAATTCTAATAAAGAATTTGATTTTAAAAAAGTTAAAAAATTCTAATTGTATTAGGGAGAGAAATGTGTAGGGATTTATCATAAGATGAAACATTTTTAGGTACTATACAACCCAAGTTAAAAATTAATAAATGAATGATCAATATATTTTTATCATTCCTATCATTAGTGGAACTAAATTATTTTAAATAATAATCAAGTAAAGGGATATGAGTCGAGGAAATGAATGAAGTGCTACACCAAATAGAGAAAAATGGGACATAGAATGTTGTTCCATGGGTAAGTGACAAGAAAGAAATTAGAAAATTTGGGTTTTCTAAAATAAACTTAAAAAATAAGGAAATGTGATTCAAAAGAATGATTTTGTTTCAAAAGGGTATTCTTATATTGAAGGAATTGATATTGGTGATACTTCTACACCCGTAACAACATATAAAACCATTCATATATTCATAGAAATCATAATTCAAAAGTTTTTAACGGTATTTAAAATGGAAATTAAAACTTCTTTCTTGAATTGTGTCTTAAAATAAGGCGTATATATTAAATACATGTTGGGATTACCATTGATAGAGATAATGAAAACTTTTTTCAGCTAATAAAGGATTTGTGTGTCCTCAAACAAGTATCAAGATAATATAATTCAATACTATACCAATGACTAAATAATTATGTTTTATATATAGAAATATTTGATCATAATATATATATATATATATACAATGATAAAAAATATTTATTGATGGTATTAATCTATGTTGATGACATAATGTTTTGAGTATTGTATAGAAACCAATGTAATATTCTTTCAAAACCATTAATGTAAAAATCTAATATGTCTCAAACTTGTGAAATATCATTTTTCCTTGGCATGATGTTCACTCGATGATTAGCTTCAATATTTTATCACAAACCAAATTTTCTGTGTATATATTAGTATATTATAGATTGAGTACACAATTCCCTAAGAATACCTGAGGGAGATATGATTCAAAGTATCAAAATATGAGTTGAAAAAATAGTCTATGAGACCATTTATTGGAAAATTATTGGGATTTTACTCTATTCAAAAAATACTTAACTAGATTGATTATTTTATACTTTTTAGGACACCTACATTCATATTGATCTCATGGGGACTCACATCAAAGTTATATTATGAATTATTTGATATATTCAACATATTTCTGCCTATGGGTTATTATGTCAAAATGATGAACAAAATTATTTGGTGGGATTAATTAATGTGGATTGGGAAGGTTTAACAGATGAAAAAAATCAACATCAGGCGTTTCTTTTTATCTTGGGAGTTCATGTATATCATGGAAAATAAAAAATTATATTTTTTTATCTTTAATGACCATGGAGTTTCAATACACCGATTCCACCCAATAATGCACCAAATTTATTTTTTGAAACAAAAAATTGATGATGTGGGTGTTAGAGTGATATATTATATTCCAATCATGTTTTAAAACTCAAAAGTGATCAATATTATCAAAATGATTTTCCATCCATCACTAACCATGAAAATTTAAATAGAAAATCATATCATATATGAGAATATAGAGAAAGAAATTTTAATTTTAGAGTTTGTGTCATCTCAAGATCAAGTTTTTGATACAACGATAAAGGAACTACTGAGATAGGTGTTTGAGAAAAATCAGTTGGTTCTCTATGTCCACCCATATAATCACTATTAAGTTATTTTATGATTTATCTCTACTACCTATAGTTTCTTTGATATGAATGGTATTTTTTCCCTTTAAATATTTTGGATCTATAATTCTATATTTTTGAATTTTTATAAAATAAATATCTTTGGGATCATTGAAAAATGTTTACAAATATACAAGTGTGTTTCGTAGGGGGATAATGAAAAGAAAAAGGGAGAGTATGTCACCAAACAATTGAGGGGGGGGGGGGGGTGGTTACTTTGGTAGTTTTAATTATACAAAGGTGTTCATGAAATAATTTTAATTCAATTATTATTTGTCACACCTAGAATTTACCATGTTGGATTTGTTTTGATGATTAGTGGCTAATTTATACACATTATGAAAGATATTAGATAGTTTGTAGAATTTTCAACAATCCTAAATTGGGATATTGTTGGACAAAATATCTTTGGATAATGTATATGTATTTTTATTGAGAAGTTGAAGAAATATGTTTAAGATGAGGGAATATTTTATTAAATGCTCCATGTAATGGAAGAATTTTTCATATGGGACAATAGTAAAGTTTCATTGAATACGCCATAAAGACAACCTTTATAAGGAGGAAAATCTGTAGTCAAAGATATAATGGTGATGAGGAATGGATAAGATATTTTTGTGCCTATAGAAATTATGAGGTTCTCATGCTTCATCGAATAATGCTACACCACAACCCGTTTAGTTATAAAAGCATCAACATAGCCACTTCACCTTAAAACTTGGAGGGTTTGTAATTAGTAGAAGTAAATAATTATAATTTTCCATTATTATTAGAGTCAATGATACAATGATTTGGGCCACACCATGGAAATTTATTCTATGCCTCATCTAAAACTATGCGATGTATATAAAAGGATGCGTTAAGAGTACTTATATCTCCAACGGAAGTGGATGTTGTCTACCACAATACTCGATATTGTAGAACTGATGACCACATCATAGGAACTAAAAAAGAAGATATGGTTGTGATAGAATATTGATGTCCATGAAATATTATATGTGAAACAAGTAATACTAATTAGGATAAAATATAGACAAGTCATGGACTTGATGTTTTCAGTGTTTTTACTATTTTAAATTAGTTGGAGTTATGGGATGAAATTCTTAGTGTTTAATTGTAATTTTATTTTGGATGGTGACCACAATAAAAATAGGGGACACATACTATAATCATGGAGATATTATAATAAATCCTAAACAATGGATTCATATGATAATTGGAAGAATGATATTGTGCAGAATATATCATGAAAGATAAACAGAATTTTCCTAGAGTTGCATGTGAGAAGATTTTTTACAATTTTGATATATAATTATAAAGTTCATTGAATGATTCATCTTAGGAGTCCCATTATTTCTATATAGAAATTTTTCATGTGTTGTAGAGAAACTTCTCAATTTTTTTATGTATGCATAATCGTCATATGAGGAAGGAAGGTGTAAACAAATAAAGAAGTGAGTTCCATTTAATAGAAATGAACTGAGTTCCTAAATTTTTTTGGTAGTTAACCTGAAGGATCAATGAGACTACTCCAAATTATAAATAAGTGAGCATTATTATTCAGGTGCACAGACACTGTTACATGCATGATACATGGTCTATTCTAGTGTGGGTGAACCAAGTAAAAATTCCTTGTTTCATTTACTATTTGTTTCACTCTTGAGAGTAATGGTAGATAAAAATTTAATTGTTCTACAAAGAGAGTGAAAAGAAAACCATCACATGAAATAATTGAGTTTGAAACATCTCATCCAAGATTCACCTCCACGCGTCTTATTATTTTATTATATATAGGATTTAATTGGAATAAAAAAATAAAAATATCTTGATATACTAAAAAATATATCCTAAATGATGATATATCCTTGTTCGGCTCACAAGGTCATAAAATCAATATGTAGTGTATCTATGGATCCCCTCACACATAAATTTAACATCATCCACGATATTCATCCCATGGTGATAGGTCAACAAGATTTTCTTTTTTAAATTATGCTAATCACAATGAATGGATCATAAAGGTATTAAATGATAAATGAAATAAAACTATCCACTATTAAAAACCAAATTTCCCTTCATTCTTTAAATCAGTTAATTTTTCATTGAAATCCCGACATTCATTGTTCTATGTTATTTTATAGCTGTCACATTCTCCTTTATGGCCTTTTCTTCTTGGGATTATAAAATAAACTATGTAACAGAACATATATCCACTAAATTTAAGTGAAAAAATAATTTTGAGTGAAAGCCAACCACTAAAATAGTTTTTAAATCTAAAATTATATTAAAAATTAAAACTAAAATAGAAATTAAAATTAAATCCTGAAAACTAGTAGAAATATATGTTTCATCCACAAAGTGATTTATTTTATGTCTTTAAGCATTATCTATACTTTAGTACTCATATAATTTGAGTTTGGAATATTTTTACCCTATCCATACTGAGAAATGACTTGAGATTACAATCATTCATGTTGATTGTTCTCTTTTTTCCTTCATGTTAGCTTCTTGACCACAATTTGTGGTCGACTCTATATGTTTAATGGATTTAATGAAAGAATAATGATATTGATGTCGGCTCATATTTTATGTAATTGATTATCCACTACTTTATATGACTTATTATAATGGAAATGTAAAACCAAATTTTTAATTTCAGTAAGATGCACCTCTTTTATATGTTTTAGAGGTATAAATCCCCTTATAAAATCTCTTCCTTTCTAAATTCAATACAATCTCCCCCTTCAAAAATTTTTATATACCTATTCTCATACAATAATTTTAGGGCCATATAATGTCAGGTGTTATACTATTTATTCTTCAAGAGTGGGAGATACTTCCTCGTAAATTTTATCACCCACCATAAAGAATTTCTATATCACTTAATCCTTCTCTAGAGTAAATTCTTTAATTTTGTCATACTCCCAATACCATTTCTCTACTACATAATGTTTTTTTCCTCAAACTTAATCATTAATAAAAACAATGGTATTCCAATGGTCATGCCCTAATTTTTTTTGGAGGTGATTCATACATTAGAATATTAGCAAGATCAGCATGTTCATTTCCTTTCCATCAATCCATCTTTAATTTCTTATTCAAGTGATGTCTTAGTGATGGAAAGTTTAGAAATTGTTTCCTATATTAAATGTGTTTTATGTTCCTCATTGTCTGTGTAACCAGTGGGTGTTTTGTAGGTTCTTGGTACAATGGAAATGAAATTTTATGTTATGAAATCATGGAATTTATTGTTAATTTACTTTAAATAATTTTTATGAATCATTAAAACATCACGTGAAATTAATGTCATAGATTACATGACTACATTGAAATGTGGTAACTAAAATAGGGGGATATTCACATGTAATTTATAATTAATTTATGAATCGCTATAGAATTAAGAAAACATGTAATTATCTATTCATCAATGATCTACTTGAATGTATATTTTCATACCATTATTTTTCTATAGGATCCATCTTTGGAATCCATATAGAAATGACCCACATGTGTAAAACACTCTCTAAATGTCATCATAGAATTGTTGAGTGAACTCATGTCCAATCCTGATATCTTGTGTCATTCATGGTTTATCAAAAATAAATTCTTCTTGTTGGAGAATAAACTCTTGATGTTCTCTCATTGTCTTGAGAGAGAAAGATAGGGGAGTACTATAGATCTATTGATCTCTCTCTTAGGCTTGATAGAGTCTCACTCTATTTGTTTTTCACACAAGCTATTTTTGGATATTTAGGTAATTAGATATTTTCTATGGGAGGTTTAGAGTTGGAATATGTCACACTAACCCCTTTGTATCCTTATAATTCTTAATTGATCCAGTTTCCAATAAAAATATTATTAATATTATTAAATTCATGACTTATGAATGACCTTTAAGAATATATAAGGAATTATTTTTTATATTATTCCCAATAAAAAAAATAATCTTGGTACAAATTCAATCCTTTGTAGTTATTAAAATTTTAATAATGGATATTAATTTAATAAATAAATTTATGTAAATTATTAAATGATAAATATAATACATATTATATTCCAAATACTTTTAAATAAATATTTATTATTTTTATTAAAAACAATAATTCTTATGAATAAATTTTGAATAAATTATTATAATCAACTAAACCTAAATAAATATTATTTATTCTATCTGGATAAATTAAATACTTCTATTAAAAATATATTTCAAATACACTCAATGTGTGACCCTTTAGGACTATTTCGTAGTTTTATTAAGAATAACCACATAAAGTCCAATGATATTATCTAGAAACATGCCAAGGAACCCATAGATAAATAAGTTAATATCACAATGATATCCAACTCCATATGAATGTTAACATGTAATACAATCACTTTATCTCAATATATTTAATCAAGAAAGTTACATGCTAGTGTTATCTACCTATATGAATGATGAATATTTATTTAAATTTTTAGAAATAAACTCTCCCATTAAACACAATGAACATGGATTTATGAAGACATCTATATTCCTATCAATGGGATTGAGATATCAAATTTCATCATGGGATATAAAGGATAAATCCTTTCTCACATTATCCATTAATGGAAAATCTCTTAGGACGCACCCAACATATCCAACCTCACTATGACCATATTGTTTCACATTATTCATTAATATATAATATAATTTGATTCATTATATCCATTATTGATAATCTCAAAGTTGAAGGATCAATACCCAAACTCATATAAAGGAACCTCCAATAAAACATGGAAATTTGGATTTCATAATTAATGGGGTTTTTCTCATAATCTCTAATATTACATTTTACCAAGGGAGAACAATATGAGCGGGTGTCTCAATGTATTATAATATTCCTACCCTTGATAGAATGTATCACATTTTTTCCATTAGAAAATATCACCAGGATATAAATAAAGGTTCAAGAATTACGTAATCTAACCAACATGTTCTCAACATAGTATGGAACTAATATGAAAAATTTATGTGACATGTATTCTTATAAAATTATAACATACTAATTCCATGAATAGTAAAATTAATCAATTGATGCGTAAACATAATTTAATATATAAAACATGTAAGCATGTACTAAAAAAGTTGGTTATAGTTCATCGACTCTAATAGACTCATAATTGAATTAGATCTAGTTAACAATAATGTTAAGTCCACTAGATCTCACATGATAATCATGAATCCGCTTAAATAAAACCTTAACCAAGGGTTCTACAAAACGTTTCTCTATAGATACTCTGATTTTTAAATATTCACCTTGTTTAAAAAAATACAACAATTGTTTAAACTTATGAAGCATGTGTTTTGTCTTTTGGTGTGACCCAAACTATTTAGAGAGATAAAAATAATTTTTTATAGGGACATTACTTCTAAGAACAACATAATTATATTATAAAATTTTGAAAGTCCATACTAATTCCTTAGTTACATTTTAATTCACATTATACCTAGATTCTTTCATAGAATCAATTACAAATTACTACATTGAACTCTTATGAATCACAACTCCTCGATTGATACTAATAAAACATATTGATTGGGACTTCATATAATTTTGAGCAATCTAAAATCTAGCATATATATACACCTAATGAATATCTATACATCCTCTCCATATACAAGGAAATTATATACAGTTCTCCTAAAATACTTAAGGATTTCCTAAAACTAATCCAATGATATTCACCTGGATTAACTTGATATATTCCTTATATGATCAAATCAAAGGAAAAAATAAACCCTCACACATAACATGGGATAAATTATAGATCATTTCATAGATGTGTATGGGATATTAATAATTATATCTCTTTCCTCTTGTGTCTGAGGATAATTGTTTTTGGAATGATGTATATAATGTGACACTCGAACCAATCCCCTTTTGGATTGTTATATATAGAACCTCTCCAATATCTGGTCAATATATTTATCTCTAACATATTCTTATCATCCTATTAGATCTACATGCATGATCTTGATCCCTAGAATGTAGTTTTATTCACCAAAGTCCTTTATGTAGAATCACTTGATCAACCATGCCTTACCCTCTTGTAAGGATAGTATATCATTTCCAATTACTAATATATCATTAAAATATACTACTACTAAAACATATGTACTCCCACTAAACCACTTGTAAGAACATGTCTCACATTCATTCTTAATGAAACAATATTTTATTATGGATTTATTAAACTGAATATTCCATGTCATAGATTATTTCATCAATCCATAAATTGATTTCTGTAACTTGTATTCACTTTTATAATTTCCTGGTGTCACAAAACATTATGGTTGTGTCATATACTCATCTTATTGAATGATTCCACAAGATAATTAAATTTTGATATCAATTTTCAAAATATCATAGTCATGTTAAGTTTCTAGTGGAATCAAAATTGTAATAGATTTAAATGTGTAAACTGAAGAAAATATTTTTTCATAGTTAATTCTTAGATGTATTCCAAACCCTTTATCCAATAGTCATGGTTTATAGGTATGCACCTTACCATTCATTTCTATATTTCTAATGAATTCCAATTTAAACAAAACATACTATACCTCAACTAGGATATCAATAATAACCCAATATTATTTTGGATACTAGGAATCCATATAGGAATTCAAGGATTCTTACCATCTTACAGTTTACGAGATATCTACTTTCTCCTTGTATAAGAGATGATAATAATTGTTTCACAATAATATAAAATCATCATAAATGCTTAGAAAATAATATAAGTTAGTCTCTTTTAACTCTCTAGAACTATTACATAGAATTTTATTTTTGGAACAACTTCTTCTAGAGGGACAAGTGGAATTGGTTCATACTGTAACTCTTTTGTATCTTGAGAATACAATTCATTAATGTAAATATTTCTCCTACTATATTATTTGAGGATGTTCTCCCTATCATGAAAAATGGTTTGTATTACATTAATATCTTAATTTTTGAATGAGTTATATATATACTGTCCCCTTATTTATTTGGGATACCTTATAAAAGGTACAATTCCTACCTTGGGTTTCTTGATTGTTTCTTGCTATATCCTTAACAAATTCCTTGCAACCCCATACATGATCATGTGAAAAATTGGTTTTTTCTATACCATAACATTAAGGAAATAACAATTTTTTCTTTATTTATTAATTGGTTTTGTGTGTATAGTGGTGTCTGTAATGTTTCTCCCCAAAAGGATAATGGAAGACTTGTGTGATTTATCATATCTCTCACCATTTTAAACAAGGTATGGTTCTTCCCTTAACTAAAAACATTCCATTTAGGTGTATATGGTGGATTTAGTTGAGATAAAATCCCATACTCCCATAGATATATGATAATGTCTTGGATAAATATTTAGTACCTTTATATAATGGATGTATCTTTATCTTCTTACCAAGAAGACTACCAAAATAATTCTTTAATTATTTTAACTTATTAATGGATTTTGACTTATAACTCATTATGTAGATATAACCATACCTAATCAAGTCACGAGTGAAGGTAATAATGTATTATAATCCACCTCTTACATCTACTTCAAAGGGTCTATACACATCAATGTGTATAATATCTTTGATCTCTCTATCCCTTTAACCTTGACCAATGATTACTAGTTTTTTGGTATTTCCTTGTATGTGGGCACGAAATCATTGAAGTTTTTATGGTTAAATTAGTATAATTTACCATATTAATTGAGTATTTTAAACTACTTATTGATTACATAAAAAATCTATTTATGCCACAATTGGGTGTTATATAAGTCTCATGTTCTTGTTTCATTATTAATTGCAGATATTTTTATGCTTTAAATTAATAAATAATGATTTTTATTTAATTGTTTCAAATAATAACATATTTTATATTTATTAAATTAGAAAAAATTATTTATGTTGTTTAAAATAAGTCCATCCATATCTAAAAAATAAAAATAAATAATGTTGTTTGTAAAACAATGAAAATAATACTATTTATTTAAAACAAAAATAAAACAATACTACTTTTAATGCGAGATAGTAGTCTACAATTTCTAGAGTAGCCATACTTACTCGATTGGAATCCAAATAATTAGCCTAATATCTATAATATTTTGAAATATATGGGTTTTTTGTATTTGGATACCAATGTGACCACCATACGATGTTTCTAATACACAAATCTTAGATATGGAATTATTACACTCAGTAATGAAATCACTTCAAGATTCTCCTTGATTATTTTATTGTGTTTAATTCATCTTTAATTGGACCTTCTTTACTTATAAAAAACATATTTCACCATGTTACTTTTCGTTCCATTATCATAAACCATCTATTTATCATCATATAAATAAATGTAACATGTTTTGAAAATTTATTCTGACTATTTTTCATTTTATAATTAACAATAAACCTTGAGAAGTTTTTTGGTAGAGAGGACAGAATCAAATCCATGGACAATACATCAGGGATCTTAAAACCCAATATAACTAGGTTTTGAAAGTTTCCAATCATTATGAATACATGTTCCCTAGATATCACTAACTCTATATGATTTTACATTAATATTTTATTAGATATCTCATTTCCCCCATGAAATCTCCTTCTCTTGATAAAGATCCTTTAGGTTAGAAATGACTCTACGCATATCCAAATCATTAATTTTTTATAATAAAACATTATAAATGAAGGATACCATGAAAAATTGGACATAAATAGTGTCATAGACATGCTTCAAATAAAAAGATAATTATTCCTCATTATCCACTATAGAAATTAACTCAGGGAGTGGGGTTTCCATCACATATAATTTTTGTTCAGGGCGTAGAATATTGGGTAAGAACCTATACCAATCTAAGAAATTAACAATGATTAAATGGTCATCCCTTTCATGTATAGATCACCGTGATATTGTATAAGTCTTGTTTATTTTCTATTTCAAAAAATTAAGACATGTTTATTAGTATATGTTTTGATTTTCAAAATAGATTAATAAATTAAATATTCATTAATTTCATTAATCTCATGATATTTTTCGAAAAACAAAATCCCACATCATCAGATTTTGTAATATCTTTTCCCATTGTTATTTTAGTGGAAATGATCCATATTCCCATTATCATAACTAGACTTGGGCCTGCCAAGCTATTTTTAGTGTTTTAGGTAGACATAACATTCGTACAACATTAGCTTCTTGTTTATTAATCCATTGAGTGGAATCTCTAATCTTGAAATCTCATTTAAATATTTCCTCAACCTCTACCTCTTAGTTTCTATGTCCTACTAAGGCAATCAAACCTTGATGTAGATTAGGTTTAGTCAACCCAAAACATTCAGCTAAAAGTTTTATAATAATTGAAGGAACCGAAACTTGTGTTTGTCATGTTCTTTGAACTATGAGGTCAATTATAACATAATCATTGTAATGATATAACTATTTAATATATTATTTTTAGATATTTTTCATTCTTATACATAAATACCATTTTTATTTTTTCACATTACTATTTAATATTATGGGTATTAAACAGAAGTGACTAACAATGTCAGATAAATAATTTTTATATAAATAATTTATATTTTATTTCAACTTTTATAATTGTTAATTTTTTTATTTGAACATGAAATATCCACTGAAATAAATAATTAACCATGAAAGTGATATAAAGAAAACCCATATTTCATGATATTGATATTATCTAATAGTTAGTTTATCTCGCAGATGAATAACTAACTATCGTCTCTAGGGGGAAAACATTAACCACAACATTGTTGATGTCATATAATTCAACCTTGGATCTTATGTATCACTTATATTGGTTTTTCTATGCCTCTGGGACTTAGACCACTTCCTCAAAAATAGGATCTCCATCATTTTATAGTCTTTCAACTCACTCATCGGCAAGGGGATCTAATTTATTAGTTAAATTGTTTTTATAAAAAGAAATCGCAAGCACAAAAGGCCATACATAATAAAGAAAAGGGGATGACTGGTAGGACATCAATTTTAATTTAACATAAATAAATTAAAATAAACCATTCATATAAAAAAGGGATGGTCTAATATCATGGTCATCCACACAACAAACAATGAGAATACATTTGTAATCTTGTTATCGATTAATTCATTTGTTATTTAATTAAGAAAATTCTCCATGAATTAATCTAATTAATTAGATTTATCTTAATTACATCCAATAATCCTTAATCAACCATCATATATAATTTAAAACAATATCTGTCTCATTTAAAATTATTAAAGTACACATGTGTACATGGAGGAAACTTTGTTTTATTATCCAAGATTTCAACATAGAATAGATATAATATATAATTATAAATAATATTATTTGGGGAGTACATTTTTAAATAAATTAAACATGAAACACCTGTGAATAGTTTTGATTTTTATATTTAATTTTATTCAATGAAAAATAGGATACACTATCTTTAGTAGACTATAAATTATGTACTTCTCTTAAGCATGTGTCTGTAGCACATGCCTTGTCTCTAGACAGATTCCAGGATATAGTAAACCTTCAGGTATATGGTGTGTTGTACAACATTCATGATCTGTAACATCTGAGATGAAACACATGTTTTTCCTTATGTCATGTATCCAAACCATGGATCACTGAGACACCTCATGTTCTTCACCATGAGAAGAAAGATACTACACATCATGTATAGTTGTTACACAACATTTAATTATGCATTACATGTTATAGCCTATCTATATCAACATGATAATACTTATTATTGGGATACTAGAATTTATTTTTTCAAATCTAACCTGATATAAAATTATAAAGGAAAAAAATTAGAATACATGGTGTGTATATGGGAATTACATGTCGTGTACTCTAGTTTTTTCTTGGAAGAACCATGGGAAACTCTAGAGGGTTTTCCTTGTACAATTCTTGATTTTTAATATTTTTTCCATTTACTGTTTATGTTATCAATAATTAATTTTGAAAGATATGATGATGTTGGATATTAAATAAATTCTATTTAAGAAACTGAAAACATGAACACATAAAAATAATCATGGAATAATATATAGTTATTAATTAATGATGTGAATTCTCTGATACAACTTATAGTATGTAATAATAGAGGAAATATCCATTTAAAGTGTAGCCAATATGGTTTTTAGTCATAATTTAAATGTAATAATTTCCACACATGATTAAAATTTCACATTTAATAAAAACAATAGATAAATTGAATTAATTAAAACATCATAACTAGAATAATAATATCTTTATATGTAATTTATTATTTATTTATTAATATATACAAAAACTTTTAATTCTATCCTCATAAATGATATTATTTGTTATATCTCATCACACCATCATTGCACAATACGATCCTTATATTGAATCCCTCTAGAGAAAATCCACACGTGCACCCCAATATATGAACACCTTCCTAGAATCACCAGTTTATATTATAAGTGATCCTAATTGATTTTTTCATTCATGATTGATCATAGCTGAATTATTCTCAAGGGATAGAGTAATCATGTTTCTATATCATTGTATTGGGGGAGGATGAGAGGAGAGTTATCTAGATATATCGATCTCTCTTTTGGTCTTGAGAGACGCTCACCTCATCCATTGTGTAGAACAACTAGTTTTGGAAGGTTATATAATTAGATTTTTATTATGGAACATTTATGGTTGGTAAATTACACACTAAACCCTCTCCATATTTATACCTCTTAACAGACCCCATGTATAAATATTATAATAATAATATTATTAATCTCTTGATATGTGAAACACTATTTTGAATATATAAAGAATTATCATCTATATTATTTCTAATCAGACCATTAAAATTAGTCAATTTTCCCTCTTTAATATTCACAAAATATTGAATAATGAAAATTTATTTAGAAAATAAATTTCATTGAATTATTCTATGATAAATATAATAAATATTATATTTTCAAAACATGAAAATAAATATTTATTATTATTATTTTACTCGATTATTAATTAAAATAACATTTTATTAAATTATATAGATAAATAAGTGATAAAAAATATTATGTATTCAAAAATTAATAAATTCAACACATACTAATATTGAAGATACACAAAGTGTGTGACACTTTAGGACTCTTTCTTTTTGGAATTAAGAATAACCACCTTGTTTCAAAGATTATCATAATGAAATAAATGAATGTACACATATAGAAATAAATTAACATCTTATGACATCCAAATTCATATAAATTCTTATGGTTTAACACAATCCCTTTATCGTAAAATCTCAAATCAAGAAGGATGCATGTTGGTGACATAAACATATATGATCTATTCCCTTTTCATTGACTTTACATAAATCAACTTTCACAAAAAATTAATTGTTCATGGATATATATGAGTAATTACATTCTAAAAAACATTTGGGGTGTTTTGTTTTAACAATGTTTTTTATTTTTTGATAGTTATCCTTTTGGTATAATAATGTTTCTGTTATCTAGGAATCAAATCCAATCAATCATAAAGATATTTGGTTAGAAATTCAATAGTTTATAAATGAATTAGATCCATCTACATTATATTCAGATCACTGGATCCAAAATAAATGAAGACAGAAATTGTTTTTACTTGTAGTTTTCCTTTGTCTTAATCATAGAAAGAAAGAAGTTTCTGAGGGAAGAAGTTGTATTGTTGCTGAATAGGTTTGTTAAAGAGAGTGAACTTAGGAATTAGAATGCTTCCATAAATTATAAAAAAAGTTAGAAGATTCTTTTCTAATCATAATGTTCTCCCAAATATTTAAATCATTAATGAAAAAATATTTTGAAGAAATGAGGGAGGGTTTGGAAGAATTTCAAAGTTACAGTATTGATATTCCATTGTATTGGTATATCCATCAAAATGGGAATTCCATCTTAATGGTAATTCAATCATAATTAGAATTAAATTAGATTCATTGAGAAGGTTATAGAATTCAGATTCACTGATAATGATATAGAATTCAAATTCACTAAGAAGGATACAGAAATCAGATTCACTAAGAAGGATATAAAATTTGTATTCAATGGTAAAGAAACAAAAATTGGATTCTCTGATAAAGAAATAGAATAATGATTCAAGCAGAAATAAAAAATAATCAGATTCACTAAGAAAATAATAGACATTATATTTATCTCATTACGAATAATATTCAAAATGAAAATTCGAACAGATTTATGAAGATTTTAGGAGGTCAATGATGAAATTTAATTTTTCATAAATCTCAGAGAAATATAAGTAGGTTTGAAGAAGTAAAAGTGGAGGATTTAAATGCAGGGTATTTTTAAATTTTATGAATTTTGAGGAATCAGGGAACATTTTCCTGTTTCCCGCTTTTGTTTTATGAGTTTCATATACGTACTTTCTCAAATCATTCATTCATCCTTGCAATTTTATGCAAGAGAAAAAGGAGGAGCCATAAAGAAATAAACTGAGATTCATTGTTAGGTAGAGATAGCATAAAGAGGATTAGATAGTATAAAGTTTATTTAACAATTTTGAAAACATCAAATTGAATTAATCATACTGAGAAGATCTTATTGAGTCAATTAGATTGAGTCAATCAGAATGAAGAACATCATGTTGAGAATTTGAGAAGAGTTGGGAATTTTCATATTGAGAATGTGTTCATCGTATTGAGAGAATCAGATCTAGACTGATTGTATTGAGAAATTCATATCCAAAGTCATCATATTGATAGAAATAGATCTAGATATATAGATTTGAGAAAATTGGATCATGACACATTGGATTGAAAAAAAAATGGATTGAGCCAAACCAGACTAAGGATTCAGACTATGAAATTCTAGAGCAGTTTCAAGAAATTCTTCATTATTTGGTCTAGATCAATTATTTTATAATAAATCATTGTAAACTAAATTGATTCAATAGTATATTTCCTATTGGGATATTGATGGTGTCTAATGAGAGTTGGCCCAAGTTTTATTCACTTCTTCATAATATTGTATTTCCAAAGACCCATGTGAGTGGCTATAGTAATGATGTAGGTTCTCACACTGAGACTGAACCTTGTATATCTTTTGTTATTTACATTTTTTCAAACTAAATTATGCATCAGTATTTATTAAAATTTGACAAGGAAACAAATCTCAGAAGGTTGTCGGGGTTATGTGTCTAAATGTTTTGAAACTTATAAATAGTAAACAACTAATTCAACACCCCTCTTAGTTCTTATTTGATAATTTTTAACTAAAATTAGTATCATAGGGAAGGTATACTTGTTAAATCATTATCATGGATAATATCAATTCTATAAATAGTTTAGGAATGCCTACATTTGATGGGAAAAAAATTTAGGGATGGAAAACTATGATGATTCCTCATCTCCCATCTCTTGGATTGGAATTTGTTGATGCTGCTACTATTGGGTTTCCATGTATTGAGAATGATTCCCAAATGAAATTTTATGATAAGATAAATATACTTATTTATGGAAATGATAGAAGTTTTATTCTCATATCCTTATCAGAAAATTTTTATCAAAAGGTTATGGGTCTCAATACATCAAAAAATATTTGGGATAAGCTGGTAAGTTATTATGAAGGGAATACAAAATAAATGGAAGCAAAGCTACAAATCTGGAATTGTATGTATGAAGACATCAGAATGGGTGATGAAGAAACAATTGATGGATACATTAATAGAGTAAATGAAATTGTTTGAAATATCAGAGGATTTATATTTGTTCTTGAAGATTCTATAATTGTGAAGAAATATATGAGAAACTTTCAAGACATGTATGATTCTAAAATTTCTTCTATAAAAGAAATATATGATTTATCTCTTGATTAACTTCATAAATTTCTTATTTATTATGAAATTACGATATCATTAATTTTTAAAAATAAGATGAAATATGAAATTCATTTTGAATCTATGAGATAGATGAAAATCCAAGATGTTAAGGAAGCTAATTCTTATGAGTCTGAAGATAAAGAGGATGATGATTTGAATGAAAAAAACATCTTTATATCCAAGAACAATGGAATAGGAAGAGGAAATTATGAAGGTAAAATTACTCTCAAATGTTTTGAGTGTGGTATAATATGACACTTTTTTATGAATATCCCCGAGAAGAAATTTTGAGAATACCAATATGATTCTGATGAAAAATCTCAATGGAAAAAATGGAAGAAAATGATAATTAAAAAATTATTCCCATATATAATAGAATAATTTTACAAAAAAATAATTATGTTGAGTAAAAACGTTTAATTGGAATCAGCTAATGACAATTATTCTGAAGATTAAAATTCAAAAAAATTCTGAACCTTCATTTTAAAATACGAGAAAAAAATGATTCTTTAGATAGTAAAGAAGGAGGTGATGAATCTTAAAGAGAGTATCATCTTAGAACAATAAATTTTCATTTCATGAATAGAACAAAATGGAAAAGAAATAAATTAGAGTAATTAAGAAATATTGTGAATAATTTTCTAATCGAAGCAATGATTTTGTCAAGAAGAAGGATGAATACATTCAAGAGATCTTAAGTTAGAAACATGGAATTGTTGAACAAGGAATGATGATTAAGGATCTTAGTAAGAATTAGGTTACTAAGGAATAAGAGGTAAAAAAGATTCAATCAAAACATATAGAGTCTGAGAGTACCTTGAGGAAGATGAATGAGAGCTTCATAAAAGATTCATAAGTAAAAGCTATGACTTATAAAGATGTTGAGAAGGCTCAATAAAAGAATCAATTGAAATATTCTCTTTCTAGAAATAATATTTCTTCTAATTCTTTTAACATTTCAGGTTCTTGAAAAAGTATTGAGAAATATTTTTTAGAGAATGCATGTGATAAACCTATCAAATCTATAAAAGTATATAAATCACTTAAAAGAAAATATGGTCCACACCCTAAGTATGTTAGAGCTGAATGAAGTAACCAACCTCAACATAGTTTTAATAGAGAAAAATATTATTTCAATAAAAAATAAATATTTTATGGTTATTGTTGGTGTTGTGGAATCTGTGAGAACTAGTTTTATAATTTTTGGCATAAATAATCATTACATTGAAGAAGGATTATAAATATTCAAAGAAATAGTGAAAGTAGAATGAGAAACTCTCCTAACCTAAAAAAAGATGAAAAAGTGAATTATCAAGATGTTAGAAACTTTCTAACTAGAAATACCCTTGAATTTCTAGAAGAATTTTGTAGAGATATGATTAGGTTGGTCATCATTCCAAATGTTGTATGACACTCCTTCTAGAACAACTTTCTTTGGATATAAAATAAAAGAAATATGAAAATAATAATGTTGAGGAAAGAGATTTTTTTGTTGAGACCACTTTGAAATAAAGTTAAAGGAACTAAATATGGATATATGGTAGTCGTTGTTATTCACATATGATAGGTGATAGAAAAATATTGAAATATGTTTAAAGTCGTGATGGAGGAGCAGTTATCTTTGGTAATGATAGTTCCTTAAAAATCATAGGAATCAGAACAGTTGGTATTAATGCCAAAAAGAAGAAATATAAGGAAGTTTTATTTGTTGATGGGAAGAAATATAAATTACTTAGTGTAATTGAACATTGTGATGATGAAAATGAAGATTCATTTAGAAAATATTTTTGTATCATAAAAAGTGTGAAAAATGGAAAGGTCATTACCAAAGGAGAAATAACTAGTGAAAATCTCTTTCAAATAGGTTAATTTAATAACTCCGATTATTTCATTGTGGAAGATGAAAACAATTTTTAGCAGTTAAGACTTTTATTCCATGAATAGAAAAGTATGAACAAAAATTTTAAAGTGGGTTTCGTTTGAAACATTATTGAATTGAAAAGAAAAGAAGAAGTTATTTTTGTATCTCATCAAATAGGGAGGATTACAAAAAAAGTCATTAAAGAGTTTTTATTCAATCTACCATACTACTTGAGCTTATTCATTCTGATTTGTGTTGGCCGATCAGAAATCAATCAACCAAAGGATATTTATACTTTATCACTTTTATTTATGATTTAACTCTGATGAAAACTGTCATGTTTATGAAGCACAAGTTAAAGGCTATTGAAATGTTCAAATTCTTCATAAAATTTGTAGAGAAATAAATGGGGGTTTCCATAAAATGTTTTGGAATAGATAATGTTACCAAATTCAGAAGAAATAATTTTGGTACTTTACTGAGAAATCATGGTATCAAACATCAATATAGTTCTCCCTATACACCATAACAAAATGGAGTATCAGAAATAAATAATAGTCTCTTGGTGGAAATGGGATGAATTATATTAGTAGAAAATAAACATTCAATCTTCTATTTGAGGGAATCTATCAGAACTACTATACATACTAAAAATATATGATTCTTAAGAACATAAACCAACATGAATACTTATGAAATGTGGTGTAACAAAAACATTCATTGAAATACTTTAATGTTTTTGTAGGTCCGTGTTTGATCAAAATAAAAAATCTGGATTTGGGAATGTTTGTTGAGAAAGATGAGGAAGGAAATTTTATTGATTATTCACCAAATGGGTGAAGTTATAAATGTTTTCACAAACAATTATAAAATTTTGTGGACTCATATAATGTGAAGGTAATTAAAAATAAAAGTCCATTAATAAAATATTTTTATAATGATGAGGAGGTTAAAGAGGATAATTCTATCAACAGTGAAAGTAATTCAAAACATACTTATAATGATTCAAAAGGATTGTGTGATGAGGAATAATTAGCTGGGAAAGAAAATTTGAAAATTTCCACTATAAAAAACATGTTGAATCAAAAACATTATTTGGAATAAAAATACTATAGTTCATACAAGAATAATTTTGATATTAGATAATCAGACTTCACTTATCTTGAAAGTTGAATCAGAATTAGTTCTAGAAACTATTCATCAAAAAGAGTAGATGGATTATATGATTGAAGAGTTATATTATATTGAGAAGAATGAAACATGAGAACTTGTTTTATGAAAAGAAAATAAAAACTTTATCAGACCTAAGTTCGTTTATAGACACAAATTAAATGATCATGGAGGAGTTTCAAGAAACAAAAAAGACATATTTTTAAAGGATATGAACTGATGGAAGGTGTATATTTTGATGAAAAAATTTCCTCTAATGCAGGTATGATTTCTATTATAATTTTTCTTTTAGTGGTCATACATCATAATTACAAATTTTATCAGATTCATGTAAATTTTACTTCCCTAAACAGTGAAATTGAGGAAGAATTTTACGTGTAACAACCTTATGGGTTTCTACTTGATGAAGATGAAATCAAAGATTGTAAATTAAATAATGATTTGTATGGGATGAAACAACCACCACGTGCTTAGAATTATAAAATTAAAAATTCTCTGATAATGTTGAACTTTTATTAAGGAAATGCTCATAGAAACTTATATGTTAAAAATTCTTAATCCAGAGCTGTAATTGTAATTTTTTATGTAGATGATATAATTATTTATGGGGATAGAGACAAGGTTTTAAAAACATTTTCTGAGGAAATGAATAAGAATTTTGAAATTTATTTGTTAGGATAATAAACTTTTTTCCTTGGCCTACATATTCAACAAAAGGGAAAATAAATTTTCTTATCTCAAGAAAAATATAACAAGGAATTGTTAAAAACATTGGGATCATAGAATCCAAAGAATTTTGAACACTTATTTCTGTGAGAAAAAAGTTGAGTAAAGATGAATCAAGAATAGATTTGAAACAAAAATACTTTCAAAAGATGAAAGGAAGTATTCTTTACATTATATTCACATTGGATGATATTTTTTATATTGTGACTTTGTGTTCTAGGTATCATATTGATATGAAATAATCTCATATGTTGGTAGAAAAGATGAGTCTAGGATTTGTAATAGGAATAACATCACATGGGTTTTTATGCAAAATAAATAGTGAGATTTGGTTTTATGGTTATACGGATGCTGATTGGGTAGGAGATTGTAACGATAAAAAAATAAACCTAACGGGGAACATTTTTTTGGGTGAATGTTGTGGGATTAGGCATAGTAAGAGAAAAATTTTGGTAACATTGAGAATAGTTGAATCCAAATATGTTTTGGCTACTCGAGATTGTACTCCAATGTTGTAGATGAATGTTTAAATGAAAGATTTGAACAAATAGGATTCTAAACCATTGAAGATATTTGGTCATAATAAGAGTGAAATTGATCTTTATAATAATCTTTTTAAATATTCATGATCAAAACACATTGATATATTGTTTCACTTTATAAAAGAGAATTTTTTTCCTATAGATGTTTTTTTGGAATATATTTCAATAAATGATCATATTTTCCATATATTTACCAAAATAATGCTGAAATATCAGTTTATGAAGTTAACGTTTTAACTTTATGTTTGAACTCCTCCGATTTATCCCTAAACCACATAATGAAGTATCCCCCATTGTGCTTTAGTTTATGTTGATAAGGTGGAGGGAAAGTAACAAGTTTTTTACATTGTAATAAGTTTTTATTATATTTCCTAAATGAATTTGAAGTTTTGGAAATCATTAAATGGGTATAGAAAAAGAAAAGTTAATTAAAAATTAATGTGAGATCAAATGAAAAGGAAAAGAAAAAAGAAAAGTGAGTGAGGAAAAGAAAAAAGTGAGGGGGAGTTTATCTCTATATGGATACAAATTTTTTGTTCCACCGAGGGATGTAATTTTTTTAAAAAACATTACTTTATCAATTAGTGTAGTGTCAAAAAACTCTCTTTTGAGAAAGGATATGTTTTGATAAAAGTAAAAAAACATTATTTGTGAAATAATTATGAAAGTTTAAAAAATTTAAAAGTGGGTTGTCAACAAATACAAAGGTGGAGATTAAAGAACATTTATGGTATTCTGTTTTAACAAAGTTTTTTATTTGATGAATACTAACATTATTATATAAGAATGTTTTTTTCATTCAGGAATTAGATCCAATCCAGCATAATGAGATTTTGTAAGAAAATGAAATGTGGATAAAAGAATCAGATCCATATGTATCATATTCAGATCATCAGATTGAAAATAATTAGAGATAGAAATTATTGTTTGCTATAAGTTTTATTTTATCATAATCAAAATATGAAAGATAATACTAAGGGAAGAATTAATATTGTTTCTAAATAGTTTTTTTTGAAGAAAGTGATGTTAGGAGTTAGAAAGATTTCAAATTTTCTAAAAAAAGTCATATGATGATTTGGTGATCATAAAGTTTACAAATCTTGAAAACATTCTTGATAAAGGGTTTTGATGGAATAAGGGAGAGGTTTAAATAATTTCAATGTAGCAATATAGAGATTCCATATTAATGGGATGTCCATAATAATGGGAATTTCATCGTAAGGAGAATTAATAAAGATTCAATGAGAAGGATACATATTTCAGATTCACTAAGAAGGATACAAAATTTTAATTCAATTAAAGGGATACAAAATTAAGATTCATTGAGAAGGATACATAATTCAGATTCAGTGAGAAAGAATTAGAAAATAGATTCACTTAGAATGAAATATAATTTGGATTTACTGATAACGAAATAACAATCAGATTCACTAAGAAAGAAACAAAATTCATATTCATCTGATTAAAAAGAAGACTCAAAAATATAATTGCAGAAGTTTTATAATGAGTTGAAGAGGTCAAACTTGAAATTGAATTTTCCACAAATCTTATATAACTCTAAGGAGGTTAAAAGAAGTCAAAGTTGTATTTTTAAGTGTAAGAAATTTTCAATGTTTTAGAAATTTTAGGAAGTGGGTAAAGTTTTAAATTTTCATACTTTAGTTTCTTAGTCACCTATAAATACTTTCTCAGATAATTCATTCATCATTAAAATTTTATGCACATAGAAAAGGAAGAGCACTGATGAAATAAAGTGAAATTCATATCAGGAAGATTTCTCATAGGGAGGATAAGATAGTTGGATATTTTTTTACCAGTTTGAGAAGATTATGTTGAGTTGATCAAACTGATAAGATCATATTTAGTCAATTGTATTGATTCAATTAGACTAAAGAAGATCATATTGAGAATTTGAGTAGAGTTTGAGTTTTCTGAATTGAGAATGTGTTCATCATATTTAGTTCATCTTATTGAGAGAATTGGTTCCAGATTAATTGTATTGAGAAAATTGGACATAGGATCATATTATTGAGATAATTAGATCTAGATAAATTGTAATGAGAGAAAATAATCCAGACTCAATAGATTGATAAAATTGGATCCAACCAAATCGAAATGAGGATTCAGACTGAGAAATTTTGGAGCAGTTTCAAAAAATTATTAATTCTTTTGTTTGGATAAATTGTTTTATAATAAATCATTGTAAATTAATATAAGTTAGTTCAATCTTCCATATAATGAGATAGAAAGAGTCTAATGAGAGTTGGAACAAGTTTTATTCAATTCTTTATAATAGTGGATTTCTATATATGCATAGAAGTGGATATGTTAATAATGTAGCTTCTCACACTGAGGTTTAAACATGTAAATATTTTTTGATTTACATTATTTACTACTTTTTTAGGCATGATTATTTACTAAAATTTTATTAGGTAATAAATCATAACAGGTTTCAGGGGTTATGTATCTAAAAGTGTTGAAAATTTTAAAAAGTGAACAACCGTTTCAACCCCACTCTAGTTATTATTTGATCCATTGGAACTTTAATTGTTATCCGAGGGAAGGTACCCCTATTGAATTCTTATCATGGATAATATCAATTCTTTAAATAGTTGTGTAATTCCTACATTTGATGGAAAAAATTATTGTGGATGGAAAATATGATGATTTTTTTCTTCTACCTCTTGGCCCGAAAGTTATTGATGATGCTACTATTTGGTTTCCACCTATTAAGAAATATGTCCCAATGACCTTTTTTGTTAAGATAAATATAGATGTTGATAGAAAGGATAGAACCAATATTATCAAATCCATTTAATTTTTTTATCAAAAGGTTATGGGTCTCAAAACGTCAAAAAGTAAGTGGGATAAGATAGAAGGAGTTTTCAAAAGGAATACAAAAGTTACGGATGTAATGAAACAAATGTGGCCAAGTAATTATGAAAAAATTAGAACAAGAGATGAAGAAACAATTGAACAAACACTTCACTAGAGTAAATGAAATAGTTTTCTATATCAAAGGATTCAGATATGTCTTATAAGATTCTACAATTGTGAAGAAACTTATAATAAAATTTCTAGACAGGTTTGATTCAAAAATTTCTTCATTAAAAGATAATCATAGTTTATGTCTTGATTTATTGAATTATATTATTTTTTCGTATGAAATAAGGAAAGATCCAATGTTTAAAAATAAGAGGAATGATGAAATGGATTTTGAAGCTATGAGAATGATGAAAATACATGATGTAGAAGAAGTTGATTCTTATGAGTAAAAAGATAAAGAGGATGATGAGTTTAATTAAAAAATAATGTCTCTTATATCCAAGAACTATTGAATAGAATGAGTAAATTATTGAGGTAAACTTCCTCTCAAATGTTTTGAGTGTGGTGGAATCTTCTAATTTTATATGAATTCCCCCAGGAATAAAGTCGGAGAATATCAAGATGATTTTGATGAAAAACCTTGATTAAATAACTGGAACATAAATGATTAAGAATAAAAGTCTTCTTATAGACACTAGAAGATGTTTACTGGAAAAAGAAAAGGTATGTTGAGTAAGAATTTTAATTTAGACTCAAATGAAATCAATTATTCTAAAGATGAATGTTCAAAACAATGTAGAACCTTCATTGAAAAAGTAAAGTAAAACAAAAGATTCGTCCGAAAGTAAAGAAGGTGGTGAAGAATCATGTATAGAGTATCATCTTAGAATAGAACTTGTTATATGTATTAAAAAAACAAAACTCTCAAGAAAGAAATTAGAGTAATGAAAACATATATTGAAGAAGTTTCTAACAGAAGAAAATATGTCATCAAGAAATAGTATGAATACATTCTAGAGATTTTATGTTAAGAACATATAATTTCTGAACATGGAATGATGATTAAAGATATTAGTAAGAATCAAGAAGCTAAGGAAAACGAGGTTAAATGTTTTAATAAAAACTTCTTGAGTCTAAGTGTACCTTGAGGAAGATGAAATAAAACTTTAAAAAAAATTATAAACAAAATATGAGACTTCTAAAGATGTTGAGAAGGCTTAATACATGAATTAGGTAAAATATTCTCCTACAAAAAATAATGTTTCTTCTAATTTTTTTTATCATTCCAGGTTTTTGAAAAATATTGGGAAATATTTTGTGGAGAAAGGGTGTGATAAAACTATAAAATCTATAACATTATATAACTCAATCAAAAGAAAGATGGTCCACATCTTGAGTATGTTAGATCTGAAAGAAGATACCAACCTCAACAAAGTTTTAAAAAACAATGATCTTATTTCAATAAAAAAATCATTATTTTATGGTTATTGTTGGTGTTATGGAATCTATTGGAACATGCCTTATAATTTTTGACAAAAATTATCCATTCCTAAAATAATTTTTTAGAAATGTGGAAGAAATAGTGGAAGTATAATGGGAAATGTTCCTAACTTTTGAATAGTTAAAATAGTGATTTATTAAGATGTTAGAAACATTTCAAAAAGAAATCAATGTGAATTTTTGGAAGAAGTTTGTGGAATTTGTGATCAGTCTAGTCATAATTCCAAAATATGTATGACACTCCATTAAAAATAAATTTCTTGTGATAGAAAAGAAAAAAATTTGAAAAAAAGAAAGTTGAGGAAAGAGATTTTGTTGTTAAGACATCTCTGAAATAAAGTAAATGGAACAAACCGTGTATACTTGATAGTGGTGGTTCTCCCCATGTGAAATTTGATATCAAAATCTTGAAACATGTTTAAATTCATGATGGAGGTGGAATTACATTTGGTAATGATAGTTCCTTAAAAATAAAAGGAATCAGAATGGCTGATATTAAAGATGAAAAGTTGAAATCCAATAAAGTTTTATTTGTTTATGGGCAAAAAAATAACATACATAGTGTAATTAAATTTGTGAGGATGAAAAATAAGTCGTTTTAGAATACATTTTGGTATAATAAAAAGTGTGATAGATGTAAAATTCAATGGAAATGGAGAAAGAACCAGTGTGAATCTATTTTAAAAAAGAGAATTCAATGTATCTTGTTACATAAGTGCAGAAGATGGAAAAAAATTGGGGCACTAAAAATATGGGCACCATGGACAAAAAAGTATTGAAAACATTTCTAAAGTTAATGTGGTTTGAAAAAATCTATAATTGAAAATAATATAATAATTTTTTTATGTAACTTATCAAAAAGGGATGATAACTAAAAAAATTTCTAAAAGTGTTGACATTGAATCTACCAGACTACATGAGGTTATTCATTCCGATTTATGTGGGATGATGATACATGAATCAAAAAAATTATATTTATAATTTATTACTTTTATAGATGATTTCGCTGAGTTGAAAAACATCATTTTTATGAAGCACAATTCATAGGTAATTGAACTGTTAAAATTCATCAGAAAAGATGTTGAGAATGAAATTTGGGTTTCAATAAAAAATGTTGAGAATAGATAATGGTAAGAAAAACTTTTGAAACTTATCTGAGAAAGCATGGTATCAAACATCAATATAGTTCTCCCTATACTCCATATAAAAATGGAGTTTCTTAGAGAATGCATAGATGTTTGGTAGAAATGGGATGAAGTATGTTAGAAGAAAACAAACTTTGAAAGTTCTATTGGAGAGTAGAAGTCAGTACTACTATACATGTTAAAATTAGATACTTATTGAGACCATAAAATAATGTGACTCTATATAAAATATTTTTTAACAAAAAACCACATTTTAAATACTTCAAATTTTTTGGAAGTGTGACTTTTCTCAAAATAAAAAAAACCATATTTGGTAAGGTTTGATGAGAAAGATGGGGAGGGAAATTTTGTGGGTTATTCACCAAAAGGAAGAAGTTATAAATTTTGGAACAAATGTTTACAAACTTTTGTGGACTCATATGATATAAAGGTGATTAAAAATAAAAGTCCCATAAAAAATGTAGTTGAGAATGTTGGGGAATAAAAACTAAAGAATTACAACAATGGTGAAAGTAAGTCAAAATATACATATTATTATTCATAAGAGTTTTCTAATGAGGAAAAATCAGCTATAAATTAAACTTTGAAATTTCCCACCTTCCAAAAACATTTTCAATCAGAAAACATTATTGGGAATCAGAAAGATCCAGTTCGGAAAAGTATAAAGTTGAGATTTGATAATTAGACATCACTTATCTCAAAACATAAACTAGAATCAGTTTCAGAATATATTAAAAACAAATAATGGATGGATTCTATGAATAAATTTTTATATCATTTTGAGAATAATTAATCATTGAAACTTGTTTCCTGGAAAAAACACAATGTAATCGTAACCATGTGGGTTTATAGAAACAAATTTAATGCGCATGGAGATGCTTCAAGAAACAAAGAAATGATTGTTTTTAAAGGATATTAATATGTGGACGGTGTGGATTTTGAGGAAAAAGATACCCTTTTACAAGGACATAAACAATTACAATGTTTCTTTTAGTGCCCACAAATCTGAATTATAAAGTTTATCATATGGATGTAAAGTCATCGTTCTTAAATGGTGAGATTAAAGAAGATATTTACATTAAAGAACCTTGTGGGTGTCTACTTGATGAGGATGGAAAAAATGTTTTTAAATTGTATAATGCTTTGTATGGGATAAAACATGATCCACATTCTTGGTATTATAAATAAGAATTTTGATTTATAATTTTGTCATTTTCTTAAAGAAAAGTTGATATCAACTTATATGTGAAAAATGTTGACTCCAGAGCTCTAATTGTAATTATTTTTGTGGATGATATAATTTTTGTTGGGGATGAAGAAGATGTTTGTAAAACATTTGATGAGAAAATGAATAAGAATTTTGAAATATCTATGTTAGGGAAATTAACTTTCTTCTTTCTATTACATTTTCTACAAAAGGAAAAATATATTTTCATATCTCACGAAAAGTATACTAGGGAATTTTTAAAGAATCTTGGGATGGAAGAATTCAATGATGTTTCAACTCTTATTTCAGTGATAACAACATTGAGCAAAGTTGAATCTGGAATAGATGTGAATTATAAAAACTTTCAAAATGTGATAGGAATTTTTCATTACCTTACATCCTCAATGCCTGATATTGTTTATGTTGTGAATTTTTGTGCTAGGTATCAATGTAACCTGAAAGAATCCCATATCCTGGCATCAAAGAAGATTCTGATATATATAAAAGAAACAACTTTAGATGGGGTATTAAATAAAATAAACTGTGAGACAATGTTTCTTTGATATACTGATGATGATTAGGCTAGAGATTTTCGTGATGGGAAATAAACCTCAGGAGGAACATTTTTCATTGGTGAATGTTGTGTGAGTTGGAATAGTAAAAAACATCTTTCAATAACATTGACCAAAATTGAATTCAAATATGTCACAGATACAAAGGATTTACTCAAATGTTTTGGATTAATGTTTAGCTGGAATATTTGAAAGTAAATGTTTTAAACCATTTTAGTTACTTTTTGATAATCAGTGGGAAATTCATCTTTGTGAGAATCTTGTCCAACATTCCAGATCAAAACATATTGATATAAAGTTTCACATTATAAAATAAAAATTTGTTGTTGGAGATGTTTTCCTAGAATACATTTTAAAAAAGTATCATATTTTTGATGACTTTACTATTTTAATTCTGAGAGAATGTTTTGTGGAATCAAGGCTGCAACTTCATGTTTTTCCTCCTCCCATGTCTTCCTAAACCTCATAAGGATGTATCCCCTACTATGCCATGGATTGTGTTGAAAAAGGGGGAGAGAAAGTAACAACTTTATAATTTATAATAGGTTATTACTTATCATCATTAAATTAATTTTATGTTTTGGTTATCATGGAATGGGAGAGAGAAAAAGAACATTTAATGAAAAAGGAAAGTGAGATCAGAAGAAATGTAAGAGAAAAAGAAAAGTGAGAGAGGAAATGTTCAAATGAGGGAGAGTTTATCTCTATATAGACACACATTTTTCGTTCTACTGAGGGATGGAATTCCTTAAAAACATTAATTTTCCTAGTAGTGTCATTTTAAGGCACTCTCTATTGAGAAAGGTTACGTTTTGATAAAATTCAAAAAACGAAAGTTGTTTACAAAATTTGTGTTGTGAAAAATTATGAATGTTTGACAAGTAGTTAATTAGGGTTGTTAAAATATACAAAAGAGGAGAGTGAAGAACATTTGTGCTATTATTTTCCAGCGTTTTTTAGTTTTTGACAACTAACCTTTTTGTATAATAATTTTTTTTATCCTGGAATCAGATCCAATCCATCATAATATGCATTTTTGAGAAATTCAAATGTTTCTAAAAGAATTAGATCCATCTAAATTTTATTCATATCATCAGATCCTGAATAATTAGAGATATAAATTTTTGTTTGATGGTATTTTTCCTTTTTCATAATTAGGGAATGAAAGAAGTTTCCAAGAAAATAAGTCGTGTTGTTGCTGAAGAGGTTTGTTGAAGAAAGTGAAGTCAGAAGTTGGAAAATTTTCATCCTTTCTAAACATTGTCATATGATTTTTCCCTCATCATAAAGATCTTACAAATCATTAAAACATTCATGATAAAAGATTTTGATATAATGATGGAGAAGTTTGAATAATTTCAAAGTTGAAGTATGGATATTCCATCATAATGGGATATCAATCATAATCAGATATCCATCATAATGGGATATCCATAGTAATCGGAATTCCATCATATTAAAAATTTAATTGGATTCACTGAGAAGGATACAAAACTTTGATTAACTGAGAATGATATAATATTGAGATTCACTGAGAGGGATATTGAATTCAGATTCACTGAGAAATAAATAGAAATAGGATTCATTGAGAATGAAATAAAAATCATATTGACCTGATTACATGAAATACTCAAAAAAATTCTAGAAGTTTTATGAAGAGTTCATGAGGTCAAACTTGAAATTCAATTTTGCATAAATCTTATAGAAATATAAAGTGGTATAGATAATTCAAAGTTGATGTTTTGAATGAAAAAACTATTATAGTTTTTGAAATTTGAGGAAGTTGTAAAAGTTTTCATGTTTTTCGCTTTGGTTTTTTGAGTCACCTATAAATACATGCTTAGATCATTCATTCATAATTAAACTTTTACACAAGTGAAAAATGTGGAGCATTGAAGAAATCAAGTTAGAGTGATTAGTTGGTAGAGATTTCTTAAGTAGATTCAAATAGTTGAATGTTTGTTTACATGTTTATGAAGGTCATATTATGTCAATCATATTGAGAATATAATATTCAGTAAATTAGGTTGAGTCAATTGTACTGAAGAATATCGTATTGAGAATTTGAGTAGAGTTTGAGTTTTCCATATTGAGAATGTGTTTATTATATCAATTCTATCATATTGAGATAATTAGATCCAGACTGTTTTTTAGAATAGAAGATTCATTCTCATTGTATTGAGAGTAGAAAATATTGATAAAATTGGATCCAACATCATCAGAATGAGAAAATTGGGTCCAACCAAATTGGAAAGAGGATACATACCACGTATTTGTGTATCATTTTTAACAAAGTCTCCATTCTTTTATTGGATCAATTATTTTTATAAGTAATCAATTTGAATTGATAAGAGTTAGTATAATATTTTTTATTGGGAGATAAAAGTTGTCTAATGGGAGTTGGCATAAGATGTATTCACTTATTTATAATAGTGAATGTCTATAGAACCACAAAAGTGGCTATGGAAACGATGTAGGTTCTGACACTATGGTCGAACCTTTTAAATATTGGGTTCTTTACATTATTTCCTACTTTTCATTCATGAGTATTTACTAAAAGGTTATAAGGAAATAAATCTTAACATGTTACAAATGTTTTGTTTCTAAATGTTTTGAAACTTTTACAAAGTTAAAAAATGATTCACCCCCCCCCCCACAGTTTTATTCGATCCTTTGGAACTCCACATTCCCAATAAATGGACTATGATATAAACTTCCATCAAGGTATTGAAGGTATAAATCATCTCTTTTTAATATCCATTAAATCAATATCAGTTGTGACATACCGAACATACCCTACATCAATGTGAGAATGTTTCATCATGTTTTTCATCAATATATCAAATCACTTGTGAAATTATATCCATTAATGATATTATCAAAGTCTAAGGATCAATAAAAAAGTCTGTATATAGGATCATCCAATGAAATAATGAAATAAGGATTTTCTATTTGATGGGTTTGTTCTCATAAATTATTATAATTGATATTACTAGGGGAGAACACCATGAGAGGGTGTATCAATTTTTTATAATCCTCCTTACCTTGGAAGCTTGTATCATCTATGACCCATCCAACAAAATCATTAATCCATTGTACAATTTCCAAGATTAATGTCATGACACCTATAGGTTATAATCATAGAAGGGGAATACTATAAACCTTTAGTGTGAAATATATTCTTAGGAAATTATCAAATACAACATCCATGTAGATAAATAATAATAAAGTGATAATTAAAATTCATTTAAAAATGAAAAAAAGTAATTAAGTACTAACTAAGTTGGTTATAGGGTAGAAACTCCAATAGTTACAGTAAGTTTCCCCTTAAAAAGGTTTATATGGATCTTTTTTACCAATTAGTGTATCTATTCCAATTTTCTCTTCTTATATTTCATGAAATTTCTATTCCTTGTTCTCTATTATTGTGAATTTTTGAATTTTATCATCCTCTGTCCATTTGGATACCTCCTCCAATCGGGTTTACCAAGAGATTTCCTATTTTTTTAGATACCATTTTTCTGATGATATTAATCATCTTCTTCTCCTATATTTCTTTTAAGTAGAGGAAGGAGTCCGGTTCTTATTCATTTTCAGTAATTCCAGCAATTTCCCAGCAGATTTGGTCATCATCCTCCTCTTTATCCACTCTAACTATGTAGTATTCCTAATGTGTTTCATCATGATACCTGAGGTTTCTTTCAATTTTTGTGGTGTTTTCTTCCTCATCTTTCAATATTCTAGTATGTCCCAATAATTTTACCTTTTTAATTTTGATGCAACTCAAAGCTTGATAATTTTCATCTCTCATTGCCACTATTTGTTCAATGAGGTCCATCATGGCCTTTTATTCTTTCCTATTTTATACATAAGTGTACTTATTAGCTGTATTCCATATGGTCCAGTCCTAATGCAACTTTTGTTGATGGAGGTTCATCTTCTTTGGTTACTGGTTGTTTAAAATTTTCATCATTTTCAATGAGAATTATTTAATCCATTCTATCTATTAATCTTATCACCTTTTCATTGTCTAGTTTTACGTTTTTACATAGAGACTTTATTATTTTCAGAAACACATGACAATATGCTTGAAAACTTTGATCAATGTTCATTCATGTTGTTATGTATAAATAAATAATCTCATTGTGTTCTTCTAATTTGGTGTTATATTCATTGATTTCCCATTTATTGATTTTAATATAATTCAAAAATTCTACTATCCTATATTTATGAAAACTTTCTCATACATCCCTTGATTTTCATAATTATGTGCATTAATATATTGGCCTCTGATTTTCAATAATTTAGGAGATCCTTTTCATGGTGAAAAGTACTCAGTAGAAATCCACCACTGGTGTTGGAATTCATCATTCCCGATTGAGTATATATCATTCCATCCAATTTCTTATTATGGCAAACATTTCAAAAAAATTACCACCAATGAGGTTTAATCCTTTTATAATCCATGATACACCATGGTGTGGAATCATACCCCTATATCATGTATCACATCTTTCTCACCATTATGAACAAAAAGATCATATGATACAAACATACGAAAAAAAACAAAATTCAATGATGTTGCTAAATAAACTAGGAAACAAAACTAAGATTAGAACAGACTTGACCTAATAGAGTGGTTTTTAGACCTTTAATAGTTTCCATTTATTCCATGTAAATGATGAAAAAAAACATGAAAATTATTGAATGTGATGTTATTACGATGGGAGGTTAATGTTTGAAAATTATTTTAACATAAAATAGTCTAAGTAGAACAACATAGAGTAGTGACAAGTGAAAGGTAAATCCCACGAGGAAGTATGAAACCTAGTGATAGACTCACAACTGATTATAATGTATTCATAATTTTTTCCGTAAATTAAGTGTTAAAATAAACAAATTTAACTAAATTTAACATAAACTAAACAAAAAATAACAGAAAACTAATCCTAAACTATAATTAAATAGGTTATTTATGGGGAGGATAGGGCAAATGACATCAGGGGATAATTTTTCTTAATTTAAAATCATTCAACTTCACTTATATATGAATCCAATTAATATTTGTGAGACTCCTTTAATTTACTAGTCCCACCTATTATTAGATACTATACTTCCAATTTCATCTAACCCCTCCGTCAAGGTGACCTAAATAACCCATGTCTAGTTTATTTGATCTCTAGTGAAAGGAGAATTTTTTCTAAATCTCTCTTTCCACATTCATTAATTAAACTAAGTGTCATCCCTTTACCTTCATTGTTATCTATAGGTTATTAGCCAATAACATGAAAATTGAACATAATGTTATTCAATTTATTTTAGATGAATTCATAACTAATGAATTTCATAAATAGTTCCATACATATTCTCTTTAGAGTAGAACCACACTATTCTATGAGTATTTTCATGACCCCCTCCCCACATAGTGTACCCCAGCATGGATGGAAATGGGAGAAGAGAGATAGTGACCCCAGAGACCCACCTCCAATAGGCCTCGAGTTGGAAAATTGCACTGAGGGTATAATAAACAAGTATATGGGAGGAGTTTTCCTATAAGAGAAACACATATGGAAGAGATAGATATAAAAAACACAAAAAAACTCCTTCTCGGAATACAATAAAATAGAAATCAAAAGTACACAAATGTAATGTCAAGAAAGAATTAGTACAACTAAAATGAGAAACTACAAGTACCAAAAAAATTAATACAATAGCGACCATGAAGCCCAAACATATTTGATGACCAGAAGGTAGTAGTAACTGTCTTGATCTCTCCAACCTTCTCCAACATACCTAAAAAATATTTTATATATATGTAGGGTGAGTATAATAGTATACTCGTAAGGATCCACCATAATGCCTCTCATGCAAAAGGTAAATAAAGAATGCTAACACACCATGAACGAAAACTGAAACTGACCCATCACCTAAACAAGTATACTTAGTTCCCATGCTCACCATGGATACTCTATCCAAGTTTCTCATACATGAGAATATAATATAATATATAATATCGAGGCTACTTGCTACTTATTCCTTGCTATATTGTTTCTCTGTCCCAACAACACATGACCTGAGCATATTTATCAAAAAAGGCTAGCTCATAGAGACCTGGGCAACGCATCAAAACATTCACCTCGTGCAACATAATCCCATGTAAACATAACTAAAATTAATTAGGTTATTTCTATGAGACACTAAAACTCTCATAAAGTGTATCATATGTTGGTTATTATACCTCAATCCATCACACACCATGAACCAATTAAGAATCCTCAGGCCAACACAACCTATACATGTTATATCTATAACATTCCTTAAAAAACTATATCCAGAGTATATGTGTGTGAAATAACCACAATCCATTACATCCAACTACACACATATATGGGGGAAAATAACCATCATGCATAACTTCACAAGTAAAAAATAAAGATTAGAGAGTGGTGCCCAAGGGGATATTCAGTCATCCATCCTCTCAATATGATGTTGGAAAAAACACCCCCATGTTTCAAAATCCCAGGGGATGTCAGTTACCCTAATTGACAGGATGGAGTATCATATAGAAACACAAAAAGTATAGGATATAATATATATCACAACAACACTATGTGAATAACCTTAACTTAAACTCAGCTGTAGATAATGTCTCTCGGACTCCTGACTTCCACTGTTGAGACCAAATATCCAATAAGAACACAACCATTTGATGAGCTATATTAAGATACATTATTCCTTTATACATCATTTTCACTTTATATTAATTAATTTATTAACAATTAATTAACTATTATCAATTCCAAAATATATTTAATTAGCATCAAAACAAAGATCCATGCCCTCAAGGCATAAGAAAATCGAATCCATGGCTTCTCATAATTTCAAATTTAACATTGTATCCCAGCAAGATCTAACAACATGGGTTAAACATTTATTCATTAATTTAACAAAATTACATTCCATATAACTAGGTTACCTAGGAAAACATTATAAGATCACTAAACACAAGGGGCTCAACATGGTGAGTAGATGAACTACTCATCGAGTCTTCTCCACCTATACAATGAGAGTAAACTCATCAAAAAATTATTATCTAAACACATAATGTTCATGACATACCCCACACATCCTCACCTCTAATGGAAAGAGAGTAACCAAAAACATTTTTCGGCCTCATGAAGTGGGGAAGGAAAGAGGATAAACAAACAACCTAGCCTATACCCAAACAATAGTTTCAAAAAAATCCAACTTTCATAACAACGACTAAGGCTAGCTATAACATGTTATTTCATCTCTGATGTCCTCCCCAATATCTATATGAATATGCCGATTCATCTCGCTACTCTAGGCATAAAATACTGGCACCACAACCTGTAATCCCTGCCCTCATACCACAATACCCCTCTAGGCACAACCATCCCACACTCACATCACATTTGGTCCTCTAAACCCCATATACCAAAAAATCCCTCTAGGATCAGTCATCCTAGGCTCACATCATATCACAAGTTACAGGAAACAAATATAACAACATGCCCTTTTCCTGAAATCAAGGAATCTAGCATTCACACACAACGATCTCTCACGAATCCAAAACACAAGGCACTTAGAAATTACATGAAATCGAGCCACATAGACCCAAAAAATGAATTATCTTATATCAAACAACTGGTTCTTATTCCATCATAAATTAACTTATTCATTCACACAGGTTCCAAATATTGGTAACCTAAAAAACAAGCTATCAAAGCTATGAAAAAATAATTAAACAATTAATTTAACATCCCTTTAATTCATTTATCAACAAGCATAATCATGCTTAAAGTTCATTGATAAATTTCATTAAATATGCACACTTTCATATTTTTTATTAACATCAAATTATAACAACAACATCCATATTCATTAAACACTCTTCTATAATCTTTTAAAGAATTAATTATCAATTAATTCCTGCTTTATTTTCGTTAATAATTTCCATCAAGAACAACATTTTAAACTAATGAAGGAATAAATATCACACTATCAAGAAAAAAAGAGGCAAACCATTATCATGGTAAAAATAACAACATCTTCTTGTGATCAACATCAATTATTTAATCTTGTTCAATTATTTAATAATGTCAATTTAATTGCGATCCAAGGGGATAAACCATGAGAACTCTATGATTGCATATAAATGAGAGAATCAATGAGTCCCCTACCTCAAAACATCATTGGGGTTTTTTACACGAGAATGAACCACGTAAAAGATCTCCCATCACCACTTATGTAAGAAATGCATCCATATAAGTATATCGTGACACTACCGCACCAAAAACAACCAATATAAGCCCTATTAATAACATGAGAGATCATCCACCATCGCACAACAAGAGTAATGGGAGGAAAATGATATAAAACCGAGAGAAACTACTAGAAAAAGAAGGAAAACACCCCTTGGATCAAGCTATGTCACCACAGATCAAAGACGAAAGCCTGATATTGATCCCTGTTGAGGGGATCCCAAAAATCTAAATAGGGGACTTCTAGGTCACATATAATTCCTCAAGGTGGGTTTTTAGTGAAAAAACCACCACCTTTTTCATTTAGGTTTTTTTAAAACCCTAAAATGTTTCATGGCATTAAAACCTACTTCACATAATGAAATTATTCTACATGGTATGAAACCCACTTTCATGCCATGAAAGTTCTCCACTCCTATCTCTCAACACTCAAACTCATACAATCTTTCTCCAAGCCTCTTATAAGATATGCATGGCTTAGGAACATGAAAAGGGTCAACACACGTGGATCCGAGCCCTTACATAAGATACATATTAAAACATTCTAGTCCTCAAGGATCCAAAACCAACACAGATATGAAATAGAAAATGGGTCATTTGAACAACCACCCCATGAGGTACCTCTCAAATCTCTCACCACCATAAGATCTTGACCACCTATGGGAATAGTTTAAAACTATGAAAAAAACAAAAAGTATATCTTAAACACTATCTTTAGGTTAATACCTCTCAAAAGAGAGAAATACACAAAAAGTGTCAATATAAAGTCATCATACAACCATGAATGTTCTACAACTATAAATTAAACAACATTAAAATAGAGTAGTTAAAAACTAAACAAATCAGGTACTGAGGGCATATCTACGGCTCATGTTCCTAGGTACTCTTCTCCACACCACCATGCCTCCACTAGACATGAACCAAAGGGAAATAAAACCCATTAAACACCTTATCTTGGATTTCTTGGATGTTTACAGGCCAATCCTCGATGGTTTCCTCATCATTAACATTGATCTCATCCCAATTAATGATGTGAGTGTCATCAGGAGGATAACAACAGAGATGTGACATGAGAAAAACATCATGTATCTTGATAATTTGTGGGGGAAACACTATCTAATGTGCCATGACCCCAAGACAAGCCAAAACCTCAAAAGGCCCAAAAAATTGGGTAGAAATATCACTCCCATGGGAAAACATTAAATAAGAAAGAAGGGGAGCCTCCTTAATGAACATAAGATTCCCAACATCAAACACCAGAGGTATCCTCCTATAATTGGTATAGGATTTCTGACGATCTTATGCAACCTTCATCACGTCATAAATCACCTAAAACATCTCTGTCATACTCTATACCATTTTTGTTTTGAGATTTCTAGACTCCATAATACCAATCCCGCACAATGGAAAATAGAAAGTTTGTCCATAAAAGGATTCAAACAATGACATACCAATGATGTTGTGGAAACTATTGTTGTAAGTTAACTCTACCCTGGGAAGGTTCCTCATCCACGAATCTCCAAAATTCACGACACAAGAGAAAAAAATGTCTTTAAGAGTCTGGATAGTCCACTATGTCTGATTTCCATATGTGGATGAAATGAAGTGCTAAGGAATAGATGAGAACCAAAATCATGATGGAGAGGTCTCCACACCCTAGAGGTAAAACAAGGATCCAGACTAGAAATCATCGTCCTAGGGACTCCATGGTGTCTCACCACCTCCTCCAAATACTACCTTGATAAAATATCTAATGAGGTTTAATCCTTGATCACTAATAGATGGGATGATTTTTTCATACGATCCACTACTACCCATATACATCATAGCCATAGTGATCATACGGTAAACTGGTAACAAAGTCCATCAAGATGTACTCCCACTTCTACTAAGGAACATCTAATGGATGGAGCAAATAACATGGAACACAGTGCTATGACTTCACCTTTGGAAATATTGAACATCGAGAATCAAACCCTACAACTACACACTTCAACCCAAGAAACTAAAAATATCCTCTCAACTCTTATTGCATCTTTGTCACGCCAGGATGTACCGCTAAAGGAAAACTATGGAGCTCTCTGAGAACCATCTCACACATTTCCAAATGCACAAAAATCCTTCCCTGAAACAACAATTAGTGTTGTTTATCCTCAGATCAACCATTATGGGACTCACTAGAAGCAAATCAGTCTCTCTAGACCTCCACCTCAAGATCCCCCAACTGGAATTCAACCACATGCTAGACCAGTCATGACTACATCATCATTGAAAAATGAAAAAAATTTCCCCCAACTTCTCCCATATCTTGATGCAATGTTGAAAGTCATTATAGAATTATCCAATAATCTCCTGATTCCCATACTAAATCACTGAGAAGCTTTTTTCTCAGCGCATCGGCCACAAAAATCCCCTTTCAAATTGTATACTAAATCTTAAGGTCATAATCTTGTAAGAACTATATCCACCGATTCTAAGGCAAGTTCAATTCAAATTGGCAGAAAACATCCCTCAGGCTCTTATGATCGAGGAAGACCAAAAAATTATAACTAATGAGGTAATGTTTCCAAAAATTCAGTGAAAACACCACTACCTATAACTTGAGATTATGGGTGGCATATTTATGCTCATGGGGATGAAACTGTTGAGACCTAAAAAACTGATCTCTACTTAATCAGAACACAACCTAACCCAAGACATGAAGCGTCATAGAAACATTCAAATAGAACTCATTATGTCGGTAGACAACAAACTGGAACACTGACCAACTTATCCTTCAGATACTCAAATGATATTTGACACTGATCAGTCCACATGAATCCTTGATCCTTCCTGTTCGACATTGGAAGAGGTGTCGCAACCAGAGATAAATTGTCTAGGAACCTCCTGCAATATCATGCAAGTACAAGGGAGCTTCACACCTCTTTCAATATCTTTGAGGATACCCAAGACACAACGGCTTATATCTTCGATGAAACCACAACTATCCCTATTGGGATACAACATTTCCCATGAAACGGACTTCTCAAGCCCAAAAATCACAATTCTGAAACTTCCCAAACAACTACTGATGATGAATAGCTCCCAAAATGGCACATAAATGATCTGCATACTCATCCATATAAGCCGAGTGCACATGGATGTTGTTAATGAAAATTATCATGAACTTATCCATGAAATCATATATTCATCATTCATTAACCCCATGAACAAAGCTATATCATTTTTCACACTGAACATGTCACAAACCAAGCCAAGTCATCACTTAAACCTACGCCCAACCCAGTATATGGAAAGGACCAAAGGGTGCTCCTAATTTCCAATGGCTGGAAACAAGTGCCCAGGTATCATTATTACAATAGGTGATTGATTTAACTAATTCTATAACAAGAAAAAAACCAATAAAATTAACTATTAGAAAGGAAAATGCATGACCAAAGAGGGTAAAAAACCTTCAATTTCGGGATTTTACAAATTCAACCAAATAAAATAAATACTATAATGAAGTTAACATAGAAAACAACCCAACTACCTCCATGTGACAAGAGAGGCATCACTCTCGAGCAATCACCAACACCTAAAAGGAGAAAATATGATAGCCAGAACCCACCATCACTAAACACCTTTCCTTCACCTGGATTAAAAATATAATGAGGTCTACATACACCCAAGGGAGTATGTAGGGTGTTATACAAATCCCATTAGGATTCCAAACAGATAAAAAGATTCTGTGCCAAATCATATTAATGATAATCTAACATTATCATTTAAGTAAAATCTTTTAAAAAATTATTTGAAAATTATTTATAAGCTAAACAGTTTAAAAAGGAACACTTCCAAGAAAATCCATTTCTCAATCACAAACATAAAATAAAATGTGTATTTATAAAACACACACAAACACACACATGAGATATCCACTATATGAAAAAATATGGAATCACATCATATATAGGAGATCCCTATGGTTAAATCCCCTAAGGATAACCTAGCTCGAATGTGACACTATAACCCCATACCTTGGTGAAATGTGGCTTAGAAACCACGACCAACAGTGCTCTCGTACACGAGCCACTAGAGAAGAGCAACATCCAAAATTCAAGTGGTCTCTAGTTATCACAATGTTTAGTTAGTGTTGTAAGAATCAATCTTCATAGATGAAACAAGGATGCACCACTTCTATATCATATAGTGTAATAGAGCTAGCTATCCCACCTAGATACTTGGTATTCCTGTGGGCTCATGTTAATGTTCACATGTGACAGATAACACCACTCCCACAACTCAATGTGAATCATACCAAATAAATCATCAATTTCATGAAAAACAACTTTTCATTTTACACATTTCAATACCCTTTTTGAAAAAAAATTGCAATTCAGAAAACTCCATTTAACAAAATTCAATAAAAGAACACAATTTCTCACTCAAAACCATTGGCTAAGACCCTATGTTTGAATCCACACATAAAACAAGTTCATTTCCAAAACAATATTTCTATTATTTAAACATTCACAACTCATACTAAAAGTGTACAAAGGGGACCACATTCCAATACTAATCCATTTTCAGTTTACTCAAACCAAAACCCATTTCAAAAGCTTTAACCATCACATACACAATTCATAAATACTCATTTCTCAAATATTCGAAAAAACACAATTAAATCCAACCAATTTTATCGAAAATACACTTTATAAAACCACACATAGACAATGTCCCCCTTTAAAACATTCTTGCATCATTTGAAAACCACTAAATCATATTTAATGTTTCTCAATAAAAACCTACATGAAAAAATAATTTATATTCTTTTGTAAAACCCACATTATTCAAACTAACACCTCAAGCACTTTTGAAAACACATTTAACATACCTTAATCAATTGGTTGAAGGATTTCATGAATTTCCACCAAAAAAATACTTATAAAAGAAATTATCATTTCATTTAAATATCCAATTTCATCAAACATGCATGATAGAACATTTTCAAAAAATATTTTTATAACATAATAAAACTATAAAAAATTTAAAATTTAATTAAACAAACAAATCAAATCATCTATAAATGATATGCCCTGGAACTATCTACCTTGACCAAGAATAGTTCATAAAAGTGTGTGAAATGACAACCACACCTCAAGAAAACTCTAATAAAGAAAGATAGAACATAAGACATCAATATTGATCTTTAACCATCAATATATAATGCTAAATAAAACTCCCTAGCTTCTAGAAACTTAAATCCACAAAGTGGAATAGAGAAAACCCTAAAAAGAATAGAGAGACAAGGGATAAGAGGAAATACATGAGAGATCTTGAGGAAACTAAGCCAAAGGAACCCAAATATTTAATTCCTAGGGGATGAGAGGATGTATGGAGGCATGAATGGGGCTTGGGCCCTGATAGGGTTGAGAAAGAGTGGGGGGAGGGTTAAAATTGGAGAGAGAGAAAAGAGGTAAAACATTTTTAATGAGTTGGAATGACCACAAAGTTAGTCTGCATGCTTTTTCAAATTGTTCGGTGACCGTGCGACTATCCCTACTAATGTATACACCTACCACACATGAAATACACATGGTCTGATGTACCATGTAGAAGAAATTTGATCGATTTGAGCCCCAACCCAGCCTATCACATGGTTATTTGGGCAGGGAGGACGATTTCTACTAATAGTGCGCCAACCGTGAACCAGGGTATGTCCACCCATATTTCAAAACCTTTCACGATAATTCCATAGAGAACTAATGGGAAAGAACAATGAAAAGTACATAAAAATAAAATACTTCAAAACTAAAACATATCACACCTTGTTCCTGAGAATCATAATCGAGAACCCAACTCAAACCGAGACAAAGGAAAATCCAAAAACTCGAGTGTGAAATTTCTCCCCACCAAAATGCTTTCTTCCCCCAGGATGCCACAATAAGGCATGATCCATAAACAAAAAATTATACACCATAATTACTCATGGATATTCCTCATGGAAGTGAAGAAGAATATATCATAATCAATATAAAAAAGAGACTTACAAATTAAACTCTAGAGACAAAAATGGAATCCCTGCTAGGTTCCAACCACCACCGAAAGATAAAATGCACATAGTCGATCGACAAAAGGGAAAGAGAATCCCACAATTGAGAATAGAAAATCCCAAATCAAAACAACATAAATAGTTCCAAATAATCACATGTAATTTTGCTAAAATGAACAATGAACCCAGTCAAGGATATAATATCCTCGCTTCAAAAAACTATTAGGAATGCTTCAACCCCAACATTTACTCAAGAGAGGAGCTTCGGGCTAAATAGCACCGAAAGAGGCTAACCACAACCAATCCAACACCCGAAAAGAAACCGAAATACCAACATGGGGAGGCCTGAATGAACTCCCTACAATAAAGAGTAGGGTGAACTCAATTCATTCTAGAGGAATTTCACAGAGACCCATGGTGGGTCTCCCCACCAAAAGGAATGACCCACATAGTTCATCACGAGAATCCCAACCCCATCCAATATCCAACCACATGGGTTATGATGAAAAATACTCTAAACCAAATGGGAAACACCACATCGTTTACTACTCTCATAAGCTATTACCATCCCCAGATGATCCCAAACAGAAATATGGTTAAATTCACTAAACTGGCCATATGAGGACCATCAAATAGAGACTCACATTCAGTTAGACACAACCACTGGAGTTTTAAGAAACCAATATGGTCACACCTCATTAAAACCAAGGAGTAACTCTACCACCCACATAGTTCACAATGTGGAAATGAGGTCCGCGCACCACCTTACACTAAATGGAGCCATTCAAAATGACATAACTACACGGGGCTTAAACATTCTTCTTTACCCATAACAAGTAAAATAGATAAACCATGGTCAGTTACACCTCTGGGGGTCCCTAAACATGTGGCAAGTTTAATCTAGGACCCGTGGATGGAGCTCTATTGATTTAATAATATCCTTTTTCATAGTTAGGAATTGAAAACCACACAGTCAAAATTTCTCATTCTAGTTCCACAAGCAACCACACCGTGATTCAGACAGAACTAGCACACACAACATGACCTGCAATCCACTTACTTCTACATGTAATTTTCACCAAGACATGGGCCTAGGATATAGAAAAACATCATCCCTTTCACCCTAAATATGAAAAATTTGATGTATGGGAATAAGAAAGACACGTTCACTTAGAACAGAGAAGTTCAAAATTCCCTAAAATAAGGACATGATGTTGTAAAAAAAATGGCTCGCAGAAGGTTCCACAACACCCACTATTTCATTGGAATGAAAATATGACACTGTAATATGCCACTGAACACGACCCATGAAACTGAGAGAAACATTACATGAAGAGGAATCCTAAACCAAGTTCTAAATTTCACACAATTCCTACAAACATCCATACTATCCTCTTATTACCAAACATGCCACATCGATGTCCTAGCTTGATCCATCGCTTAAAAGACATGAAGAATGATATAAATTACCATTAAGACGAAAGACATCTATAAAAACCTCAGACTGCTTCCACCTTTCCTTGTTGGGTTTCTCTTTGATGCACCCAGAAAAGACCTTTAGACACGACGGTTTCAAACATAATCTTTGATGAATAAAGAATCTTATGAATCTAAGGTCTCATTCAACCATCCGTATCCACTCCACATTGCAAGAGGATCTGCTTGACTGAAATAGAGGATAGGTATACTCAAATTCCAAAGCTCAAGAGGAAAGTCCTGATGTCGATCAATTGTAGGGTTTACCAATGGTGATTCACCCATGGACGGATTTCAAATATGCATCAATTATTAATGGGGTCACACAGAAACTAACAAGAAATCCCTAGGATATAGTCAACCTGGTCTGTTGGCTAGAACGTACCACAAAAAAACACCAAAAACAAAAGGGAACTTCCTCAAAAGATTATCAAAAACACATATCGAAAGAGACCACTAACCATTACTTTAAAAAAACATACCAACAAAACCAAACCCTGGGACATTATTCAAACAAGATAGGTTTTAAAATTCAAAACACCAATAATGACATTCCCAAACACACATAAGATTCACTACACATTTTATTTAAAAACACATTTTAAATAAAACATGTCTCGATGGGTTACCAATTCACCAATGATACTTCATGGGCCTCACAAATGCATGTCCTCATTTCAACCTAAGAACTCATTTAATTTACAAACATAATCCACGAATTTGATCTCCCAATAGAATACCCAAGATCAAAACATGGATTTTCTATTTTCAAAAACAACATTCAACCCAAACCTCCACTTTCGCAAGGACACAATCCCCAAAATCCAATACTCAATTTGAATCTCACAAAAAATTTCTGAAAAACACCAACAGTTAAAATAAAACCCATTTCCATACATTTCTCCTCAATTCCCAATACATGATATCCAATTTTAAATCATTTTTATACTACAAAAAAACCCCACTTCATCCCCAACCATTTAAGTTAAAACTCAAATCTTATCATTTAAAAAATGTTTCCAAAACCCTTCTGATTTTTTTTTCTGTTTTCCAAACAACAGATTTTCAATAAACAAATATTTTTTATTATAAAAATGTAATCCTCATCAGATCACCCCCATTCACTCAAAAAAAATTTATAAAAAACCACCTTTTCCAAATATTCATTCAAAACAAATCAAAAAACCCATTTTCCACCTTTTGAAAATCAAACAATCACAACTTTAAAATCCAAATTTTCTAAAACATTCAATCAATGGTTTTCATATTTGTTTCTCAGAACTGAATGAATCACAAGAAATTTAAAGAGGAAACTAGTGTAGATGGATAATAAGACCCATGGATATCCTCCACATGCCAGTCACACCACTTCCACAGATTTTGTTATAGGACTATGTCCCTAACTCCACATGGCTTGCTAGGTCCTACGAGCTCACTAAGACCATTATCCCAACAATCATTCACTTCCCCAAATATCCGTGAACCAAAAGAACCAAATTTCCCAAACAAAACAAGACCTCCCATAGTAATTTTTGTTTTGTCATGACGTTTTCTCTATAGACACCTTACTCGTAATCCTAACATCAAGTCCCGAAATCCCTAGCTCCAGTCTACCCAGAATCATCCCTAAGTAACATGACCCAAAGAGTGTGACCTCCACTAATACAATTTTGTCACAAAACAATATGGGTCATCATCCAAACTAGCACCTAACCCGGTCTGTGGAAAGGCTCAAACAACATTCTCAATCCCCATAAGCAAGCAACAAGTGCTCATGTATCAATATTACAACATGAGAATGATTTACGTGATGCAATAATAAGAAACAACCAATAAAATAAATAACTAGAAACTAAAATTCACAACCAAATAGGGTAAAAAAAATCCAATTTCAAGGTTTTACAAACATCATCCAAAAACTAGAAATACAATGGTGAAGTAATTGATGAAAACAACTCATCTACCTCTATGCGACAAGAGAAACATCACTCTCAATCCATCCCCAACACATACAATGAGAAACTCTCACAACTGGAACCCAACATCACTAAACACCTTTTAATCACCTGGAACAGACATAGAACGAGGTCTACATACACCCAAGGGTGTATGCAGGGTGTATACCAAATCCTCGTAGGGTTCCACCCAGATAAAAATATTACATGACAAAACATTTTAAAGATAATCTAATAATATCATTTATGTAAACTATTTTAAAACATTTATAAGAAAAAATCTATTAGGTAAACATTTTAAAAAGGAACACTTCAATGAAAATCCTTTTGAAAATCACATGATTAATAGAAAAAAGGTATTTATAAGAAAAAAAATACACACATACACATGAGGGGACCACAATATGCCGATGGATGGAACCACATCATATATAGTAGAGAAATATTGGTAAATCCCCTAAGGATAATCTAGCTTGAGTGGTACACTAGAGCCTCAAACCTCGATGAAACATGGCTTAGAAACCATGACCAATAGAGCTCTCCAGCACAAGAAACTAGAGAGGAGCAACATAAAAAATTCTATTGGTCTCTAGTCATCACAATGTTTAGATAGTGTTGTAAGCATCAATCATATTAGAAGAAACTAGGATGAACCACTTTTGTATCATCTAGCATACAAGAACATTCCATCCCACCTAGAAAACCATGATTCTCATGGGATCAAGTTAATGTTCACATGTCACACATAACACAACTCCCAGAACTCAATGTCATGCATACCAAAGAGATCCCCAATTTCAGGAACAAACCAATTTTTATTTTACACATGCCAAATCCATTTTTTAAATTCATTTGATATTCATAAAACATAACTTAGAAAGAAACTAGAAAGGAAAAAAATTTATCACTCCAAACCATGGGCTAAGAACCCATGTTTGAATCCCCATATAAAACAAGTGCATTTTCAAAACAAGATTCACATTATTTAAATAATTCAAAAATCATACTAAAAATTTCAAAAAAGGTCCTACAATATAATACTAATCTATTTTCCATTTTACTTAAAAAAAGTTTCAAATAATATTACCATCACCTACATAATTTATAAATTCACCTTTTATCAAACACAAGAAAAAAACACAATTAAAACTGAGAAATTATATGGACAAGCCCCCTTGTAAAACCACACATAGACCAAGTTCCCACTTCAAAACATGATTTCATCATTTACACACCCTAGACTCATATTTCAAGGTTCTAAATAAAAAATAACATGCCAAAAATATTTTATATTCTTTTAGAAAACCAACTTTAATCACACTAGCACCTCAAGAAATTTTTAAAACACATTTCACATACCTTAAACAATTGATTAAACACTTCCATGAATTTCCAGAACAAAAAACTTATAAAAGACATGAAAATGTCCTTTAGAATATCTAATTCCATCATACATGCATGAAATAAACACCTCCAAAACATATTTTTCATCACAAAATATAATCATATAATATGTAAAAATTAATTAAACAAACAGATCAAAACATATAAAAACAAATAGGGCATGGAACCACCTACCACGAACCCAAATACTTTTGGAAAAGGGTGTGAATCACAACTGCCCCCCAAGAAAAAACTAAGAAGGAAATATCAAGAATAATACATCAATATTGAACCCTAAACATCAATATATAACCCTAAATCGAGCCCCTTATCCACTAGAAAACTGAAACCCCAAAGGGGAAGAGAGAAAACCCTAAAAAGGGAAAAAGGGAGAAGAGAACATAATTGATAGATATTGAGGAAACAAAGCCAAATAAACCAAAAAATTGAATCCCAAGGGGAGGGGAGGATAAAGGGAGGAGTTCTTAGGATGTGGAGGGACAAGAGGGTCAATCAAGACAGGGAAAAGGGGTTAAAATCAGGGAGAGAGTATAGAGGGGAAAACATTTTTAATGTGCTCTCATGACTGGGCGATTAGTCTGCATGGTTTTTCATAACGTGTGGTGATCGTACGACCATATCTACTGAGGGAGAAACCTAATACAGAGGAAATATGAATGGTCTTATTGACCATAGAGAAGACATGTGATCACTTCACGTTTCGACCTAGACATGCCACAACTTTACCTTATAAAGGAACAAAATATCGATTGACTATGTGCACACCTTGCACCACGGTCTGTCCCCCCATTTTTCAATCATTTTCTTAAAAATTCAATGGAGAACGCATGGGAAAGCACTATGCTAAGTATATACCAAGAAAATACCTAATAATTCAACCCCATCACACCCGATTCCCAAGAAAAATAATTGAGAACCTCACCTCAACTAGAAGAATATAAATTCCAAAAATCTCGGTGTCATAGAACAACATCAAAACAAACTCATAATCGCCATGAAGTCATCAAAATAGTAGTTTTATGGATATCCCCATCCATTACAAATATATAATGATATCTTACCTACAAATTGATCTTTTAGAACCAACATTCACCCTTCACTTGATTGAATAAATTATCAATATGTGGAATAGGATATTTGTTCTTCAATGTCCCTTAGATCAAGAGACGATAATCAATATAGAACCAAAAAATTCTATCATCCTTATTCATGATTAAAATTGGTGCACTCCATAGTAATAGACTCAGCCGAAAAAATCAACACTATAAAAGACCATCAAGCTATATACGTAGCTCTAAAAACTCAAAATGTGTCATCCTATATGGTGAAATCAATATAAGATGTAGGCCTAGATGTATCTCGATCCAAAACTTGATCTCTCATCAAGGGGGTAACACTACAACCACCTCTGTAAAGACATCAGGGAACTCTTCTATGAATTTGGGAAACAACAATTGATGAACATACAATGAACTCAACATAATGTCAATCATAAAGGATGATAAGGATGAAACATGCCTCTGAACCATTTGAGGGTCTCACTTTCCAAGAAACTCTTCTAGTTATGCATCAACATTGGAGAACACAACATTCCAAATGAAGAAATCCATGATATACTACATTGAATAAAACCAATATATGTTGATGATGATTTCATATGGTTGTATCAGTAAACATAGGAAATATTCCTAAGATTGTTGTTTCCCCAGCACTAGCTCACAGCCTCTACATATTTCAAACAAGTAACCTCAACCTCCAACTGGAACAGTCATTGTCTGGGGAACTAGAAGACTTTCTATCTCAAGTCCCAAAGCATAGAAAAGGAAATGTGATATGAAGGGTTGTGTCTCTCGATGATCAAATAAAGAATTCACCCATGTATAAAACAAGAAATGGGTGCCCCAAATGATATTTGGATTGTCTGGAACTAGAAATGATAAAGCATGAAGCTGACCAGGATCTTCTCCATGACCTCTCTAACCCTACTTAAGACCACCGCTATAGTTACACACTTCTCTCTAAGGATCGGGAGAATCCCGAGGATGTCCTTTATCTACCACATATTCTCTTTTATAATCCCAAAATAGAGAAATATGTTGTTGCCTTGGTAGGAACTGCCTCAATAGAGGAACCTAAATCAAAACAACTAGCACACTCTGACAGCGTAGAAGGTTCATGATCTTTCACCATTATTGACCTAAACATACAAAATAAAAACAATAATTTGATATCTTAGAGTATGTCTGAGAGGTTCTATCCATAGATAAAAGAGATATTGAGGGCTGGGACCTACACATGGATGATCATAAGATCTTCTGTCCTGACAAATGAGAACCCCAAACCACATCTATACTATGTGAGGAATCCCCATGACAACCTTCTCATGATGATCTTATTATAGTTAACGTCATCTTGATGACTTCTGCTCCCACCAGAACCTCAAGATACATATTCAGTATAATCAAGGTGACCTAGCACTAGATCTCTAGATGAAAAGTCTCCTTAAAATTCTTGTCAATGACCTCCTCATCCGATAATAGGTCCGAAAGATATCGTTTATGTTTTGTGAAATGGATTCCAAACTCTCTCACACATGTGCTACCTTGTAAAAGGGTAAGCATCTTCTGAAGACTATCAATATTCATGGTTAAAGAAGAAAAATAGGCTCTAAAATGGTCTTGGAACCCCTCCCACGAAACTTTCAACTCCTCACGATCTCTGAAAAATAAAAACCACCACCGCCTCGCTTTCCCATGTGGCATCATCAGAGCCAACAACACTAAATTATCTTTCAGATCATTGATTGAAATAAAGGCTACCTAAACTTCATAGAACTATTATTTCATGAATGCATCGAAAATAGAACCCTCACACATCTATATAATCTGGCATTGAAACTCTCGGAGTATCCTCCTCCATGTTTTGTCGTCTTCAACCTCCACACTACGACTATCTGCTGCCAAAACCTGATGAACATATTCTTCATGAAACTGACTAGGACGTCGACATGGAGCCATGCATACAAAAGAAAAAATAGTTAGAGCTCATAAACAGAGAATATATAATACCTTAACATTTACCTAATTATTTTCTATTATTTATTTTAGGTTAACCTACCCCATGGTCTACCGATTAAATCAGAGGTGCAAAGGAAAATGATGCATGATACTTTCCTAAGTCTCTGCCATACTAATAGTATCGCCTCATTTAGTAGTTGTTGTAATATTTAAAGTCTATGAATAAGATTAATGGGTTCCCTAAATACCAATGTTTCAGCTGATCTCACGTGTTAACAACACTTCTGAAACATAACTAACATCATTTCCCAACCAAACCCTAAAACATCACCTGTGCCTAACTCCAAACTCCATCATATCCCTAAACCTCTACCTTCATATTATACCACTATGTCATGACCCCTCCCCACATAGTATACCCCTCCTGGCCTGACAAAATGGAAAGAGAGATAGTGATCCCCAAGTCCTGCCTCCAGTAGACCCTAGGATGATGACTAGGATCGAGGGTATAATAAACATCTAGATGTGAGGCATTAACCTCTAATAAAAAACACATGAAAAAGAGAGAGATATGTCATACACCATCCAACTCATGCTTAGACTGTTCTATAATAGAAAACCCAAGTACATAACTATAATTTCATGCAATAATTTCTACAACTGAAAAGGAAAACTGCAAGCACCAGAAGAATGTAAAGACAGTATCGACTATGAATCCCAAATAGCTCATACAACCACAAGATACTAGTAACCAACCTAACATATAACATGATCTAACTGACCAGAAAAAATGTTTATATATATGTAGGGTGAGTATAATAGTATACTAAGTAGTATCCTCCCCGGATCCTCTAATGAAAAAGGTAAAGAAATCATGCTAAAGCACAATGAACAACAAGTGAAACTAATTCGTCACATAAATAGGTAAACTATGTTCTTAGAATCACCATGGATACTCTCACCTTGAATCACATACAAGATTATACAATATAATAAATAATATAAAGGTTACTCTAATACCACTTCTCCACTGTTTTTCTTTTCTTCCCCAACATCGCATGTCCTGAGCGTCTCTCTCGAAAAGGTTATTCCACAGACACATGAGCGTAGCACCTCAACATGCATCTCATGAAACACACCATCACGTCCACGTAACTAGAAGTAACCATGTAGTTTCCAGGATCCCCCGTATCTCACAAAATTTGTATCATACATCAGGTATTATATCCCAATCCATCACAACCCATACACCGAGTAATGATCCTCAATCCATGATAGCCTATATACGTTATACCTGTAATAATCCTTATGAAACTATATCCAGAATGTATGTATATGAATTAACCACAAGACATTACATCCCTTTTAAAGAATATGTGAGGAAAACTAACCATCATCCATACATGCACATGTAACTATCAAGGGAAGAGAGAGGGTCCAACAATGGTAGTCATCCATCTATCCTCCCGCCAGGATATTCTGGAAAATGCCCCCTCAGGGATCAAAATCCCTGTGGTGTCAGTTTACCTAACCAAAAAAGTGGAGTAGTTTATAAAAAACAAAAAAAAAACAGATATAATATAGCTCACAACCACAATAGGTTCATAACCTAGTCTCATACTCATCTACTGCTAACATCTCTCATACTCCCATCTGCCACTGCTAAGACCAAATATCATATAAGCACACAACCATTATAAGACCTATATTAAGTTACTTTATTCCATTTTCCCATCAGTTTAACTTCATATTAATTAATTATTTAACAATTAATTAACAATTATAAATTCCATATTACTTTTCATTAGAATCTCAACAAACATCCATGTCCTCCAGGCATAAGAATCCTACGTCCAAGGCTTCTCAACATTTCGATATCAGTATTGTATCCCAACACGATCCAACCCCATTGGCGGAACATTTATTAATTTAGTTAACAACATTACATTTCATATCACATGGTTCTCCAGTAAATCATTTTAATATCCCCAGACATATGGGGATCAACATAAAGCATAGACAAACTACCCATCGTGTATTATCCACCTATAGCATGAGAGTAAACTCATCCAACTATGAGGATCTAAACACGGAGAGAACATGGAATACCCCATACATCCTCACCTCCAAGGGAAATAGATTAAAAAAACACATCTATCTGCCTCAACCATAGGATAAGGGAAAAAAGATAAAAAATCAACTTGGACATTCTCAAAACAATAGATTCAATAAGCATATAGCTTTCATAACAAAGCGTAAGACCGACTTCAACCTTTTGTTTTCACCTATGATTTTCTCCTCGACATCCACAAGCATATACAGATGTATCTCACCACTCCAGGCATCAACTGCTACCAAAACAACTAGGTATCCCCACCCCTCATACCATAGCAGTCTTGTAGGATCAATCATCCTAGGCTCAGGTCACACCTGTGCCTCCCCGCCCCACATTACACAACAACCCTCTAGGCTCAGCCATCCTAGGTTCACGTTACATCACAAAGAGTATGAAACAAACTTTGCAACCAGCTCCCAGCCCAAATTAAAGGCATTCATTCTTCACACACAAAGAGCTTTCATGACTCCAAAAGACAAGGAACTTCGACTTTACAAGAAAGCCAGAAACGCAGGCCCAACAAAGTCATTATCTTTTATCAGACAACTATTTTTTATTCCATCTTGAATTAAGCGATTCAATAACACTGGTTCCAACTACAGGTAACCTAATAACAAGCTATCATAGCTATCTCAGATTAATTAAACTATTAATTTAACATGCCTTTAATTACTTTATCAATAAGAATCACCATTTTTCAGGTTCATTAACCAATTCAATTCAACATGCACACTTTCATCAATTTGATTAACATCAAATTACAACAACAAAAACCTGATTCATTAAACATGCATATTTAGTATATTATCCAATTAATCATCAATTAATTATGGATTTAAATCTATTACAAATTTCCATCAAGAATAAGATTCTAAACCAATCAAGGCATATATATCACACTATATAGAAAAATAAGAGGCAAATAATTGTTCTGTTACAAATAACAATACCATCAGGCGATCGATAACAATTATTTAATCCAGTTGATGTATTTAATTTGATCTATTTCATTGTGATCCAAGGGAATAAATCATGATAACTCCACAATTTCATGTAAATGAGAGATGCAATGAATCCCCTATCTCAAAAGGTTATCGATGTTCTTTATATGAGAATGGATCATGTAACGGGTCTCTGATCACCCCCCTTCAAAAACTGCATCCATACGAGGATACCGTGGTTCCACCACACAAACAAAAATTGAGAGAAACCCCATTTGAAAAATGAGAGATCGTATTCCACCACATGATGAAAAAATATGATGAAAAAGAGATAAAATCAAGAGAAATTGTTAGAAAATGAAGGAAAAAAACCCACCTTGGATCAATCCATTTTTTCATGGATCGAAGATGGATGTTTGAGATCGATCCCTATCGAAGGGATCTCCAAAACTATGAAGAGGGGACAGTCGGGTCACTTGGGATGAGAGAGAGGGAAGTTGTAGCCATATGGTTTGACATCCCGAGCGACTAAAAAACACATAAAACATTACAGCGTCGGGGGATTATATGACATGTAATCCCATTACATATCAAGTAATCCCTTGAGGTATGTTACCAAAAAAAACTATCACCTTTTGGATTTATTTTATTTTGCGAACCCCAAAATGTTACACAACGTGAAACACTATTTCAAATCGTGAAATTATTCTACACGGTGTGAAGCCCACTTTCATATTGTGAAAGATCCTTGCTCCCAGCTCCCGTAATCCAAATTCCTCTAAAAATCTTCCAAGCTTCTTCTGACCTCTATGAGCCTTGGGAAGATGAAAATGGCTGATCCTTGTAGATCTAGACCCTTACAAGTTTAGTAGTTCATGAGATATTGTTCGTCAGCCATGGAAAAACTAAAAAACATGGAATTTAAAATAGAATTAAAAATATAAATAAGTAAATATGTTGTGAAATGGAAATAATAAATACTCAAATAATTGTTCACAATCAAAATACACATCCAACAATTTCATAATGAAAAAAAGAAAAAACAAATCCTTACTATGCATCATCTCTTTAAGTCCACTCACATTTTTTTCATCTAAAGGTCATATCCCTCTCCAATTATTTGGTTATTCATTTAATGTTTTGTTAATTGGATAACAATTACCGCATGATCAAATCACACATCGATTTTGTAGAGGTTCAGACTCTTCTATTTATGTAGACCTGTACTATCTATTTAGATGTGAAGTCAGATGAGTGTCAAAGGATGCCTAACACCTATGCTTACCCCACCAAAAATGTTTCTCAAATGTTGATATTAGACCAACTTTGATTTCTTTTCACTTCACTGAATATCATCTCTTCTACCTATCATAAGTTTTATTCTACTGAAATAAACATACAAATATTCATTTTTTAATAGATTATTTATAAAATGTTAATATTTCATTATTCATGATATTTAAACACTAAAATATATGTTGTATTTAATGATTTAATTGTTATAGAATTTTCTCATAAAATAATTTTAATTGTATTGAAATTTTAGATCTATAATATTTATTTATGGGAAACAATATATTCTAACTATTCTGAAAATATATTTTCTCTTTAAATTAAATTCATAGTTATTATAAAAAATATAATTTATATAATTAATTTTGGACTTTTATGTTTTATTTTTTCCTTTTTATTTAAATTTTCAATAATTTTTTTATAATATTCATTGATATAAATTGTTTTTTAATATTTATCTGTAATATATATTATCATATATAGTAATTTATGTGTTTGGGTGTGTATTAATTGATTAGGTATATTTAAATATAAAGAATATATGTTTTAATAATAGTATAAGATATATATATATATGACGATTAATGAGTTTATGTATTATCTAAGAAATATAAATGAATAATAGTATAATTACATTTGGGTTAGTATTTTCATTTCATTTTTAAAAAATATCATATTTTATTATAAATTAAATATATTTTATAATATACATATTAGAATATATACGTGTGTGTGTGTAATGCCTCAACCCTAGAAGAAGAGAGCCGGTGCATTATTTTAATACATTATAATGATTATAATGATCTGCCTTGAAGGGCCAATCAGTTTATCAGTCTTGGAAAATAGATTACATATATGATTTTTACATTATAGTTTCTAACATAAAACGCAGAATAAACCATACATTAAGAATTCCATTATTCCCCTAACTTAACCCTTCATACCAATCATAAAACACTTATTGGTATCCTCATAAAATAAAATATAATAAATGGATGAGATCATATGCTCGGTAATGATAAACAATAGATAGGATTACATTACAAATAAACAAAAAAATTTAAAGGAAGGTACACAATTAAAACACAAGACTTTGAAAACATTATCTTCAGCATAATATGGAAAGAATAAATAAAATAATTCCATTTAAACATTCACATGGATATTCTAATAGTTAAATAATGACATGTAAAATTAATAACAAATCTCATAATGAATAAATGTTTAATGTGGGACATCTTAAACATATCATCAATGATTCTAACAAGATGTCATACATAATTGGGCAAGACATTAGCTACAACCCAAACATAATTGTCTCATGAGACAACCGATACATCGAGGGGATATAGCAGGCATCACCTGACACTTAATAGGTCAAATGTATTCCTCATATGAAAAGAGTGATGCATAACATATACATTCATATTAAAACTGACACACGAAATTCCAATACATTAACCATATAACGTGAATGCTATAAAAACAAAAAATTTACAGTCAAACATATCATAATTCATTCAATACAATATGGAAGATTTTATTATAATAAATCAACCTCAATAAAGTATAATATTTTGTAAATGATGCTCACATAGTTTAAGATGATCATTAAAACTCTTTGAGAGAAAGATCTTTTTTCATGATATCATTTAAAAGTCACACCATTTATAAAGGAAGGAATTAAAAATCGATTTTTTAAATAAATTCTACCATAAAAAATTTAAAATTTTGTGAGGAATTAACATTTTAAAAAAATCATGTCCATATAAATAAATCCTTAAAATCATTTTGAAATCATAAACATTAATTAAATAGTTTTAAAAAAATAAATCATTAAAACTTATAAAATGGTGATATAATTTAAGATTACCTTCCATAAAACCTTAAAATATTACTTTTGAAAACATTTTTATGAAACATGTACATAGATGATAAATATGTCCTAGTAAATACTTACACATAAACTATCTGAGATAATAATAAGATTGAGAAATTAACCCTTACCTTAGGTCCGATACTCTGCGTATGTGTCTGAAAATCATGTATATTGTTTTTAAACATATTGCTGACTTATATAGTAATCATAATAGTAATTATGATATCATATATGATTATTTTATGACTTATTATTACCAGTTTATTAACAATTCCACGTTAATGCAACGTTTTGGGTAATAATCGCTTTGTTTATCGTACATGATTTGACTTGTTATTATTGATCATATTACATAGATCATGATTTAAATAATAAAATAATGTAAAATATGATTTATATATATATTATAGATATATATATGAAATTGAATACACCATTTACGGGGACTATATGCCATACGTACACATGAACAATGTTTTCGTTTTCTTATCGAATGGTAGTAAGTGAATGACATACATGTAAATATATATATATATATATTATTCAATTAGACTCATTGTTTCATTTATTTCATAATTATTGATAATATATATATATATAATAATTCTTGAATGGTTAATGTGAAGAATGAATCTCATCGGATCGTGGAAATGGTAGGTCTTACGTACGCAGGTGTGATAATATCATTCCATTAATGGTAAAATGTTATGGAAATAGATTAAATATTAATTATATAGAATAATAATCATGTAATATCCATTATTTGTTTATATTATACTCATCATTATACCCATCCAAATAAAGTAATGTGTAATAATAAATTAAACCACGGTGTGGAGACGTTAAGTCGTCCGTACGCATGCATAGTGATACTATTATTCATAGAATAGATAAAATGGAGAATATATGTGTCCCATGATTATAATAAAATCTCAGTATATGTATTATTATGGATTTCTTACTTTGGTATGAAAACAACATAGGAATAGGAAGTAGAAGATGAAGAGAACTTTCAAAGAAGGGATAAAATGATTACCTCTTCTTCAGGTCTCTCCTTTTGATTTGTAGAAAACGACTTCTTAATATGGTTTTATGCCAAAATGGAGGCCTTTAGGATTAATTGGGGGATTTTTTTTTAAGTTATTTGTTTAGGTTTTGGCCAAGACAAAGTGTTTTGGTGGTTCGAATAAAAGGGAAGGATAATAGTCCTTTTATAAGAGAGGTGAGGGGCACTTTAGGAAAATCTTGAAATATTATTTTTTTATAAATTTATTTTCCATTTATAATGGATACAATGTAAATTATTTCTAGGTTATGATGTATATGAGTATAAATTCTCTCAACCAATAGGGTTGATACAAGTTTAGGTCTTGAATTTAACCTTAACGTTTGGCTTCAACCCTTTGTTAATAACATTAACTCTTACCATGTCTTCTTGTATTTTCCTAATGTATGGTTACTACAGTTACTATTAAATGAAAAGTGAACAAAAGTGGATCATTAATGAAATTTTTAACATTATATAAGTCATTTGGATGAATCTTATATATTTAGGACTATTATATAATTTAATAAAATAGTATTTTTTTTTAAACTCATTTAACTCAATTTTGACACTATTTAGTAATTGATTTTTGTTAAATTCATAAAAACATGATTCATTTGAAAAAAAGGAATTAAAGCCAATATAATATTTCATAATACTCTATAAAATTATTTTCTGGAATAAACACTTTCAAATTTAATTTTTTATTTATAATATCATATATTTTATTCCTTCATTAGTAAGGAAAACACTTCATTATTATTGTGTCATAAATAAATTTAATTATTTAATGAATAAAAATTAAAAATAAATTATCATGATTTAGTAAATATAATTATATTTATAATTAATATTTATAGTTGAAGATATCAAATATATAACTTGAATTAAATATTTTTTACTAATAAGATACATGTTTATTTATATTTTCCTTTACTTTAAAATAATTATTATAAAATGTCATTTTCACACCCAAGTGGCTCCATGGGGTCCTAAAATCTACCTAAGGCTTATTAGGGTTGTAAATATATCATTCAAAAGGATTATAAAATGTTTTAGGGTAGTTTTATTTTATTATAATATTATTTTTATCCTTATTTACCTAATTTATCCTTTAACCATTGAAAATAATTATAATTACTGAAGTTACTATTCATAATGTACAAAAATAAAAGGCGTCTACTTAAAAGTTTTGGAACATCTAATTCAAAATTTGAAATCCAGTTTTAAAAATTCATAACAAAGAATTGGAAGAAATTAATTTAAAATTAATTCCCATTGTGAAAACCAAAAAGTGGGTTTTTAAGAAGTAAAAACTATCAAAAGATAGACATATGTTTATGTTCAATTTAAAGGTAAAATTACTTCTAATGACATAAATTATATTAAATTATATAAATATAATATAGTTAAACTTTTAAACTAATTAAAATGATAATCTGATTATAAAAATAACTGAGATGAAAAAAGAGTTTTTAATTAAAATGCAATTTTTTTTACTATTAATTAAAATATTAAAGTTAAGAGAAAAATACCAAAAATATATCCAAATTGATTTTTTATGTCTTTATAAAAATAATAATTTTATTTTTTCAAATTGAATATATAAAGTATCAAATATTGGATTTAAAAAGGGTTCTCCATTAAAAGTAGAAAGAACTGCATTTTTTTAAAAATACTTCTTTTATTATAAAATTTTAATTTGTCATTTTATTATATTTAGTAAACCCATAATATTAATTTTAAAATTATATGGGATGTAGAAAATTCAAAATGTGGTTAATAAAATTCGTAACCGCTTTTTGAACGGATAGTTTGATGTGTCATGGTGCACTTGAACTCGGTGTTGCGTACATCACACACAATTGAATTATTTAAAAAGGAAGCGCGCCGTATAAGCTTGGGGTGTTATAGTGTGTTCATGTATTCATTTATAAGTTATATTTCAAAATCAAATAGTTTTTTTACATGATTTTACAACACACACAAACATAAATATATATATGATCCTTTAATGAACAACTAACATATAAAATAAATTAAAAACTTGAAACAATATATATTTTATAAAATGTAGAACATTTCATGAATGAATGACTATTATTATTGTTAATATTATTATTAATATTAGTTCTTTTTTTATTTTTTATGTTATACATTTTAGATGGATATTTTTATTGTGTTTTTTAAAAGATAATTTAAATATACAATTACAATATTAAATAACTCATAATCTTTATTTAATATATTTCATAACTAATATTTCATCATAGTTGGATTAATAAAGGTGGAAGAAGTGATGAATATGGGTAAGGGGTTAATGTTTTTTAAGGATTTTCTATAATAAATTTTGTAAATAGTGACATGTTTTATTGTCCAAGAATGATTTCACAGCCCTTATAGGGCCTACAAGAATGGAAGTAGGGTCAAAGATGTCACAAAACGTTTGGTAAACCTTGTTATATATCAGAGGTTGCTGACTAGCGATGAGAGCCTATAATAATCTTGTGGAGACAGTACAGTCGATATCACAAATCCCAATAAAAAAATAAAAAAATTTGTCATATAACATTACAGTGATCACAATTATTTATAGCTAAGTGCCAATGGTCATTAATAGATAAATGTCAACATCCTATAAAAAAATTAACCATGATGAAAATATATACATTCATATCTCTCAAGGACTGGTCACTAGGATGACCATGTAATCAATACATAAAAAAAATATTGATGGATATGTCACCACAAGAACCTAAGTCTCTCCTTGGTCCCCTCTCCCAACACTATCATGTTACTCTTGAAAGATACTCTATCCAATCTATCTAATGAACATTAGACATAAAGGTAAAAACATTCACTATGGTAACCATACAGGGGATGAGAATAAAATATAGTTGGGGAAGCCCAATAGGATCCCTTTTAGAATCCCTAATATTCATCTAACACTTGTTTGAAAACAATGTAACCCTATAACATAAGACATTCACTTAGTAATCTTAGGTAATAATTTTCTAACCAGTCCTCCATAACACCTAACACCACCTACTTTATTTAACATCATTATATCTCTTATTTCATCCATCATTATGATAATATGAACCACATTGCATCTCAAGAAGGCGGTTAGTCTAACTATGGAGGCTAAGGCATTCCAAATGGAATCCTAGATTCATTATAGGTTTAGATATGTTTTCTACCAACAATATGACATCCCACGCTCACTATCAGTTCAACCATGGGTACTAAAAGATACATGGAATTCTAGACCCCTTCATTTTAGAATCTATCAGTTTTACAATGGGTAATAAATTATTGATGTTGTCACGATATCTCTACTAGTCTAACATTAAGCTAAAATTTATGGAATGAATCTTTTGTTTTCTGTAGATTCCATTATAGTTGGTAAAAAGGTAAACCCACCAAGAGACACATAAAATAGATTTACCTTTTTATATGAACATCTATGAAATATAACAAGACAACCCAAACCATTGATTACATATAATGAACCTGGCTTAACATACATGGATAATACACCATTTTAGATTAATATTTAGTACATTGAAAAAATACATGCCTGAGGACCGTAATAGAGTAGTGTCTTTGGAATCATGGAAACAAATCTTCTATCTGGGAGAATGATCTTCAACCTATCCCATTAATATCTACACATTTATCACACCTACCTAAAACCATTCTTAATAACCTGGAGAAAGGAAACATAAGAAAAAGGTGAGTAGAAATACCCAGTAAGGGTAAATAATGAAAATGTCTAAGCATAACATAAAAAAAAGGGTACGGAACATGATCAAAAAATTTAATGTTCATACCCTTCACATCAGATATCATAATAAAAATATGAAATTTATAAGACATGAATCATAATGAAATAATTAATATAAGCCATGAGAGTATAACATAGGAATAAAACATGGGATTGTGGATAACATATATAAAAACCCTATGTCAAGGTGGCCTGCTTAGTCCTTGGTAACATATTAGTATTGGGTTAATCATTCGTGTACCTACATTGGGCTTGGGATACCCTCCCGTGTACCCTCTTGTTTTACAATTGGGATGTCCTTATGTGCACCCTCTTATTTTGGGGTTGGGATGTTCTCCCCCATTTCCTCTTGTATTGGGATTGGGATGTTCTACCCTATTACCTATTATTTATGGCTTAATATGTCCCCCCATGTACCCTTTGAACTCATAAAGAATTAATTATTACCCAATGCATTATAGGGACATATAGGTCCCACCAGTCACATAATGAAATCATAAATGCATATTCTACAAAACATTCATCATATCATGGCCTATAAAAACAGATGGGTTTTATAAACATTAAATTATTACCCACAAAATGAAATGGTAATCAAGATAAATTCATCACATCATAACCTATGGAAAAGGGATAGGTTTTATAATCATTTCATTGAAACAAAACCTATGGAAATAAGCGGGTTTCAAAAAAACATAACTCATGGAAATTAAATGGATTTCATAGAGACAATGAAATTAAGCATCACCCATTCATAGAAATGATATGAATGGAACATTTATAATATTTCCTAGAAGGGAATGAGTAACATAAATGAAAGTCATCTTGGATGGAAAATAATTTTGAAATGTCTTTTAAAAACAATTCATGATGAAAATATCCTTTCTTGTTTAAAAAAGTATTTCTGATGCATAAATCCATTTAAAAATAATTTTCATAGAAAATATCTTTGACAACATATAAAACTGAAATTAAATCATTTTTAAAACCATTTCGCTTGATAACTAATAAAATAAGATTCAATAAATTTTAATAAAATTTTTCTTTGGAAACACTTTGAAAACATTTAAATAATGCTTGAAAATGTTTCAAAAACCATTTACATGAAAACATATGAAAGAATATTGAAAATATTTTGAAATTAATTTCATTAAAAATATTTTGAAAACATTTAAATAAGTCTTGAAAACATTTTGAAAACTATTTTCAATGAAATTACTTTTAAAAAATATCTTAAATATTAATCTTTTATAAATTCAATTGGATCTTCGAAGAAATGATGGTGGGTAAATCCATACATGTCTTTCAAGGTCAAAAAAGAATTCATGTTGCACGGTTAAAATGATAGAAATTTGACTTGTACATAAAGATAAAATATTATTACCTTGAAGATATTGGTGAAACACAAAAGGGAAAAAAATTCTTTTATAGCTTATAGGAAATTGGTTTAATATACTTGTAAGACCTTTTTAGAAAACATAGATTGACTACCGAAGGGAGGGTAATGTCGTTATTTCATAAAAACAATTTATTATGTAATAAAGAGTTTGAATATGGTACCAATAAATGATTATTTCATAAATAAAAAATTATAATGAAATTAATTAATTTACTCGAGATATGGATCATAATATTTCATCAAAGGAAGCATAAACATAAACAATCTCGAAAAAATAATGAGATTGTCTCGATAAACTCTTATAAACTAGTAAATTGGGATCATAATCACCATGTAATAAATTAAATTACATAAATTAGAAAATATAATTAAAATATTTATATTATTTATATATCATTTAAAATTAAAATATAAGCACTTTGAAATAGATTTTAGGTGCATAACAAAACATGAGTCTCAAAGAAGGAAATTTGAGGCAAAACATTTTACTGATTTGGTAACTTGTGAATATTAAACCCTATAAAATAATGATCATAAAATCTAAATTTGAATATGAATAAATTAAATTATAATGTACATATAATTCAATCATGTACAGTACATACACCACAATAAAGGAAAGAGTGGTGAACATAACATGCATCTCACAAAAATTATAAGTGAGATGAAATCCCCATACCTTGTGTATTGACTCTCAACATACTCATTAAAAACACCTATATAATAAATATAAATTTATTATAAATATTTAAAATAACCATATTATTATATATAATACCAAATATGGTCTTATTAAAACTTTATATTACCCTCTAGCTAACGATCATAGGTTAATGTTTCACTTCAGGTAGTATTTGCATTGTTTTTTGCATGTGTCTTAATTTTCTATATCGTTGGTCCTTAAACATATATCATGATTCACGAATTTAAAAAATGATATAAATATAATATATAAAAATTATTTTTTATATTATAATAATCTATAAAATATAGATGTATGAAATGGAATACGCCGTTCATGGAGATTGTAAGTGGTACGTACGAATGAATGTTGTTTCCGTTTTTATTGTCATATTGAAGGAAAGTACGTAAATGAAATATGTATATATATATATATAATTATTAAAGTATCATTACTATATCTTATATATCATATAATTTGATTAAATACATCCTTAATACATTCCATGTAGTGTGTGAACAAATCACATCGCTTTGAGAGGGTGGTAGTCCACACTTCCTTAATCTAGATTTTCATATTAACACCCAATGGAAATAAAAGAGTTATGTGTTTTATAAAGGGATAAAAAATAAATAAATAAATAATAATTATATATAACATATATAAATAGAGTTTCCATCATAATTTCCATCATGATTGGTGGTAAAGGTGAAATGAACCATCATTGTTTTGTAAGGGAGTAGTTCGCCGTACAAAGAAACAGTATGTTCGATATCCATTTAATGGGGATGTGTGTATGTGTAGTTATATAAATCCGTATAAAACATCCTATTATATTTTTGATACCTTTTTAACATAATAGTGGAATAATGGGAGAGGAGGTAGTGATGAAGTAAAATAAAGGAATGATGATTGAGGAAAGACATTACCTCTATATCAGGTAACCCCTTTTAGTTTGGGACAAAACGAATCCTTGAGAGGATTTTTGCCCAAAGGAATTATTAAAGGAATAAGGGAGTGATTTTTTGAGGCTACTTGGGAAGATATTTTCCTAGCCTAAAAGGTAGTAGAGGTGTGATGAATGGGTAGAAGTGGTGGCCTTTTATAATAGAGTAGGAGTGACACCCTTGTAAATATTTGAAGGGAGAATTCCACCAACATTTTTCATGTTGAAAGAGGATCCAATAATAGACCAAGGTTTTTCCAATTGATTATATTGTGGATATATGTCCATCCAATCGGTTTTGGAGAAGTTTCTCGGTCATTTTGGGTCTTAAATTTAAGATTTAGTACTTTATTAACCTAATGTTTCTCTAAACTAATGTAATTAATTTTAATCCATATCTCTATTATTTCCGTTAAAAAACAAAACTGAACCTAATATAAATTATAAGTTATGATGATTACAAATATGGAATAAATATTTCAAAATTCACATCACAAAAGTGGCAGAAATTAATTAAAAATTAATCATGTTGATGGGATGACAGTACAGGTTTTTAAAGTAAAATGTACAAGTGTTTACATAGTTTGTATATCCAATTTCAACGTGAAATTGGTTATAATGACCTAAATTATATTAATTGGAAACAAATATTATCTATATAAACTATTAAATCAGTAAAAATTATAATTTAACCATATAAATAAAATACAAGAACAACAAGTTTTGAATTAAAATACAGTATTTTTTACTATTCATTAAAATATGTAACCTTACATAAAAATACCAAAAATCTATCCTAAATTAATTTTTATTTATTACTAAAAATTATGAAGTTATAATTTGAAGTATTAAATCTATAAAAGATCCAAATATTGGATATAAAAAGGATTCACCCTTAAAAAAAGTAAAAACACCTTAATAAAAATAACTGATTTTAAGAATAAAATTGGGTTTGTTCTTATCTTATGTACATAAAATCTATTTGATGAATATAAAAAATATATGATTGAATATAAAAAATATGTAACAAATTAATATAACTCACTAATTTTAATTAATTTAATTTACTAGGTTAAAATAGCTCTGTGACTATAACAATACTTTCTTTTATATTCAATCGGTTTTCATATTCATTTCTAATTAATTAGAAACCTATGAATTCGACTTGTATTTGTGTCAACAAAATATTTTACTTATTTAGTTAATAATATTCATATCAATAAAAATAATGTCTAGGTTATATATCATTATAACATTATTTTTTGAAATAATATATTATAGTTATGTAGCACTCGATTTTGCGTGATACACAAAACATCGAGGAAGGTCAATATTGCATGTAATGTATGCTAACCTTATTTTTCCGTGTAACATATGCCATGTTGGGATTACATGTAACATACAATAATCTAATTTAGTGTGAAAGGAATATTTGAATTAGTGAAAATCTCTTTTCAGTGATGGGTGAAGCGAAAAAAATATTAAAAGATTTAATTAATTCGAAAAGAAGAATAATTCAAAACATCTTGGGGTGCTACACTCAAAGTCTCCATAACATAATCCACATTTTCTATAAACAAGATAAAATAACATAATTATACCAAAACAATCATGGAAATATTGACCATATTTGAGACCTCTATATGTGAACCATACATATAGTACTCTACTATAAGAGATTTAAACAAATCTATCATTGCTCATCTCATGAAAATAAAATCATTAAACCTATCCTATTGTTATATCCATCACCCTTTGAAAATTAATTATCCCTTAGAAATTTATTAATCTATCCACTCTAATAAACCAATCATTCAATGATTAAACAATATATATATGCTAAAACATCATGATTATAGTTGACTTTTTGAAATTATATATTAAGGAAAGAATTTATTATAATTGTTGAATTAGTGAGTAGGATTATGACGTCTTTATTGATTTTTTTATATGTTAAAGAAAGTAATTATACATGAAGGATTGTTATAGATTCATGGTGATTCTTGGAGGGTTTTTATGAAATCATCATTTATTCATGGGGATTCCTAGAGGATTGTTATGGATTCATGTACATTTTTAGAGGATTGTTATGGGTTAATCGTTAAAGATTGGTTGAGGTTTTAAATTACATGGAAGTGAGAATACTTAATTGGAAGAAGTGGTTTGGATTATAAGTTGGATACAAAATATATATCTATGGAATATGGGATCTATCCATGTGATGGGTGAGTTGATTATAAAAAATGTTGGTCAACCCCCATATAGCCATCACCCAATCAACTTTATAATAATATAGGTGTGTAATATGAATGGAATCATTCAAAATTTTGTATGATTGATGGTGATTACAAGTTAGGGTAAACAGTGTCACATGTGAAGGTAAGGATCTGAGAACTTTGTAGGTCATCACAATGAATAACCAGCTAAATTAGAAAATAAATTAATTCTTAAGGGTTCATTAGTGAATACATTTTAATATATCACTCAACGATACATGAATGTTATCAATGTATGACAAGAAGTAAATTTATACCTTTAATTAATTAGAATCAATTAAAATAAAATGAAATAACATTTCTCCTTACTTATTCAACCTCAATATTTAATTACATGCATGAGATTGAGCCTACAATAACTCAACTTCCACAAAACAAGCATTTAACAAAACTCTCCTTTATTAGTGTTTTTTAGCAAAAAAAAGGGTTAACAATATTGGTTACTTTTTTGGAATTGATAAAAGTTACTTTTTATGAGTGTTTTATTTTTAGATATGATAAATGATACCCTTTATCAATACCGTGTTCCAATAGAAATCTCAATAACTAGGAGAATCCCACAACGAAATATCTCATGGAAGACCACTCCTTTATATATCATTCTTCCACATCCATTTCTCAAAATATTGTTATGATGATGGTCTCTTGTATACACATCGAACCCCTAAATGGGCCTGCCACAAGCCCACATAGGGCTTGGCCCACCTTATAATTAACTCGGCTCGGGGGCTTGGCCCACCCTATATTTGACCTGGCCCTCCGCCCACCTTTATATCTGAATCCTAAAGACCCAGCTTGGTGTATATTAAAATTTTTGTAAACAAAACAATATGAAAATAAAAGTACTAAACATAATTAAAATTAAAATAATTAAACAAATAAAAATTAGAAATGAATAAATCAAAAACAATTTATTTTTTTAATTAAAAATTTATTCATAATGTGTATATATATATATATATATATTAATAAATTTAATATACTAAATATTGATATATAAAACAAATAAAATGAAATAACTAAAAAAAAAATTAAAAAAAATCAATATGTCAAAGAAATACTAAAATTTTTATTAATTAAATAGTTATTGATAAAAATGAATAAATTTAATATACCTATATATAAATTATAATTAATAATAAATAGTATATATTAAATATAGATATATAAAATGAATAGAATGAAATTAATATTCAAATAAAAATTGGAAATGTGTAAATTAAGAAAATTATTATAAATTTTATTAATTAAATAATTATTGAAAAATATAAATAAAGTTAATGTACATATATATACATATATATATGAATATAAATATAAATAAACATTGATTAAATATTACTAAATAGTATATATTAAATATAGATATATAAAATTAATAAATAGTAATAATTAATCAAAAAATTTAAAATGAATAAATTTAAATAATTAAAAAACTATGATCAAATTACAAAATTATTACATTATTTATGAAATAATTATTAATAAAAATGAATATGTTTAATATATATATATATATATTAATTATAAATAGTAAAAATTAAACATAAATATATAAAAACAATAAAATGTCATAATTAAATACATATTAATGTCTTATTCATTTTTAATCATTCTGATACATAATTATTCATTACTACATTAATATAAAAATATATTCATATATATTTCTATATATACTAGAAATAGAGTAAACCATTGATTAAAACCCATGGTCTATGAAATTTATTATAAAAAAAGTACACAAGCCGAGGAGATGGTGACAAACAGAGACATGGAACATGAAACACTATAATAAAACAAAGGATCAAACAATGATCATCATCTTTTATATTTGACACCCGTCCCTCGATATCAACCCTAACCTATCAGATGTATGCCTCTCTTCCACTGCTTAGGGGCCTTCCAGGTTTCATTTTGATCATCAATGTCTGATGAAACTTCCTCATCATGAGAATCATGGCGCCACTAAGATAATTCTTTTGAATCAAGGCATCATATTGAGTTGATCCATCGTTCTTACAAATAATGCATTTTTCTTGGAGAGGATTCCCAACTGGGTATTGACCTCCAAAAGAGCCCTAAACATTGCCAAATTCCTCACATAAATCATCCTTACTTTGAGATCTATTATGAATTTCAATCAAACTAAGTGATTGATCCATTACCATTGGTTGAAATAAGGGATAAATACCTCCTGATAATTGTCTCTCCCCTCGTTTAACATCATCACACACCTATTTTTTAATATCTCCCTTAGAGCCAATCATTTTGGTGCTCCCCCTAAAAGTATCCTTAAATGAAACCCCCTGGGTGTGATCTCCCTTAGTGAAAACAACCATAGGTCAATGCTTCATCCTAGAAATATGCTGACCAGGATGTGTATCCTCTGTGGTAGAAGACTACAATGGTACATCATGATTCATATCAATAGATACATTTCAAACAGAGTATTTTTTCATGTGTGACTCCTTTCCCAAATTTGAGTGGAAATGACTTTTTCCAGGACTAGGATATGAGGAAGTCCCTGCCAGCTTGAAATGGTTTTTTCTAACATTATGATAGTCAAAAAAATCATTCCCCAAAAATCAATAATAGTTTCAAAAAGATGGTATGGATTAATATTCAAAATTTACCTCAATTCTCTATCCATTAGCTATCAAAGTGGATCAATCAGGCCGTCTGTTCATCATATCTACATCCACTAAGACTCTAGATAAGTAACTGTATACTCCTTCAATGGTGTTGTCGTCCATTTTTATAAACACACCAATACTAGAAACTAAATAATTCAAAATTAAGGGATGCCAAGGAACCCAATTAAGACCATATATTCTCATCCTTATATGTGCATTTGAATGCTTCTGTGAATAGGGGTTGAAATTAAACTCCCAAGAAGAAAGACAAAAAATGACTGGATTCAATGAGAATTTGTTAGCTCTCCAGGCCTTAGAAAGATCAATAGAAGATAATAATAGGATATGGGAATAACCTCAGCCTATAGGGACAATCAACCAATTTGGAATTCCCCAAACAAATGCACACACACATAAAAATATTTACATAATTAATAAAATCTAATATATAAACACATACACCTAATATTTATGTAATTTACTATATACTTCCATGTTGGGTATCCATTCATACACATGTAACCCCCTCCTTATTCCTTTTTCCTCTAACACATTCTACCCCACTCAATAACTTCATTTCCTACCCCTCCCCTCTCTCGATTTTCATCATCTCCAACCAGGGTTTTTTCTATATATCCACTAACGAATCATTTGTGGATGTTCCATGTCTCAAAGACGTTTCTAGAACTTCTTCACCCAAAAATACAACCTTTAACATCTTATTTCTTCCTTTCTACCCCATAAATCCACTATCGACTGACTTCTATAAGATTTCATTCGTTGTAACTAAATGTTTGTGTTCCTTTGATGAGGTGGACAATGGGGAAACCATTCCCATTACCCCTCCTTCATCACATTCTCAAAACAATGAAAAAATTCAATGACAATAATCATTCCTCACTCAATTCATTCTAAATACTGTATGTTCTTCATCAAAAAATCTATATTAAATTCATTTTTCAATTAAAATTTTCTTTACCCCATATTCATATAAGTTTTTCACAATATATTACAATACATCTTTTTTCCCGAATCATCAGTTAAAAAATCTATTTCGTTCAGTCAACCACTTTTTATTTACCACTCTATAGCTTCACCGACCCTAAAGTTCCACTGCTTCGTTGAAAGGGTGTTCTTCATGCCTTGTAAATATATTTTTGTCTCTCATCCATAATATTTAGTATATCCTTTTTCTTATATTTTTTTCATACATTTTTATAATACATATACTTTTACAATTAAATAATTATGATCCCTATTTCTTTTGTTATGGTAGTATTTTATCACCCATATGTTTTTCTAGGATCGAAAGATGTCTACTCCACTACATCCAAATGTGTGAAGTTTAGGTCAGCGTAACTGATTTGGTCCTAAATTGATTTTACTATATTTATGATGTCCCATTAATTTTTCAACATGTATTCCATTATTATGTACCACTTATTTGTGATTTAAAAATATTCAATATTAATATGGAATATTATGTTTTCAAAATTGAAATCTCTTATTGAAAATAGACATTGATTTATATCGTCATGTGAACGCAGAGATGAATTACTATTTTATTCAAATATTAGTATGCATTTTATAACTTTATTTAGTAACATGTTACATTATTTTATTTTTTAATGTGTAATTTTTTTAATATTATTACATTTAAGAATTATTTAATCATTTTTAATTATTTTTATATTTTATTTCCTTTGTAATTTAAACATTTTCTAACATTTATTTTCTAATATTTATTTATTATGTTTTTTTTATTTTCAATATTTATTTGTGTTTATTTAAATATATATCGATATTTAATAATACTTTATATATAATTAAATATACTTAAAATTTTTCAATAATTTTTAAGTGTAATAGTTTTTAATTATTCAATTTATCTCATTTTTAACATGAATGAATTTATGATTATATATTCATTAATAATTTTAAAAATATACTTTCATATGAATATTTATAAATATATATTCACTATGTTCAAAAATTTATAAATTTATAATTATAAATAAATAAATAATATTTTTTTAAAAGTATATATATAATTATAAATATATAACTATTTATATATTTAAAATATTATATTAAATTATAAAAAATTTATTCGAATAAGGAATATATGTACTATATTTATATGTATATTAATATATTTTTTTAAAATATTTATTAAATATATATATATAATTATATAAATATATAATTTTTAAAAAAGTATATATATAATTATAAATAAATAATTATATATTTAAATAATTTATAAATCATAATAAATATATTAAAATAATAAAAATAATGAATATATTTACTATATTTATGTTAATATTTTTATTATATATATATATATATAGTTATATAAATATATATAATGATATAAATATACTTATTTAAAAATAATTTCATAAATTTATCTTTTCTATATTTATATAATTATATATTTATAATTACAAATAATATTATATAATTTTTTTAATGTATTTATATTATTTTTATAAATTATTACCTGTTTAAAAATTTATCAAATTATAATATATATATATATGTAAATGATAAATATATTTAATATATATATTCATATAATTATATAAATATATATAATGATATAGATAAATTTATATTCATATTCAAATATTTATAAATATATTAATAAATATATTTATTTATAATTTTAATTATAAATATTTTATAAGAGTTAAAAAATAGCACTAATAAAGGAATAATATTTATCATCCCAAATAAAGTGTTGTTAAAAGGAATCATTATCATCTCTAAACATTTAACATTGATAAAGATGGATTTTATCATTACATTTTTAGCTCTAATAAAACTCTGTCATTATAACTGGAAAATAAACACTAATAAAGATATATTTTATCATCACTTAATATAGAACGGATAAAATTTATCACTATCAATTATATTTTTGATGTGCTAATAAAACCATCCCTAATCAATTTTAAAGAACCCCAAGTTCTTTTAGAATCAATTCTCAATTTTTCGTGGATCTCCACAGTTTTCATCAATCCTCATATACATTCTCTCTGAAAAATCAATCCTCGAATAAAGAGTATGTTATTTTTTTCCTCCTATATCATTTATTGTTTTTTTGGGATTTTAGGTTTTTGTTATTAAAGTTTTTTCTTGGATCATAACCAATATTCCCCCTCATGCTCATTCAAACCTCCTTGAATCACTATGAGGTTTTAAAAATCCATTTACTTTGATTTAGGTGTTTCCTCCTTCAATTTTCATGCATTTTCCAATGAATACCCTCTTTATTCCATCTAATTTAGGTTTATCTTCCCTCCATTATGATCTATGGAGGTATGTTTTTCTCATATAATACATAATTTACAAACCATAGAATGGATGAGTCTTTTTATATTCCTTTTTATTTAAATAATTCCTATGTGTAATGTTGATAATGGATTTGAAAAACTTTTTGGTTGATTAATATTCTTGTTTTAAAGTTTTTCCCATGGATTTTGACTGATGTATTTGAAATTTAATGTTTTATCTTTATACGAATTTGATTATATGATTATGTGGCTTTTGAAGTCGATTTTTATTACTAATGAAAGGATAAGGCCATATTTTCAGTTTTAAAGGAAGAAACAATGTTTGAAATAAATGTTTGAAATATAAAAAGTGTGTGGTTCTTAATATTTCAAATTTATTGAAATTTTTATATTTTAAATGAAATAAAAATAAATTGTAAACCCAGTTTAGATTATTTTAACATCCTTTTTAGACCTTCAAAATTAGTTTGTAGTTTGTATTTACATCATTGATAACCAATTCTATTTTTCTTCCTATTATGGGATTCATATCAAAATATGATTTATTTATGATGTGAAAGTGTTTTTTCTATTGAAGGTTATTGTAGGTGTGGTTTAGGATATTTCTTTTTTTACCTTATGTTTTTATTTCCACTTCACCTTCCCACTTGGTTTCCGGGTCATGTGAATTCTAGGTAACTAAATTGTACATTGGATGAGTGAAAACTCTAGTTTTTCTTATGTCTAGCTTGAGTAGGACTCAGTTATTGGGTGGGAATGGGTTATGTAGTACTTAAAATGTTTTTGATTTTCTTTAAAAAATAAAAGAATTTGATGATACATAATAAGTTATCATAGCATATCATTCCTTCCCACTTATTCAACCCATCCATTTTCTCATCACTAATTCAATCAGTAAATCGACGTGAAGTATTGTTCATTGAAATATAATTCGTTTAGGTTATAGTAAATGGAAGTTATTTTATTTATAATAGAAGAAAATTTCAAAAATGGAATACTGAAATAAGTATATTCATACCCGTTAAAATCATGAATTAAGACTAAATTTATGTTTACTAAAACTACTCGATATATCAAAATATAAATATGCACCAAATAATAATTTCCTTTCATAAAAAAGGGCTATAACAAGTGAATATTTTTGTAAATTTATGAATATAACGTGAGGTAACATAACCCATACATATGATAGCTCCATTCCTATATATATCTTAAAATAATTTGGAGCTTATATATTTTATAAGCATAAATTTATTGAAATAAAATAATGTTAATAATTAAAGAACAAAAGTAAAATATTTAATTTATTTGAAAAAATAATTTTAAAACTAGAATACATTTTTTAATGAATTTACACAATAAAAAAGCACATATATATATATATATATAATATGAACATCATCTGTGATGTGGTTTTCATCTCACCACACCCAATCTCATGAAATTAGATTATTCAGTTCTCCTATGGCTAAATTTTCCCTAAATATGATCATTTTTACGCATTGATCTCCAATATCATCACTCATTCAAAATTCCTGAACAACCCAAATCATCCCATGTTCTTTTAAACACCCAAAAAAAATTTAAACATGAAACTTAGTGAAACATAATGGTTGGTTCCTTTCCAAACAAAATTAAATTTGCTATCATTTTCTCACCTTGGGTACTAGAGTACCTCTAGTTTTACTCAAAATTAGATAAATTAAAATGATACCTAAGAACTATATCACACATAGTCTCTATTTAACACATCATGATATTGTGGAAAATACTTTTCAATGTCAGGAATATTTGAAAAACATTTTTGATGTTGATTCTTGAATAAATTTTATGGAATGTGAATGCTTGTAATTTTTTCTTCTTGTGTGATATTTGATCAAACTAGTTTTTGATAAATAAATAGTCCCGTGATTTAATATTGAACTAAGCCTTTGGGAATTTTGATATTTATCCAGGTAGTGTAGCTCAATAACCTAAGGATATTAATTTTTAATTTAATCATATTTTCAATAAAATTAATTATTCATGTCAACAATAAAAAATGTTAATTAATTGTTTAATAATAATGATTTTCTTTGGACTGGGCGGTGTCTTAATTAGAATTTTTTGTTCATACCAATTTTAAATTTTACTTATATAGACGGAACCTTGATTTTAAATGTCAATGTTAGGGTTTAAATGAAAAATTGATGTTTTCCCTTAAAATGATATAAAAGGGATTTGTTGTTTTGAAACTCATGAAGTGATTTCATTGTGAACCTATGATGTTTCAAACATTTCTCTGTGTACATCCTTCAATTGAAATAGTTTTAGAATTTTAATTTATTGTTGACGGTTTTTGAAAATGATTTTAAATTTTTTTCGTTTAATGCTAATAGTTATTATAAAAAAGGGGGTTTGAATCCCATTAATTATATTGATTAAAATTGGTCGATTATCTTGTTGAACTAAAAAAACAGATTTATAGAGGGGTTTTAAAAAATTCAAAACATTATATTTTTTAATTTTGAATTTTTTTGGAAGAAATTTGGAATTTTATATAGGGATTTGGTAATTTATAAATTTTTGGTCTCTTGTAATGTTTTTTGTAAATTGGTTGGTTTCAACATGGAATTTAAAAAAAATCATAAGACTATTAATTTCTTACTCATTAATATGTTTCAATAAACCTATTTTTTATGTAATACACTTATTATTTCATTCATTATATGGAAGAGGATCATTATGTTTTGTTTCCTTTATATGAAATTATAGCCTCTCAATAGTGTCTGATGAAAGTAGAACAAGGAAACTGTGCATTATTTTCCTCTATGAGAAAATATTGTAGCATTGGTGAAATTATTTTTATATTCTAGAGAGATTGGTTCATGTATACTCGGTCTAAGGTGATCATGTATCTCAACCCATTGGGAATGGAGAGATGGGTGGAAAATATAAATGGAACTGTGAACATGTAAAATATGACCAAATCATATATTTAACCATTGTGTTCATGATAAAATTTTCATCTTTAGGGAACAAACTAAGAAAGATTGTCTAGTGTTCCACCAACTCCAAGCTAGAGAACATTTATATTTAAGAATAAAACTATCATTATCATAAAATTTATCTTCCGTGGAGTCATTATTTGATTTCTTCCCTGAGAATCATTCCCCATATCTTCTAGACATGAAACTATGTTACATGAACAACTATAAGAATTGGGCATCCCATACAGTGTACCAGTGATCATTTTGGATGAATTTAGAGGATAAAACATTCCATAGTGGAGTAATTACTTTATTAAATTCAATTACCCACTTCCTTCAAATTGTAATGGAATTATTTGAAATAATGAATTGTTGGGTTCCTCTTGTTAATTTATTTATGTTTTACCTTTGATAATGAATATATTGTCAGTATTTTTTTTAAATGAATATTTTATCAACATAATATGATAGATATGAATTGAAAATGGATTCACCCTAGTCATATAATAAAATTTTATGAATATGGAGTTAAATATTTCATCATATTTGAAATATATAATGCATATAACCCATCTCAAATAATTTTTCCATGTTTATGTTGTTTTTATTCATGAATAATCATTCTAGAAGAGTTGAAAAAATATTTGATTTGTCACCAAAATAATCAGAGATATAAATGTTGGATTAAACACGTGGAAAAACCAAATGCACACACTAATTAAGATGATACTACGGTTTATGGATTATTTGTTATGAATTCTAGTGTAAAATATGATAGAAATTATATGGAATAAATTAAAATGTAAATTAAAGAAGAAATTCATGATTTTTGAATATTGTTTGATAAGTTATATAGTTATGCTAAAAAACTATTGTATACCATTTGTACTAAATACACAAAATTTTCAGTTGTATTTATTTGATTTAATTTGAAAGATGCCAGCGGATGGAGAAACAGCTGATTTACAAAAGTACATGGTCTCTTGAATTAAATGATCCCTGCAAAAAATGAAATGTTATTCCAATCATTTGATTCTAAAAAAATGTTATGTTAAATATGCATTATCTAAAAAATAATTTCCAAATTAGTATATATTGTTTCACCAATACTATAAATTACTCATAATATGAACTAAGTGTGGTGCAGATCAGTATAGGAAAAATGAATTTTGTCCTTGGAATGTTTTCTGGTTATTCTATATCATTCCATGGTTCAAATTCTATATAGATGTTGGAAAAATGTAAGACAATTGAAATGGAATGAAGATACAAGAATAAAATATTGGAACATATATCATTGAATAGATTCTCCTAATTAGAATAAAATTTATTATGAGTATCCTAAATTTGAAAATGATCCATGAAACATTGGTATTTCATTATCAATAGATGGAATAAATCATTTCGGTTCACATAGTAATACTTGCATTTTGTGGCTCATCATGTTGGTAAATTATAACTTGCCACAATGGTTACATAAGAATCTCAAATACATTATATTTTATCTTTTTTTATCAGGGCCAAGGAAACCCAGTAATGATATTGATTCCTATTTGTCTCCATTGATCGAATATCAGAAATTGATGTGGTATTTACGTGTTATAATATATGATGATCGTAGAAGTGAAAAATTCACATTGAGGGCCACTTTGTTGGGGATGATAAATAACATCCCTTCTTTTGGAAATTTTTTAGGCTACAAAATTGATGGAATGTTGGGGTGTCCCATTTGTGGAGAACACAAAAACTCAGTTTAGTTTAATCATTACTTAAAGACATCATTTTTAGGATATCATAATGCTTTACCTTGAAAATATAAATACCATTATTTTAGGACATTATTCTATGGGCATACTGAAGAGGTTACAACACCATCCCCACTAATGGGTGATAAAATTTAAGATATAGTAAAATATGTTGAAATTTTATTCAGTAAAACATTTTCAAATAACTATACAAAATTTGGTTGAAAAAATTGATCAATTTTATAAGAATTACCATATTGGAATTATTTGTACATAAGACATTTTCTTGATGTCACACATGTATAAAAAAATGTATTTGATTATTTTATGGGCACATTAATACTTTTTCATAGAAATTAAAAATAATGGAATCAAGGCTAGGATGAACATGATTTACATGGGGATAAGGTAAGAGTTGGAACCAGTGTAAGGTATAGGGACAACATTTCTTCCTCTAGTATCTTACACTCTATCATGATAAAAAAAAATTCAATATTTCTTTTTCATTAATGGTGTAATAGTTCCATAGTGGTATTCATAAAACATAAATAATTTTATTTAAATGACTAATTAGTAGTTATAGGGAATAAAATCACATGACTATCATGTTTAGTTGAAGGATTTGATTCATATTTCTTTACATTGTATTCTTCCAAAAAAATTATTATATACATTAACCATTTTATTATTATTTATCAAAGCCATATGTAATAATGTTATAGACCCTATGAAGTTTTGAAACATGAATAAGGGGGTTTTAGTCTTATTATGTGAATTAGAGATGCTCTTACCATCATTATTTTGTGATTTAATAGTTCACCTGATGGTTCACTTGGTTAGAGAGTTTCAACTATGTTCTCTTCTCCATTATAGATGGATGTACCTCATTAAATGTTATAGAATATTTTCAGAGGGTATATTAGGAAATGAATTAGGCAATATGGTTGTATTGAAGAATGATATATTTTTAGGAAACATTTGAATACTACACCATTGACCTATCTGATGTTGATTTCATCTATCTATAAATGTCTCGTCACAGTAGATGCATTGTGGGAGAAGATATTTCTAAAATAGATGTTGTTACAATTACCATCATATTGTGGGAGAAAGAAAAGCATTACATTTTACACAATAGTGATGATATTGATCCATATACTGAATCCCACCAAGTAATCCTCATAGATTAGATTTCATCAAGGGATGAATTATGGATATCAAATATACAAAATCAATAGTTAATAGGATGTTTTCGAGAACATAAATGTAATGAGATATCTAAAAATAAAAATTCAATTACTAGATGAATTCGATGGCTAGATAGGGTACCAAATGAAAATGTTATATTATAAACTAGTTTGTATATTAATGGTTATATGTTCTATAAAAAATAACACGATGACTTTAGTAAAAAAATGGAGGATTTACACTTGTGATGGAAGTGATGCACAAATTTCATTCCAAGGTTATAAATCAAATTTATGAAAATATTTCATATTTCAACATTATCTAATAAATATATTATTTGGATTATCTAAAATATCAAGTGTCGATTTTTTATTACAAAATGGGTTTACAATTGAAGACTATTTAAATATGATGAAATAGGCTTCCAGAAGGTGAATTTATGTGTGTATGGGAAAAATAAAGATTTGTTCATAATGGAATCACAAGTTGTCAAATTATTTTATATCTCAGATCCTGGAAACAATAATTATTCAGTTGTATTAATCATGGCTAAAACAACTACAGTGTTAGATGAAAAGTTCAATCAAGGATGAAACATTAATTGAAGATCATGATCTGTTCATGGGGGTCCAAATGTAGACAATGTATTGTATGTCAGAGGAGACTAAAAATTAGAGATATATATTATTAATAGAGGATCCAAATCCCTTTAAACATTAAATAAAGAAATATATTTCAATGAGAATAAACTTTTTGTTCACATGATGATGTTATCAATCCTGGTAAGGAATATACTTTTGATTCTAAAACATAAAAATTATTAGTGGATAAACATCAGGTGGATGAAAAAAATAACGATTCAACAAAATAGTTTTGAATAAAATTATTAAAGGATTAATTAAGGGTATAAAATATGAGGTTATTTGGAATCAATGAGGCCAAACTATTGACCCCAAAAAATAAAAAATCATTAGTTATATAGGGGGTAAAAAATATGATGGATGTTATTATTGATACAGATTCATGGTTCCAGGTCCATTCTATAATGAAAGAAACCCTTTGGGAAGATATAATGTTTATGTTATGATATACTTTCTCTATTCTACCTAAAAATTATGCAATGAAATATTTATTTAATTTTCATTATTCAATCAAGAGTTTTCTGATTTTAGAAGATTTATGCCAAAAAAAGTGTCTTAATGGCCACTAGAAACTTTCATAGAGGATTTCAGACTCTTCTTACCAATTTACATCTTAGGGGTGTTGAGGGGAAGGTGAACGCCACCCACCTGTTAGCTATGAACACATTAAAAGCAGAGAACATGGATTTATTTCATCAATTATTATAATTTTAAATCATTATAGGTGGATTTTAGTGGATAATATATTATTTAAGATTATTTATTTTATCCAATTTGATTCAAAATTGATAATTTATGATACAGTAGAAGTGTGATGAAAATAATTAGCATGAATCAAAACTAATATAGCCCTATCACAAAGAAATAAGGGTTTATTATTCACTAGAGAAGAAATTGTTATGTATTTTAAATAAAAAATAAATGATTTGTGTGATATAAAACAAAATGAGTTCCTTTTTTATATGAATATTTATGAATCAAAATCTGAATCCACTTCTATCCCACAACATGTGCTATGGAAGGAGGATCACATAAATAAAGAGGTTAAACAAGTTAATGGATACAAAAACAATGTTTGAGAAACATGTGTAAGTATGAAATAATAGTAATTCATTATGATTTATAAAAATATTATATAAAAATATACATTTATGTTCATATCTTTTTTATACAATTTATACACAAGAATCAGAAAAAAAAAATGTACAATAAGAAAAACTACTTTCATTTGCATTGAAGTGGCTGGCACAATATGGTCATGTTACAAGAGTAGGTTTTGGATTTTCTTATCAAACATATTTTGAGAAGACAAATCCACATGTATATATATATATATATATATATATAAGATGATGAATGGATTACAATAACAAATAAATTCACTATTATATATTACTATTCAGTCTCATATAAAGGACCAATATATTAGAAAGGATCAAAGGAAACTAGATATGGAACAATAATCTACACATAATGATCCAAATAACCCCTATCTTTGAGGCTAGTCATCCCCCTCATCGACATACCTTACCCAAGGTAATCAACTTTTTCATTAAATTTTTTCAAAAATTTGAATCAAACAACTTTTGAAAACTTTATATTATTAAAATTACATAGGGTAATGTTATATATGATTTCTATATGTAAACACCCACACACCACCTTGTTGCGAGGAGAATAATTTATAATATCCTGATAGAAAACCTATAAAATAAAGAAATCAATAAAGAACACATGAGAGTGGGGATTGGGGTAGCTTAGGAGCCAACCACTGAGTTTCCTATTGCACTTGATGATTTAGATATTTCATGCTTCAATTATGCTATTAAAAATTTTGTAGCAAGTAAATATCATCTTATAAGGATACATGAGGTATGCCTTTAACAAAATTATTCATATTAAAACCCTATAATAGTTGACAAAAAATATCTAAAGTGAGGTATGCTATTAAAAATGGATAAAGAGGTAGGGAAATGGAATGTTGGATCAAAACAATATAGTGAATCGACTAAGAAATAAAAAGGACCATTCAAGAGTACCTTCTCCCTACCAGTTCCAAATCAATATTTATTATCCATACAGGATCATACAAAGACCAAATTTAAAGATGAATTTGTATATTACATTCCATATAAAGACAAAATATATGTAACTTTCATTACAGACATAGTTGGTCTTGAGATTATAAATGAGTTTCTCAAGTTTGAATGGTTGGGAGTCTCAGTTCTAAATATATACATAAGATACATTTTTATAATATGAATGTCCGAAAAATGATGTAATATATTTATTAAAGTTAACAAATATTAATATTTTCTATAGGGGTTTATTGTGTTACTATATAATGAGAAAAGTGTGTGAATAATGATTTAGATTCATTAATCCCTATATCATTTATACAAAAGAAATTACTTTGGAGAAGAATCAAATTGATAAGAAAAAAAACTAACTAATAGATACAGTTTAGAAAAATAATAGATAAAAGAATATTTTTGATGCCTAAAATGAAAGGGTAAAACTCTATAATATAATTAGAAAAAATATTTTGTTTTTCATTACATATTTTTTAATAAGCACTAGATGCTGATCATACTCAATCTGGATACCGAAAATATAAATTTCTTGAATAAAATGCAAGTATATTCAACAAATCAACCGCACATGATGTGTTTTGTGAATTTTTAATATACTTAAATCCAAAATCTATAGATAAAATTTCAATACATGTTTCTGAATCTACTTAAACAAGAATCAAGTTATGATAGAATTATCACTAAATACATGTTAAATAATTTTATAAAGTCGGTGATTGACCACAATAATAATATGGATTACTTAATATGGAAATATATTAAGGTATATATAAAAATATTTTACTATGAAAATATATTTCAATGTAATTTGTTTATTTTGGTGAATGCTTTTTAGTGTCTAATGAAAGAAAATGGAAATGGTTGTGGATAATATGTGTGAATATTTACAAGAGGGATCATAAACCATGAAAAAACTAGTCTCCATGAACTTGTTTTTTCAAAAGGTATTTATAATTTAATTAAATATATTTCTTAATTGTATTTTTTATTTATTTTCTCATTAATACAATGATTTCTGATGGCCTTTATACTCTAAATAAGATTTAAATTTTTATTGGGATGAGTGGGTAGCATACATGGTTTCATAATGTTTGCTGACATCATATTTGGGTGATTACCTGCTATATTTCTGATATATTAAGGGATATGAACTTAGAAATATATTTTTTTGAGAATAATTATTATTAGATTAATTATTTATTATTTATTATGTGCTTCTAATGGAGAATTATAATGGAAGAAATTAGTTTATTTCGAAACAAGGAGATCATATGGTGTTCGAATGTATATTGGCATCATGATGAGGTAACCTACTACTACTTATTTAGTCAATTTTCTCATAATTTTATATACTTTTATTGTTTAACATCCTTACAATTTTTCGAATGTAATTATAATAATTCCTCTGATACGGTTCCATCATGGGTGTTGGTAAATGTTCGAAGAAAAGAAAAACATAGTGGTTTAACTTTGGTGGGTCGTGGAATTATTTGGGATTTTTTATCATCAATTAGATGAATTATATAATGTCACAAATTCTTGTGAAATCCATACATGTAACAATTCATGTCACGATCCGTCCTCAGGGCCCATGCCGTGACTACCCCAAGCCCGCCTTCCATAGGCCAGGGGCTGGCGACTAGCACCAAGGCGTAATTCCCGGTAAAAAGGGAAGGCATTGCCTTTGTAAAGTAAACAAACACTACAGAGAAAGCAATAAGAAGTAAACACTAAGTAAAAATTGGGTACAACAGTGAGTGCGGAAAAGTAAGTGGTCCAGAATACAAACCCAAACTGAAAGTAAAGTACAACTAAAAAGGAGAGTACATAAACTGAAAATTAAAGCCACATCCTCGAGTCATCCATTGGAAGTCCCTCCTGAAGGGTGGGTATAGATAGCCTCCACAGCTCCTCGGGTCGAGCTGTCCGCTCCGAGTACGTCTCGCCCAGTGGTCCACCTCCAGGAACCGACCTGCTCCGCAATCCTCAACCACGATCATCAATGTCTGTCGTCTGCAACCAACACAATGTAGTGCGGGAATAGCCCATGTAGGGGTGAGTATAAGCTACTCAGTAGGGACCTAGAGACCCCTGAAGGTCTCCCAGAATCCACAAAGGATAAACCAAAAAGGAAAGATACAATCACGAAGTAACATTAGACACTACTTAGGTATATGCCCATACATATACCTAAGTCATCAATTCCAGTTCAGCTCCAACATCCGAGCCCAAGTTCGATCACGTCCACACAGGATAACACAACACAATCCACATAAGAAAGAAAAACAAGATTCAGCTCACACATGTATACTTCTTCGTATGACGATAGAGATGATCAGATATAGTCACTGATTCATCTAAGCCGTCGGACCCACAAAGGATCGATAGGTACTAACCCCCGCAATGAGCCACAAAGGATCTGACCCACACAGGATCGATAGATAACTAACCCTCGCAATGACCCATACAGGATCAGACCCACACAGGATCTGTAGGCGCTGGCCCACACAGGGTCGCTGAGCGCTGACCCACACAGGATCTGACCCACACAGGATCAGTAGCACTGATCCACGTAGGATCGCTGAGTGCTTTAGTCGTCACCGTTGAATCCATGGAGGATTTCTGCACAGTCGTCAACGTCGTCGCCGCCGCAGCCAGCTCTAGGGTTCCCGCACACAACAAGCTCGTTCGGGAGGGTCCGTTCCACAAGCCTAGGGGCTGATACATCAACTGACACATAGTCCAGAGTTGATGTATCCAAAAGTTCTGTATCGTCAATAGAAACTCAAAGTCGCAGACGGCGCGTCAATCGGACGCCCGGTCTGAGAATTATTGGCTTTTTCGTTCCAGGGGCCCGGTTGGATTTTAATTCAAAACCAACCTGAGCATACTCCAACTGCATCCAAACCTCGAGCGGAGTAAGCCAAAAGTTCCGTCTCACTTAGAGGAATCCAACAAAGTCGACGGCACGTCAATCGGACGTCCGGAGCTCAAGTTATAAGTGTTTCTGCTCCGAGGGCCCGGTTGGTTTCGTGTACGAACCAACCCGGTCGAACCCAAAGTACTCCTAAACCTTGATTTTAATATATTGAAACGATCGTCTTGATCCAAGGATCTCTACGCAACTGACGGTGCGTCGATCGGAGGTCCGTAGCCCATGTTATGGGTAACAGACCAAAAAAGTCTGGTATTATGGGGTTCGAGCCCGGTCCGACCCGGCCCGGTACACCTGGGTCAGCCCGAACCGGGTCAACCCGACCTGAGTTCGATTTTGGCCCGCTTGGGCGCGGCCCGGCCCGGATGGCGTGGCCCGGCCCGGCCTGGGCGCGGCCCAGCCTGGCTGTTCGGTCGGGCGGCTCGACCTGGGCAGCCGGCCCGGCGCCAGCCAGGTGGCTTGGCCGTTCGTCCGAGTGGATGGGGTGGGGGGGGGGGGGGGCTGCTCCCCGTTTCGTAACCACTTCCCCCATTATGGGGCCACTCATGCTGGCCAGCCGGGGACGTAACCCCCGGCTCTTCCATGTCCGGCCGGCCCCCTCCGGTCGGCCAGCTGTTGCCGCCACGGGACCGGCAAGGTTCGGTCCCCCTGCTCCGACACTGGTGGCCCGAAACCGGCCGCCGGTTCCCCTACTCAGCCGCGGCCAATGGCTGCGGCCTCGGTTCTTCCGGCGCGGCACGATGTCGCCGCACCCCTCCACCGCGGCCCCACTCCGGCCGCGGTGTCTTTGGGTTTTTCCAGCGTGGCGTGACGGCGCCGCGGCTTGGTTTGATTTTCAAATGCACAGCGCGACGGCACCGCGCATCCTTGCCGCTTGTTCCCATGCGGTGCGGCGGCACCGCGTCACTTTACTTCGAACCGCAACAACACAAAAATAATAAGGGAGGAGGGTTGGCCGTGTTTGTGCAGTCCGACCCCCTCCAGTTAAATGATAGCAAGCGGTCCAATTCAACAAGGATAGATAATGGAAGAATTCATGAATAAAAACACATAAAACCCCTACCTCGTCTAATTCGTTGAGCGAGGGTTCGTCGCAGAAATAACCGTCGCGGAAGAAGACGTTGTGGAAGGAGAGAGTCGTGTCACGGAGAAATGATTCATCGGCGTCGCGTCGTCGATCTCCAAGGATCTGGCGTTCATCACATTCTTCGTCGAGGAGGAAGAACTTCAAGAGCTTTTCCTTTTTCTCCAAAATCCTCCCAACGGAACAAGTTCCAGCTAAAATAAAATAAGTCCTTTACTTATTTTATTAACATAACTTAAGCATTTGAAAATCAAAAGTTGAATTAATCCACTCAATTAATTAACTCAACTTGACTTATTAAATGGAGGGTTATGAAAGGTTAGGGAAGATGAAGGGGTGGGGTTCCTGTGGGCCCCACCACTCTCATAACCTCCCATGGGAAGTTGGGTGGTTACCCTAACATCCACTCAATGGATAAACCACTTAAAAGAATAACAAAAATTAACTCAATTTTAATTTTAACTTCCACAAATTTTTAACAACTCCTCCTGTGAAAACTCAACTCCGGAAAAGGTGTTCCTAAGAAAAAACTAGCGTTGCAAATTCATCGGTGCCCTCAGAATTCTATTCTGAGCACCGGTTCAAAAGTTATAAAAACACGATCGTTCGTTCACTGAACGTACCCGAGCTAAAATTCGGATTAAAATTCCACGCACACCGGGCCTCAGAATCAGGTGCCATCAAAAACTGCGTTCTTATAAAATTTCAAAGAAAATTAAGAAAAACATTTCCTTTAATTTTACTGGTATTTACATCACTCCCACCTCAGGAATTTATGTCCCCGTAAAGATTCATCAAAAACTAGGGAAACGAATGTGGGTACTGACCACACAACTGAGCCTCCAGCTCCCAAGTCCACTTATGGAGGTTCCCGTGCTGCCATCTGATGCACACCAGAGGAATCGACCGTCCACGTAGGACTCACTCCTATCGATCATCAATCTCCACTGGGACCTCCGCAAAAGTCGCTTCATCATCAACGTCCAACTCCCCATGTTCAATGATATGTGTCGGGTTGTGCACGTACCTCCTCAGCTGGTATACGTGGAAGACGTCATGCACCCGGTGCAGCTGAGGTGGTAGAGCCAGGCGATAAACCACCTCGCCAATCCTGCTGAGGACTTGGAATGGTCCGATGAAGCATGGAGAAAACTTTCCGCCTCGTCCAAATCTCTGTGATCCACGTCTAGGTGAGTCCTGCAAGAAGACGTGGTCGCTATCCTTGAACTCAGGTGGCCTCCACCCCCTGTCAGCATAAGACTTCTGTCGGGTCTGAGCTGTCCTCATCCGCTCCTGGATGACCGGGACCTTCTCTGTCATGGCCTGGACCATCTCTGGTCCCACAAGTGCTGACTCCCCAGGGTCTGTCTAGCATAGAGGAGATTTGCAAGGTCGGTCGTACAACGCCTCGTATGGTTCCATCCCGATGGTGGAGTGGTAGTTGTTGTTGTACGCGAACTCCACCAAGGGTAGGTGGTTCTCCCAGCTGCGACCAAAGTCGAGGACACTTGCGCGGAGCATGTCCTCGAGAGTCTGAATGGTCCTCTCCGTCTGACCATCTGTCTGAGGGTGAAAGGCGATACTCAGATGTAGTTGCATCCCGAATGCCTCCTGCAACCCCTTCCAAAGCCGGGAAGTAAAACGAGAATCTCTATCAGAAATGATAAATGATGCCACACCATGAAGCCGTACAATCTCCTGAACGTAGAGGCGTCCCAAGATCTCCACTGAGCCCTGCTCTATGATGGGTAAGAAGTGGTCCGACTTGGTGAGTCGGTCAACAATCACCCAGATGGAGTCGTGACCTCTAGAAGTGCGTGGAAGTCCAGTCACTAAGTCCATAGATATCCCGTCCCACTTCCACTCCGGGACCTCCAAGGGTTATACCACGCCTGCTGGTACCTGGTGCTCTGCCTTCACCTACTGGCAGGTGAGGCATCGAGAAACGAACTCTGCCACAGCCTTCTTCATGCCCGTCCACCAGCACTGTCGTCTAAGATCCTGGTACATCTTCACCACGCCAGGATGTACCACCAAAGGGGAAGTGTGAAACTCTCTCAGTACCTCCTCCCGTAAAGAAACTGGTACCAAGGTACGTCCTCTAAAAAGGATGTCGTACTCTACTCCTACAGAGAAACCATCACGTGCCTATCCGGAGGATATCTGCGCACACCACGTCTCACAGTCAGCGTCCCTACGTTGTGCCTCTCTAACCCGCTGCAGTAGTGGAGGAGTGACTATGAGTGACTGAAGGAAGGCTGCTCCATCTCTATCCACGAAGGATATCTGCAAAGAGGCTAGCTGATCTGTCACCTCCCCAAGTAGCTGAATGCCCGTCCTCCTGCTAAGATAATCGGCTACTACGTTCCCCTTCCCAAGAGTATAGACTATCTCAAAGTCATAGTCCTGGAGGAACTCGAGCCATCACCGCTGTCTTAGGTTCAGGTCCTTCTGCGAGAAGATGTACCTGAGACTCCGGTGGTCAGAATAGACTGTAAAGCGCTCACCCATCAGATAGTGTCGCCACATCTTCAGAGAGAAGACCACTGCTGCTAACTCCAGGTCATGTGTAGCGTAGTTCTGCTCATGATTCCTCAACTGACGTGATCCAAAGGCGATCACGGCCCGCTCCTACATCAGGACACATTCGAGTCCAGTCCCTGATGCATCGCAGTAAACTACTTATCCAAATCCCTCCTCTGGTAGCCTCAAGATAGGCGCGCTGGTCAATCTCTTTCTCAGCTCCTAGAAGCTCTCCTGACATCTTTCTGGCCACACAAAGGGTTTCCCCTTCTTCTTCAAAGTTGAGAGTGGTTCCGCAACTCTGGAGAAGTCTGGCACAAATCTCCGGTAGTACCTAGCTAGTCCCAAGAAACTCTGCACCTCCATCACGCTCCTGGGTGGATCCCAAGCTAGCACTGCCTCGATCTTCTCAAGATCCACCGCAATTCCCGCCTCAAAGATGACGTGTCCCAAGAAGTGGACCTCGCGTATCCAGAACTGACACTTCGAGAGATTTCCATAAATCTGGTTCTCTCGGAGTGTTTCTAGTACAACCCGTAAGTAGTAGGCGTGCTCCTCCTCAATCGTCTAGTAAATGAAAATGTCATCGTTGAAGACCACGACAAATCGATCGAGGTATTGCTAAATGATCCTGTTCAAGAGGGCCATGAACACTGATGGATCATTGGTTATGCCGAATGACATAACCAAGAACTCATAGTGGACATACCGACATCTGAAGGCCGTCTTCTACACGTCCTCGTCCCGAACTCTGAGCTGATGATAGCCTGGCCTGAGGTCTATCTTCGAGAACCACCGTGCTCCCTTGAGCTGATCGAAGAGGTCATCAATCCTCAGTAGCAGATACTTGTTCCTCACTATCACCTGGTTCAGGATACGATAGTCGACACAAAGTCGCAAGCTCCCGTCCGCCTTCTTGGTGAACAATATCGGGGAAGCCCAGGGTGAAACACTGGGTCGGATGAATCCCTTGCCCTGCAAGTCCTCCAACTATACCCGTAGCTCTCGAAGCTCAAAAGGGGCCATCCGATATGCTGAGGTGGATATCGGGGCTGTCCCAGGGTAAAGATCAATATAAAAGTCTACCTCTCTATGAGTAGGTAGTCCTAGAACGTCGTCGGGAAAAATGTCTGCATACTGATCCACCACTACAGGAAAACTAGAACTCTGCACGTCAACTGCTCCTAGGACGAGGATAGACAAATGATGAGTGATGGGCTATCCTCTCCTCTGCGGGAGTCCATCCTATGCTGTGAAGGCTCCCTTCTCGCCGGTGAAGGTGAACCTGCTCCCGTCGGTGCGTACACATCGCACCTTGTGCCTAATACAGTCAATCTGAGCATGGACTGTAGATAACCAATCCATACCAAAGATGGCGTCGTAAGGCCTCGACGCCGCTACAAGAAGATCTCAGCCGAAGCTCTCGCCTCCTAGAGTAAGCTCACACTGCCGGCACCAGTGCGTAATCATCGTGTCTTCTCCCGTAGGAGTCTCTAGCCGTAAGGATCGAGCCAACGGCTCTGTCAGAATCTCCGAGCTTCGAACAAGGGTAGCGGCTATGAAAGAATGACTCACTCCTGTGTCTATAAGAACTACAGCAAGGGTGGAATAGACACAGATAGTACCTCGAATCATCTCGGGCGCGCCATGGTCGTAGGCCTCCACTGCCATAAGTTGTGCTTGTCTCTTCCCTCCAGCTCCCTATGGTCGGGGTGGACGTCCTGGTGGTGGTGGTGGTAGAGCCTCAAAGCGCCGCCCACCACCTACTGCTCGGCCAGCTCTTCTTCCTCGTCCGCCTACTCCCTGCAGACTGCCACAGTTGACCCTCTGCCTCTGCCTGGGTGGCCCCTCAACCATCTGCTGCTCCTCGGCACGGCGGGTCGGGCAGTCACGAGCCATGTGGCCCTGCCCGCCGCATGCGTAGCACTGTCTACCTCTCGAAAGACTGGCTTCACGCTGTGTTCCCCACACTGCTGATCCAGTGTCCTGAGGTCGTCTGCCTGAGGGTCTGGTCTGCCTGGACCCATGAGTCATCCACTGACTGCCTGCTTTAGAATACTCTGCTACGTGCTACCCTACGGTAGGTCTCGCTGCTGATGAAGGCTCAGAAAGGAAGCTCTCGATCAGAAGGGCTCACTCTAGTACCCCAGCCTGTATCGGAATACTGAGGGAGATCAGCGATGCCATGATCTCATGCCTCAATCCCTGCTTAAAGGTCCGGGCACAGAAGAATGGGTCATGTACCATGTTTGTCGAGTAGCACGAGAGTTCGGTAAATCTCGCCGAGTACTGGGTGACCGTCAAGCTGCCATGCCGCAGCTATAGAAGCTCCTGGATGCGCACCTCACGGAGGGTGGCTGGGATGAACTCCGAGAGGAAGAGGCTCTTAAAGTCCTTCCAGAGAAGAGATGCCTCTTCGTGCACCTGGAGCATCAAGCTCCACCATCTTCCTGCTGCAGCATGTAGGAGGCTCGCTGTGAGGATCACCATGAGGTCTGCTGGTGTCCTCACTAACCTGAAAACTCGTACAACTTCCTCCAGTCAATCCTCGGCTTCCTGAGGGTCCGTCTCCGTGCAGAACCTGGGCGGTCGCTGACGCTGAAACTCATGCAGTGCACTCAGGTGACGTGCATCGTCAGTGGCTGGGGCTGGTAGCGTCGGTGGCTCGGCGGGTAGCGGTACCACTGGTGCCTCTACTGTCAACGGGCCCTGTACCGAGGCCTCATCACTCGGTGGTCTGTCGTCATGCACAACTCTTGGAACCCTAGATGGTTGTCGTCGTGGGGTCATCCTAAAAAGAAATAGGTGCCCCACGGTCAAACAGTATACCTGGTGAGATGACACAAAGTAGTCACAAATAAAAATTGAAACACAAATGCAATCAATGTTTTCGTGCATTATGTCGGAAAGCAGAAGTCAGGGTCCTGGTGTACGGATACGTCAGCCGCTGCACCAACACTGGACTCCATGGACTGATAACCACACTCAATACTCTTAACACTATTTCTTCACATAGAAAAAGATCAGGGTCCTGAGTTTTGCGGTAGAACATAACTCCTCTGATACCAATTTGTCACGACCCGTCCTCAGGGCCCGTGCCGTGACTACCCCAAGCCCGCCTTCCATAGTCCAGGGGCTGGAGACTAGAACCAAGGCATAATTCCCGGTAAAAGGGAATCCATTGCCTTTGTAAAGTAAACAAACACTACAGAGCAAGAAAGAAGAAGTAAACACTAAGTAAAAACTGGGTACAACAGTGAGTGTGGAAAAGTTAGTGGGCCAGAAAAGAAACCCAAACTGAAAGTAAAGTACAACTGAAAAGGAGAGTACAGAAACTGAAAAGTAAAGCCGTAGCCTCAAGCCGTCCACTGAAAGTCCCACCTAAAGGGTGGGTACAGATAGCCTCCACAGCTCCTCGGGTCCAGCTGGTCCACCTCTAGGTACCGACCTACTACGCAAGCCTCAACCACGATCAACGATGTCCGTCGTCTGCAACCAACACAACGTAGTGCGGGCATAGCCCGTGCAGGGGTGAGTATAAGCTACTCAGTAGGGACCTTGAGACCCCCGAAGGTCTCCCAAAATCCACAAAGGATAAAGCACAAAGGAAAGATACAATCACGAAGTAACATCTGACACTACTTAGGTATATGACAATACATATACCTAAGTCATAAATTCCAGTTCGGCTCCAACATCCGAGCCCATGTTCGATCACATCCACACAGGATAGCACAACACAATCCACATAGGAAAGCAAAACAAGATTCAGCTCACACAGGTATACTTCTTCGTATGATGATAGAGATGATCAGATATAGTCATTGATTCATCTAAGCCGTCAGACCCACAAAGGAACGATAGGTACTAACCCCCGCAATGACCCACAAAGGATCTGACCAACACATGATCGATAGGTAACTAACCCCCGCAATGACCCACACAGGATCGGACCCACACAGGATCTGTAGGTGCTGGCCCACACAGGACCACTGATCGATGACTCACACAGGATCTGAACTACACAGGATCGGTAGCACTGATCCACGTAGGATCGCTGAGTGCTGTAGTTGTCGCCGTCGAATCCACAGAGGATTTCTGCACAGTCGTCAACGTCGTCGCCATCGCAACCAGCTCTAGGGTTCCCACACACAGCAAGCTCGTTCAGAAGGGTCTGCTCCACGATCCGAGGGGCTGATACATCAACTGAGACATAGTCCGGAGTTGATGTATCCAAAAGTTCCGTATTGTCAACAGGAACTCAACGTCGCAGACGGCGCGTCAATCGGACGCCCGGTCTGAGAGTTATTGGCCTTTTCGTTCCAGGGACCCGGTTGGTTTCTAAGTCAAAACCAACCTGACCGTACTCCAACTGCGTCCAAGCCTCGAGCGAAGTAAGCCAAAAGATCCGTATCTCTTAGAGGAATCCAACAAAATCGACGGCATGTCAATCGGACGTCTGGAGCTCAAGTTATAAGTGTTTCCGCTCCGAGGGCCCGGTTGGTTTCGTGTACGAACCAACCCGGCTGAACTCAAAGTACTCCGAAACCTTGAGTGTAATATGCCGAAATGACAGTCTCGATCCAAGTATCTCTACGCAACTGACGGTGCATCGATCGTATGTCTGTAGCCCAAGTTATGGGTAACAGACCGAAAAAGACTGGTATTAGGGGGTTCATGCCCGGTCCGACCCGGCCCGGTACCCCCTGGGTCGGCCCAAACCGGGTCGACCCGACCCGGATCCGGGGTCTGGCCCGCTTGGGCACGGCGCGGCCCGGCACGGCCTGGGCAGCTGGCCCGGTGCGCTGGCGCCATCCAGGTGGCTCGGCGGTTCGGTCGAGCGGATGGGGGGGGGGGGGGCTGCCCCCCGTTTCGTAACCGCGACCCCCATTATGGGGCCGCTCATGCTGGCCAGCCGGGGTCATAACCCCCGGCTCTTCCTTGTCTTGTCGGCCCACTCTGGCCGGCCGGCTGTTGCCGCCATGGGACCGGCAAGGGCTGGTCCCCCTGCTCCGACGCCGATGGCCCGGAACCGGCTGCCGGTTCCCCTGCTCTGCCGCGGCCCCGCTCCTGCCGCAGTGTCTTCGTGTTTTTCCGGCATGGCACGACGGCGCCGCAGCTTGGTTTGATTTTCAAATGCGCGGCGCGATGGCGCCACGCATCCTTACCGCTCGTTCCCGCGCGGTGCGACGGCACCACGTCACTTTCCTTCAAACCGCAACAACACAAAAATAATAAGGGAGGAGGGTCGGTCGTGTTTGTGCGGTCTGGCCCCATCCCGTTAAACGATAGCAAGCGGTCCAATTGAACGAGGATATATGAGGGAAGAATTCACGAATAAAAAACACATAAAACCCCTACCTCGTCGAATTCGTTGAGCGAGGGTTCATCGCGGAAATAACCGTCGTAGAAGAAGACGTCGCAGAAGTAGAGAGTCGTGTCGCGGAGAAATGATTCGTCGGCGTCGTGTCGTCGATCTCCGAGGATCCAGCGTTCTTCGCGTTCTTCGCGTTCTTCGTCGAGGAGGAAGAACTTCAAGAGCTTTTCCTTTTTCTCCCAAATCCTCCCAATGCAACAAGTTCCAACTAAAATAAAATAAGTCCTTTACTTATTTTATTAACCTAACTTAAGCATTTGAAAATCAAAAGTTGAATTAATCCACTCAATTAATTAACTCAACTTTACTTATTAAATGGAGGGTTATGGAAGGTTAGAGAAGATGAAGGGGTGGGGTTCGTGTAGGCCACACCACTCTCATAACCTCCCATGGGATGTTGGGTGGTTACCCCAACTTCCACTCAATGGACAAACCACTTAAAAGAATAAAAAATTGTAACTCAATTTTTATTTTAACTTCCACAAATTTTTAACAACTCCTCTCGTGAAAACGCAACTCCAGAAAAGGTGTTCCTAAGCAAAAATCAGCGCTGTGAATTCATCAGTCCCCTCGGAATTTTATTCCGAGCACCGGTTCAAAATTTAGAAAAACCCGCTCGGTCGTTCACTGAATGTACCCGAGCTAAATTCGAATTAAAATTCTGGGCACACCGGGCCTCGGAATCAGGTGTCGTCAGAAACTACGTTCTTGTAAAATTCCAAAGAAAATTAAGAAAAGATTTTCCTTGAATTTTATAGGTCTTTACAATTCATGTTTACATTAGTGAAATAGATTGACTAAAACTAATTATTTTTAATTCATGTGATGTGAAATTAAATCATCCCACCATTATTTCTCATAGAATCACACAATCATTACATTAGTGTAGGTGTTTAACCAATCTTTATTAGTCTTACATATACTTGTTCATCTTCTCACACCAAAAAATTGTGTCCATAGTTTTTTCGCCAATATTCATATGCACATTCGTTATATAAAATGTTCCATGTTCACAAGCTAATTTAAAAAAACTCATCATGATTCTCAATGATAATACTTGAGATTAGGGATGCTTTCATTTTTATGAAAAAACAATGATGATGTTATTTTATATTTTATCATCACCCCAAATATTGAAAATTACATACTAACCTATTGAAAAATCAATGAAGACTTAGCAGATGTGCAAGATTTTAGTGTCATTTGAATGCTATAATGGGCTATACGAATGTTTAATACTATAAAAAATGGGAAAAAATTTATAATGTTATTTAGTGTTGTCTAAGAATATGTAATGGTTCAAAATGAAGATTTTTCTGTCAAATAAGTTAAATAGTTTATCGTGGGTTTTTTACTCTCTATGATAGTGAAAAGGAAATATAGATTTTATTATGTTAAATAAGAAATAAAATGTAAATATTTAATTTAGTTCAATTAATGAACTTTAATATGTTTACACTATTGGTTAATGTTTTCTAAGAATAAATGAAGTGATACACTAATATTTAGTATAATCAAGTAATATATAATGTTTTCTGATAGTTTTTCTACTAGATAAGAATAAAATTGCATATATATAAATTTTAAACTAACCAAAGAGGATAAAAAATTTTATGGAAAATTTGTAAAATATCTGAATGTTATGTTATTGTATTACGGTTAAATATATCATATTGTTGGTATTGAGCTTAAAAAAATCTCATATGTATCCACAATGTGTTAATTTAAAATTTTATTGTTCGGATTCAATTTTTAAAGAAATTTTATTGGGAATTTCGATTATCTTTGAAAAATGAGTGTTATAATATTATGTTATGATGAAGGAAAACATATTTTAAGGTAGAAATGATAGTGTGAAAAAACAAACCTCTATTATTAAATTTATAGTTTTGAGAATATCATATAGGGAAGCACAATCTATATAGGATGGTATTTCATACTATTATTTTTATAGTATTAAGGACCAATGATGGATGTTTAATTTCATATTACATGGTCCAATATATTTTCTTTTAGGTTCGTGTAAGATTGACTAAATTCTATATATTTTAGTTTCATATGACCAACGATAATCATATTATAGTTTAATTATATATTACTAAAAAATTCCCTTTTAATTTATTCTCTAATTAATTTATCTATGTTTTCATTTAATTTCCTCATAATTGTAATCTAATACATTTTTTTTGAATTTTCACAGTGATCATGAAGAAATTAATTGTTTAAAAATAATGATTCACTCTTGTATTATGATCATGCACTAATCAGGGATGATGAACTCATTATAATGCAGTTTTCATATTATTCTCCAATGCATTCAACATTTTGTGTTATCAAAATACAATATTATTAGATTACCCATAATTTTGAATGCACTATTTGATAAAAAGACATTTTTGAGTCAAAAAAACCTCAAATTGATATTTGGTATACCTGGTATGACTCAAATTGTGTGGTTTCTATTTAAAATTGGAATTTTAGTAATTCTTTGATCATATATATTTTTAATTTATTTCATTATAGTTTTAAGAACATACAAATTTTTATCTTATAAAGGTGGATTATTTTTCTCTAGTTAGGGTGGTTTGTTCAAGACTACTCTTGTTCATGAGATTTTGGACAACCAGGGTACAAATGAGATAACAAAAAATGAAAATTGGTCTATAATGTATACATACACAATGAAAAAGTGAATTGCTACTACTTATTTGGTTAATTTTATTACCATTTTATCTACTATTTTAGTGTAAAATTTCTTATCATTTTTATCTAATAATTATTTATTTATTTCCATATATGTTTTTGGAATTCATATTCTTCCTTCAATTGTCAGTAGCAGGCTAGAACAGAGAGAACATGTTTCTTTTTTATGACGCATTTTTGGTAGTATGGGGTTTCTTCTTCCATACAAATAAAACATTTAATTCTTTTTGGGATAGGTATATCCGGTTGAAAGAAAAACATGTATCACATAATAAACAATCCACTCCTTAATATGAAACAATTATGACGTAAACTGTATGTTTTTAGTTTATAATTTACATTTTACTTCAAAACACACATCACATACTCAAAATTGAGAAAAGACATTCATTTTTTTGATAATTTAGTATAATAATACATAATACATTTTTGAGGTGTAATAATTAGTAAAACTTCATTACCATGCATGGGGTTACTGGCATGACTACCTATGTATCTTTTAATTTATTATTGAAATTAATTACTAAAAAATGGAAACTGACCCAATAAAAAAATATAAAGCACAGTATTATTATTTTAATACTTTTAGATAGTGATCCACAAGTCATTTATGATGTGTTGAAGTTAGGTTCACAACAATCGGATACACAGTGTGCCCTGTATGACTCCATGTCTTACTTTTTATATTAAATTTTGATTAATTTAAGTAAAAAAGAAAAGTGACATTCACAAAACCATTAAAACGCATTAGGATTGTTTTGATGCATTAAAACCGTGATACATATTTTAGTTTTGACATATAGGAATAAATTTCAATTCAATATGATATACAGTATTCCCAGTATAATATGAAGTGTTCGTTATTAGTTTAAAATTGACATTTTAGTTCGAAAAGAATTTCAAAAATTTAAAACATAGAAAACACACTTTGATTATCTCAATAATTTTGGAAAATTATTCATAAGTCATTTTTTTGACTTATAGGAATCAGTATCACATTAAACTAACACACGATGTGACCAGTATGGCTCACTATGCATGTTTTGAGTTTAAAATGACATTTTAGTAAAAAAGAAAAAAACATACTCAAAACTGAGAAAATTCATTAAGATATTTTTGATACTTTAGTAATATTACCCATAAATCACTTTTGAATTGTTGGGATCAAAAGAACCTCAATCTGATGCAAGGTGTGACCGGTATGACTCCAAGTTTATCAATTTATTTAAAATTGATAATATTTTTAGTAAAAATTACAATTGACATACTATGAACAAAGAAAGGGTAAATAAATTATTTTTATATTTTAGTAAAATAATCAATAAGTAATTTTCAACATATAAGAATGAGTTTCACCTCAAACGGATGCCTGATGTGACGAATATGACTCTAAGTGTGACTTTATGTTTAAAATGGACATTAATTTTAGTAAAAAAATATTACATCACCAGAACTGTTAAAAAATATTATTTTTATTTTTGATATTTTATTAAAATGATAATAAGTCATTTTTTATGTGTAGGAATTAACTACACCTCAATCTGATTCATATTGAACTCTGTATTATTCCAAGTGTGTCGATTTATTTAAAATTTAATTTAATTTTAGTAAAAACCAGATGTTACATACTCAAAACTGAGAAAACACATTTTTATTTTTTGAAAAACTATAGAACAATGACACATGTATCGTTTGGGATGTGTATGAATCATCCACACCTCGATCAAATGCATTTGGTTCCTGATATAAATAAAAGTTTCCACAATTAGTATAACAATGTCACTATTTTTTCAAAAAGTGTGTCACACAAAGAAAAATGAGGAGACATGCTTGGATTGTCTAAATAATTTTCATACAAGATTCATATGTCATTTTTGATGTGTGGGAATTATTATGTCATTAAATTGACACATGATGTGACCAATATCACTCAAAATGCATGTTCCTAGTTTAAAATTAAATTTTAGTAAAAAAGAAAAGTAAAAGACTCAAAACTAAGAAAAAAAATATTTTTTATGATATATTGTTAAAATTATCAATAAGTCATTTTTGATATGTAGGAATCAACTGTACCTCATTCCGATGCATGGTGTGACCAGTATGACTCCAACTATGTATTTTTATTTAAAATAAACATTCATTTAGTAAAAAATATAATTTACATACTCAAAATTTAACACCCCGACCCCAGTTACTTAGAGTCAGTGCATTTTTTTAATACATTGGCATGATTATAGGGAATCAAGTCCCAAAGGACCGATCAGTTTAGCAGTTTTGGAAAATATATTACATACATGAATGTTACATTAAAATTCATAACATACTAAACAACATAATCAATCCTTCACTAACATCATTATTCCCTTGGCTTAACCCTGCATATCAATCACAATGCACTTCTTGGAATCCTGGAAAAAATAAAACATAGAAAGGGGTGAGCTCAGGTGCTCAGTAAGGATAACAATATAGCGAAAACCATCATAAATAAGAATAAACATTTAAGGCAATGTATAACTAAAACAAAAGCCTTTAACACTTCAACTTCAGCATAATATGGTAGAAATAAAATGAAATAATGCCATTTACTTATTCACATGGATTTTCTACTAGTCGAATAATCACATGCAATATCAATAACCACTTTCATAATGATGGAATGCATAATGACAGACTATTATAACCACATAGCCAAGGCCTCATTCCAAGACTACAAATAAGATTTTTTCAAGGCCTCGTTCCAAGACACTAGTTTGTCTCATGAGACCTACCGATGAATCGAGGAGCTATAACAGGCTCCACCAGTCACTTATTAAGTCCAATGCATTCCTCATATGAATAGGTTTAAACATAACATAAACATTCGTATTAAAACTAGCATACAAAATGTCAATACTTTACCCATAAACCATGAATGGTATAGAAATAACACATCCACAGTCAAACATATCAGAAAACCTTCAACATAATATGGAAGATTTGTATCATGATAAATCAACTTCAAAACAAGTTTAAAATCTATTAAAGGATTTTTGACATAGATGAAAATGATTTGTAAAACTCTTTGATAGAAATACCCCTTTCACATGAAAACATTTAAAAGTAGCACAATTTAGAAAAGAACTCATTTAAAGACATTTTTGAATAAAAGTTTCCCATACCACTTTGAATCTTTTGAAAGGAATTAACATTTTAAAAACATTCATGTCCACATAAATAAATCCTTAAAAACCCATTTTAAAGACATGGACATTAATGAGAAAGATTTAGAAGAATAAATATTTAAAACATTTGAAATGATGTTTAAGTAAAAAAAGTCCCTTAAAATAATCCCTTTGAAAACTCTTTCATAACACATGGACTTTGATAATAAATATGTCCCAGTAGATACTTACGTAAAAACAACCTCGGATAATAAAGAGATTGTGAAATTAACCCTTACCAATTTGGTAACTTACGAAACATACAACCCATGAAAGAGGTATCATACAATGAATATTTAAATACCTATAAATTAAAGTTTATTACACAAGGAATAAAATAATGGGAAGTACATACACCACACAAAAGGTAATAGTGGTAATATGGCATGGATCTTACGGGAATAAGGAGTAAGATGAAAACCCCTTACCTTGCACTTTGCTTTAGTCAAGGGTACGTTTAACCTCTTGTATGAAGACTATAGTATGCTATTAAATTATACCAGAACCATATTAATATTTATGATATCATACATTATTCATTTATGACTTTATACTACCCATTTAATAAAAATTTCCATGTTATATTAATATTTCGGGTAATAATCGCTTTCTTTATCTTACGTGTTTTAACTTGTTACTCTTGATTGTATCACTTAAACAATGATTTAAATACCTCCATAATATAAAACATGATTTATATATCATATATATTTTCAATATAAATATGTATAATAAATGAATATATGAAATAGAAAACACCATTTAGGGAGATGGTAGTCCGTACGTACGCATAAACGTTGTTTCTGTTTTCATATAGTATTGAACGGATGTAAGTGAATAAGATATATATAAGTAGATAAATACTTATATATATAAATATATATATCTCCATTAGAATTATTATGTCATATATTACATACTTATTAGTATTATATATTTTTATAATCGTCGATGAATGGTTAACTTGGAAATGAATCTCATCGCTTCGTGGAGACGATGATCCGTACGTATGCACGAGCGAAAATATCAATCTTTTGATATTAAAATAATATATAATTTGATATTATATCATATATACAGAATCCTTATCATGTTATATTTATTATTTACAGGAAATACACATCATTATTATACCCATACAAATAATAATGTATTGAATAACAATTACACCACGACGTGGAGACGGTAAGCCGTACGTACGCACGTATGGTGACAAGTCATTCAAAGGGTGGATAGAATAATGAATATTGTTGTACCATATTTATAATAACATAATAGTATATATAATATACTTGATTTATCATTTTAGAAAGTAAATAACAAATAATGAAGAAGTTGAAGAAGAAATGAACTTTAAAAAGGTGGTGAAAACTTTACCTCTTCTTCGGGTTCTTCCTTTTGATTTCATCAAACGGGCTACTTAGGTTGGATTTATGATCAAACTAAAGCCCCTAGGTTGAACTGAGGGAAGTTGAGAGAGTATTCGGGTAGGGTTTGGCCGAGCCAAAAGGCTTTGAAGGTGTGAAGAAATGGTTATAAGTGGTGTCCTTTTATAAGGGGGAGGAGGGGCTCTTTAGGAAAAACATAAAGTATTAATTTATAATAAATTCATATTCGGTTTATAATTGCTAAAAAGTGTATTTTGGAAATTCTAAGGTGGTTATGGGTCGAAATAATTTCAACCAATATATTTTAGACAGGTTTTTATCCTTATATTAAACTTATTTTTTAGTTTTAACTCTTAGTTAATTAGTTTGACACTTACCATGACACTTTGAATTTTTATATTATATAGTTAATAAACTTACTATATACATCCAATAGACCCCCAAGTGGTCAATTAATGATACAAATATCATTATATAAGTCTCTTGTCCAAACCGTAGATTTTTAGGAATATAATTTGAATTAATAATATAATATTTTCTTTAAAAACTCTTTTATTCCAATTTTGACACTATTTGGTATTTTATTTTTGTGAAACTCATAGCAGCATGTTTACTTCTAAAACAGTTAACTAAATCAACCCTAACATATCATCTTAACCTATAAAATTCTTGGAATTCATTTAAAGCCTCAAATTATATTGTTTTGGGTATTTATAATATCAATTATTTTAATATTTCACTAATAATGTAATTACTGCATCATCATTGTGTCATAAATAAATTAACTTAATTAATGTCTAAAAATTATTAATAAACTCCCATTATGTAGGAAATCGTTTTATCTTTCTAATGAATATTTATAGTCGAAAATATAACATATATAACCCTATGTAAAAATTGTTTTCCTAAAAGATATATGCTTATGTCATTTTTGTATTTATTTTAACTTAATTAATATAAAGTGTCATTATCACTTACAAGTGAATCCATGGGGTCCCGAAATCGACCCAAAGATGCCCATGGCTGGACATGTATCAAAAAATAGGGTTAATACACATTTTAGGGTAATTTATTATTATTATAATATTATTTTTTTACCCTTATTTACCGGCTTTACCCTTTAACCATGGTAAATAAAATATGTACCAAAATAATTATTCAAAATGTATAAAAATAAATGTTTTCTATTTACACAATTTATACATCCTAATTCCAAATATGGAGTCCATTTTTCAAAATTCAAAATACAGAAGTGGGAAAAATTAATTTAAAATAAATTCCCGTTGTCAAAACAAAAAGCGTGTTTTTAAGAGATAATAACTATCAAAAGATTGACATTTGTTTATGTACGTTTTAAATGTTAAATTATATCCAATGACCAACATTGTATTAAATGGTAAATATATATTCTAAATATACTTTAAAAACACTCTAATTCATAATTTATCACTATTAATTATTTCGATTAAAAAACTTTTTTTTAATAAAAATTTAGTAATTTTCACTATTCATAAAAAATTTGAAGTTCTCGGAAAAATACCAAAATTTCACCCTAAACTAATTTTTATATTCCAAATCATAAAATGAAGTCGATTTTGAATAATAAAATTTATAAAATTTTAAAAATTTGGTATTACTATTCATAATGGCTACTTTGATTATCCGCAGTGTGTGAGAGTCTCGAAGTTGCCTACAATGCAAGCTATTGCATTATTCAAATGGAAACATACCCAGGAAGCTTGGGGCGTTACATTCTCTCATCCTTCAATAAATTTAATCCTCGCAATTTGAAATTGATTTTCGAAAATAAAAGGTTGAAAATAGAAAATACATTTTTGGAAAACCCATATCGGAAATAGGGTTAATAAAATTTAGTCTTAATAAGAGAAAAGGGGGAATGAAAAAGTCACCACCAAATTATGATATTGATTAAGAGAAAATTGGTGGAAATTAGAGACACATAATTTGAGGAAAAACGTAAATATTTATAGGGAGTGATTGAGGTCATCCATCACAAACAATTGTAGAATTGTGGGCCTCAAAGCCACAAATCTATGATGATTTAAAATACCATCGGTTCAACAAAATGCAAGGTATTAGGATAACACGATTTTGTTTTTAAAATCCCTTCCCTAAAGTTTAATAATTAATTTATCCATAAAATAAGAGGGAATATATATATATATATATACACTTGACAAGTAGAGTTTCATCCTTCAACTAATTCCTACCACAAACTCATCTTTCACTCTAAACGATTTCAAAAAAAATATATATATATATATATATATATTCTATTTTTCCTAATCGTATAGGGTTACAAAAATAATGAATTTATAATTCACATATCAGACTACATTATTCAATCCAGGACATCACGTGGGTCGGTGATAGGTGATACACCCATGCCTCCCTTCGGTTGCGGGCTCAAGTCTCACGACCTTGCCGGACATGACGGGTTGCCGCCCGACCTCCGGGTTGTCCTTTTTAAGGAAGTCCAAAAATAACCTTAACAATAGTATCCAATTTCAAACTTAATCCATTCTAAACTTTAGAATTATCAAAAACACTTATATCCAAAATCTCAACCTAATGTTTATAAGGAAGTTAAACATAATGAGGATCCTTTTTTCCAGGTAATAACTTGTAAACGCCTTCATCGTGTATTCTTTTACAGCACCGCAACATCCTGAATTACCAAAATCAACCATCCCTTATTCCAAAATTACTACCTTAGTATCAGGACCATATAATCACAAATTCCCAATGAAATAGTACTGTAGTACAATCCATATTTATCTCCATAATTCAAGTAACCAGTATATTGTTTATACAACACTCAAATGAAATAATTCTATAATAACAACATAAGAACACGAGTCATTCTTCTTCATATGTGGTAGTATCATAACTTGATTATTATCCAATAACATCATATGAGGCATAGTATGATGACTAGTACATTGGTTCGTGTAGTGTCCAAACTCCTTGCAGATGAAGCATTGTACATTTCAAACCATTTTCTTACCCTTGCAGTCACGTACTTGGAATCCTTTTTCTCCACACTTATAACATACTCCCATTCCCTTCAAGTATTTTCCAATGTTATTCTTTCCATAGTTATCACATATGGGAAAATCCTTCTTTACCTTCTTCCCTTTATCTGTCATTCTCTCTACCGTCCTTTCCTTCTTTGGCTTCCCTTCAAAGCCATAGGACTCTGAGAATTCTTTACTTATCTTATCGACAGATGATACTATTTCTTCATATGATGATAATACATGGGAGACTATTTCCCTTCTAAATTATAGTTTAAGACCATTAAATATATGATCTTTCTTACTCTTTGGATCATGCGTATTGCTGGAGTACTCATTCCTTCTATTGGGCTCCATTTCTAAACACTGGCATACATTAGATTAGTGTATGAATAGCAATACCTAATCCCAAACTTGTAAAACACTTGACATAAATTAAGAAGTTTATGGATATAATCCATAATAAAAAAATGTCTTCTTTGAAGAAGTATATACTCCTAAACCCTTCATAATGGTTTGTAAAGAAAATGAGAGTTATCCTAAGCATATCCCCCGGGAGTGTCGTAACCAAGAGTCCAGCAAGGCTCGTTGTCGTGCACCAGTTCCCGTTCGAGTCTAGATCAAAGGGGTGTTTTTGGGTTTTACCCCTAGGTACATCTGTGCCAGAGCCGCCTCTACCTACTCGTATCCAGACATGGAAATAATTCTAAGAAAACTCACAAAATCTCTACAATATCAAAATTCTAGGAAGTTCTTCTATACTAATCCTCAAAGTCTATCTTAGGGCTATGTTCTCTAATCAGAGTTTTATATAAATATAGCTTCCAACGTTTTGCTAAACATCCTCTGATACCAATTGTAACACCCCAACCCTAGTTACCCAGAGTTGGTGCATTATTTTAATACATTGACATGATTACAAGGAATCATGTCTCGAAGGACCGATCAGTTTAGCAGTCTTGGAAAATATATTACATACATGAATGTTACATTACAATTCATAACATACAAAACAACATAAATAATCCTTCACAAAAATCATTATTCCCTTAGCTTAACCCTGCATATCAATCACAATACACTTCTTGAAATCCTGGGAAAAATAAAACATAGAAAGGGGTGAGCTCAGATGCTCAGTAAGGATACCAATACAGCGGAAACCACTACAACAAATACGGCTTTTATCAGCACTAGAAAAGCGCTGATAAAGGCAGCGAAGATAAAGGGGGGGGGGTCCCCTTTATCAGTGCTCCAAAAAGCGCAGATAAAGACCCCTTTTATCAGCGCTTTCTTTTTTGCGCTGATAAAAGACCCCTTTTATCATCGCTTTTTTTAGCGCTGATAAAAATTAAAAAAATTGAAAAAATTAAAAAAAATACTGCCAATCTCGGGGGGGTGGGGCTTTTTATAGCGCTTGAGCCCCCTTTATCAGTGCTTTCATACACCTCCAGCGCCCTCCCACACCGCCTACACCCTTTATCAGTGCTAGCCCTTTAAATCAACCTTGTGCGCGCACCCGTGCCTCCACCCGGATTTGATCTCGAGACCTCCCCCCTGTGCACCTAAAGCCTTTGCCACTACCCTATATTGATTTGTTCTCTTATTCATGATATATCTATTTATTTATATATATATTTAGTTATATTTATTCGTATAGTAATATATATTTAGATTAATATATATAATTATATTAATATATAGATATAGTTATATTAATATATATATATATAGTTATATTAATATATACATATAGTTATATTAATATATGTATAGTTATATTAATATATGTATAGTTATATTAATATATAGTAGTTATATAAAAATTAATATATTGGTATTTTAAATAAAATGGATATTAGTTATTATTTATATAAATCTAATATATTTTATATGTAAATATGTTTAATTATTTATTTAAAAAATTAATTTTTAGGTATGAATATATAAAAAATCGTACATATAGTTATATATTTGATTATAAATAGCAGTGCATTATAAAAAAGGATGAAATTTCAAATACATAATATCAATATGAATGTAATAACTTGGAATAAATTTAGTCCCCACCAAAAAAAGCCAATAATACCCCCTAAAATGAGGCTGAAAATCCACAAAATGTTAAAAAATCTGGGTACCCCGACAAAAAACTCAGTTTTGGAGGCCTTCTAGGCCTCTTTTGGCCTCTAAAATCCCTTGATTGGGTTCCCCCAAGGTCACAGCCACGTAGAGCTCGTCGCAGGCTTCGATTTGATATGTGGTAGAGCTCAAACGGACACTCGGATCAAAAGTTATGGCCGTTTGAAGTTTGAGTTGCGTTTTCAACATATTTTGAATATTTTTTTAATTTTTTTTAATTTTTTTATTCTTAAATTTGTTATTAAATGACTATTACTCCATAATAATTATCAAATTATTAATTAAAAATATTTTTTAAATTTTTTAAAAATCCATTTTCACTAAATATCTTTTATATTAAGTATATTAAGTGTAAATGTACATTTATACTTATATAAAATATATTTAAAAATTATGTATTATATTTACATCAATATAACCATATAATTATATTTATATATTAATATATTTTTTTAATTTTTTTTTCAAGTCGACCCTTTATCAGTACTTTTAAAAAAGCATTGATAAAGCCCCCCCCCTTTATTAGCGCTAAAAAAAGCGCTGATAAAGGGGTAATTTTATCAGCGGTTTTTTTAGCGCTGATAAAGGGTTGGCATTGGCCTTGCCCAGTTTTGTGGTAGTGAACCTTCATAAATATTCATAAACATTTAAGGAAATGTATAACTAAAACAAAGGCATTTTAAACTTGAACTACAGCATAATATGGAAAAAATAAAATGAAATAATTCCATTTACTTATTCACATGGATATTCTACTAGTCAAATAATCACATGCAATATCAATAACAACTTTCATAGTGATGGAATTCATAATGCCAGACTATCATAACCACGTAGCCAAGGCCTCGTGCCAATACTACAAATAATATTTTGTCAAGGTGTCAAGACACTAGTTTGTCTCATGAGACCTACCGATGAATCTAGGAGCTATAGTGGGCTCCACCCGCCACTTATTAAGTCCAATGCATTCCTTATATGAACAGGTTTAAACATAATATAAACATTCGTATTAAAACTAGCATACGAAATGTCAATACTTTACCCATAAACCATGCATGGTATAAAAATAACACATCCACAGTCAAACATATCACAAAACGTTCAACACAATATGAAAGATTTGTATCATGATAAATCAAATTCAAAAAAATTTTAAAATATATTAAAGGATTTTGACATAGAGGAAAATGATTTGTAAAACTCTTTGAGAGAAATACCCATTTTCATGAAAAAATTTAAAAGTCGCATAATTTAGAAAATAAGTCATTTAAAGAAATTTTTGAATCAAAGTGTCCCATACCACTTTGAAACTTTTGAAAGGAATTAACATTTTAAAAATATTTATGTCCATATAAATAAATCCTTAAAAACCCATTTTGAAGAATAAATATTTATAACATTTGAAATGATGTTTTAGTAAAAAAAATGTCCCATAAAATAATCCCTTTGAAAAATCTTTCATAAAACATGGACAATGATAATAAATATGTCCCAGTAGATACTTACGTAAAAACAACCTCGGATAATAAAGAGATTGTGAAATTAACCCTTACCAATTTGATAACTTACGAAACATACAACCCATGAAAGAGGTATCATACAATGAATATGTAAATAAATATAAATTAAAGTGTTTTACACAAATAATACAATTATAGGAAGTACATACACCACACAAAAGGTAATAGTGGCAATATGGCATGAATCTCACGGGAATAAGGAGTGAGATGAAAACCCCTTACCTTGTACCTTCCTTTAGTCCAGGGTACGTTTAACCTTTTGTATGAAGACTATAGTATGTTATTAAATTATAACAGAACCATATTAATATTTATTTTATCATATATTATTCATTTATGACTTTATACTACCCATTTAATAATAATTTCCATGTTATATTAATATTTCGGTTAATAATCGCTTTCTTTATCGTACGTGTTTTAACTTGTTACTCTTGATTGTATCAATTAGATCATGATTTAAATACTTCCAGAATATAAAAAATGATTTATATATCATATATATTTAGAATATAAATTTTTATAACAGACATATATATGAAATGGAAAACACCGTTTATGGAGACGGTAGTCCGTACGTACGCATAAATGCTGTTTTCGTTTTCATATAGTATTGAACGGAAGTATGTGAATAAGATATATGTAAGTAGATAAATACTTATATATATAAATATATATATCTCCAGTAGAATTATTATTTCATATATTACATACTTATTAGTAATATATATTTTTATAATCGTCGATGAATGGTGAACTTGGAAATGAATCTAATCGCGTCATGGAGACGGTTATCCGTAAGTGCGCACGAGCGAAAATATCAATCTTTTGATATTAAAATAATATATAATTGGATGTTATATCATATATACAGAATCCTTATCATGTTATATTTGTTATTTACATGAAATACCCATCATTATTATACCCATCAAAATAATAATGTATTGAATAACAATTACACCACGACGTGGAGACGGTAAGCCGTACGTACGCACGTATGGTGACATGTCATTCAACGGGTGAATAGAATAATGAATATGGTTGTACCATATTTATAATAACATCACAGTATATAGAAGATACTTGAGTTATTATTTTATAATGAAAATAACAAATAAAGAAGAAGTTGAAGATGAAAGGAACTTGAAAAAGGGTGGTGAAAACATTACCTCTTCTTCGGGTTCTTCCTTTTGATTTGTTCAAAAGGGAACCTTAGGATTGCTTTATGATCAAACTAAAGCCTCTAGGTTTAAGTGAGGGAAGTTTATAGAGTATTTGGGAAGGGTTTGGATGATCCAAAAGGCTTTTAAGGTGTGAATAATTGGTTACAAGTGGTGTCCTTTTATAAGGGGGAGGAGGGGCTCTTTAGAAAAAAATTAAAGTATTAATTTATAATAAATTCATATTCGGTTTCTAATGGCTCCAATGTGGATTTTTCAAATTATAAGGTGGGTATGGGTAGAAATCCTTTCCACACATAGATTTTAGACACGTTTGAGTCATTATATTAACCTTACCTTTTAGTTTTAACTCTTAGTTAATTAGTTTGACACATACCAAGTCACTTTGAATGTTTATATTATATAGTTCATAAAATTAATATATACATCCAAGAGACCCCCAAGTGGTTCATTAATGATACACCTATCATAATATTAGTCTCTTGGACGAACCTCAGAATTTTGGGAATATAATATGAATTAATAATATAATATGTTTTTAAAAACACTTTTATGTCAATTTTGACACTATTTGGTATTTGATTTTTGTAAAAATCATAACAGCATGATTACTTCAATAAAATTTAAATAAATCAACCCTAACATGTCATATTAACCTATAAATTTAGTTCAATTCATTAAAAGTCTCAAATATATTTATTTGGGTATTTATAATATCAATTATTTTAATATTTCACTAATAAAGAAATTACTACATCATCAATGTGTCATAAATAAATTACATTATTTAACGTCTAAAAATTATAAATAAAATACTATTATATAGTAAATATGTTTATATTTCTAATTAATATTTATAGTCGAAATTATAACATATATAACCATATGTAAAAATTTATTTTCTAAAAGATATATGCTTATGTCATTTTTGTATTTACTTTAACTTAATTAATATAAAGTGTCATTATCACTTACAAGTGGATCCATGTGGTCCCAAAATCGACCCAAAGATGACCATTGTCAGACATTTATCAACCAATAGGGTTATTACACAATTTAGGGTAATTTATTATTATTATAATATTATTTTCTTACCCTAATTTACCGAATTTACCCTTTTACCATGGTAAATAAAATATTTACTGAAATAATTATTCAAAATGTATAAAAAAAAGTTTCCTATTTACACAATTTGGACATCCTGATTCCAAATATG